>OU383778.1:70719503-71919503 GCA_910950805.1 Acrocephalus scirpaceus scirpaceus | reverse complement strand
CAGGATTACTATTGTATGGTCTTGCAATTTAATATTTTTCAATATGCTGTGCACTCTCCAGTCTCTGTAATAATCAGAGCCCAGAAAATTAGCTGTTTCATGCTCAGGTAATCACTTTTGCAGTAGAGGTGGGTCTAAATAAGACTTATTTCTGAATCAAACACAATTTTACTCTATTTTTCTTGCATACTGGTCAAATTTCATTGACTTTACACTCAGTTGATAATTATTGTCAGAATGGGCAGAACAAACCCTGTGGCTCCTAACATGTTAGAAAGCAGAATTAAGCACTGCTGTGCTGAGCTGGCTGGAGGAACCTGTGCTCACTTGCAGCAGCTGAACTCCAGTGAGAGGAAACCCAGAAAAAACCTACTACTCCACAGAGAAGTGTAGAACCTCTTCTACAAAGAGGTCATCATTATTTGTTGGTCCTTTGCACCTCAAAAGCTCAAGCCTGAAAATATGTTCCTTTTCTTTTCTTATGAAATGAACCCAGTGGAAGAAAAGCGCCTGCTTGTTTGCAAGCATGCCAGCTGTGCAGGTATCTGGCACTAACACACATGTCAGAACTTGTTAAACCATTTGCCTTCTTAATACATAAAGAAAATCCCCTGAGGACAACATCTTAGTTTTTACCTGTGATTTGAATTACCATTGAGCTCAATTCTATTGTCTTTTCCTTCTTTTCAGAGAAGAAACTAATGTTTAATTCTCACTTAATTTGATGGGCTTTTGATCTGTTAAATTAATCAGAATAAAAATAAAGAACTAATAAAATCTATAACCTATTCTGGAAACAATTCCTTGTAGATATCAGAATAGACCAACAAGTATGATACTTTGTTTCAGCTTTTAGATACCAGTGGGTTTTCTTTGTGAAAGTAAGGGTTGGAGCATCTGAAGTAAAATGGTGCAAAGAAGCAGTGCTGTTCTTCCATAGCCTGGCTACGATTATTGCATTGGCAAACTTTCCAATTAACCTACGATCCACAGCTTGACGATGCAGTGATCACTCAAAGATGTTGCAGCTGTCCCAGAGGAGTCTAAAGTGTCTAAAGTGCTAGATGTATTTATCACAGAGTCTGCTTTCCAGTGTGCCAGATACCATTCTAAGTTCATTCTCCATCTGCATTAATGGCTGCTTTAAAGCAGAACGCATACTCAGGCTGAGTGGTCTCTAGAAAACCTGACAAGAAGTGAAGCCAGCCTCCACAACGTGGGGTGCAAATGCAGACAGTTGCAGCTGCTTTTGTCTAGAAGCAGCTCAGGCAGAAATCAATATATAAGTGAGGCAAAAGGTAACTGTCAGACAATTAGTAGTTTTTGGTCACCTGCCTGTACCCCGACCCAAACCCACACACTTGGCTGCCAATCTTGCATGTGTTTTGAAAAGATTTTGATGGACCATTAAGCAATCCTCATGTGTGAGCTACCAGCATAAATCAGCTTTTGTTTGAAGCAAACAGGCTGCTGGGCTTCTCTTCAGTGTTTCTGTACTCCAGAAACTGCAGCAAACATGGGTAAAGCCTCATATTTGTGCCTTAAATTCTAGGTTGCTCTGAAAGGAAGCACAGAGTACAGTACAAGGAAACAGGATGTTCCTGTTCAAGTAAAACAGATGAAACACTTCTAGACCAGGTAATCTTTGACACTGAATGCAGATAAGCAGCAATATATGACTCACTTAAAGAAATAAGCAGTTTTTTTCTTAAAATCTTTACTGATGTAACATTACCTCAGGCTTGGGGTGTCCTGTTCTTTTTAAATTTTTGTTTCATATTTACCTTCTGTCTGAACCATACAAGTAAAACCAGAAAAATGTGAAATATTCAGGATAGACTTGAAAAATTTTTTTGGTGTTGAAGCAGGTTCAATCAGCCATTGCTGTGTTAAAACCTCCTGTTTCTCTAACCAGTCCTTGAATCATTTGATCTGCCCAGGAAAACTCTCCCTATATTTAAAATCTAACATCACAGATGTTTCAGGTCACACAGATAAGAGCAACCCTACCTAGAAATACATTTTGTATTAAGATTTTTAGTAGAGATGAGATCATATCAGTTTCCTAATAAGAAATTCAAGTATTATTTGTCTCAGACCATTAAGTTACATATTCAGTAACACAAATAATTTTTAAACAATATTCTATTGCTCAAGCCCATGTTTTTATGTCTTATGCAGTGTTTCTGGATGTAAGAAGCTAGAAACTGCAGAAAATGGTGTGCTCCATTCAATGGAAATAATTAGAACTGTGTTGGAGATTAATTTGGAGCTAATTTGGATATCAGATCTTTCTGCAGCAAAAAGTAACCTATCTGGATATTTTAAACTGTTGAAGTTACTACAGAACATCTGGTAAAGGTTCCTTTTCTATTAATATTAATATTATTATTATTGAAAGTATTAAAATGCTGCTCTTTTCTCATTGACACACACAAGACTCAGAGAAGTCATATCCATCTGCATTGACAGAATTTTAAACCTTAAAGGCAGAGCTTTTAAAAGATAATTTAGTGAGTGTTTCTATGACACTAAAGACATGAACTTTGAGGACATAAAGGTAAAATAGCGATGTGATGATGAAACCATAATTGCCACCAAAAGGAAGAGCAAATTCAAAGCACTTTTTGCTTTCTTGAAATTTGGAATCTTTTTGTCAATGAAGCTACCAGAAGAAACTAAATGAGTGTCTTGGGATGCACTGAGCAGTTTTAAGTCCATCAAGTTTTTCAAGAGAAAATGACTTCCTTGCTCCACTGGAGAGTTTACAAGCAGGTAAGAGGAAAATCTCTTTGAGTTGAACACCAAATCTCATAAGATACTACAGAAAACAGAGAGACTTTTGTTAAGGAGTGAAAAAAATCATATTCCCTTTTCTGTTTTGAATTTGATGACATTGTAGAAATGGCTTTGAACTAAAAGTTGTGGGCACACATGGACATCATAGGGGCATGGACAAGGTAGAGACCATGGTAGTTCTGATTGGTGTCTGTTCCACTAATTCTGGCTTAATGCTTTGTCATTTAGTGTTAAAGACATGGAGGGAAGAGATGAAGTAGAACCCAAGGTGAGACACCTTCTATAGGCACTGAAACTAATTCTGGTTGTCAATAAAAATTGGTGGATTTTAACATAGATTTGAGAAGGTGTAAATTTAATGGGATGCTTTCCAAACTGACATGCTATTCCAAAGTGTCTCTGTGTGTCTGTCCCCCTGTCCTTCACAAAGATTCTGCAATGTCTAATAATATGTGAGCATGGGTTCACTCAGTGTAGGGCTTCTTCTCTTCTTGACTGTCTATATTACCAGAACTTGCAGAAATCAAATAAATTTGGGGATTCTTTATTCCTATTAGATTAAATGTGACCAGAATATGAAACTGGTATTGAAGAAATGGGATGGAAATAAACAGAGAAGGACATATACAGAGCTGGAACTTGAGGGCCAGTTCCACATAAGCCATATATAAATAAAAGATAAGTTTCAGTCTGTGGATTGGATACAGGGGAGGGTACAAGGAAGCAAGAAAGATCAATGTCTGTGCTTCATGTACTGTGGTGTGCCTGCACAGAATTACATCCAAGACCTGGTACATGTGGCAGGATGTTTCTGATACAAACCTCGTCTTTATCAAGAAATTGTGCACATTAGGAATCCCTAGTAGCTCAGGTGCACCTACCTTAGGAACATAGCCAAAGTGTAACAGTTACAATAGTTCTTGCCTTTGTCTCAGGTACTTAAATTTCATTTCCCAAACCCCTGCATACAGCAAGGAATTTAGATTTAGATGGTGCCAGATCCCAACAAGAGAAATCAGGAACTGGTTCAGACTCATTCCTATTTGGAAGCAAAAAGTGATGGTCCAGAGCAATCTGAGGCTTGGGCTTCATTCAACTCCCTTATCAGAAACTTCCAACTGTTGCCATCTCTGAATGGGGAATAATCTGATACTATTATTTGGTATTTCTAGGACAATATCTGATCCTCTGCTGGGAAAAACTGAAATCCATGGGCACTTTATACTAGCAGAGAATCTTATTTTTTCTCCTTTGGCTACAAGGAGAGAGGTGGAAAACCCCACAGGTAAAAAGAGGAAAGTGAAGCAATCCATTTTTGAAGCTGGACATGTGGTTGACAGAAGGGCTGCTGGGGAGCCTGGGAAGTCACTGATTCCAGATGCCTTGCTCAGCTCTCTCTGTGTGCCAGCAGACAGGAGTACTTAGGACTAATCTGGACTATTGTGGGTTTTTTTTCCTTTGAAATATGTAGTTTCTTCCAGTCTGTAGTGCTAGCTCCCACAAGGGCTCTTGCTGGAGGAGAATGCCTCTGACCACCCTGCCTCCAGCAGCAAACCCCTATCCTGTCTCGTCCCTGTCCCCCTGTCCCTGTCCCTGTCCTCCCTGTCTCTGTCCCTGTCTCTGTCCCTGCCCATACCAGAGGCTCCCTGCTGCACCACAGTGCAAGGGCTGGCAGATCCAGGAGAAACCCCCATGACAGCCCCTCTCAAGCATGAACTGCAATAACTCTTGAAAGTCAGCATGACGCCCATAATTTATTCATCCCAAGATGTATTCATCCATCCATTTATTTGCATTTGTTTTACTACTGTCATTACGATTTCATAAACAGAAGCATAGAGAAGATGGGAAGTTAAAGACAGAGGCAGCTGCTGGACAAAGACCCTGGGCTTGCTTCTCCTTGGCTTCTGACTGCCTTCAGTTTTTGTGTGAAGGCATAACACAGAGTGAGCAAAAATTCTCCTCTCTTTTCTCTTCAGCAGGTTGGTGAAATCCTTTCTGCCACCTAAATTCCTCTCTGTAGTCATTTATATTCTGTTGATGTGATGAGGACACTGGAGTGTAGCAAAGTGGTAGTCAGTGCTGCCATGTACAAAAGCCAAGAGAAAGGCAGGGATAGATGGGGAAGGGATGTTGGTGCTGCAGGTCACATCTTCCTCCTTAGTGCAGTCCGTGGGTGCAGGTTTCTGTGAGGAGGAGGAATGAACTGGCTTAAGGTCTACCGTACAATGAACAGATTTAGATTTACTATTTCTGGCCATGTGGAGGTGTGGGGATTCCAAGGGAGGTGAGAACTTGCGTTGAAAGGAGTGGGTGGAAAATCCTGTGTAAAACATCCCCTGTCTGGCACCCTTCCTGCCCAGGCTTGGCTACCCGGGCTAGGGGCAGATGATTGGGAGTGGTTGGGTTCCTGTGGCAGCTGCTGGCCCTACGTGCTCACCACGAGTCACTGTGAGGGAAGGAGGGGTTGGCTTAAGGCACCTCCATGATCCTTGTCTGGAGACAGAAGTTCAAACACCAGGAACATTAAGGCACACGAGTGAAGGCCACTTGGTTTCCATTAGGTAACTCCAGCCCTTCTGTAGCACAGGGCTTTTTGCAATGTGTTATTGACTTTATAAAAACCATAGCAGTCTTCCACTGACTACTGCCCTCTAAACCTCCTTCTTTCAAAAAATATGCAGCACTATTGTAAATCAATGTCCAAAACCACTTCAGCAGTACTACTTTTATCTGGAGGAACAATTTTGTAGAAAAAGAACATTTCTTTAAAAAAAGAAAAGAAAAAGAAAAAAAAAGGTTACACAAAATTTCCTAAGGAATCATTTTGAGTCTTTTCAATCAGCCAGATATTCATTTCATGCTACCAACCCACAGATTTGTTATTCAATTTATAGAAAAAAAAAAAGAAAAAAATATTGCTATTTTACTCCTATATAGAAGAAAAAATAAATTGTCATGAAATTAGATGGTGGCATATAAACCTTTTATGTAAATCAGGACAAGAGGCAAGTAGTTATAAAGAAGTCCTTAGCATGAAAAGTGGACTGTTTCAGATTATATATGTCCTGGATTTTTAAAAGGACAACTTATCTGTAGCTTTGTGTAAAACAACTGCAGGTTTTGAAAAACATGAATCCAACAAAATGAAATCAAGGTCTTAGAGATGAAAATTTAATCAGGAAAAAAAAGCACTAAATAATACATGTCAATGTAATGGATATTTGAACATTTGTTGTGCAATATAGGGCACATAGAGTTGTTTCTTACAACAGAAGGTTACATTCTGAGGGGTTTCTGCACATAAGCTCAGGTGAGAAGAACAACTGTGAGTGGAGGAGCAGGAGATAGCATGCCCTGTTCTCTCCTCAATAACTGTACAAAGTGTGTTTTGCTGATTGTCCTTGCTAGGCATGAATGAACACACAGGCTCTAGGTCCAGCAGATCTGGGGCATTGTCTGTGTATTCAGATCTGTCAACCAAAAAAATGAACTTTTAGACACTATTCTCTTACTTGGGTATCCTTGCTATATTTTTGGATTATATTTTAAGGGTTGCCTAGCTAGCTCTGGTTGCAATAATAACCTTATTTCCCCATTATTGTCAAACAAAAGTACTAAGAATATTTCTTGAGTTGGAGTAAAAGCTATGGCCAAGGATGCACTATTAGAGATCAGAACTATTAAGTGGCAACAGTTTTCCTATTTCTGGACTTGGAGGATGCAGAAGAAATGTACACAACTGCCATTTGGTTTGGAAATATTATCCCAAAATAATGTTCTCTCTCTGGGTAGTATGCACATATTGGAACTTTATGGTATTTGTAAAGCACTTGCATCACACAATTCTGCACTAGAACAGTGTAAATTTGGGTCAGTTTCATGTGCATCATAACACAGAATGTAGAGGGACTTAAAATATTTA
Organism: Acrocephalus scirpaceus scirpaceus; assembly: GCA_910950805.1. Classification (NCBI taxonomy): domain Eukaryota; kingdom Metazoa; phylum Chordata; class Aves; order Passeriformes; family Sylviidae; genus Acrocephalus; species Acrocephalus scirpaceus. Next base: position 71,912,779 of record OU383778.1, on the reverse strand, counting down.
TAGTATTGTGCTGTATGATATCTTAATGCCATCCCTGCATTTACATTTCATTTAACTGTTATCCTGCCCTTAGGGAAATCTCTTTTGCCCAAGAATGCACACTCTCTGTAACAAATAGGATCAAAAAAATCTTAAAAAAGAATTGAACAGCAGTAATATTTATAGAAGGAGAAATATCTGTGAGTTCACCATTACCAATAATTTTGACCTAGAGAAGCATTTTTGCACTTGATCAAAACCGTTATTAAGCACATGGATGGCATATGGTAGCAAAACTTTAAAGGAAAAATGAGCAGAATATATATTGCATGGTGCACTCCATTGTTAAAACTTTCTATACATTGAAAGTGTTTGATGTATCCGTAACAATATCTCAAGGCATCGGATCCCCTGTGATTTAGATTCCTGTTAGAAGGTCTCTGATCATCTCCTGTGTGGGAAGACTCAAATAGTTAAGGCAATCTGGACAATTTTATAATTCTTCAGAATTCACCTCAGAAGGTGAACAGCATTTTCCAGTGATCTAGGAAAAATAAACCAGAAGAAGCTCTAGGGAAATAAGTTTCTGAGACCAGCACTTCAAAATGATGGGACCTTTGTCTGAAATTGAAGCTGGACAGAAAGTCCAAGCCACATGACTTGAAAGCAAATCAAAGGTGGGTGAATAGGCCTTTGATCAAGGCACTGACCTGAGAGCAAGCTTAGGTCCCTGTCTTTGCTCTGCTGCAGACTCCTCCCTCCACATCTGCTGCCTGTGTTTTGTTTTCTGTGTGCAGAGACTCAGAGCATCTAAACTGCTGGGGTGGGGGCTGGCTCTGTCTTCTGCAGGGAAGTGCCTCTTTTATATCCTTTGAAAGAAATTGGAGCCATATCACCTCCAAGTATTTTACAATATGCTGGTTTCTGAAAATTGGGAGCTTTTTGACATTTTTTTCTGGACTTGCAATTAAAACAAATGTAAAAAACCTACAGTTTTCCTCTCCAACATGTATCCTACTTATCAACCAGCCTCACCGCATAGTGCCCACCGAGATCACCATTTTAAAAAAATGCCTTCAAAGCATCAATTCCACTGTTATTAATTCAAAAAGCCTCTCAGAAGTTCAGTATTCATAAAAGAAAAATCTTCTTTGGCTCACCAATATATAAAAGTAATCCTTCTAATACAGCAGCACTGTATCAACAGGAGCCAAAAGCTACACATATAATTACTGGGCGTCACTGGCTCAGGAGTCATAAAAACCTTGACTCTGAATAAAAAAAGCCAGACTTTTATTAATAAATTATAACAATTACTTCTTGTAGCAAATAAACATCTTCTTATGATAAAGAAATGCATCTTTACAAAAAGATTAATCTGATTATGTAAGAGCATATTTGTGGCCTAAAAATGTCCAGCTGTGCTGCTATCACTAATCTTTACACTGAATTCTAATCAGGGTATGGTAACAAGCAAAGAAGAGTGCTATCTCTCAATGAAATTTGAGAGACAGGGCTTGCTGGCTTCCCTCTAGGCAAAGTAAATTTCAGAAATTTTATGCCCAGCTCCACCACTGTCTGTCTGAGACAAGGATGTGTTTTCAAAAGTGCTCATCAGCTGGCTGATTTCAGTAGACTCAGCAGACTCAGTTCTTTCAGTGGGAAAGAGCTGGGACACCGACAAGAGCTTTTTGAAGTCTTCCCCTCCTCTGCTGTCCTTGGGCCAAATCTCTGCTTTCCATGACAGAGTGAAAAAAAGAAACTCTTATAGAATGTAAATCTCTAGACTGTTTCTTTGCACTGGTTTTTTTTTTTGTTTTGTTTTGTTTTGTTTTTCAAATTGTAACAGGGTTGGAAACAGTTTACATCATTAACTTAAAAAACAAATGACTCAGGTTGTGTTTTCACTCAAAAGCAGTGATGGAGCTTCCCATCACCCTGGGCATTCTTGTTCAAGTGCCTGGTTCCACAACTGGCCTTGGAACCCTCTAAGAAAGGATTTTCTAACCTCCAAGGTGCATGACAGGAAAGATAAAGGGCATTTGATCTTACTTCCTTTCTCCAAATGCATTCCTGAACTTTCACAAAGCCTACTATTGATTAATGAAGAGACAGCAAAAACATTGTGGGAATAGCTTGAGCTTTGAGGTGGTGCATAGAGCAATAGCTTTCCATGTCTGCACATTATTACTCATTCATTTAAAGGTCATCAGCAAATTCTGTGCAAGGCCTTAGGTTTTGTCATATTATTCAAAGAAGTACCGTTTACCTATTTCTGAGAGGAAGCTGTTTTCTTAATTATGGAGATATCTGTCACTGAGAAATTACAAAGGAAGGAAATAAACCAAGTAAAGAATGAGAATAGTCATTTCCAGTCTGTTTGGTCTGGGAATTTACAAACAAACCCTGGGTCTGTGCAGGCATAGGTTATACAAGCACAGGCACACTGGAATCAGAAGACTGTAGACAGCAGAACAGAGAGTCAGGCTTGTAGCACATGCTGGTTTTAGTGACGGAGCAGAGAGGAATGGAGCAGACAGAACTGGTGGGACCACTTCTATGTTCTTACTCATGTAACTCAAGTGTGAAAGGAAAAAATACCCCTAAGTTTATACAAACTCTTCATTTGCTAGTGATATTAGAGAATAAGATTCCTAGTTTGTAATACAGACAGTTTTCTGAAAATTTCTTGTCAGTGCCCAACTGCAGTCAAAGAAGGTTAATCTAGAAATTAAATCCTAAACAGAGGCTCTTTTCCATTCAGACCGAATGAATCCACTAGTAGCTGTACAAAACATTAGAAATCGTGAGGGAAAGAACAGAGAACACAATAGAGAATAATTTTCCACCTCTGAATACTGCATGCTGTTCTAGTCCTTGCATTTTAAAGGATCTAGAAGAACTAGAAAGGTTCAGAAAATGGCAACAGGCTTGTCAAAGTTATTGAGCAACTTCACTTGAAGGCAGGATTAAAAAGACGGGAATCCCTCAGACTGACAAAAGAAAAGCCTGAGGGATATAGAGCAGTGAGTGACATGACAGAGTGCATAATGATTGATCGTTCACAGCTTCATCCACTACAAGGACAAAAAGATGTGAAACAGAGCTAACAGAATCTAAATTCAAAATAAAGGATATGATAACAGACCTGAGGAACTTCCTTATATATGCTGATGGTTTACAGGCATTTGCATGAAGATTGCATGAATTTATGTGAGGAAAATCTCTGAAGGAATCTTCAGTGCCCAGAAACCAACTCTGTTTCAGGAATTCCCTGAGGTGGCAAAGGTTGAATGGTAGGAGAGACTCAGAGGAGGATCAGGTTTCTCAGGCATCTGCCTTTGACCATTGGTGGAAACAGAATACTAGGTTATCTGGATCTTTTTTATGCTCCAGTGTGGTTTGCTTATGTTCTTCTGTAACATCCTTTCAATACTTAAAGGGGCTTATAAAAAAGTGGGAGAATGACCTTTTACACGGCAGACAGTGAGAGGACAAGAGGGACCAATTTTAAACCAAAGGTGGAGAGATTTACATTGGGGAGAAATTTTTAACTCAGAGGGTGGTGAGGCACTGGCACAGGTTGCCCAGAGTGGCTGTGTATGCCCCATCCCTGGAAGTGTTCAAGGTTGGATGGAGCTTTGAACAACCTGGTCTGGTGGAATGTGTCCTGGCCCACAGCAGAAATTAAACCATCATTAAGGTCCCTTCCAACCCAAACCATTCTAAGATTCTATGATGGTCCATAACAGGTGTTACGACGGTTCAAAATGAACTGGGTTCGTAGAGATCTCAGAGCACAAAGGAGACAAAAAATGCAGTTTTATCGTTTTTAGTCATTTTTACAGAGGGACAAAACAAACCACCCCAGGGAGGTCAAGCTTAGTTACATGGACATGCACAGCCCTTGCTGTGTTTCCCTCTGCTTCCCTGGGTGGGTGAAGAGACCAAATCTGCTTGGAAGGTATGCTTAGTTACTTATTTTGTCTCTTAGTGACAACCAAGCAGTCTACACAACACAATTTAACATACACACACAAACACACACACACACACAAAAACAATTTCTCCTTTGCTCTAAGAAACCTTTTGGTAAATCTCTGAAGACAGAAAAAAAACCCAAAACAACCAAAAAAAAACTTCAATAGGGTTGCTTTTTGCAGACCCCTCTGTCTAATCAGAGATCCTGCCGACTACGCCAATTATGTTACGACCCGTTCAAAGTGAACTAAGTTCGTATTTAGTTTCTTAGAGTACAAAGGAGGCCAAAAATGCTGTTTAACCAAAATCAGTGTACTTTATTCAATATCAATGTACCCACCAAAGCTGATATACTTTATTCAATATACCCACCAAAACTGATATGCAATAACAAGAAAAAGACTGAGGAAAGAAAGCTATATAGCTGAAAACAAGAGAGAAAAGGAGAGATAGGAAAGTTGAGATATTACCACAGAGAGAGACGGAGTCCTCGCAGCAATCCAATAGGTCTGCCTTCGCAATCCTCGTGGCTCCCGGCCAATAGATTGACGCCGCTACCCTCGTGGAGCTGATAGATTCCGTTCCTGTGAGGAGGTCCTCAAAAGGGGTCTCTTCTGAGGCTGAATATATAGTTCTCCAGAGTGGGGGGAGAAGTCCCGTGATGCAGTCCAGGCCCATGCACAATGCGAGGGAGGGGGAGAACAGGGCAAGCTGTCCTGCTACACCTCAGGCACAGGTGGTACAGAATCCAGGGGCAGTGTAGCATGCTGCGACTACCATTGTTTCAGCAGGATGTCTGTCCGGGAACTCTGTTCCCAAGCAAACACATCTGGCCAGGAATGGCAATTCTCATAGCAGTTACATCAGCTCTTGAGGTTTCCCTCTCATTCCCCCCAAAGTCTCCACGATGAAAAATGTGAGACAAAATTGAGGGTCTTTGGGCTGACTGTCACAACAGGGCAAAGCAATTTCTAGTTGCAGGCCATGGTATGTTTGCAGGTTCCCTGTCCTACAGTCCAGGGGAATGCTATAATGACTTTGGTGTAATTAGTAAATCTTCCTATGTTCTTGGCAACAGGACCAAATATCCCAAGTTATATATTTGTAGCGATACTGTGCATGCAGTAAAATTGTAACTGTGAACATTTCCGTCTGGCTTGTTGGTTACTCTGAACATGCATCACTGGCAGCATAACAGGGAACTAAAGTAGCGTGTTACCCTTTTACATCCTTTTCAGGCCCTTCTATGCTGCCAGAGCAATGTGAAATGCCTTAAATTAGAGAGCGGCGGCTGGTCCAGCTTAAATCTGCCATTGTTCGAGAGAGGTAGTCCCTGCCATTTGATTTCTGACAGGAAAGGGGTATGAGGGAGATGGTAGGAGAGTAAACTTGTCACCGATGTGGCCCATAAATGCATGCTGCAGAGCTCCTTTCTTGATTTTAGGTGACAAAGAAGAACGAGTTGAAACAAATGACACAGAAAAATGTTCTTTAGATTTGAGCTGTTTCAACAATAATTTGTTGTCCATCAGACTCATGAAGCTTAACTAATGCTTTGTGAACTATATCAACTAGGATATCCTTTTTCTTCAAATATATTTTCCAGTTCATTAGCCTGTAACTAAATGTCTCTTGGGTAAGCTACAAATTCTAGAAGCCCTAATAAACTGACTAACCTATAGTCTGTTCCCATCTCCACACTGCTCTCCCTTTTGTAATTCGGCAGGGTTATTCCTGTCAGTATATTTTTTCCTATAAAAAAGAGTTGATTATTTTCCACCAGCTCTGTACTTGACCTCACCCTTCCTGATGCAAACCTTAAAATTAATGGGATGCTACATGTATGAGCTAAATTTTGAATTTAAAGACAGGCGTCTTGTTTAATGACCCCACCAGGCCAGTGTCATAGATATAACTAGTAGAGTTGCTTTATACAGATTTTTGGCTGGTTTTAACTTTTAAATATATATTGTTAAAAGACAACCATTAGCTGAGAAATACAAAATATATTTTTTACCATGATATAGGTGTGCAGTACCAATTTTGTGGGCTTGTGGGAAAGCAAATAACCTCTAATTGCAGTAGACTGTCAACATAAAAATCAAGCCTTGCTTAACTGTCTTTCATCATGGCCTAGTGTTCAACAACAGGCAAAGCATTTGTCCTGCAAAAGCTAAGGGAGAAGTAATTCTAATATATAAGGCACAGATGCTTTCATTATCATTAGCAAGCATGCTGGATTATTCATGAAAGTCCCACTTAGAGAGATAAGCAGGCATTTGCCATTTATTCCTTAGTGTAATTCAACTCAACATGTCACTTTTCATGTTAACATTGTGGAAGGTATTTTGATCTTAATTGGACTTTTTATTAGCACATTACTAAAACTCTGTATCCATTTGCACCCACCCATCCAGCGCTGGGTTGCAGAGCCATCCATCAGGGACCAAAATACCTGCCTTTGGCATGGGAAGTCTTGCTAGGATTAGGTGAATGAGTCTGGATTTAGGTGGAAGTGTTTTGGGAGGACAGGCTCTGTAGGGCCACCCCTCTTTTACAGAGAGTAGGGAGTCTGTGACATCCAGCTTGCTCCAGATGGAAGGGTTGACATGGCTGAAAAAGAGCGTGTTACAGGAAAGGAAGTGTTACTGTTAGGCACCATTTGTTCCACAGCTCTCCTCTTCCTTCTTTCTTGCCACTACTTGGAGAGTTTCAGCACAAGAGCTGTGTCCTGCTGCTGCTGCTTCTCTTGAGTCATTGCTCCTCTGTATGGTGCCACTGTTCCCCACAGTGCATACAGCAGAGGATGAGCGAGGTCAGTCACTCCTTCACATGTCAAAGGATGGCAAAATTTGCCTCCCTGTGCTGTCATCTCCTCTCCAAAGAAAAGGTTGAACAAACTGAACACAGGTGTGTAGTTGTAAAAGTTTTGGCTTCTTTTCTTCTCTGCTAAGGTCAGGATGAGGAAAGTACAGAAATGATAGAGAAAAATTGCTTCCCTATTTTTTTATGCTAAAGAGGCGAAAGTATATGCACATATAGCTACCTCTCTCAGTTATGAGTGAGGTAGTGGTAAAATGAGCTGTTATCTATTCTTGAAATCTGTTTTGTGGCAACTCGGGTGGAAGTGGGTAATTTCTATTTTGAAAAGTTAGAGGAAACCTCACTGTTGACTTGCATTTGTCTTTGACTACACAACTGCATGTAGTTATATGTCTGGGGGTTTTATATTCATAATATGTAATGGCATCTCAAATTTTAAATAAAGCACTAAACTTTACATTGTTAAACTGAAAATAATCAACTGAAATGGCCTGCTTAGCACCTTTACCAGGTGTATTCTTCTAGATGGTTGGCCATGGGGTTTTTTTCAGCTCTCTATTTCTAAAGAAATAAAATAGAACATCCTACAATTTGCTCTAATAAAACATTTATTCCCACTAAAAAGTCACCTTATTTCTTTGTGATTTTTATGTGTATTGTACATTACAATTCTCTATGAAACTATATAGTAAGTACAAAAATAACACCACAGGGATTTTTTAAATAGTTTATTATTCCATAGACATTTTCCATAAAATGATTTATTTTTTACAACCTTCCTCTTGCCTCACCTCTTTTTGATTGTTCTGCCTGCTCCCATATCTCAGTCATATCAAATAAACAACAGTCATATCAAAAAGCCAGATAAATCAATTAAATCATTGATTTAGAGAAGAAGAAATAATGGTGCTGTAGAAACACACCTCAACAAGAGGCAGTGAAAGTTTGATTAGGTTGTTGCAAAGGGAAGAGCAGCTTCTTGGAGCTGGAGCTTCATCTATTAAGTAGAATGATCTCTGTATAATGGCCTCATTTTCTTCAGTTCCTATTCTTCCTTGTCTTGGCTCCTGTGCTGAAACTGTTATTGTGGCCATAACAGACATTTATGCTGTTTATGCTATCATCCAAATGTGAGCCATGATTAGTGTGCTTGCAACATGACAATATTGCAGAGTTGTTTATGGCAGCCACTGGCTGGGTAAGCAGCGGAAGGGAGGGACACCTTACACTGCATTACAGCTCACACTGAAGCTGAACAAGCTGCTCTGTGCCTCCTTCATGGGGAACACATCACTTGCTTTCTCTCTCAGCTTGGACCTCTCTGGTCTTCCTTTTGGATTTTGTTTGAAAGTCCAAGGAGGAGAAAACAAGGACCACTGAAGTGGCATATGTAATTACTGCATTTCGTCTTAAGGTGATAAATGCTGTGTGCTTGAATGTGAAGCAATAAATACGCTCATGCTGAACGTTATGATAAATTCTATTGCACAGTAATGCAGGGAAACCCAGGCAGATTTTCTTGCTATTTCAAGTTTTTGAAAGGGATTATAGATATTTCCTATATCTGTTATGCCATCATTTTATATGGGCCACAATTGGGCCTTCATCAATGGTAGCATTTCTTCGCAGTTGTGGGTATTTTGAATCTCTGCCAATGCTTCTGAACATCTTCAAATAGAAATAAAATATGCACTTCAGCCCAGCCAATAGGTGCAGGAGAAGAGAATTGTTGTTTTGGTTTTTTTCCCCCTCAGTACACCATCCTAATTAAAAAAAAAAAAAAATTTAGATTGTCTTTCTTTACAAGCTAGTCTTGCTTTAACACTGCACTTCAGAGATTTCAGGGTACTACCTTGTCTGGAATGGTTTGTTTTTCTTTTGTCCTTTGCAGTTTTGCATGATGAATGAATGATCTTCATGAATGTTCTTGTTTTATTGAAATGGACACATAGAGATTGGGTTGCCTATATAAAGTGGACCACAAATAAATATTTTTCAGATGCATACTGCCTGATCCCACAGACAGGAAAAAGGCTTAAACAAAATGTCAGCTGAGAAATATGCTTGATTCTGTGTAGCCAATGAGCAACTACATGTTTAATTTTAAAGAAGCGTTTTGACATATTCCCTGGCATTTTCACCTTTTTATTATGGCACTGTCACTTTTTTTTAAAGCACTGTAGTGTGTATGTAGATTTATCCGAGTACCATTTCCAAACAGCAGGCTGGTTTACTACTCTTCTACACACTGTATCTTCTGGAAATCCTAAAGTAGGAAGAATAAATGCCTCAGTGCTGATGAGAGTAGATTACATCTGTGCTGAAATGAATAAACTTGGTATCTAAATCAACTCTCCCCCATTTTGACAGTTTATCATGTTATGATAGCTTTTTGTGTTCTTTTTTCCAACAACCATATTTACAGAAATTGTACTCTGAGATTTAAAGCATCCTGTTACATTTTATAGAAAGTATAACAGCACAGTAACTATCAGCCTGAAGTCTGAGGGAGCAATTCCTTGATATGACAATGGTTGTTGCTTTAATCTTCCATCTCCTTTGTTTATAACAAGTTGTGTCACAAGGAAAATATCATGCACCACAATGCATCTGTCCAGAAAACAAGGCTGCCATTGCCAATACGTGCTGAGGTAATAAATGCCAATGCTAAATGAAGGACTGCAACACCTTGAAGAGCATTAGATCATGTGCTTCTCAGTCCTTGCTCAGATTTTGTCTGGATTATCCCTGCAGTCATATCACTTTTCCAAATTTTTTTATGATTATCTTATTGTCAGCTATGCAAATATACCTTGAACCGTACAAGAAGAGTGAATGGCAAGAAGCCCTGATGTACTTCTACCTTCCTTCATGAAATCTGTAGTTCTGTACTTCAGCACTCCTTAGTTTCTAAGATCTAGTATGAAAATGAGCATGAAAAGAAATCCATTTCCACAGGTATAATCAAGAGAGATGGCATTCAGCAGTGTCCTCAGAAAGTAAAGCTCCAGTGAAAGCACTCGACAGACTCAAGCTCTGGAGACTCATTGGAGCAATTCCATAGGCTTTTCCCTTGTACACTGTCATCCTGCTCTCACCTTTAATTGTGAAATGCTTGTTCATTCCCGTGTTTTAATCTTGCCCTCATTAAGGAGAGGAAAATGAATGGCTAGCATAGAAGTAGTGCTGTGGTACAAACATTATCCTGTATGTATGTTTCTTCTCTAGCCAGTTTCACATGCAGGTTAATTTTGTTCTTCCAGCCACAAGAGATATTTGTTCCCCCTGTCCTTAGCAGGCGAGCTGGGCCCATGCTGCATGTCCTCTGAGCATTACAGAGGTGAAATAGCTCTATCTCAAGGACTCTGTTTAATCTACACCCAAATTTTCTTATATCCAATAAACGTTCGGAAAAAACTTCTCCTTGTTCGGAAAAAACTTCTCCTCTGAGAGGATTATTTCCACCTAAAGGAGAACTTGCCTCCAAAAATGTAATATACAAACCCAGAGTTTCATAGATCCTACGTAATTTTTTCTTTGCCACAGCACAGAGCTTGGCTCCTCGGTTCGTGCTTCCTGAGCTTCTGCTGGGTAATTTTAAAAGAAATGTGAAAGGTGCAAGGTAAATTCCACCTGTGATTGGTTGGAAGGCAGCTACAAGTGCATCTCTTGCGGAGTGGGCGAATCCTCTTCTTACTCAGATGCTGCAGCTGCAGAACACTTTAGCTGGATCCAACAGAATTTCTCTGAATTTGTCACAGGGAAAAAAAAATAAAAGACTCTGACACAATGTATCAAACGCAGCTAACTTAATACATATGCAAGATGTACTTTTAATTTTTTTACCTGCTTGACTTACAAGTAATATACGTGTAATATACGAGTAATATACACTTGACCCCACACTGTCCCTAAAACTAACAGGGGGGAAGTGGTTAAAGAGTTATTAACACCATCCACATTTGCTAAAGTGTTTTTGTAACCCTGAATTTAACATCTAACTAGCAAAAGACTAACCCTCCCCCAAACAAAAAAGCCCCCAAACTCATGAATGCAAACATTATATTGTAATGGGTTTGTACTTTACCTGTGGAAATTACCTTTTATTAAGTAGACTTAACAAAAATAGTGCCAGTCACGTAGGTCAATTTCCCCTGAAATAGCTGAAGTAGTATTTATTCTGAAGACATTTATCTATAGGCAGTGAGCCAAGTAAATTAACACACTGGAGTTACTCTTATGTACCCACCTTTTTTTTTTTTTTTTTTTTTTTTTTTTTTTTTTTTTTTTTTTTTTTTTTGAGAAGGATCAAGAACAAATGTTTTTTCTCTAACCAGATGTGCTCTATCACTATAGCTATCTTCTCTGTGTGGTTCTGCTCCAGGACACAGAATCCTTGATTTTTCCTGATAGCAGCAAAATATTAGAATGTTGGCAGACAAATACATAAAGCATAGAGCTAAATATTTTTACTGTCAAGCTGCAGAAAGAGATCCTATAACTACATGAGATTAACTACATTAAATTCAGCGGAATATTTGCACGTATCAAGATGACCTAGATAAAAGTCAGGAAGAAGCAGGGAATAGTTCTTGAAACCAACCTTCTGCTAACCAGCGAAACTGACAGATAATAATTCTCTGATAAAAATGGGCTTGACTTCTCATACGACCTTAAACATGACTTAAATTATCTTAAATGTGTTCCTCTTAAAATGAATAATAACACTTTACTCTTGTCTAGAGTCTGTTGGTTGAGGATTTTAACTTGTCCTAACCACTCAATTAAAGGCCAGACTGTCCTAGACATGGAGAGACAGGCAACAGTCTGACAGAGAAAGGAAATACAGTTCCTTCCCAATCTTTTATAGGCCAGTAATGTCATATGATCCTACATTCTCCCGAGCTCTTTGAGGTAATCAGCTGCGCAATGGTACACAAAAGAGAGTTTCCCTTGACACTTACCCAGACTTAATTAATTTTCCTTGGTCAAAATAAGGCACATAGGACAAAAATCTTTTTTATACCCTGAACGGCACACAAGTGTTGAAAGGCCAATTATAGCCAGGGCCCAAATTTAACTTACCTGGTGACATCAGTGAGGGGCATTATAGCTATTTTACAAGTGGGTCAGATTCATGTAAGTTAAGTGAAACTCTCAAAATTTAGTGAAAGGTCAGTGACAAAGATGGAAATAACCCCACTGTCCTCACCATCAATCACCACATAGTCATTATTTCCGTTTGTTTCATTTACTTTACAGTGCAAGGCAGAAAATATTTTTAAGCACAGTGGAAAAAAACAGACCTCAGCCAACAGAACAGACAACCCACTTTAAGCAGTGAGCATCATTAGCCTTAGGTAGCTGATTCATGTTATACACAGATTTTTACAGGACAGACAGGGGTCAAAATCCAAAATATATTAAAGATCAGGAGATGAGAAGTGAGGGACATAATCAGCTAGGCATATACTCAGCTCTCCAAAATATTCTTTGTATCGCTCTTTTAAATTGCAGTACGGGGAAAAGGATACACCATTAAGTGGTGATGATTTCACATTAAGCATTTACCCTAAGACAGGCTGCAATATCATACACAGACAAGAGACTGCTATTTTTGAATGGCATCAAATTGTGAATTGAAGCACAGTGGGTAGGAAAATACTGCAAAGGGGTTTGAAAGTGATTGCTCATCTGTGTAGTAAAATATATCCTCTTTAAAGTCCTGCTGTGACCAGTATAAAATGATCAGGGTTGAGAGTCTGCATGTGGTCTGCCAACATGTGGAGGAAACAGAAGGAGAATTATTGTCCAAGGTAGGGCTGTACATTACAGTTACATGAATAAGCCAATACTAAATGATGATAGAAAGTTATCCTACAAGTTAAACTTTTCTGAAATCAAGGCAGCTGTGATTTAAAGTTTTGTCTGATTAGAAGAGGGGCTAGCAATTTTCAAACAAGGGGTGTCAGGACTGTAGTTTTCTTTTTCAAATTAGAAGAAAAGTGTGACAGCAGGAGCTTGGCAAAAGCTCAGCAAGAGCAAGAGGGGTTTTTCCCTTCAAGAGACGAGATGTTGCTAATTAGCTGAGTGGTGGTATCTTACCTCTGTGGCAGGCAGGCAGAGCTCTCTGCTTCTGCTGCTCCTGGTACCGCAGGGAGCAGTGAGCCAGCCCCTTGCTCAGATGTCTCCCTTGGGGTGCAGCATCGTGCAATACTTGCAACATCCATTTACCTGCTATTTCAACCTGCCTGTTCCCTGACTTCAGTACTGCCTCATGAGTCCTTGATTTTGCCGGTCAATATTTGACGTGGTTAATCTACTTGTGTTGTCAGCGACATCCTCTTGATGTATGGATGACATATAGGGAGAGAAAAATGTGTGCTGGAAGCTTTATGTTCATTTCTCTGAGGGAGTTCCCCAGTGGTTGCTCTACACAGACATGAGAGGTTTGGAGTGTCAGGGCACCAGGCTTGCCCCCAGCTTTAAGGTTTTGGTTAGCACCCATGTCAGGAATCTGCCTAGGAACTGTGAAATTTAATATTCCAGGCTTTTTTTACATGAACCATGCCCTGGGAAAATTGTCAGGATCCAAGTTAAAGGTAAAAAATGCTGCTCAGCAGAGTAATGCACTTGCACAAAGTGTTCCCTCAGTTGTCAGCTGCACCTGTCCTATACCTGGACCCCCTTCCAAGGCAAGAGGGGATAGCCTGTAAACAGAAAAGAATGCAACTTCCAAAGGTTATTTTTCTATTTTCAGTCACACCTTATTTCTGAACATTTTATTCAAGCTCTAAACTCCAGGGTTTTTTATATGGAAGAGAGTATCTGTTAAAGCTTTGGCTTATTTTCTTTAATTTTCAAGTGTTTACTTTTCCTCAGACAAGTGTGGGCTCCTCTTGGGCTCCTCTTGCCATGAATTCACAGGGTATACATTAAAGGCTATTTATGCAGCTGTAAAGGCAGATACATATTAAATAAGAATGGAGATCTCATAACCATTTTATCAAGCTACCAATGACAAGGTAGCCTATCATCCTGCTACTTCAATGTGGCAGGCATTTGTGAATTTTCAGGTTTTTAGATGTTGCTCATCTTCAACCAGCTGCCACAAATGGAGCCAAAATCTATTTCAAAGGAGAGTGTGAATTACTGTGTGAACTACTCCAACAAAAGCACTGGAAAGCTCTAAGGGCTTCATATTCTATTACATCAAATCTTTTAATTTTCACCATGCAAATTAAAAAAAAAAAAAAAAAGCTGTCATGGTTTGAGAGAAAGTTGTTTTCAATATAATATGATATAAATAATTACACCAGTGGAGGGCAATGCAAATGTGAACTTGGCTTCTTTCTGAAAAATTGTCCCTTTGAAAAAGGAGAGAATTAGGAACAGCTGGCCATTGGCAGGGACACTCTTTTTTTGTAGGTTCTGCTATCCCAGAGGACTGTTTTGTCTCTGAATGCTGAGGCAAAGGGAATGTGGGATTAAGTTTAGGACAAAGCCAGATTCTCTTGAGTTTTTGGCAGAATTATAAAGGGACAAGGTCAATAATATTCTTTTTTGTAGATAGGTAATAGTTACAGTTCTAACTTCTGAGAATGAAACTGGAAGTCTGAACTATAATTTAAGGGGGTGGTTGTAGGGGAATAAAAAGGGCCATGAAATTGCTTTCAAAGCTATAGGAATGGGGTTGGATTTGGGGATTTGAGGCTTGGAGATTTTTTTTTTTTTTTAAGGAATTTTCTTGACAGGTGTTTTGATTTTATTAGGTTTTTTGGGGGGAAGTTTGGGAGTTTTTTTGTGGTGGAGAGCAACAAAATGCTTTAAAACAGATCTGTTCTGGCAATGTACAAACTTTCCTTGAAATTCAGCCTACACAGAAATTGTGAAAAAAGTGATGGTGAAATCTTGTCAGCAAGAAGGCAACCATGTATTGCTTCCACTTCAGCCTGTCTGGTGACTTTATTGTTTTAGACAGTAAACTAACTGCTGGCTTGCCCTTTCACCTTCTGTCCCAAGCAAGTATTGCCGAAAGATATTGAAGTGTTTTTGCCTTGTGAGATAAAATCCAGCAGTGTGATTTTTTGGCAGAGGTTAAGTGTCCAACATCAAGTAACAGGGCGTTTGGCCTGAAAAATGGCATCCAGTACTAGTAGACCTAATAAAAACTATGGCTTCTGCCCTGAGCATAGGTCAGTAAAAGACCTCTGAAGTCTACAGAGTTTGTACTAATGGAACTGGTCCAATAATTTAACCATTTGTCTTGACTCTTTAAGCCTCACATGCTATCTAGTCATTTGTGCTGGTGCAAAATGAGCAGAAAATGAAATTAAAACTCATCTCTCTGGGGTTTTTTGTTTGGTTGGTTGGTTTTTGTTTTTGTTTTGGCAGGGTTTCTTTAAGCAGCAGCCCCACAGTATTTATTACAAGATCTGCACATGTCTGTCTTGCTTGGCAAATCTGATCCAGATTTGGCCTGGGCACACAGCTGCACTATTGTCAAAGTGGCCAGAGAACATGATACAGTGGTTATACGAGCTCTAAGAGATGATACCTCACATGGAGGCTATTTCAATAAAGGCTCTCCATTAAACTGTTTTGAACAATAGAGAAGGCTTATGCTGTTCAGCATTTTGTGTCATATAAATATAGTATTTCCATGTTCATAATAGTGATAAAATCACATTTTCTGTCCTTTGGAACTTTGCTTCTTATCCCTTGGTTTTACACAAAACTTTGCACAGCAACAAATGTTGAAACTGAGAGAAAATGCTATTGAGAAAAAGAACAATAATAGTGTGATAATGCTTTGTCTGGGATTTCTACAACTGCCTTTTTCCTAGCAGTGGGGCAAGAACTGAAGTTATTGTTCGGATTGATGATAAATTGTTGCATGTTTTATCCAACGTGCAGAAAAACATTAGGGTTACTTTGTTACAATCATTCCCTACTTGTACAATCAACACAGTAAATATTGCCAAAATGTAAAGAAAGCAAATCCATCTGCCTTTCAGCAGGAGATACAATCTAGGCAACATAAGACATCGTTTTGGTTTGGGATTTTTTATTATTTGCACTACCCCCTTCTTTCATTTAGTACACAGTGTGAGACTCTCTGCAGTGCTTTCTCCAGCAGTTCTGTATTGGTTTTCCTCCATGTCTTTTGATGAAAAGTCTGTGATCATTTCAGGCAACTGAGGAAGTGTTTTCCTTTGACATTGCTTTCTTCTGTATTTGGTAGTATGGTATTTGTCTCAGTTTCAGCTTCACATCAATGTTATTAGTTACACAGCTCTTCTCCTGGTGGGTGTTGATCCTGCAAGTTGTTTGATGTTGACACTGGCCTGCACAGGCCCCAGTGGAGCCACTGGTACAATCTATTGCCCACACGGAACAACCTGCAAAATCAAGGCTTCAATTTCTTCAGTAAGCCATGGTTTGCAGTTCCCCTGCAGAACCTGGCTCATCGTCTTCTTGCTTCTTCTGCAGTCATTCTGTAGCTGCACTGCAATATGTATGTTTGGTATAGATTGCAATATTTAGGTTAGCAGGGTAGCTTTTTGGCACACGTCCACCACCAGTGCGAGTAACAAGGTGTGAGGCACTGAGAGGTAAACTGAAGTTTATGGTCACCAATTCTGTCGAGAGCTTGACATAGTGCAAAGATTTCAATTTTGTGCAGTAATCTACAGTGACACTTAGGCAGGAAGCCCTACCAATCAAGTTCAGTCCTGCTAGGATGTGGTTTTTGCTGATTTTCATTTAATGCTTTGTGTTTATTTTCAGTGTCAGAAGCATCCTTTGGTTACAGGCAGGGTTGTTGGTTGCAGCAGATGACTTTAAGGGGTGGGAGTGATCCTGCACTGATGGGGAAAATGTTTATGCTTTCATTACGATTTTAATTTTTGATTGCCTAGTTCTTTGCAGTTTAAAAGATGGTGTAAATTCAACAATCTTTGCTGTGCTGTGGTTAGCATGAAGAAACAATGCAATTATCCCATGCAGTTATTCATACCCACTGTCCGGAGAATGAGCAGCCTTCGATTTTTACCCTCGCTCTGCCCTCAAAGATATTTCATTGCTTGGGAATACAGAATGATTTAGATCCTCTTCAGTCCCTCTTTGATTCTGAGTCTAAATTTAACTTCTCTGCCTGACAAAGCCCTGCTTCCTAACAAGGTTAGCATGACAGCCCCGATTGCGTTTGGTGTACATTCAGTCCTTTCCCTTGGTAAACTGTTATGCTGAATGCCAATTGAAGATAACACAAAAAGAGCTCCTTGAAAACAAACCCTTTCTAGCCATCAAAATGTACTCTGAGCAAAGGCCTACAACAATAAATATTTGCATTTCTTCTTGCTCAGACCTTTGCCTTTCCTTGAAGATTTAGTAAATTCCCATCAACCTTGTTATTTCCCCCTGTGCACTTGGAGACTTTGCTTAGTTAGAGCTTCTCCAGCAGAGAAGTTCTACTCCAGCTGCTGACAGGCCTTTAAATCCTACTTCTTTTCCTCATCCTGAAGTTCTTCAATGATTTATTGTTCTCTTTGATCCCAGGCCTTGGCCTGGGTATAGCTAACCTTTCTAACCAGATTGCATCTGTTTAGATTAGATACGGCTAGCAGAGCAGGGATATTCTCTAATAGCTCCACTCATTGTCCCCGTAGGAAGTCTGAAGTCTGTCACGATTTAATTTCTTCTCTTCTTCCCCCCTTATCTCCTTATCCTTACCCTTTCCCACTAAGTTAGAGACTCCTGATAAAGATTTCATATTTATAAGGTGGAATATAGGACATCATACATAGGAGTTGGGGAGATAGCAGAGGGGGAGACTTCAGAGCAATATGCACATTGATTTGGAAAATGTTGGGGAATAGTGAGGAGACATTAATAATAAAACTGCCATAATACAGAGGTGTTTCATAGTAATTTTTCTCCTTCTACTACAGATGTCTGTTAAAAGCTGGGCTTCAGATGCTGCTTCCCATATACCAAAATGAGCTAAATTATACAGTCAAGTACTTCAGTAGTTCGGTGTCTTGTCTTCTAATGGCTCAAGTCTGCATGGCTTTTTGAGAATACTTTTATAGCTTGCCTGAAGCTTTCTGATACATTTATTATAAAGCACAGGTAGAGGAGGCTGAAATTTTCAAGCCTGAGTGGATGCAGTTAGACACCCTAGATCCATATCTAGGCACTTTAGAAAATGTGATTTGCAGAGGTAGGGAGCATAGAAACACATTTGAAATCATTGAGAGCTCGGTATTTTTGACTATTAGATACCTTTTTTTATGCTTAAGTGTATTTTCAAGCTCTGAAAATTTTGACTATATGACAAAAGAGAGCTTTAGACTATATTTCCATTTTAAAACATTCCAGAGCTGGATGAAACTCTGATTATCTAATATATGTGTTTCCATTCTGACATAGGGCAGATTTCTGAACAGCCATTTTCCAGTAACATCTTGAGTCTTAACATAAGACTAATCTAAAAATCAGCCCTTTTCCTTCCTGTGGTCTGCAGTATGATTGGCTGTACAACAAAGTCTTGCCCAAGAAAAAGTGTTCTTCAAGACAATATTTTTGAAAACTGCTGTTAATAAAGTTCAGTGCTATACATAGTCAAGGTTTTATTACTAAAAAAAAAAAGCAGGTGCTGTCATTGCGTCTCCTTCCAAATCTAACAGAACATCAATTTTACAGACTCTGTACTCAATTCTGAACTGGAGTTTGGAATTGCTTTCATTTGAAAAGCAACCACAGACTAAACCTCCACAGTATTTGGTTCTTAAGGGAGCACAGAGAAAGGAACAACTTATCCGATTGAATTGCACAGAGCCAACTTTTGCAAGTTCCCTGTTCACCATCTAGACTGTCATTGGTGGCAACCTGAGTCTACTGCTACCAATTCCTGTGCCAGCAGGATCTTTCCTTTTATGTGTTACATTAAAAATTTAACAAGAAATTGTTAAGAATTGTGAAGATTGTGAAGAAACTCCTTTTGTGAGAAGCAAAATATTGCTCATGAGAGATGCTCAGAGACTAATCTCTGAACTGAAAAGGTAGTTTAACTTCATTATTGTGATTGTTCAATACGAGCCTTATTCTGCAAACATTTATGCATGAGTAGCCTTATAAAAGTGGGTAGTTCCATCAAGCTAGATTTTTGTGTATTACTTTGTTTAGGTGTTTGGACAAGGTCAAATACCTCTTGTGCCTTCTCAGGGTTTTCTTTGCAATTTTGAGTAGGTTATAATGCTATTTGTTTAGCTCCCATCTTTGTGTCTCTGCTCCCAGCTTTGTATCTCTGTTTTAGTTTCAAGCTCTTGAAACTGAGTCTGTCTTGCTTTGCACATATTCTTAGGCTTTGTGCTGGTACCTCGTAGATGACTGCAGTTATTACAACACAGGAAAACACTAAATCCAACCCTGAAACAAATGATATTGAGCAGGCTAATGTAGCTATCTAATCTGTATTAACTTCAGTTGCTTGGAGAATGAAGGTGTAGGAGTGAGTTATGCTGCTCAAATCCCAGACGGTGTCCTGCAATAATGCACAAGTAGTCTCAAAAGGATTGATTGAAGCTTCAAATACCAGAATTTATCTTTCTACAAAAGAAATAGGAAAAAAACTCCTGTATTAAAAGACGATTATTATCAAGTGAGCAAGATGCTTGAGAAATTATTTGTCCTAATTCCTCTGTTGCCATCCATATAAACCCAATTGTCAGATGCCGTGGATCAAAGGCTGGGTGTATGGATGCCATTAGTACTTTCTGGAGCGGCAGCACCGGCCGGAGGCGACGCGCAGCGCTCCCACTCTCCTCCCTGACAGGACCAGGCATCCCTCATTGCCCACCCCCCAAAGTTTGAGGCTGGAAGGCAGCCTGCCCACCGGCTCCGAGAAGCCGCTTGCTTGCCTTCTGGGGAGATTCGGTTTCCAGCTCCGGGACAGAGAAGGGACAAGTGTTCCCACCGCGTTCCCCTGAGCCACAGTGCCGCGAGAGGTGCCGATGCGGAGCTTGCCAGCTCGGGCCGAGCTGGCGCCGGGCTCCCCGGCAGCGACCCCAGCCTGGTGCGACCGTCCCCTCGGGCCGGGCGAGCTCCCGCCGCCGCCTCCCAGCCCCCGGCAGCCGGCAGAGGCGGCCGCGGAGGCCGGGCTCCCTCTGGGCGGCAGGAGGTGAATGGCAAGCGCCGGCGTCTCCCTCCCACACCCCAGTGTCGGTCTCGCCTCCTCCAGCAGCAGCAGTAGCGGGTCACCTCTGCGCGGCTGAGCCGAGCCGAGCCGCGCCGCGCCGCGCTGCCTGCTGGCCGCAGGGCTGCCGGAGAGGCGGCTGGCGGCTCCCCTCGCTACCTGCGGGGCGGCCGCCGGCTGGCGGTGACATTGGGAGGGGACTCAAGAGGGTGGCGCCGGGGGCAGGAGCGCCGCTGCCCAGAGCCAGCCGCACCTCGCCCTGCCGGCGGCGGCGGGGAGCGGGGCGGCGGGCGGGCTCGGCTCCGGCTGCTCAGGCGCGCAGCTCTTCATTTCCTCTCGCCGTCCGCCACGCTGCTGGAGGCTCCGGACTATAAATAGCAGCTCGTCCACCGCCGAGCGTCTCCCGCACGCACCGGGGGAAAGTGCCGAGCTGGCCGCCCCGCCGGCGCCCTCCCTCCCTCCCGCCCCGCTGCCGGACAGGTACCGCCGCTCGGGAGGGGTGCGGGGGCTCTCACCGCCGGCCGGGGTTTTGTTTCCTTGTTTTCCCCGCGGGCTCCGGCGCGTCGGGAGAGATTAGAAGCCGAGAATCGGTTCCGGCAAAGTCCCTCCCTTTTATTCCCTTATCAAGTTTCTTAAGGTTACAGCCCGCCGGCAGCGGGAGAAGGCGCGTTCGCCGGGAGCCGCGGCCGCCGCGGGGCGAGGGGCGATCCGGGCTGGAGCGCTCAGGGCGGCTGCCACTCTCCCGCCCCCATGGGCCGGCGCCGAGGGAAGGAAGGAAGGTGGCCCGGCCGCCCCAGAGACTCCTGCCCGGCCCGCTGCCGCCCTCCGGTGATCGCCGGCAGTGCGGAGTGACCCGAGCTGCCAGGGCAGCTCCCGGCTCGGACGCTCCCTTAGTTTCTCCCGACGGCGGCGGCGTTGCCCGCCGGGAGCCTGGATGCCGCCTCGGCCGCGGTGCCGGGCCCCCCGTGCGGCTGCGGCCGTGGCCCTTCCGAAGGGGGTTCGGGGCGGCTCGGCCACCTTATCTGCAAGGGTTTCGTGTCGCGTTCGAAAGTTGGGGATACTTGGGTGAGGGTAGCGACTTCTGTGGGTGACGCTAAGGGTTAATTCGGTGGAGTCATGGAGCTATAGGATCCCCATCCCCATCTTGCAAAGAGCAGCGTCTGCCGAGATGTAATGGAAACCACAAGAAAGGTATTACAGATAATTAAGTTGAGCAGAGTTGTAACTTGAAATTGTATCAGCCAGAAAAGGAGGGAGGTGGGGGGTGAGGGATGATGTTCAATTTCTGATCTACAATCGAGTAAGAGCTCTGTTTTCTTTTCCTGAAATGACACAGATTTTGAAGCATGGATGCAGAGCTTGGGACTCCCAGCTTGGTCCCCAAAACTAACCCGGCACCTTATCCAAAATAGAAATAACAGGATTAAGTCTTTGTGGAGCTGTGTTTTCGTCTGATGCTTTTCCATTTATCTTCCTTGCCAGAAGAAATTTGCTTGTTTATTTACCCATTAATGATGTGTTAAAATAGATATACTAAAATCAGGCCATACGTATGCCATTTAAATCTGACTTTCAATCTCAAAGATGAGAATATTTTCAGTCTTTACTGGCTTACAGGCACTCTCTGTATGTAAATGATGCCTACATAGCAAGAATGATGGGGAGAATGTCTCTTTCTCGGTCTGTACCAAAGAAAAACGATGTAAATAATTGGTTACTAACAAAACTTCTGTTTGGATAAGTATTTGCAAGTGCGATAGCAGTCTTTAAAAAGGCAGTTTTCTAGTAATTTGATTATTTTCAATGTTGTTTTTATTTTACTTGATTAAATTTGAGCTAGCTTTAAAGCCCTGCAGTATCTCAGATTTTTTTTTCTGTAAACCTGTATATTGGATGGCGTTTGTGTATGTAAGCCCTCATTATGATATCTATCCATGCAGGACTGAATGCTGTTTACTTCACACATATTGATAATTCCACCAAAATTAGGATACAAGTCACAAGATTAATATGAGCAGCAATTAGTCCTGTGGGATTTTTACAGCCCTGATGGCATTAGTGGCAGCATGTGGCAGTGTTACTACTTCAGAGCCCTGGTTTTGCTTTTTTTTTTTCCCTTCTGCTTTCTGACAGTTTCTACAGCACTCAAGATTAAACCTTTCTTTACAATACATCTTTTCTTTTACTGGCTTTCTTGGACCTTCAAGTTCCAGTTCTCCATGGGTTCCTCAAACCTTGCAAGTGCAGCTGATCCTTCTTTTGCTCTGGTTTCTCTTTCTCTGGAGAGATTTATCCATGAGGCTGCTTTAGTTCATTTTGATCAAAGAATTCTGTCTTCCTCAGCCTGAGGTATATCAGTTTAAGCAGGTGTATCCAGGTGCCTCTTACAGATCCTCCTTTATGATCTGTAGTCTCCTTACCTTCTGATCTGATTGAAGGATTTCACATTAGGTGAAGGTTTTGTGAACCAAAAATGCAAGATTAATACTCTGCCGAGTGTCTGGAAGTCTACTGTACTGTAAGAAGACAAAAAACCAAACCCCCAAAACCCCAACAAAACCCACAGGAGTGGAAGACCTGCCTGGAGCATCGAAGTCAGCCTGTAGAGGACAGTGCTGCTGGCTGACAGTAATGAAAGGAGGCTGTGAGAGAGTCTGCAGGTGAAGTAATTGTTTGAATAGGCCTAGGCCTAAATTCACTGGGAATTTTTGGAGGCAAAGCAGTGGGATTGATAGGTATGCTGAATTATTCAGCTTGTTATGGGTGTATATTTTTAGCATAGGACTTCTGCAGAGAAATATGAAAACAATACTTTTTAAATTTATGTAACAGATTTACAAGAGGAAGTAAGATCATTTACCGAGACAAATCCAAAGGTGGACAGTTACTCCCAACACTAAAGTTTCTTCAAAACTTCTGGTGACTTGAGGCAGCTTGCTTAAACACTTGGGCAGTTAGCTACATGTCTCTCCCTAACTTATATTTTCATAACCCTTCCTGTATGTCAAATGCTCTGGCTGATGAAAATTTTTAGGGAGGTCTAGTTTTGCTTGGCTTATTAAATATCTTGTATTACACTAATATTTTGTTATTATCAATGAATGGTGAATGCTATTTATTACACTTTTGAAAAAGGATTCTTTCTTTGAAGTAATCTGGGCTGATATAACACAAATTCTATGAAATACTTTTCCCTGAATTTTTAAATTTACTTGTAAATCTCACTTGGAGTGTCAAAACATGAGCTGGATGGAAGGCTGAAATGTTATTTGGGATGAGTTGGCAGTCCTGGCCTCATTGGGCCTTGTCTATTACTTTCCCTAGGTTTAGGGGCCCTCCCCACACTTCCTGATTTCACCTACAAACCTGGAAATCTCACTAGGAGTTTGTCCTAAGTTCTCCATTGTAGAAGGGAATACAGGTGACCTTGTCCCTAATAAGTAGCAGCTGTGTTAATTACCAATACAGCCTCACCCCTGATGGGTCACAGCTGTACCCAATAAAGAGAAGTGTGATAAAAGGGGGTGGGGTAGTAAGGGAGGAGGAATCATGAAGGAGGAGGAACCTTGAAGAAGAAGGAGAGGATGATGAAGAAGGAGGATCCTGGGGAGAGAGAATCCCTGCAGTGAGGTCAGTGTGGGTGTGCAGTCAGAGCTGTTGTTGGAACCTGCAGTCACAGTCTAGCCAGGTGAGAGCTGCAGTCAGAGTCTGCAAACTGATCCCTGCAGTCAGAGTTCAGCAGGAAGTAACCAGCAGTCAGGGGCTGCAAGGGAAACCTCCAGCAGGAGCTGCTGCATCCAGAGTCAGGGAATGGTTGGGGTCAGGATGGCTGAGCTGTAAAGAGGAATAAACCAGGACCCTTTTCATGCTGTGATAAACAAACAGTCTGTGCCTTGGCTCATTTCTACCCTCTAACAAGAAGGCTGCTGCAATTCTCCATCTTTTCATCTAGCAGCAGTCACAGCTGCTTTTACTCTTGCTCTCTTTTAAGTGTGGGTGTTTTGTTTGTTTGTTTGTTTTTTAAGGGAATGCTTAATTCTTCCTTAGCTCAGCTGTATAGGGATCTGGTCAGTTAGCTTCTCAGGCTCTCCTGTCCTGGACAGTTGAGATGTTACAGAAAACCTGAGGCAAACTCTGAGAGGCCAGTTGGATTGCGTAAGATTGGAGTGTGGTGCTGGACTTTGGCTCAGAGATGTCTTACAGTGATACAGGATTTAAATTAAAAAGACTTGCTTGTCTTCATACAAAATCCATGCTGACAATTCTAAAAAGGGCTTGAGGTTTGTGAATTTCACTTTCCTGCTGTTTGGAGGGTTATGCTTTTACTGCTTGCCAGAAGAGAAAAAAAAATATAAACTACTGATGTAGAATTCTCTAGTCCATTTTCTCCATAATCTGCAAAGGGAGATTCAGTTGATTTGGCCAGGTCAGTAGCAGGTCTTTTTGGGGAAGATTTTTCCCCATTTTTTCTGCCATCATAAATTAACTAAATATGGACAGAGTCTCAAAGAGCAAATCAGATTTAAGCACTCCATTCTACTATGAAAATTGCTGTTAGGAGACATTGTCTGTCTTCCAAGTCTTGTGTACCTTTTTGGCAAGGTATAACATACTGAAAAGTGAAGTGGACCTCTTATGCTGTACATGGGGTGATTATTAATTTGCCTTGAGAGGGAGTGAATAGAACAAACTGTATCTGCTTATTCTGTAGGTTTTTCAAGTTTACAATAGTAAAATTTTCTTACTTGTTTCAGTAATGGGTTTTGAATTGTTTAATGTCAGTGTCGTTGGTGTGACTTTTAAGAAATGTAGAGATATTTCTGCTTCTCAAGTGTTATAGATCCAGGGTCTAAAGACCTTGCCACCCTTCAGAATCCAAAATTCTGAATTTGGAATTCAGAATCCAAAGAGACTGGGCAGTAGCGTTCTGTTTACAGTTGCTTCAGCTCTTTAGGTTTAAAATTTGCTTTGGATGTTAAAAGGCTTTTTTCTCAGTCTGGCAAACTAAGCCTCTTCCTATTTGTCAGTGAATTTACTCCACAGGTTCCTTTAGATTGCTTTTAATGTTGCACCAGGCTCTATTTAATGAAAATACACAGGAAAGC
The DNA here is from genome assembly GCA_910950805.1 of Acrocephalus scirpaceus scirpaceus. Classification (NCBI taxonomy): domain Eukaryota; kingdom Metazoa; phylum Chordata; class Aves; order Passeriformes; family Sylviidae; genus Acrocephalus; species Acrocephalus scirpaceus. The sequence continues at coordinate 71,887,693 of OU383778.1, read as the reverse complement.
ACAAGCTAAAGGTGCTTACTTGACATAATACTGTGTCAAAGTGTTAAATGTGATGCTGTTTATCAAGGTCACTTTGGCAGGTGGAGTTTGTGCTCTGTTACTGGGTGTCATGGCATTAAAAATCAAATCCATCTGTGCTTTTTCAAGGGATGTCTTTTGCTTTTTGTATCCTGTTTCTATGAAATTTCACCCTGTGACCCCAGTGAAAATTTATCCCGAGTATGGCAGTAAAGTCAGTCTGGGGAGAACTTTCTCTTAAACATAACAGACATAAAGAACTAAGCCATTTTCCTTTGTATCAATTTCTTTCATTCTGTTGCCTGTACTCTTGCCAGTGGAAGTTTCTTGCTGCAAAACCACTATTTTGGCAAATAGAGTGAAATCTCTTACTATGAGGCACTAGGAAGACCCTGTTTTTTAACGTGACTGTAGGAGGTGGATATGTAATGGACAATTAAGAGGAAGAAAGTCTTGTGGAGAATGGGCTTTTATTGTCTTTTGACAACTGTTCATGTGCCATCAAGTTTGTGTATTGTTTGTTTAGTTATTAAGTGTGATCTTAGTGTATTATAGCCATGCTAGTTACATGCACTAAACCTAGGGTGCATATTTCTGTTATGAATACGGCTCAGAAACATGCAAAAGGGTGTAAAATTGTGCTGGTTTGAAAGCAAAACCAGTGAAAGACTCCAAGTCAGAAACACAATTTAATAAGAGGAAAAGAAAAGAAATAAGAGAAAGTAAAATAAAAGTAATAGTACAAAACAAACCCTGGATTTATCCAGGTGGGAATGCTTGGCTCCTCCCCCTGGGCAGAGCATCTCACAATGGGGATGAGCTCATTCTATGAGTCATGCAGTGGGTCCTTGATGGCCCATTAAACAGAGATAACTCCCAGAGGAAGTTATCTTTGAGTCATGGGCAAGACATTGTTAGGCTCATTAACAGAAGATAAGGAAAACACTGCCCCACCTTGGCTTCAAGGGCTCATGGGGATAGAATACCTTGGGCACAATTTTACATTGTAACCTAGGACAAAAATCTAGGTGTTAAATGTGGCTTGGTATCTTGTGCACTTGTGCAAGTGGAGCATTCAGCAGAATGCTTCAGTTCTGGTGTTGTACAGTGTTTCTGTATCAGCAGTAACAGGTTCTGTTTGCTTTGTGTTTGTGTAAGTGGCTAAAGAAAACAGCTGTCAGCAAAACTGAGTTTTCTAAGGTGAAATAACTTTCTCTGCTATAGAAATGTAATTTTGGAATAGTATTTTTATTGGTTATTCCATTTTATTCTGTAAATGAGAGCAAGGTTTGGTACACAGAGTAGGAGATACTGCATTTGATGTTCATAATAACGTCAGTCTGCTGTTTTTATAGTCTTAAAAATATATTTTTAATTGATGAGAAGATCTTAATTTTTCAAATTAATAATCTAGAAATTGAGGAGTGCCTTTTTGCTTTAGCCTAGTAAGAGTGTGGGTATTTTTTTTTTCCCCTTCAAAAGGCAGCTGTAGAGCTCTGCTGTATCTGGAATTTTTGTGTTGCTGCCTGTCATGACACAGAACTTGGGTGGCTTTTGTAGAATGGCCATGGGGCATAGCCTCTCTGGGTTAGCTGGAAATGAGAATTCCACAGAGATGCCTCTGTGAAAACTGGGTTGTAAAGCAAACTCCCCTGCAGTCCTGCACAGCAGCTCTTTCCACTGGAGCACTGTGGCTGGGATCATCAGGTGGTGGTCCAGCCACTGAACCTTGCAATAAAGACAAAGGATGTAAATGAAGAAAGGACACCTGCTGGAAAAAAAAAGTAAACATTGAAGTAAGTCTCCTCAGTTTAGACCTGCAATTGAGAAATATTGTTCAATTTGCTGGGTAGTTTCTATACAAGCACAGATGCTTCACTTGCATTAATTTTCACTCAGTGAATCTACATTAAACATTTTTACAAATGATTCATATTTGATAATGGTTTAGCCATAGAATTACAATGATTACGAATTATATATTTTTAACTCTAGGAAATTTTTTTTGGCTTTCCAGCTGTGGGTGTCAGATTACTTCAGGTTCTGCTATTTTGTTTCAGCTGGCTGGCATCGACATTTTTTCCTAGGAGCTGATAGTTTCCAGGTAAGACAAAAAAAGTGATGGCTGCTGTTTTTATGGAAGTGGTTTTGGATATCACAGGTGGCAATAGTTGGAAGCTTGGAATGTATCAATACAGCCTACACTAGGTGGCAGTGTAAAATATGAAGAAGCTTAAAAACATTTGGAATTCTTTATGAACCCAATAGAAGCTGCCACATTTATGGCTCATTTTGTAGATAAGAGTATTTTTACTGCATAGTCTCCCCTTAGATATGAGGTCATTTATTTTTCATGGTCTTGCCTTTACCCTGTTTGAATCAGGGAATGTGTTTGGGCACTTACTGTAAGATAGCTGGTGTACTGAAAATTCCATCTACACTGTTATTGTGGCTAGCTGACTTGTGTTTGTAGTTAGTTATTGGTTAAGAAAACTACACATTGTTGAAAATGTTATGTGAGATGTATATTTTAAACTGTAGGACAGAAGCTGTCAGCTGATGAAACAATGATGGGTGAGACCTCATTTTAACATTTTATGCCTGTATTATAGCCATTTATAATTTATTTAGGATGATCTGGTATGCATATATTGGTTTTAAAATAAAAATACTGGAGTGGTACATAATCTGATGGTACAAATTCCATCTACTGGTGGAGTTTACTGTCTTTCACTTAGAGAATGTGTATATGTGTGAACTTTACATATATATATGTATATATATACCCCCCACCCCCGGTTGCTGTGGGTATAAGTCTTCTTAAAAATGGTAGGATGTGTGAGTCTTAAAAAGCTCAAATTCATCTTCATGTTCTTCAAGCCTTGCAAGGGCGCTTAAGTGACAGTGGGAGTTAGAGCAGTTGTCTGTGAGCTAAGTACATCCTTTGTTAGTAAAGTTTGGAGTCCTTTAAAAGTTTTCCTTCAGCAATACAGAAATTCTGATCAGGGTGGAGAAAATAACATTAACAGAAATCTTTATCAGTTTCTGTAATCAGTTTCTGTGCCATCAAGATGCGATAGCCTAGAGCTATATTTCCCTATTAAAGCATAAAAAGCAAGAGGGATCAGAGGACCCAGGCTGTAAAGGTTGTGTGCAGAGTTCCTGAACTGCTTTGTTATGTGTTTGCAAGTGAAATGAGAAAGAAGTTTGATGTAACACCATGAAAGCTTTACATTTTTATAAATTGGATTTTCTTTCTCTGACAAAAATGAAAAGCCTGGTCACAATAGTTTCTTTGAAACTGTGTACTGCAAAAAAACCAAGCTGTCCACATGCTGAGGTTATTAAATGAATTTAGGCTGTCAAAACAGACATGGAAATAGATTTAGTGCCTTGCACTAAAATTGATCAGTAATAATCAGATAGTAAATGAAGAAGACTGTACATACATAAAGTATAAGTCAGGATATGCTGAATATGTTTGAAGAATGAACATTTTATAAAATCCCAACTTTTGATCATGACTTCTTTTAAGCAGAAGACACAAAAGTACTATGAAGCAGTGGGAGTATTTAGTGAGGAAACACTTCCCCCTCCTTGCTTTTTGTTCATACTATTATGCTTTTCACAGAAGAAAATGTTCAGTACCACTGATATGTCATATCAGTATTTTGAAGATAATGTGAAAGATTTACCAGCAGAAAAGGTAGATAATCAAATAAACCTGTGCTTGCAGACTTCCTGAATGTAGGTATGGGTCCTGGAAGGGCACTGTAAGCAGTGGCCCTCCATGTTCTTGTAGTCTTTGGAAAGTTCAGCCTTAACTTTTATCATTCATAGTTTCAGGAAAGGAAACCTGGCATGAATTCTCCTTGGCAGCTCTGAATCTTATTTGTTGCAACTGAATGCCAACTGTAAGTTGAGATCCCATGTCTCAGTTTGAATTGTTTTGGTTCAGCATTTGCAGCTGGTTTTGTTTGTTTGTTTTGCCTGGTGTTAATTGAATGGCAAGCTGTGGTCATCTTGCACAAAAGTAAAAGAATGCTAAGCACCAGTTTGTCAAAAAGGAAGGGCTGTGGATGCCCATATTAATGTTAACAGGAGTTTTCCTACAATTTGCAGCTGAGGATTGATCTAAAGATGTGTGGGAACCTGACAGAGCAGATCCCTGACAAAAGCAGAATGTGAAAAGTCACTGACTGAGTCACAGGGTGAAAGAAACAGAGACATTGAAGCAAGGTTAAATGGTAGCTTATTTTAGGCCCGTATAAGAAGTATTCCAGAAATAAACTGTCTGATCTGATGTCCAAAGAGCTCACCTCCATCCATGATTATCAGGAAAACTAAATCCTTTGGTCCAGTTTGGGTGTGTTTTATAACCCATGGGTGAAAACTGTGGGAATTACTGATGCTGATCTGGGAAGCAAAGTGGTGAATCCCAACTTAAGCAAAGCAAAGTCTCCAAAGGTGCTGGGAGCAAATCACTACTTACCTGAACAGTGGAGACAAAAGGAAGTCAGCTCATCTGGAGTTCTCCACTTGTTTTTTCTACTAGAACCAAACCTTGGAGCTTTCTTCCACGTGGTAGCCTTTGTTGGCTACCGTATTTAAATAAATCTGATGTTTCACTAGAAAACATGCTACAATTGTTTCCATGTTACTCTGAGAAGATACATTTATAACAATTATTTTAAACACCTACTTCAGCGCTTGCTCTACTTGTCGAGCAGCTTGTTAATGAGGTGTCCTAGAGTTATCTATGAATATTTATTAAGATTTATATCAGGAGTAAAATATAGAAAAACTGTACTCTTTTTCAAAAGAAAAATGATTGCTCATTTTCAGTGCACTGAAATTACCTTAACAATCAATTTTGGTATGTTAAAATTACATGCTTGTGAATTTTACCTGAAGCATCTGATGTTTATGGCTTCTCTTTGATTTTGGAGGCTTTTTTATATCCTTTTAGAAAAAGAGCTACCTTTATCCTTATGAACTGTTCAGATGGGGGGTAGAGGGGAGCACCAAAACCCTATAAAACATTTTGCCTATTTTAAATAAAATACTGATGAAGATCTAGCCCATGTATGTGGGAATTTTTCTTGGCAGACGCTTGCTAAGTTCTGAAAAACATCAGCTTTGAGGATCTATTCTTGTGGTCTGGAAGAGCAATATCTCCCACTAAAGTTTGAAGGTTAAGGTAGAAATTCTTTTTTGGAAATTGAACTATGAAGTACAAGAAGATATATTTTTAAGCAATTTTAAAAGACAATACCAGCTGTCAGTTTTGACCCTAATTTTTCATTCCTGTATTTGGAACAGTGTTCCAGCTTTACACCCAGGTGATTTGTTCTGCTGTAGTAAATAATTCAGAAGAGCCTTTGTTGTGTAGTCAGCAATGTCACACCTCTCTCACCTCCCCTAAGTGATGGGAGCAGGTTCTGACCCCATTTGCAGTGCTGTAGGTTTGCTGCAGCTCAAGGAAGCCCTTTGGAAGATCTTAGCTTTTGGGTTTTGTTTTATAAAAATAAATAAAATCTTAACTCAAAAACCAACTTAGCAGTAATTTGGCCTTTCATATGTCGATTCTGGAAATGCACAGAAGAGAAACTCAGGTGTGCTGGTGTTTTGGTAGGAAGTGTAGACCTCACCTTGGAAACACTCATTGGGCTGAGGATCAGACTGGAATTTTGAATCCTTGAACAGGCAAGTTAGGATTTACATTCAATGGAGGCACATAGGGAGCTGGAGGAGAGCTGGTGTCTGCAGAGCAGGGCACCTCTGGGAAGCCATAAAAACATTGGAGCTAACAGAAATTTGCCTACCAGCTGGTAAAAGGAGTGTGCCATAACCAGTCTTGGTGCTGCAGCTTTCTTGAGTCTTTAACAATGAAGATAAGTCTTTGTGTGCTGGGCTACTTTCCATCTTACCTGAAAGTTTGTTTTGTTCCTGTTTGCGTTTGGAGAACAACTGTGTCTGTGAGGAGATAAGCTGGCTGCCTCTTTAAACTACAGTAAATTCTATTCTTACATTCTGTTGCACAATCTGGGTTTTTTTTTTTTAATGAAAAGCCCATATAGTTTTTTAAACTTAATGAGAAGTGTTTGTTAGTGTCAAAAACTTGTAAAGTCTCTATCATACTACAGCTGACTTGCCCACTTGTCAGCAATACTGGATTTTCCTTTTTCTTCATGGATGGTTATCCTTCAGCTTGTTCTATTTCTGTCCAAACAGTGTTGCTCCCATTCTAGCCCAGTGAAGGATATTCATAGCTTTCAGAGCTCGTTCTCATCACAGCCAGACCACTAACAGAATCAGACAGGGTTGAGGTGGGAGGTGCATGGGACTTGCCATGCTCTTCTCAGCAGAATTTTCTGCATCTGACAGGTGATGCAATCAAACAAATAAACAAAATTCAGGTCCTGTAATGTCTGTAGGCAGCAGGTGTTTGTACAGGTCATGGACTGCAGTGGCTCAGGTAACTGAAAAAATAAACAAAACAATTTATACTATCTTGAAAATAGGCCTTAATCCATCAATTTAAAAGTCATCATATATGAAGGGGGGGACAGTGTAAGTAAGTTCATAAGATTGAACAGAGGAAGGCAGATGACTCTTCTTGTCTGCTATGCCACATTGAAAAAAAAAGGAGGAAAAAAGCCTTAAAAGAATTACCAGGCAATGAGGAGATAATTAAACCATCAAGCACAGGGAATCTCACGGCCATTGTGGGTAAGCAACTCTGGCTGCTCCAGGCAAGGGACCAACTTAATTAAAAACAATGACAAAGAAAAAAAATAAAAAGCCAAGCCCAAAATTCTAATTTAGTTAACCCATTTACCAAAGAAACATATTGGAATCCCATTAGCTTTTCTGCAGAGACTAACATTTGGTCTATAAATGCAACATTTTAGAAACTTTCTAAACTTTCTCTGGTGTTGCTTTAAAAATGTACGAACAGTGTGGGATCCAAAATTTGTGGGTTTGAAATATATTTTTTGCCAATTTTCTGATACCATTTTTTTCATCATGAAATATTTAATTTTTTGCTTCTAAGTAAGGGGAAAGCTGAGATCTGTAGCAGAAATTGCATTTTTTTCCTGTTTATTGGCATATCCTTAGAGGATGCAGAGAGGAGGACACAGAAGAAGCCAAGCATACCCTGGCTGCATCCAGAACCCTGTGGGCAGCAGGTCAAAGGAAGAGATTCTGCTCCTCTGCTCTGCTCTGGTGAGACTCTGCCTGCAGTGCTGCATCAGCTCTGGGGTCTCAGCATAAGAAGGATGTGGACTTGTTGGAACAAGTCCAGAGGAGGCCACCAAGATGGTCAGAGGGCTGGGGCACCTCTCCTATAAAGACAGGTTGGGAAAGTTAGGGCTGTTTAGCCTGGAGAAGAGAAGGCTTCCAGGGAGACTTTTACAGGAACCTTTAGGTGCTGTGAGAGAGCTGGAGAGGGACCCTTGGGGCACAGAGTGGCAGGACAAGGGGTAATGAGTTAACACTGAAAGTGGGCAGGTGTAGATTAGATATTAGGAAAAACTTCTGTACTGTGAGGGTGATGAGACTGCTGGAATATGTTGCCCAGAAAATTTGTGGGTGTCCCATCCCTGGAAGGTTTCAAGGCCAGGTGTCACAGGGCTTTGAGCCACCTGGTCTAAAGGAAGGTATTCCTGCCCATGGCAGGGGGGTTGGAAGGAGGTGATCTTTGAGGTCACTTGTAACCCAAACCTTTCTGTGACCATCATGTGCAATGAGGCAAACTCTGTTTGCACAGGCCACACAGCCTATGGTAGTGTGGCTCAAGTAAAGATGGGTGTTTGTGTGAGCTTGAGACTGTGTTGTACCTTGAGCTGCCAAATCTAAAACTTTAAATGTCAACCTAAAAATTCAGAATGAATCAATAGAATACTTTCAACCTTCAGTTTTCAAGAGCATGGTTTGCTAAATTGTTACAGAATGTGATATTTGAAAATAGCAGCATTGCTTCATAAATTACTGCCATTCTTACTGGCCTACGTACATGCATTAGTCACATTACTGAAGTTGGGGGGGAAACCTAGAACTGAGTGCTCTTGTATAAATGGACATATTAAAAATTGTGCCAAAAGGGCAGCAAGGCAGAAAGCAGGGGGTGGCCAGAGGTATCTTTCAAAGCCAAAGGCAGAAATGAGTTTTCTTATAGAAGCTTCTGCTGCTGTGCTTATAAAGAATGAGCACTTTTCCTGTTGTGCCCAGTTGAACTACCTTGTGCCTCTCTGACATGGGTTTGGAAATGTTTTGAGTCAGAGGACGTGTATCTCCTGGCTCAGTGGGACAGCGATTCCTGATAACAGCAACTAAATTCAACTTCAAATTCATATTATTACAGGGCATAGTTCTCTAACAGTTTTTGCAAGGAATTTTCCAATCTTACTTTTAGTTGTGGGTTTAATATTTAACATGTGAGGATTCTTAATGTTAAGAGTAACATTAAGGAATATAAATATTTAATTCGATGTCATAAGAAATAGCTTACAGTCATTATTGCAGATGAAATAGGTGGGATCTCTCTCATAGTTCCTTTGGAATTTTGGTGCTTCTTAATCACTCTTTGCTTAAGGGATAAGGCATAAAATCTTCCTTTGTATGTGACTGCCAGAAGTTAGATTACATTGGAACTAAATAAACACAGAGTTGGAAGGAATTTAGATTAACATCCATATTTGTAGATTTTGAAGTTACCTTAATCTGGAAAAACAAAGCTTGAAAGTTGTCATCTGTGTCAGCATTACATTAAGCTCTGCATTGGCACAGTTCTTACTTCTGTGCTGCTCTGAACTGGATCTTGGTGTTTTGCAGCTCTGTTTTTCATTCATGGAAGTAGGACGTAGTGGAAGAGCTGTCTCCTTGGCTGTGTGCTCTGAATTTCACTCTGCAGGGCAGTTTGCTGGTCAGAGTTGGTGACTTCACTGGAACAGAAGGTTCAGATCAGATCAAGAAATTAACCTCAGTTAAAGTCTTCAGTAGTAAATCTGCATTATTATTAAAACCAGAACACATTGGTGGTTTTATTAAAAGTCTTGCTTTGAGTTATGGTTTGAATTTGAGTTCTTTCTTTGAAGAATTTTTGGCAAGATTTCTTCTGTTTCCCCTGTGCCTCTGTCCCTGAGTGCAGAGGCACTTTTGTGTGCTGGCAACGGCTCACCAGCCCAATTTCTCTTCTTCTGCTTAGTTGTAGTACCCTATCATTAAGAATTACTTAATGATCTGGTTAAGATTATGTATTGCCATAAACTGAAATATTTCTTCCTCTTCATTCTTGTAGTAGTGGTTTTCTGCCTTAATCTAAAATGCAGTGTTATTCTTCATACAGACTGCAGGGAATTTAATTACTTTCTTTACAACAAAGAAGTATGGTGCTTCTGGCTGAAATAAGGTTATTAGTGTTTGGGGTGGGTTTTTTGGTTTGGGGTTTTTTTGTTGTTTTGGTGTGTTTGTTTGGGTTTTTTTTTTATAGTGGGATAGATAAGAGTATTTTAGGGAATGTCTGCCTCAAACATGGTAAGATGCTGGGAAACTGGGAAAGATTTGGGAACAGAATGGTTTTACTAGAGAATGCTAATGTTGGAAGTGGTGGAAGTTAGTTTTGTGGGAAGAGAGACTAGGCTGTTCTTGTAACGACAGCCAGCGATAATTAAGTAGGAGGTACGTATGAGGGATTAGGATGAGAATATTTTATAAGGATTGAAGGATGGTCACTGGAGGTGAAGTGACAGTCTCTTGGCTCATTTTGCTGTCTACATAGATTTCTTCCTCCGTTTTTGAGGCTTTTCTGTTAGGTTTTATTAATTCAGCAGTGAGGAGAAGAAAATGAAAGTTTGAAGTGTAGTTGTGTGTGTTTTTTTAGACTGAGGAAATAAAATAAAAAAATTTACGAAGTTTATCTAAGCTGTTTCATTGTATGTCTCCTCTGGGTAGTGAGAGGAGGGCAGCTGCAAGTACATCAACTACACAAACATTTGGGAAGTTTGAGAAAATCTTAGACCAGGAAAATGAGAAATGACAAAAATGTGGGGAGAGCAAGGGAAAAGATGCCAGTTCTGTATTTCCCCTAGTTTCTGCCTTTATTTTCCTTTATAAAATTTAAGTGTAGTTTATTCAGGGCATGACAGAGAGCTGTTGTCAATTTTTTCTTTGTTTGTTTCTTAAAGACAAGCACAAACAAGACCTCAAATCTCAAAAGTAGTTCTTTGTTTACTAGTAACATTCCTATCCCTATGTAGAAATTAATTTCAAATATAAAATAACATATTTTAAAATTATGGTATAGTTTATCAACAAAATGCTATTTATTTTGGGTAGCCTACAAATTAGTTGCATGGCTATCAAAAATCTTGTGCAAGTCATAGTAAAAAAATAATTAAAAAAAATCCAGTCACTTTTTTCCATGTGATTGTAATTTTTTAGTCTAACACAGGAATAAATAATCTTTAATTAAGCAATGTGACAGAAAAAGGCAGAAGAGCATGCTCAGCAGAGCCAGCCAAGGAAGGAGGCAGGATTGGTACTATGGGACTGAGTCCTCTGATGGCATAAAAAGAGGCAAATGATACTTTTCTAACCAATGATCTAGGCGTCAGAACTTACTGTTGTATTTCTTTGCCCACTTTTATTTAGCTTTCTTCTTTTAGTTTATTATGCAAATTGCTAGACAAATATATTGTTTTCTCAGCATCCATGGAAATGTAATAAAATGGCAGAGAATGCAGCTGTCAGTGGGGGCTGTGCTCATTTAATAACTGTGAAATTTGACCTCAAGCTAGGCCTCCTTGCATTTCTTTCCTATGGATAAGGGATTTGATGGAAGTATTTTGGTTTGATAGCATTTCAAAATTTTGACATATATTTAAATAGATACAGACTGCATGCTTGAATCAGTACTTAGCCTTTCACTTAACCTGAAGACTTACAAATGAAAGCAAAACAAATGAACAAAGCATTTTCTAAAATCATCTTGAGTGATGCCTGCCATGTGAGGAAAACAGCGAAGCAGCTGCCAGAGAGTATCAGACCTAAAAAGAGACAACTTCAGCTCTGGCCAGGTACAGAAAAGAGTTGTAGTAAAACGTGGTTACTGCTAAGCAGATATTAGGAGGTAAACTGTCTTTTTTTTTTTTTGTATTTTAAATGCTCTAGTAAATATACAGCATAAATGTTAGTGATGTGTCTTAAGATGGATGCAATGTCCTAGAACAATGTCCCTGGCCTCTGGTACATAACAGCTGGTGACACAGCTGTCTTCTGTGACAAGTCAGCCTGGCACTGCTGCAGCCAGGCAGCGTTATGTGAAACCTGAGATATGGTTTGTCTGCAGGGCTTTTTTTGCTCCTCACTGAATGGATGTCCCACCCCATCATGCTCTCTGGAGTGCAAGACTAGAAGTATACTACTGGATTTTGGGATAGTGGAAGATAAAGCTGTTATGTTTCTCCCTTCAGGCTCAATTGGCATTGCTCTAATTTGTCAGTTTTGAGCTGATGCCTCAATCTCTGTGCTTTCCAGATTAGTCCAAGCATAAGGTGCTTTGGGTAAATTGCTTCTCTCATGCTCAGATTGCCTTCCAGCACCTCTCTCCCTGGGGTGAGTGTAGGACCATTTTGTTGCTGAGATGAGAATTTAAATTACTACCAGACACATTATGGATTCTTTTAAGGATTAGCCCAGAATAGGGAAGTGAAATATTTAATTTTGATACTACTCCTCTCCTTGTCCCTTCTCTTTGAAATGGTTCCAAACACTGTGCAGCCAGATACTTGAACTATACACTGCTACATGCCAGCTTTTCTCTTGCTGGATTTTTTTTCTTTACTTTACTATGTTTGGGGTAGAATGCAGCAGCCATTTAACAAAACTACATAGCCACCATTAAGGACAAAGAGAAGAACAGTATCTATCTGAAACTGTGCAGGAAATTCTAGGTATGTATCTGGGAGTTAGGTTTTGTCCAGGATGCCATAATTAATACCTTTAGTGGAAGGGAAATCTCCACTGCTTACAGGCCAGCTATCTTGCATGTTCATCCCAATGTCGCTGTGCCCCTATAAAACCAGCAGGTTTTAACCTTTTTTTTTTTTTGAACTGTAGGTACCCAGAAGCCCTTTCTATCTTGGCACACTGATGAGCTCCAAGAAAACTCTTGGACTGCTTATGTTGTGTGTGTTTGATAGCCTTACTTCTGAGAATAAATTGTACACTATCCAATACACTCCTCAGATTTTGCTGCAGCAATGGACAAAATACTTAAGTCACAAATGTAGTTTTAAATATTTTTTCAAATGTATGTGAATTGGCTCAACATCAATTCTCTATCCAGAGTGTTAGTTCAGCTAGAAAATGTTCTCAGAATTAAATTTCCACCTTTTCTTCAGATGATATTTTTAAATTAAGTTTGGCTGGTTCCTCACAGTGTTTTTTGTGTCCTTGATCAATAATACTTCGGTATGAGATTTTTTTTTTTCTGAAGAAAATTTTTTAAAGTTGATCAATTGTTGCTTTCTTCTCCTTCATCCATTCAACTCAGCTTGATTTTTGTTGGTAGCAGCAGTGGAGTGTAAGGAGCAGAAAAATGAATTACTAGTGCTGCCTGTGTCTTTACTAGAAGTGCTTGTTAGTTAGCCACTCCATTGTTCATATCCTTCCAGTCAGGACAACCTGTGCAGAAATGTCTTTCTTCATCAAAGTGAGAGGACATACCACTTAAAGTACCATTTTCATCCTGGAAATGGAGAATTACTTTCCTTCTGGGAGACATGAGCAGTCAGACACACTAATGTCTTTGCAACTTTAAAACCACCACACAGCTCCTTAGGAAAATGAATAAATCAAGTTGTCAGGCCTATAATCTATGTCCAAGAGTCTGAGTCTTCCAAGGCTCAACATGTAAGACCAGAATTTTGTCCCTTTGAGATGAAAGTCCTGTGAGTAAGCAGAGGTCCCTATTTCACAATTCATTAAGTAAATCATTGCCCTTTCTGATATGTCTGAAGTGTTTACTCTGCACATATACCATGCACTGGCTGGCTGAATGTGAACACTCTGATAGGATTTGGGTTTTTCCTTTTCCTAGTTAACCAGAATGTTTGTGGCAGAGAACTAGTGTGTAAGAGAAGCAAAAGTGAAGCTGTGCAGTCATTGACGGAGTGAGCAATCATTGGAAGGAAAAGCATTTGCAGGACCCCAGCACCAACATCCATCTAGCTGTGATTTCCAGGCCTGTTTTATTTGCCAAGGTTTTTGGGAATACAGAGCCACCTTGTAAAGTGCTCTCTGAGGAATGATTTATTTTGTTGCCAACAGGATGACACCAGTCTATAGTTAGCTATGTCTAGTCTGTAATCAGACTCAGTGGGGCAGATTAGGTGTTCTCATAAAGTGAACATGGCTGGAGAAGATTGGCAGCAGAAAACAACACGGATACTGACGCAGCTGGCCTTAGATAATCAGTACTGCAGGAGGCTGGAGAAATTTGGTTTTGAACGCTTTGCTTAAATTTTAGGTTGAGAAATAAAACTGTGGCATTCTCTAGGCATAGCACCAAGTCCCTTCAGATCGCAGGAAATTGTTTATTTGCATACATTCATCTACTTGATTATGTGTTTTTTGTATTTGTTTAATGGAGTTGATCAGCTATGCTATTGCAAGAACTAATCCCACCAGGAGCAGTCTTGCAAGTATGGAAAACCAGAACCTTCAGGGATTATGATTCATCTGTGTTTAAAAGGAACATACCAACATTAAATCCAAGTTATGTTACTCAGCATCCTGAGATCCCTGTCCCCTGGCTTTGTACAGCAGCATGGAAGCAAGAGTAGAAGGCAGATGAGGAGCTTTGCAGTGCGTTGCTGAAGTTACTCTCCCTGACTGGGTGGTTGTGGTGTTAGTGCTGGGCAGCAGAAACAAATCATGTTCTGGCTGTTACCGACTCCAGCCAGGTGTTCTCGTTTGTGTTAATACCGGTGCTCATTTGTGATGAGCAGCTGGTGTTGAAAATTAACATATTGTTTTTTCAGTCCCCTTTCGTGGGGTGGTGCCTTCCTCAAGGAGGGAGAAGTGGCGACCAGAAGTATGGTAATTTCAGACTGTTCCTGCTAAATTCAGTGTTGTCTGTTTGAGAGGGAGAGAGTAAGATTTGTAGAAAATTGAAAATTTCAGGGAAGGGGAAAAAGTCAGAAGCAATCAGCATGAGTTTCTTGAAGACACTGCCTTGATACACCAAGCTCAGGTAAGGTAGTTAGTTGTAATTTTTTACTTTTGAAGTAATTCTCGACAATTATGCATTATATATGTATGTGTTGGTTTTGTTTCTGTGCTTAGCCTGGTCCTGGCTCACGAAGGTATCTGAAAGCTGCTTGACCTTATGGAGTAAGCATTGGAATGTAGACTTTATGTTGCATGTAGTAGCTCAAAGAGAATTATGACAAATATATGGGGTTCCCTATTACATGAAAACTCCGCTCCTTAGGCTGAAGCTAACTCTAAAGAGTTTGTTAATAGTGTTAATATTAGTTTTTCATTGAAACAAAACCTTTGGAAATTACTGTAGGTTTCTATTGCAGCATTATGTCAGATTTATTTGTTAGATGTTTTGGTAACACAGTGCTTGGTAGCTTAGAGTTTCCCCTATGCTGTCTTCTTTTTCTTCTTTCTTTGCATAAAACATAGAGCCCAACAAGAGTAAACCCCACAATATGCAGGTTTTGGTCCTAACTGCATCCACAGAGACTTGCTGTGAAAGAAATCTGGAACTATCTGTGTCTTCTTGATGAGTTTCATAAGTTAGAAATGATGGATTTGTATTTGAGTAAATAAAATTTGCATTATTTCTGTTTTTTTATTTGTTCTAGCAGCTCTTTGGTTTGGTGTCCCTATGAAAGTCCTGAATTAATCTCTTCTTATCTATTATTTAGGGACTAGCTGGCTTTTTTCTTTTTCTCCTCAGCAGCAGAACTTGATGCTTCAGTGTTCCCTGTCCTCTGAGGGTATACCATTCTCTTATCCTCTAGAGGCTGCTCTGGAAATTGTTGTAATACATAAAAAACCTGCTAAGGTGATTAGTAAGTTTAAAAGTTTTACCAAATTTCCTTATTAGTTTCCAGTTAAGAATTCCATCTTGACTCTCTGTTTTCTCTATTTGGCCCAAGGGCCTTTTGCAGTTGAATAGGCTGTTCAGTGTTTTTTAAAGTTTGTAAAAGTTATAATAAGCAAGTTGTGCATTGTTAACAGTTGGTTCCTATTGTGTCTGAAAAAATACAGGTGCAATCAGGCATACTGAGAGTAGCTGCTGTCTGATTCCAGGCTAAACCCAGAATGATTTTCTCAGTCATTTACCTAATGCTACCTTGAAGTCCTATCAGTGCTTTGGTCTCTTTATCCCAGATGGATTAGTTTAGGTGTCACATGTGTTTATTTATCCCACTTATCTTTTATATGATCAGTCCTACTTCAGGTTTTCAGTAAGCAGTTTTCCCTTTAATCCCATCAATTCATGCATGCAGCTTCTCTACAGGCTAACATTTAACTTTCTTGTACCTGCATAATGTCTAGGTTGAACTTCCATCTTTTTATCATTTTTATGAAATACAGGTTGCCAAGTTTGTCTTCAAAGTGATCTCAAAGTTGCAGCTGGTTTAAAAAAGGGTACTTGAATATTAAAGAAAAGGAATAAATTATAAAGAAAAGACAGTCAAAGACAGATCAGAAGTTTGTTGTGTATTATAAATGTAGCTAGTATGTGAGATACCAAGCTGGATTAAAAATGACAAGTAGGGTTGATAGTAAGCAGGTGTGCATGTTCAGGTGGATGTGGTAATCTGAGCTCTGCCATTTGCTGAAAAATAATTTGAAAGCTAATTGTAAATTACTAGGAGGTTTATTATTTTGGTCTTTTTAAAAAGTCTGGTGTGCATCAAACCTGCTCTTCTTGTTTTGCTAGATGTGTCTGAGTATGTGTTATAGGCAAGTTACTCAGACTTTGTCAGGGTGAAGTGGCTGACACTGTACCTGAAATTAAATAGCTGCTAGGAAAGGGAGGATGAGTAGACAAGAAACAGGGTTAGGTTAATGCTTGCAGGAGGGCCAGACTTCCTTGAAGGAGTCAGTTCATGGCCATGAAATGCCCTGGGGGAATGAGTGTTGTGTGCTTTTAGGAGATGTGCTAGAATCTGTGTTCCCTCTTGTGTTTGTAGCAGTTACTGCACTTCTGTACTGCTCGTGAGAGAAGTGGGGACAGTTGCATTTCAAATATGAGGATGTCTGGCCTTTCTGGTTTTCTTCTGTAAAACTGGTCAAGTTGTGCTCTGTGAATCGATGGATAGCTCTTAGATACTATGATATCAGTAGCGATAATCGACATTAGCATTTTCAGTACTTCAAAAGATACACGTGTAACTTTGGGGTTAGGGTCATAGGCTTCTCTGATTTGAGAACTGAGAGAAAGGCTCAGTATTTCCCATAGCCCAGTTCAAAGCTTTTAAAGAAGGGTATCTGCATATATTAAGCTCTCTGGTGAAAATAGGAGGTTTAGTCTGGTGTAATGCTAAAGTACTTGGGTTCATACACTTTGGATTCTGTACAAAAATATATTTGGTTTTGAATTCATGTAGTGTTTTGATAGTGTTCCTGTTTGCAGCTTCTCTGTAGACAAAGTCAAGTGCTGATAAAAACAAACTTTTATGGTTGTGTGCGACTGCTACTTTACTTGCCCTCTCCAATTTTTAGCATGATATAGTAGTAGCAAGAAGCAAAGTACATCAGCTACTGCTCCATCTCTTTTCCATGATGAATAGAATAAGGAGCTCACTGGAAAAAAGGCAAGATGCTGTGTTTCTTTGTGTCACACAATGTTATTACAAATTATGTTACTAAGACTGAGAGTGTGTAAAATGAGTAAAAATATTTGTAGTCACTTAAGTATGTGTGAATAACAGTTGTGCCTAACAGTGAAAGCACAAAGGCCAAACACCTTCAGAAAACATGTGCTATAAAGATTTGTTGTTCTTACAGAAAGAAGTACAGAATTTCATAATTATGCCCAAGAGAATTAGTGTTCCATCATAACTTTGAACTCTAAGTCTAGCCTCTCCTAAATAGTTTAATTACAAAGGAATTTAAGTGTTACCTGGACTATTCGGAAAGCCTTCTTAAGGATTCAGAACAGAGTTGCTATATTAACTTCTTCTCTTCTATGACAAGAGAAACTGAAACTTTTTGTCTTTGCTGCTTGTATTCTGCATGTGTGTAGTTTTTTTTTTCATTTCACATTCTCTTTTAAAAAGCAGAGCTTGTTTCTCTATCACTATCTCCTAGTGACAGGGATAGTGATATCTATTGTTTCATATTCTAAATTACTTCTGACTTCATTTTATGATGGAAGAGGATGGAAATACTGATCTGTGGCTGCTGCTTTCATGTTTTGTCATGATTTTCTTTATTGTTACTGAAGAAAAGTGACAAGCCACCATTTGAGATTCAGAGCTTTCTTACTATGGTAGTACCCTTAAGTTTTGTCAGCTGAGACTGCATTGCTTTGCTGTGAGGAGAGGACAAGTGTCACATCCTCTTCTGTGGCTTTGAATGTTTACTGCCTTAAATTTCTAGTTGGATACTTGGGTTTTTGATATCTAGAGGAGTTTGACTACTAACTTTTAAAAAGAGAATATTCAGAAATCACCCCTGTATTTTTCAGTGAGATCCCTGTTACTCATGGTTAGAAAATGAGTCACTAGAAGCTCCATGTAACCCATGCTGGTGAAGGTCATACCCCGTTTTACTTTGGGAGTGAGGGAAGGTGAAAGAAATGTTAAGTTGCAATGAGCTTCTTTTCCAAGCCTGCTAGCCTTTTTTATTTATTTTATTGCCTTGTTGTGGCTTGAGGTCACTTTGGCATAGTCATGGAATGTAGAGGTAGGCATATGCAAAATTCTAGGTCTACAGATGAGCTGGACAAAATGGTAACTCCACTGGTAAATCAATATGACCTGTCTATTCAATATCCCAGTGGAAGCTTGAGGTGCTAAAAAACAAGGCTGAAGAGAAATCTGGCTAACGGAGAGAGTAGTTGCAGGTAAATGTTTGTGACTGCAGAGAGCAGAGATATTTCAGGTTTCTTTTGGAAGAGTGCAGTGGGGTTGGAGAAGCTGCATGGCGTGTGTGCAGGCTTACTTGGCAAGGAACAGAGCTCTCCCAGGCCTTGGAACAAAGATGTAACAGGGTAACAGAGATGTATCACTCAAGACCTTTTCCTACAGACAGGGCTGGAAAATTTTGGCCATTTTAAATGCATTTGCTGGAAGAGGAGACTTTGAAAAGATGAGAAAAACCTGCAATCTCCAGAGAAATGGCTCGCTGGCATTGAGAATTTATGCTGTTGCTGAAGAAGAACTTGAAATTGAGAAATGTGATAGATTTGCATAATGCTTATTTTTTTTTCCTTTAAAGTGTACATGAAAAGAGAGAGAAACCCAAGGATAGCATAGGAGTTAAAGTGATGTAACTGTAGAGAACAACAGACAATTACTGGAATAAAAGTTAAGTGCAATAAATATTTCTGAAAATAGTAGTCAGGTATGTAACTACCAGTTATGACTACGCCAGCTTTCAGTGCAGTTAAGATTGTGTATTAGCACAAGTGCAAGCAAAACTGAAACACTTTTGTGCAAATACCAAGAGCCTGGGGTATAAAATGGAATGATTTGAATTGCAAAATATTAGACTGGATATCATAGCCATAAGGTAATAGCATAGCAGAACATGAATATTGAAGGGTACAACCAAAACCTAGAAATAGACATTATTGAGTGGCACTGTAGTACATGATATTATAAAGTTATTAGAGTGTTGCTATAACGCCTTAGAGGAAATGCTAGTGGAGCAGAAACCACTTGGATTGGTGTCAGTGCAGTGAATGGTGCTAAGACTTCTGGGGCATTGGTAGATTTCTGCAGTGCTGAATCTGGGAACAGGTAATTGTAATGGGGTAAAGATCAAAATTACTGGGCACATCACAAGAGAAAGCATCTTTGTGAATACCAGTTGGAGAACAAGTGCAGCTGATAATGGTAGGTAGGACCAAGATAGTGTGGTTTAAAGGTATAACAGTTTTTTTTTAAATTTGGAAATATATCATAGGACCAAAACCAGGTAAGACTGGTTTTGAGTAATGTAGTTTCAACTCAGACTTGTATAACTTGATTTATATGGGTTTGGTCTCATATATTTTCCTGAGAGATGGGTTCAGGGAAGGATTATGAGAACTGGAAAGCATTTCCTGGAGGGGATGAATTAAGGAATAAAAACAACCCCAAAACTTGGCTCCTTCATCACTGCCAGTAGCGGAAAAAAAGAACATACATGTAAGATAAAGGTCAGTGTTGGCATAATAATGTGGATAATTTGGACATTAAGACATTAACTTTGAAAATTACAGAAGGTTCTTGACGTTAAACCAGTCAGCTTCTGGAACAACATTCCTCTGGGGATACAGAGACAAAGCTATCTAGCTACTTTGAGGCTTGAGCTAAATAATATGTTCTGGAAAGTATCAGATTTTGATGTTGCATGTTGTAGCAGTTCTGATAACCCAGAGGACTTTGTTTGGTGTTTTTTAATGTGGTTGGACTAATCCTGTCACCAGCATGTGATTTCTGAGTTCAATTTGGTTGAAGTTGCTTTGTCTTTTTTTTTTTTGCTGAGATAGTCCAGGCTTTAAAAGGAGTAACTTTTTGTTAACAGTTTCATCTGAGAATTACATCCAATTAAGTTGAAATGTCACTGCAACACATGAAAAAAGTTGCCTTAAACCTTTCATTTCCATGCCAAGAGAAAGTACTGAAAGTGAAATGTAAAGGACTTCATGTCTTTAAAATAGACAATGCTGTAGCTGACTGGTTTCTGACCCTTGGTAATTTTTTTGTGCTTGAAAGGTAATCATAGGAACACTCTTTCATTCTCACACATTTCAAAGGCAGCGGCACAGAAAAACAAGGTGACAACAATTCCCCTCCTTCATCTGCCACCCTTTTAGACTTCACACCTCTTCCATCCACCTGCAGAAAGAGTCTGACGTGACCACAGGTGACTGGTCTTGACACTTGTGCTAATGGCAAGGGAGTTGTCTATGCATCTCCCTACCTAGTGATTCTTAAATGAATCTTAGGCTCTTTTGCTAGAGCAAAATAAAGGTTGAATCTTCTTATTTGGGTAGAGCAGGAGAGATCAGATGATACATCCACAGACTAATTAAATATAGCAAAGCTGGATTTGAGGAAGAAAATAAACAATAAGCAGCTTAATGAAGAAATTGTACAGGTCTGTGTTACTGCTGGGAGGTGGGGAATAATATTTTAAAACAAAAGATAAATGTTGAGCAGAAGTTTAACTTTGGCCATATTTACTGTGAATGATCAAAGAAATTGCCAACTTAGTGGCATTTCAAGCAAAATGCCAGTCTTCCTTTGATTTATTAATTTATTTTAAAACTTTATTTGTTTAAAAATTTATTTAAAAATATTTTATAAATGCTGGGAAAGGAAAGAAACAGGTAAGTTTGAGAAACTGCACAGTGCCAAGTTTTTCTGGTTGTATCTTCCAACTAACATTCCTAATTGCCCGACTGCCTTAAGGAAATCAAGAAATCAGTTTTTGAATAATTTATGAATTTTTTTGTCACCCTTTTAAGGTTTTAGTATGCCATAGTGAATTGAGGAGGGGGTGGGTAACCACAGCAGCCTGCCAGTGGATAAAAGGAGTGGAATGCTTTTATAAAATATTGTTTGTGGGCATGTGTGTGTGCTTGCAGTCTGAAGATTTAAAGATGTTCTCAGAAGAATGCAAAAGCTACTTACCAGGAGAATTTAGGTTTCTTACATTTTTTGTCTAAACTCCTGCACAAGTTGCTTTTCTGCCTTGAAGTAAGATGGATAAAATTGTTTAGGCTAACATCTGAAAATTCAAGAACAGGAGGGGGAAAGAGTCCTGAAGCCAATGATCTATTTGGGATAAGAGTTTTAAGGCTGTTATCCATCAGAGCTCCACTCCCAGCTGCAGAAGAGCTGTTGGTCCCCAGAGCCAGCCACCTGAGCTGGGCTTCTTTAGAGAGCGGGAAGAAGCTGTGCAAGAGTCTTAAAAACTGACTCCCTTCTGACCTGGACCCTGGAGTTTTAGTGTGCTGCCTTTTTTCCTCTTTTTTTTTCCCTTCTAGGCCTACTAGCAGCTCCCACAGAGGGCTCTTTCCACAATCCTTCTCACATGTTCTCTATTTCGTGTTCCCAACAACTCTGACTCTTCCCAGGCCATGCTCAGTTGCTGTTTGTTGTAGATATGTCTGTCCCTCTTTTAAGTGTGTTGCTATATTCAGTCCTTTCCTTTCTGTCCCCAAACTTCCCTTCTTTTGATGGTGCCCTATACTAATTGACTCTCTGGTGGCTCTTTCCACAAAGTCTGCAGTCTCAAAGCTGACTTTGAGAAGCATGTCCTGGAATTGCATTTCTTTAGAAAATGCTTTCTTGAAAAACACTTTCATAAGTTAGGTAATATTCCTAATTATTCAAGACAAAGGAAAGCATTCATTCTGAAAGATTTAGATCTTAAGAGACTCACATCTTTTAATGTACGCAAATGTAGTTACGATCAAAATAACTGCATGTCTGCAGAGGTGCAGTGACATTGTAATGGAATGATGCAGTGAGGAGGAGGAGATAGCTCATGATGGTATTATTCAAGTTTATTTTTGTGCTGAATTAATTGTACTCTTATATAGTCACTCTGTCTGTATGGGTATGTTTTTCTTCACTATCTTTCTCTGTGTCATTAGTAACACTGATAATTGCTCCAGTGCTCACTGGAATGGAGTTTAGTCCATTTTTACATGGAGGGATGCTCCTCAGACTGTGCTTACTGTGTGAAGCACCTCTCCATGGGCTGGGAGACCCTACTACTCCATTTTTGCCCACTGCAAGCACATCAGAGACTTAGTGCTACCCAGCCTGGTGAGAGAAGCTTGCTCCAAGCTCTGGCCAGGCTGTGGGTGCTCTGCTTTACCACTCTGGTGGGATGACAGGAAAGCCAAGAACACAAGTGTGACCAAGGAACAGCCTGTCTGTAACCACTGCTGCAGAGCTTTGGAAGCTGAAGTTCTGAGGGATATTCTTCTTTTCAGCCTTTTTACAGTCAGATCTTTTGGTGCCTTGGGTTTTTGGTCCCTTTCTGAGCTCTGATTCTCTGCTTCAGGCTGGTTTCCCCATTAATTCTTGCCCAGGGGGTCTTTTAGAAGCTGAGAATCCTTCAAAGCATGTAGGTCTGATTAAAATGTAGGTGATAATCTGTCAGCTAGATGTTGAGCAGCTATTCCAGGCTGGGCAATCAGATGCAATTTTACTGTGGATGAAAAAGATGCTGTTGCCAGCCATTCACATCCTGAGGCAAGCTCAGTTTCTGTGTCAAGGGACTTGGCTTGTACTACTGTGCACCTTTATATCACAGAAACATTCAGCCCTGGACTGCCTCTAGTAAAAATTATAGCTATGTTTCATGTTTAATATGAAGCCATTCATTTAATTCAGACATACCTGTTTTGTAATAATTGCATCATACCTCTGCAGTCATGGTCTTTTTAGCCAAATAAGTCTGTACCTGAGGAGCATGAATATCTTATGAAACAAGCCCTTGAATTTTGTTTATAGTGTATAATTGTGATAGCCTTATATTTATTAAGTTTTTGTTGTGAGGTTTTTTTTTCCTTTGCATGGGGGTTCAATCTGGAAAACATGTACTTTTAGCGGGTTTTATGTAGCTGGGCTCTTTATCAGTTTTAACTTCTTAGGCTATTTTTTTTTAAAAAATATTTATAAAAACATTTGCCCATGACCCTTTTAGTTGATGAGAGCAGGGTACAATACAGAATATATCACTGTATGCATAAATCCAGCTGTGTTTGGCTCTATTCCCTAATTAATAACTTACCTAATAAGATATAACTTATTTTTCAGGATTATTTGTGTTTGCTCACTGTTTCTAGCTAGTGAAAATCTGCATATTGGTGAAAACTGGTAGTGTAGTAATGGATATGCATGAATAGGAAATTCAGGTTTACCTGAGTGAAGTATTACACTTCCCAAATTGCCTGTCTGTGTGGAAAGGTGTTAGTAGGTTTTGACTCCCAACAGATGGTGTCTGTGTTGCTTACAGGTTATATTAACAAGGAATTCTACAGCCACAAAACCAGCAGACACACAGGTGGCTCTGGAATGGGCCATGGAGGAGAGCTGCAGTATGTGCACATAGGCAGTTTGAGCTGTCCTAATCTTAACTGAAACAGGTATTTGGGGAGAGTTTGGTAGTTTTCTGCATTGTCCTTTGACCTGGGCTCCAAGTTGTGGTTCAAA
The DNA here is from genome assembly GCA_910950805.1 of Acrocephalus scirpaceus scirpaceus. NCBI lineage: Eukaryota > Metazoa > Chordata > Aves > Passeriformes > Sylviidae > Acrocephalus > Acrocephalus scirpaceus. Next base: position 71,864,258 of record OU383778.1, on the reverse strand, counting down.
GGTATCACCTCTTAGTTTCTTCTAAACTGTTTTTAACTCTGGGTGAATTTAGCAGCAGCTTGGTTTAAAAAGATTGTGAAGTTTGTAACTCTGCTTGATACATCTTATTTATCCTTTAAAGTACATAAACTCTGTTCTTATCTTCTGAGGATCTGTTGTTCAATTTAAGCCAAATGGTCAATGAATGACTTGTTATTGCTGTCACATAAAGCACAGACATTCTTAGTAGTCCTCATGATTCAGGAGCTTTGCTCTTTTTTCCCGTATCTATTTTGCTTCCATTCCTGAACATTCCCTTCCTCAGATGAGATAATAATTTCTTTGTAATTGAGACTTCTGTTGCACATAGAAATGGAATCATTACTATTGAGACACAGGTAAAATGATTTATCATTGTTTCTTAGCCTAATAGCAGCAAGTCACCATTTCCTAGATTTATTTGTTCAACAATGATGACAGTGATGCTCTTTTTAATTAGAAATGTAGGCAACCAGGTAGTTGTGAACTTTCAGGAGCAGTATATTTAAGTTGGGAAAATACATCATATAATGATTATTTTTCCGCCCCTGGTATTTTAGGTGAGTTATAATTATTCATATTAAATACCATCATCAAATATTAACTCCCTTACTTTTCCATGCTTTCCTGCTGTCAGTTTAGAGGTAAATGAGGGAAACCCAGTAATTTCCTTCCCATGGAAGGTGGAGGAGCAGGAGACCTCATGGTGTCATGTTTGATCTCCAGGCAGCCACCAAGCCCCAGGCACCCACTCTCTCCCTCCCCCACCAGCAGGATCAGGGAGAGAATCAGAAGGGTAAAAGCCTGAAAACTCATGGGTTGAGATAAGGAAAAGAAAAAGCCACACACACACAAGCAAAGCAAAACAAAGAATAAATTCCCTGCTTCCCATGGGCAGGCAGCTGTTCAGCCATCTCCAGGAGAGCAGGGCCCCATCACACACAACTTGGGAAGACCAACAGCATCACTCCAAATGTGCCCCCTTGACTTCTTCCCCTCACTTTATACACTGAGCATGCTGTCCCATGGTCTGGAATGTCCCTTTGGTCATTTGGGGTCACCTGTTCTGGCTGTGTCCTCTCCCAGGCACCCCCAGCTTCCTCACCAGTGTGGCAGCACAAAGAGCAGAGAAGGCCTTGGTTCTGTGTGATCCCTGCTCAGCAATAAAAAAACCATCTCTGTTATCAATCCTGTGCTCAGCACAAATCCAAAACACAGCCCTGTACCAGCCACTGGGAATAAAATTCACTCTACCCCAGCACAAATGATTTCTCCCTAAATGTGAATAGTAAAATCAAAGCCTCTGCTGGGTCTTCACAGGTGAGTTAGTTTCTGTGACAGTTCTGAAGGAAAAACACTTCTATCATTTTCATGAAGGTTGTATGGAGAAAGGACAACCAAAGAAGAATTAGTGCTATTACAGAGAGCGGGAGGAGTTCCTCCTTCCTGTTATTACCAAAAGAAAAATGGTGAATTCCAGAACTATCTGGAACTTAGCCAAGGGATTTTGTTCCAAGTACTTAATCTCTTTACTCTCAAAAGATATTATGTTGTATTTTGTTTTGTGGGTGACTTGATTCAATCACCTTTTAGCTACTTTTGGAGCTCAAATGAATCCCAAGTCTCTCAAATATGCAGTTAGATTTTTTTTAAATACATATAGCTTAGATATTCCTCAGATGTAAGTTTAGGGGAAGGGGGAAGTAGAGAGAAACTGTTTTTTCAGCAATGTGGTCTTTTATATATATAGGTGGTAAAACTGATGAAGTTTTTTAGTTCTAGGATATGATGCAAACCAAAATGGTTGAGAAATTCAAAGGTGTTGAGGACTGCAAACTTAAGATAAAATCCTGCATCTTAGAGAGAAAAGGCTGCAGTTTTAATACAGTAGTTTTTCTGTTATAGTAGAAGTGACCACTGAAACTGATGCTACAGCAATTTTATGTTTTAAGTTTGCTTCTGTCTTTCACATGTTTATAGATATTGGAAGAGAGAGGAAATAAATCTTCAGATTTATCAGATACTCTATCTTGCAGAATGGAGCAATATAGTGCAATATTTTTTGAAACTGGTTACTGTGTCCTACCTTCATTCCTTTCCTTAAGGGATCAGTGTTCCCAGCAAACCACCTCCCCCAGCCTGGTTTTACTACTGACTGTGTACAGGAGCTCCTGGAGGACTGAGCTGTGCCACACTCATTTACCTGGGATTTTTGTTTTGTCTTGTTTGAAGTGGCAGCTTACAGGTTCATGTGTTTTCATTCCTGGAGATTAGAGAAAGAGATCTGCTGTGTAAATAAATTTGTAAGTCAGTAGTGACTGAAATGCTAATATTTAGCTGGGCTCCTCTTGCTCTCAACCCATGGGGTCACAATAGTGGCTGAACTTGTCTTCACAGTTGTTTGCATGTAGCAGATGTATTGAAACTTTAGTCGGTGCAGTCTCTTTTGAATAGGGTTTTGAAAGACTGACTTAACATTAATAACCTTAATAATTTGTTTTGAAGTGCCATAGAAGATAATGTCCATAACACAGTTTCTTGCTGGCCCAAGAGAAAGTTGTGGCCAGTGCTACAGCATGTCTGTGTCTGAGCAGACATGGGAGAAGGAACATAGGCAGTGTTGCCTGAAAGTATAGTTGGAAATTTGAGTGAAGGTCATGGATTAATTTGAATGTGCCATGAATCTTCTTTGAGATCCTTCATATGGGAATTGTTGTAAGGCTGCACTTACACAATCATGCTAAGCTGACAGATCTGTGATCCTCTGCAGAAGGATTGCCTGTGGGAGCACACTTTTGCTCTCAGTGTTGGGCTGCCATTGACATTTCTGCAGCCGGATAGATCAGGGAACAGCTTGGTTAGGCTTTCCTCGAGGTCAGTTCCTTGAGCTGACTGTGTGGCTCCATCAGCACTGGTGCTGCTGTAGGGAAGGAGAGCTCCCTTTCCCAGGAGCCCGCACCTGTGTTGGGTCAGTGGCTGCTCCGGCGCAGCCCGAGGGAAGCTGCACTTGGAGCACTCGGTGTCACGGTGCGGTGGCTGTGCTGAGCAACGCAGTGAATTCTTGCTCAACCTCTGTGGTGCACTAAAACCACATGGGATAACTCCCACGAGAGATAAATGACTTCCTTCTCACAGGGCAGGTTTGCAGCTGGATCAGTATCGTTAGCTGGAGGTACATCGTTTAGTGGTGTGTCAGGTGATACCTGTTGGCAGTAAGTGCTTATTTGTATTATCCCTTTCAGAGGAAACGAAAGGCAAGATTTTTTTCCCCCTTCCCCAGAAAGATCACGTCTGAATGTGATCTGGGAATGAATGCTGGGAAACTTCATGAATCATTTAAGAATTTGCTTGACTGGGGAATCTGTCAGCTGAAGGGAAGACAGAGCTGTTCTGCATGGTTGCTGTTTTTTTTCAGCTGAAGGGAATACCTTCAAGGCAAGCCAGCATTTAATTTTTCATTATCTGTCTCCAAATAGAATAGCTCACCTCTAAGTGCCTTTTTTTCTCAGGAAATACTTTGCTTTTAAGGTCTTGTTTGGTTTAAGATTTTTGAGAAGGGACTTGCAAACATCAGGGATAGTGGATGAGGGTGCTGGTTGATTTGTGGTGCACAATTAAGCCATTGCTAGGTTATGCATCCCTTGGAAAAAGACTGGCTCTGGTTAGGGATTGTGTCAGCTGGAGCTCCTGTGATGTTTTTCAGGGCATAGTGAGGGAAGGCTGACTGAACTGAAAACTTAGAGGATAAAGTTATTATGGTATGGTGTGTGTGATTCAACATAAAACATGACTGAAATAACCACTGGTACTATTTTGAAAATGGATAATTATTTAATGTTTCTGTTACCTTTTTTCTGTGCAAACAAAAAAAATTTCAAAATTGTTTTCAATGCTCTGTAAAGGTGTCCTAGGAAATGACATGACTTATTTACTTGCTGAATATTGCAGGCCTGTAGTTTTTTGATGCCAATTGTTTTTGAAAGATAAAACATAGGCTGATAAATTGTAGCAAGAAACATTTGAACTAGTTAAGGATGATAATCTGTTCAAATAGATTGCTACAGTACTTTCAGCCTACCAAAGTATAAGTGAAAACTGCAAACACTATTTGATCAGCCCTAGCTTTGACCTTGCTGGAAGGAAATAAGACAGCCAGGAGACAAAGTGAGGAGACTGAGCAGCTCGAAAGAAGTGGAAACTTTCCCTGGTATAATCAGTTAACTTGACTGCATGCAGCCAGCTGATAAGTATCTTTAGCTTCATATAGAAAAGCATGAATAACTTTGTAATGCCAATAGATATCTTCTGTAGATAGCCTAGTACTTAGTACATAGGTCTTGCCTATCTTTCTTCAGTGAGGAAAAAAGAAAAACCCTAACCTAAGGAGAAAATTCCTTTGTAAGATAAAATTTTCTACTGCTTTCCACTGTTTTCCCCCTTTATATTAAGGTTGCCTTTGCAGATGTCTGAAACCTTCTTTGCAATGCAGTCCCTGAACATATGTCAGCCAATAGTTTTGTTCCCTGCTGACCAGCTGTTAATGATTTTCAAGGTAAAACTTAATTATAGATTGAAATATAGATTTTTTTTTTTTAATTTTTACTTAGATATATCCATATATCTATCTGAAACTCCTGCCATGTATTAATTCTTTTTGCTGACTCTGCCTTGTACCCTTATTTCCTCAGTCCGAGGCAGAAAACCTAGCATTTTGTTTCAATGTGCAGGGATCAGGGATAGAATGGCAAGTTTTAATGGGGGAACGTGTTATTTTATTTCATGACCTAATAAATAGACAGTATGAGGAATTAGCAACATCTCTTTGCTTAAAAGGAATATAATTTTTGAAGACAAAATTATGGAGTAATTTTGCAGCATTCCTTTTGAAGGCTGTTTCCTGTGCTGTGTGTTGCAAAGATTAAAGAAGTTCTTAATGCAAAATGATGTGAACTAAAAATATTGTACCTTTTCAAAGGGAGAGAATGGGAGTTTAGAATGTATTTGGTAGAGTCTCTGAGGACTTGAAGATGTGAGTTCCAGTGTTTTTCTTTTTGGAATAGCTAAACTAGTGAAATTGGGCAGTCAATTTTATTGACTTTGCTACAGAAGCTTAGGAGATTGCAGCATTAAAAAGCTTGGATTCTAACACTTTACCAAAAGACCTAGAATTATATGCAGTACTAATGAAAGCTGCAAGGTATTATGCACTGATTTGATGTTGACCTGGGCTTATGATCTGTAAGAAAACTTGGAACCTAAGAGACTGTGCTGAAAGTGTTGTTTCAGGGTAGTGCATGCAGCCATGAAGGTGCTTACTCCCTTTTGTACTTGCAGTGCCTGACCTCCTGCATTTCCTGCTTTGGACAGGTACAATGTGCTGGTTGTCCAAAACTAATAAAATATGCTTTAGTAGCTGTTCTGAAGGGTGAAAAGAGTTCTGAAAGAGTTGCAAGTTTTTCAATGGTAGCTATTATTTATGCTAGCCTTTAAGTACTGAAGTCAATTTTGTGCAGGTTTTACATGATAAAACTTGCTTATAATTTAAAAATTTACTCGAACATGCTACTACTGGGTTTTTTGACTTCTAATATTTATGTATAGTGTAAGAGGTGGGTTTGCATCTCTTCAAGTGATCTAAAATGTGCTTTTATGTCACTGTGCTAACCAGACGTGCAACTTCAAGGCTGGTGCTTACAGTTACTATATGTTGCAGCCCTTTGTCTGTGTCACATATTTAAAATCTGATTTTACCCTGTCCATAGAAAGTGATCATGAAAACTATAACTTTGAATGCAGGGAGACAGGGGACATCCAGTAGAGAACTTGATAGATTTTGTGGTCTATGAGCTGTCAAAATGGTCATCTGTTCTAAAATTATCGTTTCCAAGGGCATAGACTCCTCTACCTCCTTCTCTCCTGGCAACTCACAAAGTACTTGACTGGTCCAGTTTCTTAATAAATTGTGGTTGCGGTGATTGTGTGTGGAAGAATGCTGAGAAGGACTTTAGACTCAGCATGCCTCTGTCTCCTGAACCACTGCTGTTAAATAACTGAAGATAATATCATTTCTATCTGAGTTCATGCTAGGAAAGAAATTATCTAGGACAAGCATTTAAAGGCACTATATGACTAAGTAGTTTCCCTGACTGACAGTTTTAGTCTGAAATGGAGACAGAAAGGAAGTGGATTATTGAGCTGGAAAGTCTTTCTGGTCCTTCAAGGGGACCCAGTCCTGCAGCTGAAGGCAGACATGTCCTTTGGGGTTGTTTACCTTTAATTTTATTCTTGTGATCACTGGTTGTGATGGTCATTGAGTCTCTAAGTTAAATCCAAGTTTTAATCCCAGGATCTCTTATGTGTTTTAGGTCTGAGTACTATTCAGACACTGTCAGATTAGTTTAGCTTCTCTGGCAAACTTCCAAGGAACAGGCACCTTGATGATTATTGCTGTGGAACTGCTGGCCCTGCTGCCTTGCATTTCCAGGTGCTGGCTGGTAGGTACCAAAGTGTGCTGTCCTCGAGTGTTTTACTGCTGTGTCCTGCTCTTACTGTCCCCCATGATTTACATGTTATGGCTCCTGTGCAGAGCAAGTGGTGCACAGATGCAATAAAAGGAATTCTAGGCTGTTACTACTTTACTGATAATGAGTGCAAGATATGTACCATCTCCCCAGAGGGGAAAATAGCAAAATCAATATGCACATCACCTCCTGAAACTTCTTTATTCCTTTTAATAGCCTTTCCAGAAGCCTGGTGTGTTCTTTTTACCTGGCATTGTTTTTCCTTTGCTAGAAAGCAAATACTTTTGTAATAGCAGTTTACAACTTGTCTCCTCTCCTGACCTTCTGTGTTTTGCAGTTCTGTGTGGATACAGATGTTTGTGCATTACAATAATTACTGAATTTAAGCATAATTAGTTTAGCCAGTAACCCTTATTTGCTTTGATAACTTAGATTTTATTCAATTATTGTCAGTTTTCAAGGCTTTTCCATCTGGGACCTGACTCGTAGATTCTGATTTTATTTATGCTACTCAAAGAGATTAAAGCACTCAAGAATAACTAAGTAGATGAAGATGCTATTTAGGATAGATTTATAAGGTGTTTATAAAAGGACTGCAACTGATTGCTTCACAAACCAATAAGGAGGTTGGTTGCTGCTGGATTTCTAGAACTTTGTTCTCTAGAACAGGAAGGGTACCAATGAGCTGTGTGAAAGCTGTGCAGGAGATCTGTCTGAGAGAGAACCAGCCAAACCAAAACAGTGCACAGTTGGAGACCACAGAAACTGTTTAGCTTGCCAAACTTTGTTGTTGTTCTTGAAAAGCAAATAGGCCTATTGCAAAGACTATCTTCTCTGTTTTTAAAAATACAGTCTGTGGCTATAAAACAAAATGATTAATTCCATTCAGCATATGGAGACTGGTAGGAATGCATGCACTGCCAGTTCCAAAGTTTCTTTTGCAAGGGTCCATTGTGGCTGGGCTTTGTGTCGTGCTGCCCAACCAGTGTCTTTGGATGGATTTGGTCTTCAATGCTGAACGTGCTCACAGTGTAAGATCAGTGATTACAGACAAATATCCCATTTGTGGGTGCTGTATGAGCCATCTTTCTGCAACTGTAGTACATCAATTTACAAAACATTGGCAGCCAGATGCACCTGCATGGCAGGGCCTCTGGTAGCTCATTTTGAGCACAACAGCATCCTTGTGCTGGAAATTCTGGGTCAGTTTTTGAGATGAGCATGAAGTTATGAGGTTATTTCAAGAAGTTTATGAAGATGGGGCAAATGAAGTATTGCTACTGATGCTCAAGGGAAAACAAGAAACAAAGTGTATGTGTGGGAATGAACAGAAAAGTTGGAGCTGTACCTTCTACTGCTTAGATACATGTTGGGACTGCTTGCATATATTCTCTTCCTTGCTTGCCAGGGTATTTGATAATGGAAGGAAAACTAAAGAGCTTTTAGGTCTGTGCCAGTTCTGTAGAACCTCGCTAGGAGGTAAAAATTACTTGGAGATTTGTCTTCAGAACATCATATTTTTGACTTGGCTGTTTTTCACATGTACAAAGTAATATAGGTGTTCTTCCACTGACAGAGCTGTTGGAGTTGGCTGTGGTATGGCCACTGAAAATTACAGGACACAGCAATGCCCATTGCTTGAGGGATAAACTCAGAAAGTGAGTGTAAAGGTAAGAGTAGGAATGAAAAGGCCCACAGAAAGATGCAGTGCAGAAGATGTAGCTTCTTCAGCTCAACAGCTGAATGGAACTGGATCAGGAATTGTTAAGAGTTGTAGTCCACCAGAAAAAGATGTCAGTGTTGCTCTCTGAAGAATAAAAGCTTCTGATTTAGAGACTGAAACTGATTTCTGAAGCCCATGTACTGAGGTTTGGGCAGCTTTTTTTTTTTTTCTTAGACTGCATAGGAGTATTAAAATCCATCTGAAAGGCTTCACTTGCTTGATTGTATAAGGGTCATACCAAGAATTCTTTTTTGAGAACGACCTTTACATAAGCATTGGGATTAAAAGGAAAATCTCTAGAACTACTTTTCTGTCCATGTTTCCTTGTCCTTGCAGCAGTATGAAATGGTGCTGCGTTAACTGAAATTTGAACAAAAATATTTGTTTCCAAATATCCAGTGGTCAAAGCTCCTATGGAACTTCATGTTAAAATAATTTCCAATAAACAAAGGAGAGGTTTTGAGAAAGAAACAAAGATGTCTTATATGTGCCAAGTATAATTTTTTCATTAAGTTCAGTATGTGTAGTTCCAAGAAATAAAAGCTGTTGGGTTGTTTGTTTGGGTTTTTGTTTGGTTTTTTTGGGGGGAAAGAGAGAAACACACAACTCATTTCCTGAAACCATAGAAGAAAATGTTCCAAAAGAACTGAAAACTGTTAGAATAGTGGACTTTTAAGTTAATGCTTGGTTTTTTGTTAGAGTTCTTGTTCCTGTGAAGGAGATAGAAATAAGACACTCTACCTTTTCCCCCTTGTCCCCTAAATGCATATTTGAGCTTTCTAGTTATTTATATGTCTATAGCCAAAATATATTTTTAGTGGTATTAATAAACTGTGGAAATGCTGCATAAAATTACAGCTTCTGCATGAGATTCTAGAGCTACTGAAAAGAAAGTAAATTTTTCTTTCTCAAGAAATGCGAGGGGTTACCTAAGTGACCTTGGATTTTTCCCCTATTACTTACACTGCTTACATACTATGAAAAGAAAGTAGTGTTTGGAGTTCATCCAATAGAATGGAAACCACAATAAACAATGGCATCTTTTTGATTTTTTTGTTTTAATGTTTTAGTTGACCTTCACATCTGCTGTCTTGATTTTGCTCAGCTTCAACAGATGAAGCAGCGCCATCATTGTCCCCTTCCATCTCTTACTCATCTTCATCCTCTTCCCTGGCAGCCCCATGAGATTCAAAGCCAAAGATCTGGCATTGCTGGCCAGGTGCCTATCAGGTTGTTTTGACAAGGAAAACTGAAGATTTGTAGAGTTGTGGGGGATGAAAAATTAATAGGTAAAAATGACTTGCACTGAAAACTACTCCTGGTTGCTGTGCATGCTTTGTGCCGTAGTTAGCTTGATCACATACACCTCACTTTTTTGTTTTCTTCATTACTGATGCTTGACTGGCACTAAATACCTTTCTAAATAATGAAACTTAAAACTAGTTTGCTCAAGTTTCCTTTGGCATGTACCTGAGAGAGTACAAAGTCCTTAACGTGATTTTTTTTTTCCCCTGTAAACAAAGACTGGTTTTCTCTGCCAGTAACTGCTAGTCACTGGTTGTCATGTTTTAAAAATTAGACATCCAGTTCCTCAGAATTTACCCATCCCATCTCTAAGGACTGTGTTCTTTTATCAGTATAGATTTTCCATTACTCACTTTGGCACCTCCTTTGCAGGTTTCTTCAGGCTTTTATGACCATATTTTAAATGTCTTTCAATTTCCAGTAAGCTTGAATAAATGTTTATTCCCTTAGTAGCTGTTAGAAAATAGCTCATGTTTAGTAGTAAAATCAGTCCTAACACAATAATTTCAGCAACAGCAAATGTTTTATCTTCACTTGTCCCAGCTGATCTTCATTGTGATTGTATTTACTTTTATTCTATTAGGAAACAAAACAAACAAGCTCAAACCCAGTGCAGACTCAGTTATAAGGGACGGAGCAAGTTCTGTGCCACATTTTCAGAATATTTTATGCATGCCCTGGTGAAAACACAACATGCATTTTCTAGTGGTAATTAGCCACAATTTCCTGTGGAGTGTGCAGCAAACTTCCTGGGCAGGAGGCTTTAGGAAGCATTCACTTCTGCCTTGAGGTTCCTCACCAGGTTTACTTACCCCGTGTACTCATTGTAGGCACCATATCAAACCCTACTTGGTTGATGTCTGGTGCTTTGAGGATGTTTTTGAATTTTCCATTATTTATGATTGTGCTGAGTGCTAATACTGTTAAAAACCTTACATTTACTGGAGAGATAGCAAACACTTCTGTAGCCCAGTATCATGGGCTCTCTGTGCCATGGTCAGTGGCAGATTCTAGGAAAGTGTTTAAGGAGCTATGCATGGCATTCCTATTGCCAAGTAAACCCTTCTGGTTCCCAGCAGTCATATGATGACCCCTTGAGAGGAGGGGCCCTTTCTGTCAGGGCATGTTGGTCCCTGTGTGTCCTGTTCACCCATAGGCTTGTCATTGGTAGTCTGACTAATCTTAGGACTTGCTTATTTTTTGTGCATACAAGGTAATGACCTTCCCAATTCGATAGAAAAATATCTTTTCTCTGAAAAAGCTGCAGTGGCAATGTGACTCCTTCCATCTGGTGCCCACAGGGTTCTGGGGGATGGAATTTGGTCTTAGCAACATCCTCTGCTTTTACTCTAAAGCTGCATACTTGGATCTGATAACTTTTTGAAAGTTTTTAGTTGCTGGATGTGCATCAATTTACATTACATTATTTTCTGTGTTGTCCTTGCACTAGTATGTCTGAAAAGGTGCAGGAACTTCAATTCCTTTTCTAAGAAATCTCCCCAGGTTATTACTGAACAGTTATTCTAAGTCCCAGTGCCTGTAAGTGTAATACTCTCACTTTCTTTGGGGAAAAAAGTAGTCTGCTTTTCAAATGTTGCCTATTGAAACACCTTAATTGAAATTATCAAGAGAAAAAGGGATTGTTATTAATTTATTTATTTACTGCAACAAGACATCCTTTTGCTCAATATAATGATTTTAGTGGTGGCTACCTTAGGGAAATACAAGAGTTCCTCAGAGGCAGCTGTAGAATAACATGACCTTAAGGTACAGCTCTTCCTCCAGCTCCCCAGCAATTTCAGTCTGGCTGCTGTCTAGAGGGTACAGGGTTTCACGTGCCCCAGCAAAAATGCAAAGAAATACATCTTATGCAAAAATATCTCATCCTCTTTTAAGAAGTGATCTCTAAAGAGATCACATTTCTCTGAGATTTATATCTGTTTATATTTTTAGTAGGTTTATGTATCTAGATGTATCTACTCATACATCTACAAGTGTGTTTTTAAAAAGAGAAAATAATGCAATATTAAAAATCATCTGTTTGTGGAAGAATAACTTTTCAAAGTTTTTTGACCCACTCACTGACTGTGAGGATGTGAAACATTCCCCATTCTCAAAAGTTTGTTTACATGCTTACATGTGTCTATAAACAAAAAGATGTTATTCTTACAGGTTAAGCACTTTAAAAAAGTGTAGCAAAATAGTAATAGCAAAGTGGCTGTAAATATTTAGGCCTCATTTTACTCCTTCTTTTGTGTTCTGAAAATTGTAAATTCAGATTGGCATGTTCTAATATAAGAGTAATAGTGAATTTTTTTTTGTTTTAACATGGATTAGTTTTGATCTCCTGAAATGATGTGAGGAAAAGGGGTTCCATGCTAAAGTGCCTATTTCTGCTCCCATGTGAGGAAGAGGGAGAAAAGCTGAGAAAACAGTATTGAGTGTGTGCTGCAGTCACCCATTCTTCCAGCTGCAGAGTAGAAGAAACCTTTTGGGAAGTTATTTGACATCTAACATAGGCAGCCACTGAGTTAGGCTGTCTTGTTTTGGTTGATAATGATTTTCTTTTCTGACCTTTATAACTAATTCACCTTTTTGAGAAGCATTTAATGTGTGAAGACAGAAGATTGTTTTTATTAATCTCTTACCTCTTTGCGTGCAGAACCGAGGGAGAGATGGTGCTGACTGAAAGGAAGTCTGCTTTTTCTAATGAAAAATAAGGTAATTCATTTTCCTACTGCTTTTCTGGATGTGCTTGTGTAATGTGAGAACTGGAGTAATCCTTTTTAATGATAGCTATATTGGCATTGTGCTTTTAGGGACAAAAAAATATAAATCACTATTATTAGAAAAGTGAAAATGAAAAAAATCCATTGTTTTCTGTCTGTAACACTGGCTATTCTTCATAATATCAACATCCTTTAGCTGAATCATAAATAGTCTGTGCCTAGGGTCTGCTCATAACATACGCAGGTCTAAATCCAGAATTACTCCATCAGATCCACTGGAATAATGAAAACGAAATCTCCCAGCTAAATGAGGCATTGTGGCAATGTTCAAGATGCAATTTCAGACCCTGACTACAGATTTTTTTATTTGATTTAGTAATTAAATCTGTTGTAAAGAATGATATTTTCTCTTCCTTTGTTGTAAAAGGCAATTATATGCCTAATATGAAGGGCCTGCTCAAATAGGTTCTGACCCTGACACTCCATGGAAGGCCTTGCACGAGCTGCTGAGTGCCCTCATCTGTCATTGGCTTCATTAGGAGTTGAGGCCACTCATCTTCTGGAATGAGCAAGCACTAAGTGTGGAATTGCCCTTTTTTCTTACCCTTTCTGTCTGACACTATGGACATGCTTCCACAGTTGCCTGAAAATAGCACTGGACTGCAAAGAAGTGCAGATAATGTGCAGCTTGAGATGCTCACCTGTTAACAGTAAATACTTTATAATTGGCTTCCAGGGTATTTTTGTTCTGTATGGACCAACAGTCAGATGGAAATGATTGCACTGCTGGCCAGATTGTATTTTGTTGGAAAGATTTTTCAATATGATATAGTGGCTTATTTTAATATAGTGATGAATGTGCACATATGGTACATTTTTAAAGCAGTGTTTGCTTTCAAAGCACGGCTTAGGAGCCTGTGAGATTTGTGTTTGCAAACAAAAGGAGACAGTAGGACATAAGGGCTTCTCTGGCTTGAGTTTCATCCAGCTGTATTCCCCTGGGTGGCAAACGGTCTGACAAGTTAAATGTAGGTGAGAGCAAGCTCATGGCCATGCCTTTGTCACACCTTCATGCATTAACATTCTGCTGTGTGACTTGCAGAAATTTTTAGTGAAGGGTTTTACATTTGAAGGTATTCTCTTTACTCCACGTTCCTCCAAATGCCCTGTTTTCCTGGGAGCTTTGGCATTTTGTGAAAAGGTTTAAGGAAATGTTTTGATCAACTTTGCAACTGTGAAGAAAGGAGTTGGTGAATTTTGTGGAAATCAACTGCTAAGTCCACTTAGGCTTTTGAAATTCAAAGCTGCTTTTTGAGAAACTTGGAGAGTGAGACACAAATTAATGGCTTGTTGCTGAAATGATTTAGGCTTGCAGGAAATAAATGGGAATTCCCCTTGAAATGCGGCAGTTTGATGAAACCAGTTAAATAGGCGGGTGATTTTAACTCTGCATTTAGGTCAGTGCTAGAAAACTGTATCTTATTCTGATTTCTTTAAACAATTTTTCAGAAATTGCAGAAGTTATGGAAGGAACCAGGAGATCTGACAAATTTTAGTATATAAAAAGACTAGTGACATGATTAATGGCAGTGTTTTCAAGAGGGGATTTTATCAGGTACTTCCTTTAATTAGGGAGATCACAATGAGAGAGAAACTTGGAAATAGAAGTCAGACAAATGAATCTGATCACAGAATGACTGGGCAGTGAAGCCCAAGTGTGGTTAGATATAGGAGGTGCTTAGTTTTAAAATGTCACAAGGTACCAGACTCACTAGAGAGACCACTGAGTGATTAAAGGGCAATGTCTTATGATGGATCAAACTAAATGATATAGCACTTCCCAGTCAGCTTATATCCCAGGAATTTGTAAAACAGTCACTTTCAGAGGCTTCATCTGTTGGGTACTATAAAGGATAGCTTCTTTGATAAAGACAAATCTCTCTTGAGTCTCGTCTCCATGTTTCAAAAGATTTAATTTATAGGCATACTAAGTAAAACCAAAGCAATTTGTGTGCTGTGAGGACAGAAGGGAGGGAACCCTGTATTTTTTTTTCTTCTTATAGCATCCTAGAAATGACTAGGTTTCCCATCTAAAGCAGATTGTTGACATATGAAATCATAGTTTAAATTTTGATAGCTAGTTTGCCAGTATAAAAAACAAAAAGTAGTCTTAATGATGAAATGTATTAAGTATCTTAATAAGCATAGTTGCCAGTTTTCTGCTCTTTGCCTGAATTAGCAAAGATTTCAGTAGGCTGCTAGTGCAGTGTGTGAAAGATATGTCCTAAACAGCATGAATGAAGACATGCTCCTATTTTTGTTGTTGGAGTCTGACTTGGCTTGTGGCTTGACATGGGAGAAAAGTAACTTTGTTTTGGAAGATCATCTGAATGCTGAACAATTAACTCCGGAAGTCACTGCCATGAGGCAAAGACTGATTTGCTTCTGTTTAACTGCTCTCAAAGGCATGTGCATGTCTGTATACACGGATATTTATAGTTTAATGGCAGACTCTCATTTTAGTTCAGATGTTCATAAATTATGCTACTTGTACAAGAAGAATCTTCTCTATGAAATTGCAAAGAATGCCTCCCAACTTATCTGTGCTGTAAATCTTAAGTAGTGTGGTAATACATTTTCAGTGTAGGAAGAAAATGTGGTTCATTCTTCCACTTTTTCATATTTAGATGCAGGGCAATAAACCATTAGGCACCTTAAGGACATTTATTTTCTTTGGCCTAGCAGTGTAGTTAGTTATTTTGAACTGTGACACAACCCAGCATTTGCTGGTTTTAGTGAAACCTTTATCCTTTGTAGACTTGGTGTGGTTTTGTGTGGTGTGGGTAGGTAGGTGGTTCCCCCCCCCCCCCCCCCCCCCCCGATCTGTTCCCTGCCATATTACATTGGTTGAAGATAGCCAAGGTATAGCAGTGATGTATTAGGAAGATATATTTAGGAAATGTACTAGGAATGTATTTTGCTCTTTGCTATAGCAAGGTGTATTTAGGAAAGGGAAGTGTGAGAACTAGCTCTGCAAACACTGAAGTCAGAGGAGGAGAGGATCTGCTCCAGGTGGAGGAGACCATGCAGGGGAATGCAGATATACTCTGAATGATGTGTAGCCCATGTTGGAGCTGGTTCTTTTGAAAGGAGCTGTAGCCCATGGAGAGGACCCACACTGGAGCAGATCTTTGATACCTGCACCCCGTAGGAGGGACTCCGTACTGGAGCAGGGGAAAACACGAGGAGGAAGGAGTGGCAGGGAGGAACTGTTACAGATTGACTATAACCCCATTCCCTGTCTCCCTGGTGCCACTTAAGAGGTGTGGGCAAGGAGGTTAAGTAGTTGAGAATGAAGGAGTGTGAAGCTGTACCTTGGGAAGAAAGGGATTGGAGGAAACTGTTTTTAATTCTTGTCTTTGTTTCTTATTGTCCAGATCTATTTTAACTGGGGTAAACTTAAATTCATTATCCCTGGGTTGAACCTGTTTAGCCGTTGATGGTTATAGACAAGTAACTTCTCTGTCTTTATCTTAATCTATTAGCATTTAAATTTTATTTTCTCACCCAGTCCTGCTAAGAGGCAACGACAGAGTGGATGGGTGGGTGGCAGCCTGACCATGGGTGGGTGGCAGCCTGACCAGCCATAGATACAGTCCCCTGTGGGAAGCATATTTTGCTAACACCTTCGTGTGTGAAGCCCTCAGACCTTGAATTTGTGTGTGTGAGCTTTGCATCCACTTCTCAGGAAGTGGCAGGTGTGCCTTTGCACACTATGAACACACTCAGTGTAAGTTGCTTTTGAGGGCAGGGTTGGGAATGGGGCTCCATAAAGTTGTGGTCAGCAGTGTGACTGAGCTTGGGAAACCTAGTGCAAGACAGGGCTTCCAGAGAAAAACTTGACCTTATGCGAATCTTGGACCAATTGTTATGGCTCCCAGTCCAAAATATTTCTTGTGGAGCTTGGCAACTTTGTGACTCACCTGAAGTATCTGGCAAGTGGATTATATGCTTAGTTTCTACCCAATTCCAGCCTGGGAAGTACTTTATTTCCAGGACTTGAGTGGGATACTGGGAGAATGACTACTCAGCATCACTTGCTAATGTGTTTAATAAGTATTAGATATTTATGTACCTTTTTTGTTAGTATAGGAGGGGACTTTTGATTAGAAATTTTGGACCTCTTTGAGGATTGCAGTAATGCATACTAATTTTTTTTTTAAACTGCAGATCAGTTTATAGCAATGGTTTTCTTGAGGAAAACACCTCAACATAAAACAACAAAAAGCAAGAGAACAGCATATTTTTGCCACACTGTTTCATTTTCTTTCTGTTTTCTGCTCACAGGTTCCTCAGAATAACTTTGTGTTTTTCTTTCCACTAAAGGAATAAACATATAACTTTGGCCTTTTTCAGTTTCTTAATACTTACGGCAATTCAGGGCTGGATTTCAGCCTAAACTGTTATTTGCTATATATGTGTGAATTTGGAGTCATTGATAATAATGTAAAGAAAGAAGCTACCTAACCCATCTATGGTTCATTTTCCCATATCCTAATACTCCCAAATAGTGGTGTTGATACTTAAGCAGATTTGTAAATTACTTTGCAATCTAGCCACAAAAAAGATACACTAAAAAGTACAATTATGTTTTTGCATCTCAGTAATAGTTCCAGAGGGCCCATTATGTTCTATTGAGTAAACATGTTGACATTGCTGCATATTTTTGAATACGTGTTTAGGAATTTATTTAAAAATGGATTATTGATCAATGGTCTGTAGTGGATTCTCCAGGAGAATCATTAGTGTCCCTTGTGTAAATCTTGCATAGCTTGTGGTTTAATGATCCTGTGGAGGTAACCATTACAGTTTGTCAGGTCAGTTTGTCCATGCACCAGCTTAATAAACTCATTCTACTTTTGTGTAGGAAAAGTTGCCTTTTAAGATTTTTGTGTTTTATTGATTTTTTTTTTTAAAATTATCATGTAGAAAGAAAAAAATCCTAAATTTACAGATGACAGTATTGAAAATTAAAATAAAAGCTGCTATGAATGCTGAAAGTATCTTGCATTAGCAGTCACATTTCACACAAAATTATAAACCTGTCTTTTTTTTCCCCTGTAATCTAAAAAATGTAGTGGTAGCAAACTTGTATGACCCATTCATACTGTAGTAAATCCATGTTTCCTGACCCCTCTAAAACCAAGGCCAGAGCCAATCCATGGATTTAACTATGCAGATGTGTATTATAGTGCTGTAATACACCTAATGCCGGAGAGAATTATGTAAAAGGTGGTGAGTATTTTGAGATTTCTCCTGTAATGAATTAAATTTCCTTAAACCAAGTGCATTCTTGTGCTTGAGATTTTGTAGGCAAGTTTGAAGAGCAAATCTGCATGGGTATGCTGTCAATAAAAACAAGCTTTCCTGTAATGTATGTGGAAGCTTAACATAAATTATGTTGTTACACCATTTATTGTGAGTGTAATGTGTTAACAGTTGGCAAAAAAAACCCTGAAAGTAAGATTTCAGATTGACTCATAAATCAATAACCAGAGAACCACATGCAAGGTAGAAATGACCAAATAATGACATACCCCTGAATTACATTGTAATGCAGCTGTGAAAATGTTATTCAGGTTTTCATGGCGTAGTTGTGAGTTCTGCCATAAAAATGTGTGAATGTATCATAGAATCTTATCTGCATCAGGCAGGCATACACAATGTATGTATTTTCACCATTTCATAGCTGTAGAGTTTTAGTATTTTTCTTTCCAGTTTGGTATTTTTAAAATATTCTTACAGAATGAGATTCCTTTATGTGTATTGAAGCTGCAGAGTATTTTCTGATCTGCTAGAATATGAAGCTTCTGTGTGTGTGTGGTTTAGCATTCTGTAAGTCAGTGATCTCTCCAGGGCATCTTGAAATAAAAGTGTCTCTTCTGGCTAAGGATGTACTTATTATAAACCATTTTTCAGCAGTGATTTTAATTTTCTAGAGCATGCTCTGTGTCAGTTTAAAGACTGAGCAGCTGAATAAATGCTGCTGCACAATGTAGCATATCTTCAGGATTGAATGTCACTGCTCAGTGTGGCTTTGCTCTGGCTATAAACTACATGTATGAAACTAGTTATGAGCATGTTCTGCAAGCTGAGGAGGAGGTAAGTGGATCTATGTCTGTAAGTTTCAGTGGAATTTGTTGTTGCTGTGTTGGTAAGATTTTGATTTGCAGTAGGAGATGTACTAAATGGAGAACAAAGTGGAAAATTTACAAAACTGTGGTACAGGTGGGTCTGAAAGCCTTATCACCCCTTCATGGTTCAGAAGTCCCAATGTGTTTGAGTGTTCTCAGCCCCAGTGCTGCCTGTGCTTCTACCTGCACTTCACTGGGATGTGAGTTGTCCTCTGACTCTTGGAATGTTAGGTATATAGCAATACACCAGTGCATATAAACTTATAGCTATCCAGAGATATGTGAATATCAGTCAGTGTTTAGTGAAGAACTCAAATTTATTTGGTTGTGTTGAGAGAAGAGATGTCATGTAGGTTTTGAATCTGCCTTAGTGCTAGGTATTTTCCCATTACTGTAGTTATGCATTCAGTTCAGTGAGAGATCTTATATGTTTAAAGCCCCTTACTTATGTGTGATATTCTTTTAAGAACCATTTTTGCTCCCCCTTATGTTATACTGTGAAGGCATTCTTGAATGCTTATATTTTTACATGCCTTAATTTAAATAGGTTTTGTGGTCAAGGTTTCATGATGGTTTTAGCCATTTTGGATTGGGAGAATGCTGTGCAGAGAGCTCTGTGCTAGATGAATGCTGTAAACTCTAGCTTTAGAGCCCTGCTGAGCACCATGTACATAATGCCAATGCAAAGCCCTGTGACAGCACAACGCCACCTCTCCTTGGGGGTAGCAAGGGCACACTGGGATTTTGTTCCCAGGGGTCTGGGCAGGGTCACTAAGGTCTCTCTGCTAACTGTTGCTGCAGTCTGCTTTCCAACAGTATTTGAAAATGCAATTTATAACCATTGAGGAATGAGAATAATCAATTGCTTCTATTTTTTTCTATGAACTGAAAGACTTTATGGCTCTCATTTCCCTTCTTAACAACATCCTGGCAAGCCCTGCAGCCCTTTTGCCATCTGATTCCCTCCATTTTTTTGCTGCTTCTCCTCGCCCCCTCCAGATATGACTGACTTGTTCTCCACATAGTAAAGCTCTCTCTTCCCTTCCACTGCTGTTGGAGTCAGACCTCTCTTGTAATGTGTTCTCACTTAGATAATCCTTTCTGTCTCCTGATTTTCCTCTGTCTGCTTCCATCTCTTGCTTAACTTGTTGCATGCCTTCCTTTCCTTTAGCTTTTTCATGGTGTAAGCAAGCTTTACTCCTTCCTCTTTTGTGCCTACCTGTCCTTGACCTGCCTGCTTGCCCACAACTCAGTTTTCTGTCTGAAGTATTGCTTTGTTTGCAGTGTCCTCCATTGCATTTCCATCCCAGAATCCTCCCTGGTCCTGTTGCTATTCCTTGCATTCTACAGAAATCTTATACTAATCACTGAATAAACTCTTCTAAATGAGAGCTAAGAAGCATCTCTTGTTTGTGTGACTGCCTAGGGGGAAAAGGAGCCACAGTCAGAGGGTGAGCTGGTGTTGGAAGCAACAGACAGTCTCAACTTCTTCCATTGATTTTATTCTTTTGAGGGATTAATGCTGTGCTGTACCTGGAGTCAAAGCATATATGAGAAAATGTAACTTTAAACTGAGTATTGTTCAGTACTAAGTTGCATCCAGACCTGCCTCAATACCTGTTTGTCCAAATTGCTCTTTCATCTTGCCTTTCAGAGACCTCTTCCTGTGCATTTAGCCATGAATTCAATTTCACTGGGAATCAAACAGCTGCTTAATCTTTTCTGTCAAATTCTTTCTCCTATTGCTTTTGATGGCTGAAGCAAACATCACTTCTCTTTCTGCTGCTCATATATTTTTTAGCATTGCTTTCAACAGGAATGTGTTTCTAAGTATTTGTGTTCTGGCTATCTTTGTGTTTTAGAGATTTTTTAAAGATTGACAACTCTTTCCTGCTCTGTATCACCAAGAAGTTTGGACTGGGATAATCTAATTTTGCATTTTTATTTACTGAAATATCCTTCTCCTGTTCTTGGTATGGAAGATGTTTGGTTATATCCGTAAGACCTCTTGCAAATACAGTTTTCCTCAGTTTTTATCTTTTTTTTTGACCATCACTTTCCTTTGCATCAGATTGTGTCCTTCCTTTTGTAAGCTTTTGTTTCCACTGTGAAGATTTTCCCAGTCTCCAATACCCTTTTAATTTGTACCTAAAGTTCTTTAAAATTTTGATTCTGAGCTGTGTCCAGTACACAACAGTGTTCATAGATCTGTCAAACCAGCAAGGAAGTACCAGAACCAAACACTTAACAAAAAATGTAGTCTCATTATCTTCCCAAAGTTCTGCTTTTACAAATCATCTTTGCTATAATGCCTGCTAGAAATTCACAATTATTATGTTTTTATTTAATGTTCATTGGCTCTCACATAGTCTGGTGTAGGTTTGCATGTCTGTGGTTGTGTGAACTCTCCAGCCTTCTTGCTTATCATCTGTGTTCTGTATCTGTCAGTGGTTAATATCATAGGGTCCTGTGATTCCCTGACCTGCATTCACAAACCCTTGGGTGATAAATATAAACTTTTAATCTGAGCAAATCCCTGAATTTGTAAGTGTTATCTAATAGAATTAGCTCAGTTTAATTTTTTAAAAGTTGTTGCGTTCTCTGCTATCCCTGCAGCAATTGGTGTATTGTAATTGTATAATAGAATTGTATGTATTACAATTACATAATTGATGGTAATCAAGTATTAGTCTCATTTGCACTAGATAATTGTGTAGATAGCCGTATTTAACAAAAGTTTGAGCATCCCCATGTGGTTCTGTCCTAGTTCAGCGGCTCTTACTGCATTTGGTGTTTCTCAGAGCATGGGGTCTGTCAGATGTTTTTGTTGAACAGCTTCTCACATGTCTGCAGAGAGTCCTGGAATGAGTGTGCATTCAGCACTTGAGATAAATGTACAAGATCAGGGCTCAATTAGATTCCATACTGTACTGTTTTGGGTGACTTGCAGTTCTTGAAATGCAAGCTGTGGTTTTCAGAGAGGAGTCTAATAGCTGTCTGGTTTGGGTTGGAGAAGACCTGAGAGCTATATTGGAGACAGCAAAGGCTTTGAAATGCTGTGCACAAGTCCAGTAGTGTAGCAGTCTATAACTGAGTAGAAGGCAAGTGAAATACTTGGTATTTATCTCATTAAATATTAGCTTTTAACTCATGGAAGAGTTAAAGGGGATGGAGGGATGGAGGAAAGCTAATAATACCAGTATGTTAACATACTGCATTGGGAGATGACTACTGCTGCAGTCCATGAATGTGCACTGAAGGGAATCATGGAATATTGTTATTTGTGTTTTTAAGTTGACTGTAGTCAACAGTTTTGTACAGTTTTGACTGTAACTAGAAGAGCTTCTTAGCCTCGGAAACTGTTTCCCTTCGCAACCCATGCCAGTAAAGGACCTCTTAGTAAAACAAAATCATATCAAACCAAGCACAGGACTGGCCCTTTTGATTATATTAATCTGAACTGGGATATTACTCTAAGTGAATATGTGGTGAAAGAGTTAGAGATTGATCTTGGCAATAGTATACCTACATTTCTTTATTGCTGGTGATTAGTAATCAAAGAAAGAACCCCCCACATTTTAGTTAAAAAACAAACAAACAAATAAACCACCTCAAAAAAACTTATGGCTTGCATCAGATTTCTTCTGTTTAAGGCAGTAAACTAGTTTGTGAGGATACTGTTGCCAAATTCTTCCTTCACTGAAAGTGATCTGTGCCTGATATGAAGTATTATTCGTGTTTCATTATTCTGTTGTATGGATAGTGTAGCCTGGCTGCCAGTCTGTGCATGCTGGGCTTTTCTATTATACCAATTTGTCTCACTTTAGACTCTAACCTCGGTTTAAGTTGCTTTAAATTTTGTTTATAAGGCAAGCTGTCAGTAGATGGCAGCAGCAATCTCCTCACATAATAGTTTTAGGTTACCAGCCAAATGAACATCTTACATCACTGTTAACTAATCCTAAGGAAAAACACTCTACCGAAGTAATTCAGTGCGGGCAAAACTCACTTTTATTCTTGGCCTAAAGCAGGATTTTGAAGCCCGGGGCTGCTGTTTAACCTCGGTTTAGACTTTCATGAGCCGGCTGATGAGCGAGGAAGGGAAGCCAAAGGAGTCTCTGTACAGCTAGAGACATCTTGCAGCTGCAAAGTGATTGATGGCAGCCAGCCCGAGGAGCTCGTGGGTGGAGCCCAATGGACCACTAAAGATGTTTGGGCCAGGCTGCTTTCCCCACCGTACACTCATTATTGCAGGTTGTGTTTAGCACAGGGAGAGAGGGACATGTGCATGCATAACAGCTGCATGTCAGGGTGCTGCTCTTGAAGTTGCATCAGTGATCCGAGCTGGCTCTAGTGCTTGCACTGCAGTGGCTCCCAGGTTTGGGAGCAGCCTGATCTCAAGGGGCAGGGGGCCAGCCTGCCATACCCTCTGCCCCTTCAGGGCATCAAGGGTTGTTTTGTTCTGTCCATATCCTTTCCTTTGAGGGGCTGACATAGGATTTGTTTTGTGGCTGCAAGAGGGGCTGTTTTACTCCTCAAGGGCCCAGCTGTAACACAGATGCCATGGGCTGGGTGCTGTAGGGATGAAGGATAACCTCTCCCAGTCATCTTGGTACCACCACGGGGATATCACAAAGCAGAGAAGAGCAGCCATGCTTCAGGCATCTGGTTGTGCCAAGAAGAAAAAGGCTGGGGGTTTTACCCATCTCCCACTGTGAGATGAAATCTTCATTTTTCCCTGAAGAAGTTGAATACTCCTGATTTATA
This sequence comes from Acrocephalus scirpaceus scirpaceus, assembly GCA_910950805.1. Taxonomy (NCBI): domain Eukaryota; kingdom Metazoa; phylum Chordata; class Aves; order Passeriformes; family Sylviidae; genus Acrocephalus; species Acrocephalus scirpaceus. The sequence goes on along the minus strand of OU383778.1, from coordinate 71,841,001 downwards.
AGAAAGGCTGTAGGGCTATCCTACCCTCACATTTGGGATGTCAGGAGCTATTGATTGTTAAAGGCAAAATGGTGCCCTCTCATTCAGTATCTCCACTGAGCACTATTTACTATTCCCGTTCTTTTTCTGACCAGCCCTGAGAGCTGAGCTGAATTCTCCACAGTGCCACCAGAACTTATTTGCTGAGTGGTGAGAGCCAATTTTAAGTCCAGTGTTATAAAAGTGGTTGTGCTTTGACAAATGTGTGCAGTTTGCACTTATCAGCACTGGTATTTCAATTAATGTTTGATCACTTGGTGGGGATACTGGGAGCCTTTAGCTCTGCCTTGAGTTATCACCTTGCTATGCACATTGTTGTACCTGGGCATCTATTAATAGAAGATATTTGCCTGTTATGCCTTTGCAATGTATTTTTTCCAAGCAATTGGCCAAGGACCTTGTAAACATTTTTTTAAAAGAAAGCTAATTAATGCTACACCAGTGCTTTTGATTACTCTGCCAAGTTTGTGACAGGTGACTTTTAGAAAACCTGTTAACTCTTTACCTTCCTATTATTTTATTTTTATATATTTCTCTTATTTTACGCTGTATTATAATTTCCACCCATTAGTCTACCACAGTGGAGTTCCTCATTAGGAAGATTTGAAATCTGCTATTATGTGCCTGCTTGTACAAGATTAGTAATACTAGCCACAGGCAAGGATTGGCCAGGATATTAACCAGATTTTAGCTGTTTAGGGTAAGTTAAATATTTTTTTGACACTGAATTTGTTATTTAGATTCATCAAAAACTGGCCTACTTAGAGCATTTTTCTCACTATCTAATAAGTTCAGAAGAAGTAAAAGATGGGGAAAACCATCTGTAGCTGAAATCATACATATTCTGTTTTCCTTTGTAGAAAGGAGGAGACAATGGTGGATTTTATATATTAAAATAATTGCTTGGTTTGGGGAGAGTATGGTTATGTGGTCTTGTGGGTGATTTTGTTTTTTCTATTTTTTAGCCATATTTTTTAATTAGTGTTGACACTAGTGGGTTTTTTGGTAGTGTGTTTTTATTTTGTGTGGATTTTGGTTGCTGTTTTTGTGTGTGTTGGTTTGTTGTTGTTTTGGTATTTTTTTAGTCACATGCATCTGGCTTTTAGCCGTACTTAAGTTCTTAGACTTTGGCTCCCCTCACTGTTTGAAATGTCTGCCTGTTATTGAATGTATCTGTAGACTTTTGCCATTGACCTTTTCTTTAGAGCAATATTTATAAGACTAGAACAAATGTGGGACACAAAAGCTCCTGAAACGAAAAAGGATGGATATCTATGTAGTGTTTCAGAAGGGTATAAAAGCCTTCCTAATATAAAAACCTTCTGAAGTGTTCCCGTGAGAGAAGATACGCCTGAGCATTAGCCCTGATGTCTCCTTTTTCTCACAGCCTTACACACGAGTGCTAATGGATCAGCTCTTTAGAGAATTGCAATTAATTCTATTTCTGCTAAGTGCATTGCAGATAGCAGCGCAGCATGGTGTGTGAGTGACAAGCTCCTATGTCCTACCCACCACAGGTGGTTTGATTTCATTGCAGTAGAGATCATGGGATGCAGCACTATTGCCTTTTTGCAGGAGGTGTTTGGATGTTGTAGGATTGTTGATGTGCTACATAGCTGAAGTAGAAAGAGAAAATAATAAAATAAATAAAAATTAAATAGCCAAGAGCACACCACCATTTCAAAATCAGTTGCTGGAACTGCTTTTAGCTGACACAGTCTTTGATTTTTATGGATATGTCCTAGATACATGGAAAGCTTAAATAAACACTTAAACTGTAATGGGACATTTTGAGGGATTAATGTCAGTGTAGTCCAAGATAATAATGGGATTTAGTGAGGCCAACCTGTCTGGCATTTTAGAGAAATAGATAGAGTGCACCATCAGTTTCTACTGATGAGGTTTTCCGTATTTGAGGAGGAGTTTCTGATCAGTAGTCTGGTGAGTAATCTGTGTTACTTGGTCTAGGTGTTATCAAAGCTTTGATAGCTTCCACTTTGCTGAACATGGTTTTAATACCACATGTGGCCATCCTGATCAAAGCCAGTTAATAAACTGATGAATTCTTTGGGATATGTGCAGCAACAAGGAAATGTATTTTTCTTTTCTAACAAATGAAAATAGCTGAAGAGAGACAATAAGATGGGAAGAAGCATTAGGATGGTATAGGTTTTTCTGGATGTCCTTCCTGGTTTTATACGTATTGACACTACTTTTCTTCTTTTTAGGAAGTTTTATATAGATTTTAAGGAGTTAGGACTGATGTCTGGAGTGCTGGTGTCTGGACATCTCCCAGAAACCAAGTTATTTTTTAGAATACTCTTAAATTCCTCTGCACTTCTCTTTAATGAGCACAGCAGATTTGGTCAGGTGTGTGGCAAGGACTTCTGTGTTCCTTGGGTTTTGTGTTTGTTTTTAGCCATCATTCTTTTTTGATCCATGGTGCCAACACTGACCCTGCAAATCCCCCTGAACACTTTAAAGACTGATCTTCGAGTTTAAAAATGGTTTTAAGGTACTGGTGCTGACTTGTGTTTTGTCTTGGAATCTTTCTGTGATCACAGTATGATTGTGTTGAAAAGGTGGGATCTTAAGCTTTTTCTGATGCAAACAGAAAATTTTTCTCACTGGAACAAATTGTGCTTCACTTATTTTGGTTTCAGTTAACTTACATGTGGGGAAAATATCGCATCTATTCTCTGAGTTATAAAATTAATGGTTTGAAATAATTTTATGGTTGAGAACTGTGCTGGGAAACTAGGACACAAAGAGAATTCCTGTGGCATAAAAATAATTAACACTTAAACAGTCACTATTAAGACTTAGGTGTTTAGCCTATTTAAAAAGATGTAAATTGAAGGGAAAAGAATGTTTTCATATACATTATCACTAAAATGTTTTAAGAATTATTTTAAATGCTTAGTAATCTAGATTGGAGAAAATTGCATGTGGGAAGTGGTAGGATAAGAGAGAAGACCTCAAGTTGTGCCAGGGGAGGTTTAGACAGGATATTAGGGAAAATTTATTCACTTCAAGGGGGACGCTCAGCATTGGACCAGGCTGCCCAGGGAAGTGGTGGAGCCACCATCCCTGGAGGCATTTAGAAAATGTGTAGTTGTGGTGCTTAGGGACAGGTTTTAGTGGTGTGCTTAGTGGAGATTGTCACCACATTCCAGTGCGTGGCTGCAGAGTAGATGGAGACCCCTTTTTTTTCACAAGGAATCACATGGAAAAGAAGGAAATTGATGGGTACAAGTTACTCCTGAGGAGATTTCCACTACTAGGCACAAGAGGAGAACTTTCACAATGAGATCAATTAGTTGGAATAATCTCCCCAAGGAAGTGGTGGACTCTTCAAATCTGGACACTTTTAAAATTCAGCTGAAGAGACTGCTGAACTGTCTAGTCTGGATGGTGCTTTTGCCAAGAAAGTTTGGACCTAATGATCCTTGGGGTCCTTTGCAACCTGGAATTCTATGGCTCTAAAAAAAGGTACCGTGAGTTCAGAATTTCTGTTCCTTCCCTGTCAGGGAAGACTCAGTGTTCTACCCTGTCTGTTCTGACATGAGTTAAAGAGAGACACAAAAGCTTTGTATTTCACCTGAAAAACTTTCCTTGTTCTGATTATACAGGTAGTTACCAACCTGCTTGCTTTAGACTATTACATGCATTGATCTAATGCTAAACTTCAGAAAGATTACATATAATGACTCTAAAAGATGTGCAGATGGGCCATTGTGTTCCACTGGTGTATTGTATTTCTTGCTGGATTGGTAGGTTTAGTCTGGCTACTTTTTCATTACAAGGGGTCACATGCTGGTGTGAATCCACTTTGAAGTAGATTCGTGTCTGAAATGTTCTGAATGTCTCTGTTGGGAACAACGGGTCTTTTTAGTGTGTGAAGCAATAGGTCATGTTCCCTTGTGCCTGCTTGTTCCTGCCCCTGACAAAATTGCAAACAAAGGGTAGGATGAACTTTCATACCTTATTCATTATTATGTCCTTTTTTATTCAGCGATACTTTATTTTGGTGTTCAGCCAGGTGGAATGAACTCTTAAAGTGACATGAGACCAGGATCAACAGTATCATTGACAGGAATTTGCCTTTTAAACTTTATTTTATTCATGGAGAGTCTGATTTTTGAATGTCTGTGCTCCCTCATAGCACTTCCAGACCTGACACAATTGAAATGTTTCCAATTTGTTTCTGCTTGGTGATGGAAATAAGTTGAATAAATGTCTGATCTGCTAATGATTTTGTCCTCTTCCAAAACTTGAAAAGAACTGGTAATGTTCTTCCAGGATGTCTCTTTAGCTGCCACACGAATAACAAGGAATCCAAATATTTTTATTTGTATATGTGCAAGCTAATTTGAATGTTTTCAACTCCATTCTACAATATTTTAAATGTGCTTTTTTGTTGAGAGAAGGAATGTTCTTCTAATTGTTTTTCAAAAGAAGTTTTGAGTACAAAATTTAATTTATATAAAGTAGGTAAATTAAGGATGAGGTAGAACTATAATTTGTTACTTGATTTATTAATTGCATGCTTAGTTATTTTTTAATTATATGCCCTATTCTCCACCTTCCCTTTAGAAGGTGATAATTTGAGTGTAAAACTCAAAATTGAAAGTGTCTTTATAAGGATCATTTCAATGCTCAGCTGCATTCTTAAGCCAGGTATTTGTGGTTGCACATTTTAAAGCATTGTTGCCTGCTCACTGTGTAGGGAAGCATAACCTGAAAACCCCTAATCAAAAGAAGTGTGCTTATGCATGCTAAAAATTCTGGTTAGGAAGATGGGAACTGTGCTTCCATGATCTTCATCTCTGGTTATCATGAATGAGGATTTTCTGGGTGACCCTGCTCTAACAGGTTTAGTGCTTCATGTGCCTCTTCTGTCTCTCTGCTTTAGGGAAAAGGTCACTAAAGACAAGGAAGTTTTGCACTGAATTCTGCATCCCACCACTTTAATGTTGCTCTTCCCATGTCTGTCCTTCTTGTCAGAAAGGAGTTCTCATCCCTGAAACAGATGATTTTTTTTTTTCCCCTGGTGCTAGACCTACCTAAATTGTGACTGCTGCGTTCTAGGGCAGTCCTGAAAATTTACACTGAAACTTCACACCAAGGTCAGAATCCCCTTTCACTGGAATGATGGAGTCTTGCTGGTGTCAGCCTAAGATCTCTAATTTAGACCTTCTATACCTCTTTCCATTTGTGTGGAAAAACAAAAATATCACTGTCCACTTTTCAGATATTAAGATTTTTCCTATTTAACGTTAGGAGCCTCTACTGTTAATGTCAGAAGTGACTTTTAGACTTGTGTAGCTAAAAGAAAAAAGGCCTGGTATTGAGTCTTTTATGTGGTTTTTGTTTATTGCTTTAGGTTGTCCCCAAAGGGAATTTCTAAATTTTTTAGAACAACCAGTGAAATATGGAACTGTGTGAAATATCTCCTCAACAAAGTATTGCTCTTAAATGTTGCTGGCTCCTTCTCCTTTCTTTCCAGTCGTGCAGGAGTTCCAAAGCTGTAAATACTCAAACGTTCTACTTGTGCAGGAATATATATTTTCTGATCCAAAGTCAAGAGAAAGCTGTTGAAGGAAGCCAGCTCTTGCCTATTAAGTAATATTGTTGTGGCTTGTAAAATGGGAAAATGGAATATGTGAAACTGCAGCTTTCATTTTGATGTATTGCTGGCTGTTATTCCTTTCAGAATTATAAAAGACATACTTAAGTATGAATTGGAGAATAATGTCAAGGGGAAAAAATTGTTACTTTTTGGCAATGGTTTAAAATAAATTAAACTTTAGAAATGTTCAGAGTCAGGTGTTTCCATTTTGATTCATTCCCTTGCATTAATATATCCCCAGTATTTTTTGTAGTAAATGACCTTTTCCATTTCAAATTAAAAAGAAAAAGACAAATTAGACACAAAGCTTTTCCTTATTTTCTTCCTCTCTGAAACAGGAACATCTTCAAGTTCAGCAAGTAATCAAGCACAAATGGGGGAAGGAGTAGAAATATAGAGTGAGATGTTCCATAAAACTGGAGTAAATGCAGTACTTTCAATGAACTAGTAACAAAACAAAAAAATATTGATTTTCTTTTTCTTTGAAGATCAGGTATATGCATACACAGTGTCTGTAGTGTGGTTTGGGTTCTTTGGGGTATGTTTATTTGCTTTTTGCCTTGGGTGGCTCTTTTTGTCTGTTTCTTGGAATGTGAGATCTGGAGGGAGTACATAGAGCTGCCCTTAGGCCAGACCACCTTTCAGGAGCCATGGAGGGCTTGGTTTCCAGCTAGGGCTTACCAGACCATCTTAATGGGCTGTTTCACGTTCTCTAGATCAGCAGGTTGTGAGAGAGCCTACATTCTGATCAGCTGTGACATGTAGCACACTCGTGCTTCTAGAAAGAGATGAGAGTGAGCTGCTTCCCAACAATTCCCAAGCACTTCCATGTAGCAGTGTGTGAAGTGAGCAGCAGGATGGCCCCTTCGCCGTTCATTTGTGTGCATCAATCCAAACATTGATTGGAAACTGGAGGAAAGGTCAAAACTGTTCTCTCAACTCCTCTCACAAGAGTTCTACGTAATTTACCATCATGGTGACAACTTCTGCCTCTGATTCCTCCATTAATTAAAGACGGAAAAGAAAAGTCTCCATGAGAAGCCTTTAAATATTACTTGATATTGATATTACTTGATATTACTTGTCAAGCACTAACTAGCCATATAGATACCTCAGTAAGCTTTCTTAAATTCAGGTTCTCAGCGAAGGAAGAACCTGAATGACACATCCTTTAAGTTCAATAATCAGTTTGAGATTCTATTACTCTGTTGGTCAGGATGCCTCTAAAATCTGGCTCAGAGCAATATTTAGAAACTTTTTATTATTGGTGAAACCTTGATACTATGAGACCTGGTGAAGTGAAAGTCAAAACCCCATAAGTATAAAGAAAAGAAATTTTTCTGTATTATCTCAACATTGCTTCATTCAAAAAGTGTCATTTGTACTTCACATAAGTCTCATCTTAAAAAATAAAAATTGCAATTTTTATTTAAAGATTGAGTATGTTTTTGGAATTCCATAATGCTGACTGTTTTGGTAGACAAAGGGGTCTATTGTAACTCAAAGTTTATATAAGGTAAGCAAATTCAGAATTTTCCAGGTTTACTTCAGTTTAACTTTCTATTAAGCAAATGTTTGTGTTTAAGCAAAGCTCTCAAAGGCATAATTTAGGGAACTTTATCTTGCAATCAGTGTCAATATACATTTTCTCTTTGAAAATTTTAAGAGGAATGGTGAATGCTAGTGAAATTCTTTCAAATTACAGAGCTTAATGAGGACCAAATTCAGCAAATGTAGCCCATTGACTTTCCTATGAACTCTATTTGGATTAGTGCACAGTGCCAAAAATAACATTCCTTCCTGTTGATACCAATTACTGTATCACACGGCTATCTTGTCATTTTCATCCTTATTGGTGACATTAGATTTTGTGGTTGAGATGTATATTAAATTGCAGCTTTGTTTGCTTGCATTCATATTTAGGATGAAAGTTTTGTAATGCAGTTCACTCTGCTTTATTAGTTAAAACTTTATGCCAAAGAATTTATGTTGATTTTAATTTAATAGCTTCATGTCAGCAATGTATGAGCTTGCACTTTGTGCTCAATTCCTATTTGCCTACCAGTAGTGTAGGTTAGAATAACTGAGACAGATAAGTTATAAGGCTCCCCAAATTATTCCCAGATGCCATTTACTTTGACTTCACTGAGAGTGCTGTGAACTAAAGGTTTTTAAGGTTATGCCCTTAGTGTAGGACATATTTGAGATGAGAATTCAAATTTAAACTCAACACTGCTGTGTGTTACATTGACTTTGTAGATGAGTGAGGCATGCACACACTGTACACCAATTATATTAAATATTCTCTTCAGTGGGAAAAGTCCAAATAGTACAAAACATGTTAAAATTAGAGAACTAAGTGAATGAAATATGGTTTTTAACATAATTAAACCCCTTGTTTTCAGATGTCATGAAAGTGATAAAATAATAGAATGGAGGTTATTTTTTCAAGGATAAGACTGAATGATAAAGCAGCAGAAAATGGAAAACAAAGTATGCACTAAATATATTTAGGGAGATGAAAAACATGTACTCAGTTATAAAATTCAATGTACTTTATTACATCAAGTGTATTAAGGGTAGATGAGAGACATGGTTAATCAAAAGAAGCCAAGAACAGAAGTACTAAAATTATTTAAAAAGACAGTGTTTTGTATTGAGTTAGGAGTCTTGTATCTTTGGCTGGATAGGTTAGGAACATTTTGGTGGACTATTTATAGGTTTTCAGGATAGGTTTTTAGGCTTATTGGGGATAAGTTCACTTGTGCTCTTTGTTGGTTTTTTGGTTGTGGGTTTGATTTTGGTCTTTTGTTTGTTTAGTGGGTTTTTTGGTGGTTTTGTTTAGTGGAAAGCATATTTTAAAGCACTGAAAATCCTACTTTTTCATCTCACTAGCTTGAAAAAAGTCTTTCATTGCAATCTACCAATGGCAAGGTAGAGTAACATCCTTCAGGAGAACAAACAAATGTGAAATAGAACAGAGCTACCTTAAAAGTGCATAGTTACAACAACAGTAATGAAGGCATTGTTTCAGATGCTTGTTTCTGCAGGGAGAGAGGTTGTCGGTTAATTAAGGATTACAGCATCACTGGAATGTGATACTGTTCTTTAGTAAGTCTTGTTTTATCCCCTAGAGACCTCAGGAAGGCAGCAGTTTGACTGAGAAACTTCAGGTGTTGAAGTCTCTTTGCTCTCTTTGTTCTTGCTTGTTAATAATATGCTCAGTTGTACTGGGTGTACTTCTGCTTTGCTGCTGCAGCTGACTGAGAGCCAAACAACAGGACAGGTTTGTTTTCCGGGAACGAAGGCTGATATTCACCTCTCTTCCATGCTTTCCATAGGATTCTACGAAGACATTATCTGGCACAGTAGCAGCAGTTGATGGAAGTGCTCCTTCAGCAGCAGAGATTCCCAGATGTGCACTAAATACGCTGCTAAAACATGCTCTAACAGCACTCATGACTACTGGATGCTTGGAAAATATTTTGTTTTGTTGGTAGGAACATGAATGGAACAGAGCTGGTTAATGTAAAACATAAGACAAAAGGTTCATAAGGGTCAGGGAAAAGAGGTTCCTAGAGAAAACAGCAGCTTGAAAGGTAGTAAATATGAAAGAAAATATCTAAATTCTTTTATGAATTCTTTGCTTGCTGAAGGTGGAATTGGAATATATGTGCAATAATGTCTCAAAGGGTACATCTTTTTCAAATTGTACATCATGTGCTGTACCTTCCATGGCTCTTTTCCCTCACTGGTAGCAGGGCACCTGCTGTCTCTTGTAATAGCATTGCCTGCTGCACACTGACTTCTCTCAGAAAAAGTGAGTGACCTTTTCTGCTGAAGAGTCTGCAGCTGGGTTGGGTCTGATTTGGTGAGAGGGGCATATTCTCTGCACCACTTTGGTTATGCTGTCCACAATCTGATATTCAGAGCTTTAGAGCAGTGACTGCTGTAATTATTTCTCCATTGGAGCTTTCATTTAGGCTAGTCTTAAAAAAAAAAAAAAAAAATTGAAATGCTGGCAGGTACTTTATGTTGTGTCTCAATTTCTTCCTGATTTCTCTAAGTGAGAGCTGGAAATGCTCTTTGCCCTGTGTGGAGTTGCTTTGATTAAATGAGGAGGTGATGCTTACCAAGTGTCACCATTCCAGACACGTGTGCCCAAGGTGCCTGAAGGGCTCCAAAGGGAATGTGCTTTCTCTGTGGAAAGCATTTGGCAGTATGTGCAACCTTGGACTGGTGGCCCTTTTTTTCAGATGCCAGGGTTGAGTGTTTCCTGAAAACTCCAAACTGGATTTTTGTACCTTGTTATTTAAATAATTTAGCCCTTTTCTTGGGCTTCATTCATGTCAAGTTGTTGCAGGGATAGTATGTTTCAGTTGTTGTTTTAGTCTAGTTGCCTCATCTTGGTTTTAAGGTAGTTTGGTTTAGTCAGGTCTGTTTGTTTCTTCCAGTTTCATTCTTTTAACCTCTCTTAGTTTTCTTTCCCTGTTTCTTGAGGGACAGGTAGTTCTTTCTTCCAGTTTTGTATGAAGCCCCCAGCTCTCCATCTGCCTCCTAGTTTTATTTTTCCCTTTAGCTTTTTGTCTTTGCATTTTGTCCACTTTCTCCATTTTCATCCTGACACCTTTCCTGCATTAGCAGTAATAATTTCTCATTTTATAGTGGCGTTTCTTCTTTTCTTTCATTTGAGCCATGTTTTAGAGGCTACATAATTTCAGTGTTACCAGGCATTTTCAAGAAGCCATTAAACCTGACATATTTTGTGACTCCTACTCTTGTATGTTATAATTAACCCTAACTATTAATCAAGACAGAAAGACTAGTAACTAATATAATGAACTAATTCCTTGCCACATTATTAAAGTAAGTTATTATTTACTTTATGTGGGAAATATTTTATGTACGTTAGAAAAGCTGTTGTAAGGATGGAAAGCATTAAAATGGTTCAGTTAACAAACTGTGATTGCTTTCTCCATCTACTGAAGAGCCTGGTCGTTCAAGAGATTGAATGACTTTAACACCCACTCATTGTTCACCATGCAATGAGAAATACTGTGACTCCTAAATCAAATTTTAACAATCTGCTCCTAATTCAACACCCTTTTAACCTTTTGAGCCTGATGATTTTCCAGTAAACCATCAAAATCAGTATCTTATCCTACCATGTCAGCCAATTTTCACCTTTAGATAGAACATTTCCTAATATTTGAAATTCAGGATTTATTTGGCTTACAGCTGTGAAATTACTGTAGTTTTTCTTGCTGCTTATAAAATGCAAATGGGTTGTATATAATTCTGTGCTTGGTAGTGACGTTGCTGCTAGAATTTGGCTTCTGTTGACTTATTGACAGTGAGCTCTTGAGTTTCCTTCAGTTTAAACCAGGGCATGGAATTAAATCTGCACCTTTTTACTACTAACTGTAAAGCTGATAGACCTCAAACCTAGTGGACTCCTAAATTTAATTTTTGGTAAAGAAAAAGTTGATGTTCAAAAATCTAAACCTATTGTTATTTCAAAACAAATTTCAGCACTGTGTTAAAACTCTGCCCATATTTGCCACAAAATTTAAGGAGCTGGAGTTTTCTGCAGTGTAAATGCAATTGCTTTCTGCTTGTCCTGTGTTGTGCTAATTTGTTTCACATCCACAGAGGCTGGGTGAGAATCACAGAAGGATGCTAGGATTATGCTTTGCTCATGACCAGAAGGTGAGTCCTGCAGAGAAAGAGTGTGAGGTTTTTCCAGTTTTCCTTTCTTTTTTTTTTCCCCTTGTGGCTCCCCAACCCCAAAATTTAAAGATAGAGATAGAATTAGGCTTATCCATCTTATCCTTTTAGTTCCACAGTTTAAAGTTTCATCAATGTTATCCAAAAAAAGGTCTTTGCACTGAGATCAATCCAAACAGGCAGTGCAGGAGGAGGAGTGCTTGGCTTTTACTCTCTGGGAGAAAGGCAGACTTTGCTTTGAGATTATCTGTGGGGTTGGATCATGTCTCCTGAGGTTTTCCTGTAGTGGGGCTGGCTTGAAGGGAGGCCTCTGACGCACCAGCCCTCCTGCATGTCTTTGGAAGACCCATCCTTGCTCTGGATCCTGGTGCTATTTGCCTCAAGAAGTTATAGATTAGCTTAGTTAATTGCTTAATCTCTTAGTTATATGAAGCTTGACCTGTTTTTCTGAGATTACACAGCAACAAACTTGTCCTCCTCTGCCTCTGTTGGAGCATGGGTTTTCTTGCCTTGATCAGCTCTCTTTGGAGAAACAATACAGGAAATAAATTTTTGTTTTCAGCTAACCACTAGAAATATCATGATACAAATCTGTTGTCATGTAAACATGGGTCAAAATAATGAATTGGTTACAAAACCTTTTCAGCTGCTCACAAAAACATAGATCAGAGTCATAAATTGATCTCATTGAGGAAATAACAGGTAGTGTGTAGCCATGGATGGCTAGGAAGGTAATAGGCTGCAGCCTCCATAGATGAGAGATGTTGCAAAAGAAACTCCAGGAAAAACAAAGCAATTTCCTGTCAATAGTTCTTATGAGGAATTATGTACACATTTAACGAGTGAAAATGTCTATTTTGTCTAAATGTCTGTTTTAGGGGGGTGGTTTTGGTTTTGTTTTTTAGAAGCCCCTTGCTATATTTTGTCTTTGAACCATCTAGGACAGAAACATTAGTTGTTGGTAATACAGAAAATTTGGCAGCTGCTCTCAGGAATCATTTTGTAGATTTAGGTCTCTTCAACTGTACTTATTTTTGATTCTGCTATCTAACTTGATGTATTTTGATTTTGGAATATTCTTTGGAAGGCCAAATTCATACTCAAATCTTGCCATGAATGAGTAGATATTATATATAACTTTGTTACTCCTCAATAAACCACTCTTTAATAGTATGTAGCTTATGATGTGAAAGAATATGTGAGGAAAAGCCAGTAAATAAAATGTGTTGTTGTTTATGGACACAAAAAAAAAAGGTGAAGAAAAAAATATTAGGAATGGAAAACTGCATCTGCCTAAAGTGTTCCACATAGAGAAATAATAGTGAAGGATTAAAGCAAAAGGTCGATTCCTGGATTGCCAGCAGTATTTTGTTCAGTTGGAGGATTGAACAGCAGGCTTGGCACACCTACATTGATATTGACAGCTGGTGTTTTTCTTGAAGGTCAGCGGCTACACCAGGTGAAAAATTCCATGCTCAGGCAGGAGACATTTTGACTAGTGATAATAGCATCAAAAAATTGATTTATTTATTTTGCTATGGATTCTAAAAAAATGATAGTATCTTGTGCTTTATTAGTTTTGGGTTTAGATTTATGATTTTGCAGGCTCAGCAATAACAGGATGGTGCCTCTGTATTGCTTATCCTCTGTACAAGGTTCAAAAAGTGAGGGGCCAGATTGTGCACCTGGGATGGGGCACTCCTGGCTGTACAGAGGGGAATGAATGAGAGGCTGGAGAGCAGCGCTGGGCAAAGGGCCCTGGGGCTCCTGCTCCATGGAAAGTTGGTGTGAGCCAGCAGTGCCCTGGCAGCCAGGAGGGCCAACCCTGTCCTGGGGGGCATCAGGGACAGCACGGCCAGGGGGCAAGGGAGGGGATTGTCCCCTCTGCTCTGCCCTGGGGCGGCCTCACCTCCAGGGCTGGGGCAGTTTGGGTGCCACAATGTAAAAAAGACATGAAACCATCAGAGAGGGTCCAAAGGAGGGCCATGGGGATGGTGAAGGGCCTTGAGGGGAAGCTGTGTGAGGAGTGGCTGAGGTCACTTGGTTTGTCCAGCCTGGAGGAATTGAGAGGAGATCTCATTGCAAACTACAATTCCACACTTCCCTGGTGAGGGAAGCGGAGGGGCAGGCACTGAAATCTCTGTGGTGACCAGTGGCAGGAGAGGGAATGACTTCAAGTTGTGTCAGGAGAGGTTCAGGTTGAGTATCAGGGAAAGGTATTCACTCAGGGGTTGGTTGGACACTGGTACAGGCTCCCCGGGGATGGGTGAGGTTAATTTGTTTCCTTGGAGCAATGTTTGAGCTGATAGTCTCAAAATTTGGTATAAAAGTGTTTTGCACAGGACAGAGGTGGGACTGAGTAGCACTTATAGTCTCATTTGTAGTATCCTTAGTATCATGAGCAAGTCAAACTAACCTTACAATTTCTCACAGTCTCTGTTCTGCTGTATTGTGCTTTCTAATTTGTGGCCCCAAAGAACTGCTCCAGCTCCCCTGGTCTTTAGACTGTAACTTACCTGCTCCATTGCACAAAGCATTTCTTCATCAGCAAAGAAGCAGAATGTAGTGAGTGAAAACTTAGAAAATCTCTAGATATCATGGTTTTTACCTTCATCTCGTACTTTTTAGTACAAATATAAGTTTAATCTACAGTGTAACTGGATTTTAGAAGTGGAAAAATTGGTGTTAAACATGCTAAAAATCTGAACAAAGTGATTTGGAAATTCTTCTCTGAACTCAATCATTTTCTTTGGAGAAATCTTTGTTTTAAATTGAATACTGATTTGGATATATACTTCAGCACATGAGGTTTGTTCTGCTGGCAAGCACCCCAGCAAATTTGTGCTCCAAGCAGCATGCTGATTGCATTAGAGAATCATTATCTTTGCTCTAAGTTATTTGAGATGATTTACTCTAGATCAGCTAGTCCATGAGGTTCTGTAAGCATGCAGCACATTGCTTTCCCTTTTATGTGCTAAATGGTTGCCTGAGAAAATAAATGTGGCATCACAGTGTGTTGCTTTTTAGTCAGATACTTGAATTTATGTATGTACAAGTGCAAGCACAGCCGTGTGTACCTGGAAGGACAGAAGGTGAGGGAAGCTGTGATAAATACTTGAGAAGGCATCACAAACTGCATGTTCAAACTGCCAGAATTGCTGCTACAGGAAAACAATATATAGTGCATATTGCACAGCAGTAAGTGTTTCTGTTCCTCTTTAGGATGTGAGGAAATGCCACAGTTCCCCATTTCTGGGATCCAGAAAAGTGCACTAGCCCAGCACATGGCTCATCCTATGCTGCCAGTCTTTGCTGTTTTTCAAAACACACTAAAAAAGCTAAATTGGCAATTTTTCTTTACTCCAAGTTCATAAATGGGTTAAAATAATCTCTTTAAGGTCAAGGCTGTTAGCATGTGCTACAAGTTATGAGTGCTTCTATACTCTGGTATGACTTTTTCAGTCTTCGTTTGTGTGTCCCTCAAGGTGCTGTGCAGGTAAACTACAGTCATTGTAGTTCTCAGGGCATCACAGAGTAAGGGATTCTGTGTTCTGCTGAGACGTCTAAAATGCTGATGGAAAATGCTGCTTAGAGTCAGTCTTCTGAAAGGTCTTTTCTTTGTAAATTGAGTGAGAGCAAATTTGGGATATATTTTTTTAACCCTCTGTAAATTTTTTTAACACGCTTTCAGATTGCCCTATTTCTTAAAGCACCTTCATGATTGTCTTGGTTTTGAAAGAAGACAGGTATCTGCTAAAGAGAGGCAGGGCCTCTCTTGGGATGGATAATTCAAATTCCCTTCCCTCAAATTATTATAATTTAGAAAATTAAAACGGCTCTCAGGCAGAGATATGGGGATAGGAATAACAGTTCTTTACTAATAGATATAACAAGGCAAAACAAACAACAACAACTACAGCAATTAATAGTGAAAACAGAACCAGGGACCTTGACGGAGCTTGGTTTCACAAAACCCGGGGCAGCCTGGTCTCTGGGGACTCCAAAGAAAAGGTACCAAGCTGGAACAGTGGGGTATCCTGGGCTGGTGGATCAGATGAAGTTCAGAGCTCTGTCGGTGGTCACTGGAGGGCAGAGATGTCCGGCAGGGAGGGCAGTGCGGGCCCGCGGTGCAGAGCAGCTCTAAAACAGCGCCGAGGCAGTGGGACAGGGCTGGGCCAGCTCCAGCAGGGCAGCAAAAGGAGGAATCAGGATCTTCTTGGGCACACAAGCAGATGATAGTAGCTCTCTTCAGGATCAGATCCCGGTGGTGCCAGTGAGAAACTCACGCAGCAACGGCAGCCTCGTCCGCTCCCGACGCAGACCACACCAAAAAGTGAAGCTGCCCTTCAGCCCCGTCTTTCTCCCCACCTCGAGAGAAACTCCCAGAGACAAAGGGTGTAGCCAAATGCCAGGGTCCATCGTTTTTTGTTTCAGCTGAGCACTGATAAGTACCCAGCAATTAGTTGCCAAGCAACTCTTGGGAAAAAATTCTATAGGTGAAAAAGAAACAAACCTAACCCCCAACAATGATTTACTGGCAAAGTTAATTTCTTTAACATGAATAGTTATCCTGCCTCTTTCTCCTAAGAACTGGCAATTAACTGAAATGCTCATATTTGAGCTGCTATGTTTACATAGCATGGAAACATAAATAGCATGTTTAACATGAATGTTTTCCCATACTATCTGAAGTATTTGTCTCTGCGAAATATCTAAATGCTTTGGGTCAAGTTGAATACCAAAGGCGTAGGCTTGTTCATTTCTTGAAATAATATATAGTCGTTATTGTGCATTGCCTTCTGATAGAGAGCACTTGGGTTTTAGCTGTATATCAGCAGGTGGTATTTCTTTGCACTAAGGAAAATCCTTCTGGATATGAAGTGGTTCTCTTGTCTGAACCCCTCCTTTGTATCAGCTTCTCCTTCTTCATGGAAATGAGCTGATACACCGGGGAGCAAGGCAGTGATTTGTGTCAAGGGCTTTGCATGGGAATCTCTCCCTCCAATCTCTGTTTCACACAGCTCTGTTCAGCTTTCCACCGAGCCAAGTAGCTCAGATCAAGAAGGTGATGCTAGAGTAGCTGAACGGGAGAGAATAATGGGTGCTGAGTGAAAAATCATCCTGTTTGTGAGGGCTCTGGGAAGGATTGAGACATGGTTTCCTGGTTTCTGATTCTGCAAATGTGTGTATGTCTTCTGTACTGTTCACTGGACTGTGAAGTAAAAAATTATTAGATACAAATTTTAAAGTAGCTATGCTGTTTTTGAAGCCTGGTATATTTTACCTTCAGAGATGTTGGGATTTTTGGTGGTGGTGGGGTGTGTTTTTTGGGTTTGTTTTTTTTTTTTTTTTTTTTTTTGGTTTTTTTTTTTTTTTTTTTCTCTTCTTCTGTTTCTCCTGGACTCAATCTCTCATAGAATTAAAATGAGATTCTAAAAATTATCAGGTAGAAATGGTAGTAGTTGCCCAGCCACAGATTCGGTGTCCCAATCTCTTCTTGAGGGGAATCATTCTCTCAACATTTAGATAACAGCAGAAAATAAAGAGGGGGAGGTGGTTTACTTTGAGTTGTTTACACTCATGCAAGCAGGCTTGTTTGCTTCAGGATACCTTAAAAGGATGCTCACTAATTACGTCTGTGGGCTTTGCATGTGAAGAATGGATGGATAAATTTAAAAAAGAAATAGAGAGCAGTCTGGGTAGTTACAGATTCAGTTAGGATACAAAAAGATAATTTTTCTTTGTAAAGAGATAATAGAAATAATATAGCTGGCTTTAGGAATCAGCTCTCCACATGATTGGTCTGTCTGAATTAATAAGAATATTGCTATGCTGGTAGACCTAGACTGTAGTGAAGAAAGATGGTTTCTAATGGCCTTGAAAATAGCTGGGCAATCACCTCTGGAAATCTGCATATACAGATCAAATAATACCCTGGCACATAGGAATGAATTGCTGATCCCAGGGCCATTTCTTTCAGTTTTAATAATAAATCAGCAAAATCTGGTTCAGTGAAAAGACTTCTGCTCAAATATATGCCCCAATGTAATTGCAGTCCATCCTTCCTTCCTCCAGCCTGCCCCTGTGGTATTCAGCTGATCTGTGCCCCTTGTCTTCCTTGTGCAGATAAATAAGGCTAATAATTCTAAATGTAATGAAAATCTGCAGTAGGCCTAATATGTAATATAGGCAATAATTAAGAATACTTTTACTATTTCGTACTTGATATTTTTAGGTCCCCCAAACCACCTAAATATTCCTTTCTTCTATTCCTCTAATTAAACCTCTGCTAGAGTGAGAGAGTAAATAATTTGAGTAGAATGGAAACTGTATTTTAACAGAAAAATGTTGCTTTTCAAACTTACTTGCCCAGCAGTGCTATGAACTCCGTTCCCAGTTCAGGCCAGGGAGGAATAGAGGGTTTTCTCCTTTGTTTTAAGGTAGTGTAAATAATTGTAGTAAAAGTGCAAGCTCTGCAGGCTCTTTTTAGTGTATTTAGAATGTTTCCTTGTAAAATCATTACCAAATTCTTATGTTACTTTTTTATTAACTCTGATCGTTTAGGATAAAGGCTTGGAACTAGCAAGTGGAAACCTTGATCAATTTATTTAAGCAGAGCAATTAATTTAAAATTCAGGCTTGTTTATCCAAGAGCAACTATTTTAAGAAAAGGATAATATTCTTTTTCAACACTGAAAGAGTTGGTGCCTCATGAAAAAAATCTTTCTATAGAAAAGGGAAGAGTGGGCATGGCTAGAAAAAAACTGTTTCAGGCTAGAAAACTTTTGTTTTTCCCCTCTGTATGGAAAGGAAACTTCAACAGTAGTTTTGTTGCATGCAGCAGCACTGAGCCTTAAGGGGAATCCAAGTGAAACAAATGGGTTTTGGTTCATTTATTATAACTTCTGTCAATGTAAAAATACTTTCTCACTGTATGCAGTCCCAAAATCATCTGTTCTGTCTTGTCCTTGGTGGCCTTTCCAAATGGGGAACCATTAGAGTAGGTAAGGTCTCCATAACTACCTGAAAGGAGGGTGTCAGTCTCTTCTCCCTGACAGCAAGGGTGAGGATAAGGGGAGAGAGTCTCAAGTTGTGCTGAGGTGGTTTAGATGAGATATGAGGAAAAATTTATTCACCAAAATTGGTTGAGTCACCATCCCTGGAGGGATTTATAAGATGTGTAGATGTGGCACTCAGGGACATGGTTTAGCGGTGGGCTTGGTGCTGGGTTAATAGTTGGACTTAATGATCTTAAAGGTCTTTTCCAACCTAAATGATTCTGTACTTTTTATTCTGATTAATTTTTCTTACCTGGATCAGAGTAGTATTCACATCTGTCTTGTGAAGTGTTGTAAATTACATAGATATTTCTTTCAGAAGTGATTAATTTCTCACAGTTAGTTTATGTATGTACTTCCATTTTAAAGAAAGAATTCCCTTGTGTTTCTTTCCACCTCTGTTAGTGGAAAGTTCAAAAGCACAGAATAGTTTTCAAATGGGATTAATTACTGAAACTTCATCTCTGTTTTCAAGCTGTTGGCTAAATAAATACATGGTTGCCTAATGTATCTGCTGTATTGGTTTTAGGAATCTGGATGTGACTGCCTGTCCCTGATGCCAGACACTGATG
This sequence comes from Acrocephalus scirpaceus scirpaceus, assembly GCA_910950805.1. Lineage (NCBI taxonomy): Eukaryota > Metazoa > Chordata > Aves > Passeriformes > Sylviidae > Acrocephalus > Acrocephalus scirpaceus. Next base: position 71,821,973 of record OU383778.1, on the reverse strand, counting down.
CTTGCTATTTCAGCTTTTCTGTAATGCAGCTTTCTGCAACGCTTGAAAATTATGAAATAACAGAAATGAAAATTAGAATTGCTGTACAGAAGAGAGCAAAACATAAAGTGCTTGATAATGTCAATTTTGCTTATTAAAAAATCTATTTTAAAAATCCCCAAAGCTCTTAAGAAACACATACCAGATGACTGAGACTGTTATTAAAGAATGCTTTTGGAGTCTATAGAGCTACATTTATGTTATGATTGTGTTACTCCCCAGATCAAAGCTACAAAATAGATGACTAGAAAAGAAGATTTCAGCTGTCTGAGAGCTTTAAAAGACAGACAGACAGACAGTCACTGCTGTTGTGAAACTTCATTGATTAAACACAGTAGGAATAAAATGCTCTAAGTGAAAAAAGAAATTTAAATTACTTAATTGTGTAGTAATGCCAAATTTCTTGTAGCTGTTTTTTTTCATTATTATTACAAGTGCTTATAAGGATATTACCAGGTGTTTTTCAGGGTTTTAGCTGCAGTAAATCTGCTATTTCAGGTCTTTTTGTTCTTCTGGTGTTCTCGCCTTGAAGACTGACACCTTCAGACAGGAGAGTGTTAAAAACTTGGAGTAAGTTGTTTTTTTTGGTTGGCAAAACTGTTTCCTCTGTGTCTGCTCCATTTTGAGCAAATCCCCAAGTTTCAGCCTGTTGGGATCATGAGGAGGCTGAAGTATACATGTTGAGGAAGCTCTAGAACTGAATGTGGTGGGGCAGAAAAAGCTTTTGACTTGTGCAATAAATATGCAAAATATGAATTATGGGACACACCAGACATGTTCTTGAATCCTTGCCCTGCCAGCTGTGCAGGCATAACTAGTACAGTAATTTTATTAGACTTTTCAGAGATGGTGAGCTAATGAGAAGCAGAAACTCACAGAGAAATTGTGTCCATTGGTTGAGATGAGATTTTCTTCCACTGTCCTCTGTCACCAGGCAGTTCTTAAGGTCAGACTTGACATGAGGTAACCAAGTGTGAGATTAAATCATTAGAAGCAGTAGCAGAGGAGGTGAGATAAATGTCCTTTCCCTCTCTACACGACACCAGGTTCACTGTGAGATGGTTCACGAGGACCTTGCTGATTTGAGGGAACCGATCCTGGTCAATAACCTGTTCATTTGGCAGTAACCCCAGTGTTCTGCTTGTCTGCCACCAGCTTTCATGGAGGCAGGAGCTCAGTGATGTTGTTGAGTTTAAGTGGCCTTTGAAATGCAGTAGGGATGGTACCATTGCATGCTTTGGAAAGTTGTTTTCTGATGCTCTAGATTAATTCTGTTCTGATTGCAGATTCCTCTGCTTTGCTGGCAACATCCCTCATTGAACTAATATGTCCTTTGAGCTGCATCAATGTTAAAATCTTGAAATGAGAAGAAAAAGCACTTTTCATATTATTGATTTGCTTAGGTATTAAAATTGAAATGTTTAACTTACAGGAGTCTTCAATTTTGCCAGTAATTTGTCTTTGATGGGTTATGGAGTTTTTGTTGACCATAACGTAAGTAATTAAGGTAATATGGCCATAGAATTTGTAATTATGTGAATTAAAAATTCCTGTGAGGAGGTGATTAAAGTGGTTGTTGCCTGCATATGGAAGTGTAGGCCAGCTGTTTAGTAACAAAGTTAAACTGTTGTTATAGAGGTGAAGGAGTGAGAAAGGTTCTTTACAATAAAGAGAAGTTATTCAGAAGACAAAGCCATTAGATCAGAGCTGCATTAGCTGAACGTGCATTGATGGAATGGTAGGGTATTCTTATGTAAAACAGTGGGAACAGATTCCCAACTTCAAATGCTGTTTACCCAGATGCTGTGGGAGTACTGCAAGGAATTGTATTTTACACTTTCTTGCTGCTCTCTTTTGGCTGTGGGAATTAAAACTGGGCCCCTATGTGCCATTCAGAACTGGGCACAGGAAAAGTGGGCAAGGGGGGCTGGAAACTGCATGCAGAGATAAGAGTTGCTCAAATTCTCTCATTAGTGTTGAAGCTTAGAGCTTGGAATGGAAACTTTTTGTTAAGGCAAACCAGTAAGACAGCCTCTTGGATTTGGCTGCTATTTTTAATTATGCTTGGGGGTTCCAGATCCATTTAAGACTTCCACTATACCACTCCTAATGAAAAACTGTGTGGAAATCTGGTCTTGAAACCTTATGGTAGTGACTTTTTAAAGTTTCTTTGAAAAACCCCAAACCTAAGGAAGACCTCTGACAGCACAGGCAAAAAGCCTTCTCTGAAGCAAGTTCATTTATTATGAAATAAATATTATTTTATTTTTATTATGTAAAATAATAATTGTGTGCTTAGTACTGCACTCCATTGCCACATTTCTGAAGTGTTCTATTTAGATTGAAGTCCTAGCCAAAGGGAGTCTAAATTATATAAATATTGTCAAAACCATTGTTCAAACCCTAGAGGAATTATTACTTGCTTCCAGTCCATAAACATAATTGAAAATCCAGGGCTTCCTAAAGAACAGAGAGACAGCCTGCATAAGAACCTTGTAATTTTTTTTTTTCTTTTAGAGAGACTTAAGTCATACAGAGACAAATCTTGTTATGCCAAGTTTCAATTCAATTTTCTTTTTTGACTGTTTTATGTCCTCTTTTAACCTATTTTTGATGCTTAAGAAATGGTCTTTTCATGCTTAGGAAAACTCTTCCTGTTTTCATCTTAGAGATGAATAGTATTTTATTGGACTAGATGAGGAAAATGAAGGTATTTTGTATTTAATGGCTTTGTGTACAAATCTAATAGGGTAATGATTTTGTCTTCATGGGTAAAGCTGGACATCACAACCCTCTCCAGGAAAAGACAGTGAGGGGGTATGTGGACCTGCTTTATACAGACTGCTCATAACCACAGAGGGACAGAAACCAGAAACTGTTTGTGGAAAATACCAAGCAACAAGATGAACTTCATTTAATTCTGACACTACCAAGTTTTTTAGGTTCAAAAAGGTTTTTACAATAACTGAAAAGGAAGAAAATAGTTTTAAGTATTGTAAAGTGCAGAGTAGCTAACAGTATTATAAGATTATATTTTCTTTCTGTCTCCATCCTACAAGAATTTTTACAGCAAAATATGAATCTGGGTTGTATCAGTGGTTCTACTGAATGTGCAGATTGTGGCTTCATCCAAAATTTGACCTGTGAAACGGAATTTGTTCTTAGTGTAATTCCTGAGTCACTGATGAATTGCAAGGGACACGTTTGACCCACAGCGGTGGAGCTGGCAGCTGAAAAACCTGGAATAAGCCATTGTATTTCTCAGTATACCTTAAGATTTTTTAACTTCTTAATACATCCTCTTGTTTTGGTTGTTTTTGTTTTGTGGGTGTTTTTGATTGGGTGGCAGGTTTTTTTTTGTTTTGAATTTTTAAAGTATTTTCAAAGCTCCATGTCAGTGCAGAATTCAGTCTTAGCAGACATGGTTCTCATGTCATCATGGGTTTATAAGCACTGTAACTATAAATACAGTTTTTAATGTACAAGAGAAATAGTTTATGTTCTCAAACAACTGTGGTGCAACCTGTATTTTGGAACCGATCCTTTTGGAAGTGTTGAAACTGATTTTCTTCTTTTGATTTCACTTCTTTTTATCTCTCTAAATGCTATCTTCATAAAAAACATGAAAAGTGAAGGTTTGGTTTCCCATTTTTAACTGCACCAAAGCTGTATGGGAGTGCAGCAATGCATTTAAGCAAAGAAGCAGGAAGGCAGATTTCCCAGAGTTAGAGGCATCTGGGAAGATGATTTGAAATCACCATTCTGAACTTTCTTAGTTTGTTTCTCAAAGTAGCCTTGAAGCTTTTTAATGAGCTTCATTTCAGTTACATAAAATCAAAACCTGGGGCTGGGGCAAGAGATGCCACCTTAAAAAACATGAGGATTTCTTGGTGATTTGTTTATCTGCAGTCACACTTCTTTAGCCTTTGTAGTTTTCAGAAGTTTATGGTTTTTTAAGTGATACTTACTGCAAGACTGACTCTTGTATTATAATGTGACAGCAGTGGCACGGCACCAGGAATCTGAAGTTTTGTGAACTGTACCAGCTGCTGGAACAATCCTCCTCATCAGTTAGTACTTTGAATGCAGAAATCCTTTTTAAATGAGAATTGCAAAACTTGAGTCTTTTTGTCAAATACATGCTTTCCATTTTAGTTTCTTGTTCTTTATATTTGGGTATGTTGCATCCCTGTCTCCAACTCTGTAGTGACATTTGGACTCTTCTATATGTGTGCCAAGCAGGGTTTAGCACAAGTAATTTACCTTTCATTGGATTTTTTGAAGTTCTATGCTGTATATTCCAAAGGGTCCCCCAGTTTTGGAGGGGGAGTACTGCTCACCCAGAACTTGAGGCTGATTTTCCAATTATGTCTTTAGAGAAGGAAAGGAAATTTACTTGGTGTGGCAAGAAATGCTTAATGATATGATTCAAGTGGAAACTTTAGTCCACTTCATAGTCCAATGTCACTGCATTTCGAGTACCTTTCAGACTTCTAGGGGTTTTTTGAGTATAAAAAGAACTTTAAAGAGTAGACTAAAATCCATCATATAAATGGTGAATATATTCTTAACGTAATTTAAAAATCTGTATGAAAAAGGATGAAAAAATAAGTCTAAGTATACCTTAAGGTATTTTAGATGTAGTTTTCAGGTAGTTTCTATAGTATTTCAATTTAAAGAACTGGACTGTAATTATAAGACTGTTCTTTTCTTCCCAAGGAATGTATATGGTCATAAAGTTCAAACACTTCCAAAAGACTCCCTTTTCTCTCAAATTGTTTGGATTTGGCTTTTTTGTCTGATTGTCATCCTGTGAGCCACTGGATAATCATCTATAGTTCATTCATGGATGTTCTATTTACTCCTCCTTTGTTTTTGTCTTATTGAGTGTCCTGATAATTTTCGAAGCTGTTCCCATCTCAGCTCTGATGGGTTGATGATCCTTTAGGGGAAAGGAAAGAACAGCCTATTTTGGGCCAAGAAAAGAGGGAGATGAAGTGAAAAGATCCCGTTTAATAGTAGGAAAGCAGTAAAAGGAATAAAACTGAACTGTATATGAATGGTTGAAAATGATTTCTCTAGGGCAGAGCGCTGCTTTAAGGGGCATGAAAGGAAAGTTTCACTGCTGTTACAGCCCTGAAGAGTGATAAATGTCCCACTTACCTATCACACAAATCATTCAGCTTCCATAATAGTGCAGTCATTTAATACTTGTATTTGAATTCTTGCCATTACTCATAATCTTTAAGCAATAGTTCTCACCAAACACGTGTATATTTTAGGCTCTCTTTCCACAGGCATGTTTTCCTACTTGTATTCAAGCTGGATTTCATTTTATTTCTGGTCCACGCACGTTATCTCTTTAATTTCTGCTGAACTTTTTTTCTCAGCCTCTTGTGTTGGAAGTAGTGTTCCCACTTATATTCTGTATTAGCTCACTTATGGCTATGAATGAAATAAATGTCTCCTAGTCTGTCACTTTCTTCCCTTCAGAGATGAAAACTTTGCAAGTCTCCCTATTTGTATCCCAAGGTAAGGTCCTCTGAAAGGTGAGATTTTAGTCTGAAATGATGTAAAAATGTGCAAGTCACATGTTGACAACAGGAAAGCAAAGGGAGGTGGAGGTGGGACACGGTGAAAGTGGTGAATTGTGATATCACTGTTGATACTATGAACACAAGTTTTTCTTTATTAGCAGTAATATGGTGAACAGGGTGGCAGAAAAAGCTGTTTGTTTGAGCACTCTGCATAATTCTTAGATTATTTGGTATGTCTTTTCCAGATCTTTTCACCAAATGGGGCCAGCAGAGTATTAAGAACCTCTAAGCAGGTCTCTTCCTATACAAACAGCAGGGGTCTGCTCAGGAAATCCGTGTGATCCAGCACTGCATGTGAGAACAGAGAATGGAGGAAATGCTTTACAAAGCTCTAGCACTAACACAGCCACTTGGTTAGAATTGGATTGCCTGATTTTTCTGCCCTCTGTGCAGTGGAATAATCTTGTCAAATTATGTAAGGAGCTTGGTAGCCACAGTGTCACAGCAAGTCAGTGGCAGAATTAGGTCAAATTTCCAGTGTTTGATTATTTAGGGATTTCATACACGTGTTGTCCAGGACTTCCATGGCTGAATGTGCAGAAATTGACAATTTTTATTAACAAAACACCATTATAACAGTTTGAGGGGCTTTTTCATTTTTTTTGTTTGGTTTTGAGATGAGCAACGAGATGGTTTCACTGTTCACCTAATTCACGTGTGCACCCTTGTTCTGATTCAGGAAAAAACCCTAGAGCAGTGCTTTTACTCTGTGCGTGTCTCAGTTGTTTTCCTGTTCAAGTTGAATAAGCATTAATTGATAGGCTATATTAATACTTGCTTGCATAAGGAATGCATGATTTTGATACGCTTCTAGATGGATTTGCTAGCTATTTGTTGGATTAAATATTTAATATGTTAATCTCTGGCTGCTGTTGAGTTCCAGATCAGTGCAGCTTCTCTGAGTTGTAGGTCTATCTAGAGATTATCCATTTCTTAAAATGATTGATATTATTTTAATGTCTGTTCTGTTCTTTGTGACATTCTTCTGCTAGAAGAGATTTGGCTGTGCATCACAGAAAACTCTTTGTATCAAGTTACATAAAACTAGGTGAACAGTTATTCTGCAGCTGTCCCAGCCTAAAAAGTGCTGCCATGTAATCTCATAGTATTTTCAGCTGAAGAAGGATCTGGAAGTAGTTTACAACAATGGGTGAATAGCCTTTCACACCAGTTTTTGTGGATGGGAGATCTATGTTGGGCTTCAAATTGCGATACCCAAGCCATGTAAACAGCATTTTACCTGATACAGCTGCCAGCAAAAGAAAAACCCCAAACCATTAAAGTAGCATTATATGATAACTGATTTTATTATTGGTAAGACACAGGGCTAACTTCTTTGTGTTCCAGCTATGTGGATATATTTATCAGTTGCTTTTATTACAATTAAAACTTTGATTACTTGACTCCTGACTACTTTTTGTCAGTAATGTCTCTGAAGTTGTGCCTTGGAAAGTGGAATGTTGTAACACAAAATGCTGAAACAAATTGGCTGTGCCTCTTCAAAAGACTTACTAGGCAGAGCAGACTTTAGGATTAATTGTCTATAGGTATATGTTCACAGTCTGTTTTAGGATTAACTTCTAGTAAGTTTGAATTGCAGGACTTGACCGTATTTGTCTGGGTTTTTTCCCAAATTTCACGTTTGTTTGAGAATATTACGCTTCCTGGAAGATAGAACCCGTATTGGCTGGCTTCACATGTTTTGCTCAGGATTATAGGATATACTTTAGAGAAGCCTCTCAGTTGATACTGAGCACAAAAGTATCTTATGGAGTTGTTAAACTGGGACATGGGGAAACATTAGATGCTTATTTACAAAAGTAGGCCATAGTACTTTGTGTTTTAAGGCTCATTTTCAGGGCTGGTTTCTTAGTAGCATTACCACCATATGCTACATGTTGGCTGAGGTCACACTGCACCTGGGAAAGGATTTTCTCTTTTTATTAAACTCTTAAGTTGTTTTTTATTGTTCACATAAAGATTGGTTTTAATTATTTGAAAGACTGAGCTCAAATATAGGAAAGAGAAGCAGCAGTGTTTTTTCTTCTTTATTCCTGTTTGCTTCTCAGGAGTTAGGGTGAACTGTCATGTACCCACTTTTCCTTCAGGAGTGAAGGCATCCTCAGTTTCATGTGGTTCCCTGCCTGAGGAGGGTGGGAATATTTACAGTGGTGCTGAACTAAATTTATGAACTAATGAGACACCTGCAGTTCACTCAGTTTTTACTCCCTGTGTGCTTGTTGTGGGGTATTATTGTCAAATATGCTGTAATTTGGAGTGCCCTCTTTTTAGGTGTGCTCCATTCATTTTTTGAGGCTTGCAATGTTTGCAAAAATACAATCAAATTGTCATGCTAAACCTCAATAGTTTATGTAAAATTTACAGTGGCTTGTAGAGACATAAGAGACTTCCCCCAATTATGTGAAACCAGCCCAGTTTGTGGGGAAGATCAGGCCTTGCTGCTTTGAGCTGAAAAGGAGTTATATCAGTTATCAATTGAAATAAAGTTTATTCTTCTTTTGAAAGCATCAGCTGAATTCTAAAAAGAGATATTATTTTCCTAAATTCTGTTTTCTGCTGTGAACTTGAGCTGTACATGAACACCTTTCCCCTCTTGTGAACCTATCAAAATAATAATTACAAAGAAGGAAGAATGGAATGCCTCATCTCAACTTCTCAAACAACAGCTCCTGCTCCATAGTTTTCACATTCTTAAGTGATTCAAGAACTCCTCTTGATTTTAATCCTTTTTTGGTCCAAGTGTCTCTAGAAGCAGAACTTCTCTTTAGGCTACAGTGGGATATCATTTGGATTCCTCTACAGCAGTGGCAGTGATTCTGCTTTGAGGCTTTGAGCAAGCAGAAGGACTTCTTTTCATCCCTCTCATCCTTAGCTAACAGTGAAAGTATTTTTTGTTGTACATAAAGTTTTCTCAGGTGGAGGGGGGAGACAGCTGTTACTCTAGATGGAAAAATTAATTAGATTTTAGAGACACTAAAGGAAGGCAGATCTGTGATATCTCTGAGCCAATTGTAAGGAAGGCTGCTAGTACAGCAAGTGGGTATCACTGACAGTCTCTGAGCTGATGGCTTTATGGAAGCTGAATGCTGCAAGGCACAAGCTGCTTGATGAGCTTGCAGCTGGCTGCTATTAGATATTTGCAGCCTTATAGCAGTGCATTTGCCAGGTGGGGCATTGCACATGAAAAAGGGGCTTTGTTGAAAATATCTGGAGACCTCTCTCTTTTCAGGCAGAGCTGGGTTCTGCTGTCCTTGCAGCTGAACTTGTGCATGTTTCACATCCATGATAAGCTGTTTGAATGAGCTCTGACACATCTTTTCACCAGTTGTCACTAGCCACTTGCCTAACCTGAACTGTGGTGACTATATTGCCTGTAGTGATTGCTTTCTCAAGGGCTGAATTGTCAAGTGATTAAGAAGAAAACCCTTGGGTATTATGAAAATAATATTAAAAATATATATATATTTTAAAAGCCAACATCTCAAACTGCTTGTCTTAAGTGGAGCCTTGTTTCCGAAGTATTTTGCTCAGAGCATTTACTTGACTCCTTCCTAGTGGTAATGGTTGTTAATAAAATCAATAGCTGTCCTCATGAAATTAACAGGATAACCAGAATTATTTTTCCACTGGCTTGAATAAGGACTCTGCTTTCTGTTTGCTGCAATTCTACTATTTCAAGCTGCCTCTTCAGTTTTGGACATCAGTAGCATGGGCTCAAGTCCTGGAGGCAATCTGTAAACTGGAATGAGGTTATAGTTACCTTTGGGGCTGAGCTTGGATTGCAGTGCTATTTGTTGATTGCACCATTCAAAGTGCTGCAGATATTTTTTTTATTTGAACATGCTGGTTTTTATTCCATCACCTAAGATTAAGTGGAATAAAATGTGTTATGGCTTTTTCTCTAAGAATGACAGAACTTGGGTTTCTATACTGTGGGGAATTTCTAAACATGAGCAAAGCACAGTTACTCTTGAAGGATCTGGAGAGTTGTCATTCCAAATATTTAATGGAAAATGAATTTTAGTTTATTGTAAAACTTAAGCTCTTCACCATTGTAGGTGGCATTTGAATGCACTGTCTGGGATTTAGTTCCACTAAGAGTGATCTTTATCTTTAATCAGACAGGTCTGTCTTTCCTCCAGTCTCAACCAGTCCTAGCACTGCAGCATAGTGGTACCCTGGAATCATTGAGTTTAGCACTGGCATGTGTTCTCCTCAAGTTAATTGTTGCTTCATGCAAATGTTTTGGGAGTTCATAATGTTAATATGGTGATGATTTCCTGATGAAAAGCAGGTGAAGCCAGGAGCAGATTGCAAGCTCACATCCCCTTGCACCGAAATGAAACTCTGTATGTGTTCAGCTAGCAGAGAGGCAGATGTTCCTTGGATTTACAACTTCTCACAGCCACAGGGATTAAGAAGTACTTTTTCTGCAAGGTCCAATGTCACTGAAACAGCTGTGACTACATTGTATATTCAGAACATGCTGGCAGCTGTGGGGAAATTAGAGGTGGTGCTTATTCCAGCCAGGAGTACAAGGTATTGGGCAAGGGTTTTACTCTATTCATGGACTTCTGTTTTGTTTACTTTCTGTTAATTGACGTTTTAACAATTCTGTTTGCCCAGAAAAGTTTGCTCTAACTACTTCAAGGGCATCAGTTAATTGATTATGACCTTTTAATAGAATATTTTGATATGTACTGAACTTGAAATATATAAATTTAAAGCCTATCATATCTAAGTTGAAAGGACATGTTTAAATGGAATGCTAAATTGAAATTTTATTGGGAAAGAAGACAGGAAATGAAGAATTAAAGTTCTGATATGGACTAAATTGAAAATTCCACTTGCTTTGTGTCTGTACAGTGCTTTTGATTAAGGAATCAATTTCTTGTTTGTTCTTTGCTGAAAAATTCATGGGTTTGGACTTATGTTTTCACTTTAAAAAGTAGACATTTCTAAGAGATGTGGGAAAACCAATAACATACGAACAGGGAATATAAATGATATTTTTTCTAACCTTATACGAAACTTGAAATAATACTGATTTATCATCAGGTCATTTTATCTAGTGGTTTAAATCTGTGGGTGAAGCTGTGCAGTGAGCAGATTGACACTGTATTGCTGTTAAAGGAAAGTAAGTCATCCTGCTCCATGAATTCACCCTTGGTCCCAGTGGTGTGGTTCTGTGCCCACCACTGTTTCTCTTGATGGTTCTTGAATTGATTTGTTCACTAAGGTAGCAGAAAAATCCATGTATTACTGGGTTACTCATCTTCAGGCTAATACTTGATAGAGCTTGTGCAGAGCCTCCTGGAGCGAATACCAGAACAAAGTGTGTGGCAGCAAAGGTCGCAGTACAGAGGGAGAACAAAACCCTTAGATATTGTGATATATCTACATATGGATGGCAATTAGACTGGCTTTATTCCTTCACCCTGAATTTAGGGGATTTTGTGGCAGGCTGCTCCAAAATTCCTCACTCCAATTAACTTGCTGTCATTGCTAGTTCAAGAGCCTTATAAGCCATTCTAAGGTCCCTTTTAGATGTTTAATAGTGAGAGCTTTGAAGAAATGACATCATTAAAGGGTAGAACGGTTTGGGTTGGAAGGGACCTTAAAGCTCATCCCATTTCAGTCTCTCTGCCATGGGCAGAGGCAATTCCACTGCATGAGGTGGCTGAAAGCCCCATCCAACCTAGTCTTGAAAAATGAAAATGTGAACATAGATCAACCCTAGAGTAACTAAAATAGCTTGTAGCAGTTTAAAACACAATTTAACTGGTTTTTTTATTTTGTATGTGTTGCACGTAAAGTTCTTTTTTGCACGTATAGTGCTTTTGGGTGTAGTTTTGGGGTTTAATACTGTGATATTTGGCCCTCTTACAGGTATAAGCTGGAGTTTTGGCTCTAGAAGGATTATGTAGCAGTTGCTTTGGTGTTGTGGTAAAATAAGTACTAAGAGTAAACCAGAAATAACTTAGTAGAAAATTTAACAGCTTAGATAATGAAGGCTTTACAGGTTGTTGCCACTTATTTCCAAAAAGTTGCCCAATAATCAGGGGAAAAAATCTGTAGTTAAGTGTTGTGTTATATGTGTATAAATGTTCTTGCAGAACTTGATGTACTGCAGTTGGACTTCTTTTTTTTGGCATATTACCTATTTTAATAGTGTAATTCTTCTCCAAGATGAGAGACATCATCTCTTGCTCCTTGCAACCAGTTTGTTGTAGTTCAGATGGTTCTTATGAAGACCAAAACAGTTTTCTCATTTCATCATATATGATCCATCGTGGTAGAAATTATGGCTGAGAATGATGATAACATTCCCTGTGCATGAGCAATAATGCAGTTGAACTTCTTAGCTGCATCCCAAATGGTGGCCTTTGAAATGTTTTTGTAAGTCCCAGAAAAGCCCTGATCATCCCATCTTCTGCAAACGGCAAGATTGAAAGCAAGGGATCTCTCTTTGCTCAGGCTTCATTCCTGATGTGCACAATCTAGGGGTCAGGACTTCAGACTGTGTTCTGGATACAGCAGTGGAAGTCAGCCTGACAGAGTGAGCAGTCTGTTGTGTTTGTGGAGGTGCTGTCAAATTGGCAGTAATTTTAGGCTGGGCTGATCTAGGAAGTATCCAAGTTTGACCTCCATGTCCTTGAGGCCTGCTGCTCTTGGGTGTGTGTTGAACTGTTTCTGCATGAAGGGAACATCTGACAGGTTGGGTTTCCAGCCTTTTGTTCCTGCTGCAGCCCATTTGCCCAACATAAAGGAGCAGGAATGGGAATAAGAGACTTATCCCAGAATTGTCTGTCACCATGTGGTACTGAAATGTAGCCTGATTTCTCACTAATCTGAAAATGAGAGTGAGCTTACTTGTTGACCTTATATGTGATTACTTAGGGTTTTTTATGCAAAAGAGGGTGTTTGGGGATTTGTATTTAATGAGGCCAGAACTGGGTCAAAATTAACACCTAGAATGGAGGCAGCCTAAAGGCTTAACAGGAGTTTGTATCCGGTGATGCAGAAGCAGAGTGATCTCAACATGTGACAGAACTTTATTCTACTTGCCAAGTCATATCAGGTTATTTAACTCGGAGTGGAAATGCCAAGTGGGACCTTTTACTTATCTTTTCACATTTTGTCTAATTGGCCTTTGATAATTTCTTAACAGCAGAAAATTCTGTCTTTGATCCATGACTCAGATGTTTTTATTGCTAGCAACATTTTATTGGTAAATGAAACTTACAGAAGATGGTAGCACACAACTGTTGCTCTGTTTCCTTACTACCTTCTTGTGCTATTGTGTAACCCATAATAAATAATCTTTCAGAACCACACTGTCTTTTTATGGCCTTTGCAAACTAGCAAAACTGTTTTACCTATTACAGCCATGACAGTGATGACAATTTTAGTAACTTAAGTCTCGAGTTTTAGGTACACTTTATTTCAGTTTATGTACTGTAGAAAGGTGATTTCACAATGCAATTACTCTGTAAAACGCAGCACTTTTTCCTGGCAAAATGAAAATGTAATTATATCCATGTATTAACTCACAGCCATTATGTCAAAGTGAGGGGCTTATATAGTCAGCATAGCTTCATTTAAGGCTAAAATTCTGGTGTACCCAAATAATTAGTAATGGATGACCTCTTGAAGTTTAAGTAGTGCTTGGCAGTGCTCTCAGGAAGGTTTATCAGCAATGGCATTTGTGCAGAGCTGAGAGCAGCTGGAAGGGGCCCAGCACAGCTGCCTGCAGTTGCTTGGGCACGACAGCCTGTCTTCAGGCACTGTGCAAAGTCCTGTCTCTGTGCTGAAAACCTGGGGAAGTTAAAATAGGCTGCTGAAATCCTGTGCTCTTTGTGCTGCCATGCTGGATAGTAATTGCAATAGCAAACCAGGAGCTCTCTCTGTTAGATCCACTTCTCTGTAAAGCTGCAGTGCTGCTCTGAAGCTTTATGGGAAGGAAGACCCTGAGTCAGGAAAGTGCTAAAGGCATTTGTCTCAAGCTGTGCCTTTTGTCCTCCTCTGCCAGTTAAGGGTGAGGCTCCATGTACTTTTTCCTTGGAAAGTGATGCTGCTGGTGCAAAATCCTACCATTTGCTGCCTTGATGGTTGTGCTGATGGTGCTGATTGTAGGGCTACCTTATACTTAGAGTAGATCTGATTAGTCACAAAGTGCTGGAGGGACGTTGTTCCTGCTCACATGGAATGATTTCAGCTGAAGGTCTGGAGTATATGCACACATTAGGATGTCTATCTGCAGCTTTCACTCTTATATTTGCCTAAGATATGCTTTCATTTTAATTGTAAGATGTGGGTAGGTGTATGTTTTAATGATGAGCTTGTCATAGAAATGACATTTCACAACATCTACTGTACTTTGAGTTAAGATTAGCTTTTCAAGGAATTTTGATGCCTTCACAAATGGCAAGATGGTAAGATTTACATTCTGCATTAAACACTTTGCATCAAGGCTGAATGGGGCAAGTAGTTATGTAACTATTATCTGTGGTTAATAAAGGCAGCCCAAATTATATATCTTATAAATGAACATGCAGGATTTGTGGACGTTTTTCCAGCTTGCTGCATTTGACATTTGTCAGGGTCAAATGCAGGTGGCATTGATATTAAGATAGGCTTCATTAGCAGCAGTTGCTGGGGAAGATGTGAGCCCTGAGGGTTGCTGCTGCTTTCTGGGGCTACAGGTGAGCTGTGTTTGGTAGCAGCCCACGGAGAGGAGGATGCCACAGTCACTCTGCTAGTGAGAAGCGTTGGGGAAAACTGTCATTTAAACTCATTCTCTTCTCTTGTGCTTCCTTTCCTTGTGGCTTTCATGTGCATCTCTTCATAGGAACTGAAATTGTGATGAGAGTTGCAAATGTCTGGGATCCTTGGTCACGCTACTGTGCTTTATGTGCTCCTGTATCCTTCTGCCTTTTTTGTCACCATCCAGTCCCTTATGTAAGTGTGGAAGCACTTCCATATTTCTGTTTACCACAGTGGAAAAACTATTTTACTGATAATGGCAATATAATTTCAGTATATTCTCTGATTAATATAATATAATTTTCAGAAAATGAAAATAGGAAATTAAATAGACCAAGACAGATCAACCTTGAATCTAGCCTCTCTGTCTTCTCCTAGCATGGCATTGCATTAACATTGCTTGATGTCTGCAGCTTGGGTTTGTAGAAATGTATAAAACTTGCTAATTTTCAAAAATTCTTAGGCTTTTCTCTTAACTTTAACTCAAAGTGTGAGATTGAGTGATTATCTATTTAAGAACATATGGCTGGAGCATCTTATGGTGCAATAGCTCAATTAGCATCATTGGCATTCTGGACTCAGGTTCACCTTTGCCATTGTCTCTGATAGAATTCAGCTGTTGTAAGGTCTAAAGACATGATGGATGGTGGTGCCTGAGGATAAACTCTTTTTTGGGGTGCTACATAAAAAAGTTTTAGACATTACATTTTAAAAAAAGCTTAAAAATACCCCTTAAAAATAATGAGCTAGAATCAAAATAGAGTATAAAGTTCAATTTTGGATAATATATATTCAAAGGCTGTTACAAGAAGCTTGAAATTGACACAAGAAATGTAATAATTTAAGATTAAATTATCCTGGCATAGCCAGGAAGCAGAAGACAAAGATATTTAAAAAGGTTTGTATGGAAGAAAATTATTATTTTGGGTATCCAAGTAAAAATAAGGCATTCTGCTACATTAATATGGCTATTGAAAAGTTTATTTATATTTTTCACAGTTAAAAAATGAATATAAGAAATGTCTAATGGGGCACGTTGGGAAATGGGAAATTTCCCAATGGAAATTAATGGGAAAAATTCTGGTCTTCTGTTGAAGACTTTTCTGCTGTGTTACTTCTAGAGTGTCTGTGTTCTGAACTCAACAGCTGTGATGAAAAGAACACATTGACCTAGGCATAAAAACGTTGCTTTTTCTACTAAAAGTGAATTTCCTGTTTAAGTGCTCATTAAAATAAAAAGAGAGGGGAAAAGGGCGTTTATGGCATGTGTGTTTCTTATGAGCACACATGGTTCCAGTGGTTTCCTTTTTCAGAGCTGGGATACCAACACTATTCCTATTGATGAAAGAATCAGCCTTGAAAATTTAGACTGTGTGTAAACTTGTGGATTTGATACTGCTGCTTAACATTCCTTGCCAGTTGCTGAGTTAAATTCTATCAGCATTTAAGGAAGTGCTCAGTGTGTTTCAATTTATTTGCAGCAAAAGAGGTTAAATGGTAGCTGTAGTTCTCATCTTTAATATATTGACATGGATAAGATGTTCTGGAAAGCTGATTCTCTTTTACTTAAGGACTTCCTTGTGTGAGAAACTTATCTGAAGAGAAGTTTTGTGGTAAAGAATTAACAAAGACTGATGGTGCATATCCCTGGCAATTGTGAGAAAGATTAGTTGGAACGAGCCTAATTTCATTCTCTTTTCCTCAGAAATTACTGCATTTATATTGGGTCCTTAGAAGAGAGTAATTACAGCTACCAGCTTAAGAAAGCGTCAAGTCCTAATTTTGGTTTCACTTCTTTGGTTTATTGATATTAGAAAAATGAAAGAAAGAAGCCCTCCAGAAGTGCTTCACTGTCTCTGGAAATGGCACTCGGAGTCAGGTCTTTTAAGTATCTTTTGTACATTGAAATATTTGCTGAGCTTTCTCCTTCTGGCTTTTATATCCATTCCTTCACCTTCTCCTGGTCTCTTCATGAATATCTCTGCTCAGGATCCCTGTCTTCTTGTGTGTTGAGACAGGCTTGCTGTGCACGTGCCCAGAGTGACGTCGAGCTGGTGTTGAAGATGAGACTCGTGTGGCTGTCAAGCCTTCCTTTTGCTTGGTACAGCCAATGAGTACAAGTCTCCTGCAGGAGGAAGATCATTAGAGATGAGAGCATCTGAACGGAATTAGAGATAGCTCCTTTTTTATTTTAGAAGGTTTTACCAAATGTCAAATATAGTTATCTAATTTAAATTCGGTTTGGATTGAAGTCCACAACAATGTGATAAAGACAAGAATCAACTTAGTGGAAGCTGTTGCTTCCTGTGAAGTTTTTTGAGTTGAGGACTAGATTGACAAAATCAGCATTGCACAGCTTTAGCCTCCCTTTTTCCTCAAACTCTGGAAAGATGAAGGCAGTGGAGGGGCCAAGACCTGTGGCCTGTGAAGATTTAGGGAAACTGAGCTTCAAGCCTAATGTACTCAGTGAGGAGAGAGAGCTGGTACCTGCAGGCTTCCCTAAAACAGGCATTTGAGAGAAATCTGTAGGGGTTCCAGGAAAGGGAGAAAACATGCTTTTTTCCTTAAAATTCCAGAGAAGAAGGAAATGGTTTTTATTCCCACTCTGAGTAGAAATCCAGGATCAGCTGGGCATTGTATTCTTTGGTCCCTGACAACACAGATATGGGTTGTTCATCTCTGAGCCCTGGCTGGTGGGGATTCAGTGGTGTTTGACCAAGAGAACTGAAAATGCATGTGTGGTGACATTTCTGTGTCACCCATATAATGTTACCAGGTTTACTGCAAGCTCAATGTCCTGAAGTGTAGCTGGGGTAGATGTGACAAAACAAAATTGTTCCATTAGTCATGTGTATTACTTTGAAATGTTCAGCTGGTGGGTTCTCCTCACACCTCATCAAATGTGATTACAGCATCTTGGTATGATAAACATGCACCCTCTGTAACACTGAAAAGTCACTGTTAGCTGCTTTGACACTTAAATTAGTAGTAATATGATGGGTGTAAGCGGATACTGAAGTCAATGTTGTAAGTAGCTTCACAGGGTTTCCATGCGACTGAGTATAAATATTGTACTAATTCTTTAATGTGCTGTTATTTTATTGCACCCTAGATTGCTGGTTGCCCTTTATGCTGTGTCATTTTGATCAGTTTCCTGGGGAATATCTAATACTTCATTCAATGTTTAGGGCACAGCACTTACAGTGATATGGTGTATGAAGCAATAAATGCCTTTTGGAGGGTGGCTAAATGCCAGAGCAGTGATGAGGCTGCTAAACAAGAGAACTGTTTGTGAAAGGGTTTTTTTTTGGGAAGCATTTTTCTATTTTGCTCTAGATGGAAAATAAAGCTAGTAAGTGGAAGCAGGAGAAATAATGTTCTATTTATTTTAGATGGAGAACATACACTTTGCTGCTCACTAAGTGTCTCTGTGTGCAAACTGCTCGTAAAAGTTTGTCTGGAAGGATTTGGCAGCATGGCACAGGAGAACTCATTAAAACCACAAAGGAACAAATGTGTAACACTGTGTTAGTGTTGTACATGTACCTATTTGCAGGGGACACTTTGCATGTGTGCTTGTAGTGTTCTGTGGACATATATCCTTGTGTTTGCACACAATTGAAAGCATTACATAGATGGGAGCAGATTTTGAAACAAGTTTACTGTGTCTTTTGATGCCTATAAAGAAAAAAGGGGTTGTATGTGGCTTTCTTGGGAGTTGGTGTTTGGTTTTAGGGAGGGGGCACTATGGCTAAAATTTCCCTTAGTCATTTATAATGCAGTCGGGAAAGATTTTCATTTGCTGTTGAGAACAGTGCTAAAACTCTGACCTCTAGGGCTTAGTTTCTTCTTCTTTTTTTTTAGACCTATAATTACAGCTTCAAGTTGGAATATGAAGCCCATATGAAGGTTATAGTTGGCTCTGTAAAGGGTTTCTAAGCTGTTATGTTGCAATAAACATTGACATTTCCAGAACACTGTACAGCTTCATCATCTTTAATCCAGTGCTTTCAGCTGCACTCTTCTTTTAATAACAGTCATGAATGTGTTTTAATTTTATGCTGAAAAATCTTTGGGGAAACTTAATTGCTGTTATCTGTAGTTCAGCATTTCACATAATTGTTTCAGAAAATGTAAGCTGCCTTTTCATGACTGAAGAAGGAAAATGCAGAAGGGCAAGATAAAGGCTATTTAACCTTAACTTGCTCATGATCAGTCAGTAAAATAACTTTGTTGCCAGTGAGATTTTAGAGTATTTTATCAAAAAATCTCCAAGTGCAGCATGGACCAACAACTTAAAAACCCCCAAAACTGAATGCTAAAATGTTGAAATTCTTGAAATTGTTGCTTTGGTTGTTTTTCTCAGGAAACAAATGTGTTTGTGATTTGTCACAGTCCACATTTACAGTGAGATAAGTTTAACCTAATTCTGCATAGTATGCCAGAAATTTAAATTGATATTTGCTTATGTATAGTTTTGTCAGCACACTGTAACTTCTTATTTGGATTCTTCAAGGGCTCTTGAGGCTGTGTATCAATCAGGACATTGAACAGAATATTTTCCTTGAGGATGAGCTTTTTTTCTGCTAGAACAGGTCTCTCCAGACATGATTGCACAGCATAACTTAGCCAATGTGTCACAGGCTTAAAACACTTTTTAAAAATTAGGGTAGTATTCTTGCAACAGTTGAATTTGTGTTTTGTAGCCAAATTCAAATTCTCAGAGGTGAAAATGATAGGACTTTATGTAATTTTGCAAGAACTCTGAAGTGATCCATATTGTCCTTTTGCTTGCCTTAAACTTATCTGTGTGGTGTGCTTTGTGCATATTTCCAAGTGTTTTCAAACAATTTTTACTGAGGATTTTGTTTTGCTTTCTTTTGTGGTTGCTGTGGGAGTACAACAAACTAGAAGAAATTCTTTTGTAGGAGGTTATTTAAAATAAGAGCCAAGGTAATTTCAGGAAACAATTGAGCAAATGATAAAAAACAACTAGAAGAATTGAATACATTGGGAAATGCATTGTGCTGAAGGAATTGACTGAAATTTGTTAAACATAATTGTCCATTTGTTCAGAAAAGTCCCTGAACAGGCCTTGCAGAAGCTTGGAGGTGTTTTAGAGGAGCATGATTATGAGCTTGCCCTGTTCTTAAAGAATTCCCTATTTATTTTCCTTTGCTTGCTGTCATAAATTCATATGGTACTATGTGGATCTTTGCACAGATGCAACAATTATTGTGTAGTTTATTTATTAAACATTTTTAAATTTTAATTTTCTGGCTTCTGTTGTGATGTAAATGTGGTTCTTTCTCTGTCAAAGTAGTCTGGTTAGGAAATTAAGAGTTTGAATTTTAGTAAGACACTGACATGACTGGAAGGATAAGCAATACTATTTCTCTGGAAGATAGCAAAGATTTTAAAATAGTTTTATTCTTGCCTGATTTCTTCATTATGTAGCATTTTTAAATAATAGAATATTAGAACAAACTTTGAAGCAAATTGAGACAACTGTCTTGGTGATTGTAAAATTTGATATTCATTTCATAAATAGTAGCCAAAGATGGGCTGTGAAATAGCATTAGTATTCTATGAAGGATAAGTATTTTAAGGCATATTTTAGAGCTTTTCACTTACCACTAATTTAACAATCAATTTTATGCTTGCTGTATAGCCAACATGTGGTACTGTAGACTTCAGTATCTACACCATATTTGAGGCAAGAGAATTATTTCAAAATAGAATTGAGATGTAAATGAAAAAAAATTTAGGGCCTATTGGTGTAATCAACAATTTCTGGATTAATTGTATTTTGATAATCTAACTTTATAATTGCTCTATTCATTTTGCTTTGAATGTAGAATGTGATACTTAAATATTTGAGAATCTGGAAGACTGGGAGTAGGTTCTGCAGCTGGACACTTTTGTTCTTCATGCTCATGGCTTCAAATAGGGATTGCATACCTGGGGTTTTCAGTTTGGGACTGAATGTTGTGGCCTCCTTTTTAAATATACTTTAATTTTTGTAAAATGTAGAAAGAAAAGATTTACAGAGAGAAGGTGTGATAGGTCTAAGTACAGTTTGCTTTAAAGTATTTACTCATCGTTATTTAAAAAAGAATTTCTGTTAAATAGGTTAGAAACCCCAGTGCTACTCTTTGCTAGGTACATTTGAAAACTTTATTTGAACTGCACATCGAATCGCTAAATGTAGTTTGAATTTAAGCATGCAATGGTGTCCCCACTCAAGTAGGTACCTTCCTTGCTCACATATATTCACCTATTGATCTTTCCTTCCTAACTGCTGAAAATGCCTTTCCTAAAACTTTTTTCTATGGGCTCATTCCTCCTTTTTTCTTTAATGCCTGTTACTCAGAATAAGGATAGTGGTGGTGTATCTGATGCAACACAAAGTAGCTGGAGGCTGTGGGGTTTATCAGACCACGTGACACAGCTGAGACACAACATGTCCTTGATCACAAATGTCTTTTTTAAGATCTGAAACCAAAACATCAGTATTCAAAGCTAAGCAGAAGGTGAAGACTGTTTCTCAGTGTTCGACGTCCATTTTACCATCTCAGAAACAGAAGGTAACTCTTGGGAGGGGAGGCAGGAGAAAAGTAGGCAGTATGTTCTTGGTGGAGGGAAGAGATAAGAAAGCAGTTGCCTCCTTAGGGTCAGGCAGTTTATAGCTGGTGGAATGTGAGGAGTTGACTGTGGAGGGAAGGGATCGTACGGGGCCCATAATTTTTATTTTGAGGCCCGTTGGATGTATTTGGCATCTAGCAGAGTGATGAATTTTTGCTGTTATGGCAGTTTAGTTCCTTGTAAAACTGCATCCTCCATTCCAAAGCTCAGATTTGAGAAATGCTGTGTAGGTTTCCCTTGAGGATGCTCTGAGAGCTCAAACAACTGTTTTATGGGAAGTGTCCTCCTGCTGATATCTGGCTGATTTTGTCCTGTATCAATTGTCTGCATGAATGTGCTTTTTTTCTTAAATATTTGTTCTTGTTTAGTTACAGTTGTTACAAATACTCAAAAATAGGAATGAATGATGTTCTAGTAAAGCAAAACAGCTATTTTTTGGGTTGAAGCAACTTGTTTTTCTAAAATCTCTATAAAATTTTGCCTGTTAAGAATAAAGTGGGGCAAGCTTATTATTTGTGAGTTTTCACCATTTCCTTTGATATTTAACTTAATCTTAAGCATTAGTCTTGCTGCTTACATTTTTCTCCTGATTCCCAAGCACCGAAATCCTGCAATCTGTCATGTGAATGCTTTAATTCGTGAGTTCCTGACACGTAATCCTGAACACCAGAAAGCCAGTAAGATGTCTGAAATAAAACCGTGTTGTTGATCAGTAGCTAAGGGAGATGTTTTTATTTTTCAAACTAAAATCAGTGAAGCCTAATCAATCTCTCAAAGTGTGTGATGTAAGCTTTCTAAATTGAGAGCTTATAACCTAGATGGTTTTTTCTTTGGGTGCTCACTCATGAATTGATCACTCTGCCTTTTATGTCCAGTGACTTACTGGTTGCAAGGGAATATGAGAAGAAATTTCTCTGGGAGATAAAAAAGCCAATCATCTTTCTTTCTGTGGCTGTGGTTTGAGGGTTTTTGCTTTGTTTTTCCTCAAACCTGATATCCTCTATACATCTCTGCTATATTTTAAGGGCCTAATTCTGCTGCTCCTACAAAGAACATGGATGTGGAGATGAAAGGCAGAGTGTACCTTGCCCTGACAGATCTTCTTAATGTCCCATTGCATTTGGAAGTGGCCTGGAGAGCTACCATATCTTTAGCTCCAAAAAAGAGAGGAAAGGAAAAGCAAGTGCTGGAGGAGGAATGGTGAAGTTAATATGAGAAGCCTAAAAAGAATTCAGTTACTTCTCTTATTTGGTTCTCTGTTCAGAAGTTGGTGTTTAGTGACAATTTACAGGTCTGCTAGGACAACTTATCCTCTTAAGGACTACAGCTAATCACACATCCATCTCTTGGCATGATGAGTCTTAAGCATCCTGAAAAATATTCTTTGCTTCTTCCAAAAGCACTGTGCAGGGGATTAAAGCTCAGGGGCTGTGTGGAGGAGAATCATAGCCTGCTTTCAAATGTAACATCACTGTGGGCAGTCCAAGGAAACAGGAGTTGTCTTTACGATACATGCGCTAGATATATTGGCAGTTTATAATTAAAAATGTTCAAACCACCTGATTTTTGCAATGTTTCTATTCCAATTTTTTTATCCTAAGGTTGTGTGAAAAGTGGGCAGCATGGTAGTGAATTTTGGGTTCATTTTTCACTTTGGGGGAAAATGTAAGAAGAGTTAGAAAGGGTATTTTGTTATGAAGTGTTCCATTCTGGGGCTCTCTTTGGAGTTCTGTGGTTCATGAAGCTCAGTCTTGAATAAAGCACAGTTCTCTGCGGTGGTTATTTGCACAACATATTACTTGTTGGAGGCCAACAAGTAGAACGTAGTTTGCTCTTATTTTTCTCTGCTTTTGAAGTATTTTTAAAATTCCGTATTTTGCTGTAGTTTGTGTTGTCATTTATGATGTTTGTACTTTAAATGTACTCAAATAATTGCACATGCAGTTTGTGCATCACTTAAATCGATGATCTGTGTGATTCCTGAAAACATCTTCCACTTATATAAGCAACTATTTTTGTTCACTTTATATACTTGCATTCTTCATTTGCCTTTCAATACAGTTTTTCTCACCTTCTGATGCAAATAATGCTGATCATTACATTGCTAGACTTCCTCTTAAGTGAATAACTAGTTGAATATAATATAAGATCTAAGAACTGTGACAGCCTGGTGCTGTCACGTCTGTATAACTGGTGAAAAGAAGGTAGGCAGTGAGGTGAGAAATTCTGTTACTTGCTAAATAGTCAAGATGGGGTGCCAAGTATGGGTAATCATAAAATGCCCTTACAAGTCTAAACCATTAGCAATTAAATGGCAGATAAAAGTCAACATCCATAAATGTAAAGTTACACATGTGAAGAAAGATCATAAGTTTTCCCATCAAAATAATGGGCTTTGCACCAGTTCCTGCCTTTCTGTCCCAGAATGAGATCTATAGTGTTCTTAAAAGGTCAGATGGATGATAAGTTGTGGTCAAAAAATAAATTCAGTATTAGGAGATGTTGGGAAAGCAGAGAACAAAGCAGAGATCTCTGTCTGTAAAGATCCACCACGCAGTTATTTTCCCCTCATTTTACAGGACATAGAGGTGCTGGGAAAGTTTCAGAAAAAGGGCTGTAAGAGTCATCAGGACAAGGAGTGAGAAGAAAAACTTTTCAGCCAGGATAACAGGTGATGACCCAGGTGGTCTCTGATAGTAGTCTGGAAAAACTTTACCAGCTTGAAGGAGGAGATTGGGATTTATGATTTGTCTCTTTCATTGTGGTTGGGAGAACTGCATTGCAAATAAACAAAAGAAGGTGTGTTTTCATGGAATGGGTAGTGGAAATACTGGAGTTGCTTGCCATAATGTCCTATGGATTCTAAAAGACGTGTTGGAAAAGGTAGGAGGTGTTCTCAAGGAGCATTATTGAGACTAAGTGAATGGAAAATGCATCTGAGGAGAAAATCCCAATGTGAAAAGTGAGGGGAACTGAAAGATGACTGCACATGGTTGCCCTGCTTTTCCTCTTTCTTGGATACTTGATTAAGTCACTTGTATGCAGAACAAGGGGTCTTTGGTCTGAGACAGCAGTTTGCTTGGATATATTGCGTGTCAGTTGTATGTCAAGTATGCACATGCTCAGGATTCCCAGGATTGCTGCAGTCTCTCTGTGGGCAAAGCTGTGGCCAGGGCTTCTTAACATTTCTGAAGTAAAAAGGCAGTGTGTAGAGAACAGTGCAGAGATGAATACCACATATTTTATGCAACTGCCAAAAGTGTAGAACAAAGTGAGAGAGCTTTCACTACAGAAACAAATTATCCATGGTATGTGTTGTGATATATCACTGGAGCTTTGCACCAGAATATAACTTTGAAAACTTTAAATAATTAGTATCTAAATTACATATAACTAAACTCTGGTGGGAAGTTTAATTGGAGATATTTTCAAGCTGAAATAATTAACCAAGTGAATGTGGGGCATGAATAAAGAGAACATGTATTAGTACATTATTACTAATTATTACTAATGCATTTTGAAACCGAAAAGGAAAATACTTTTGGTTGTGCATTCACTTTTGTTAAAGGCAATGATCTATTAAAGGTAGCTTTGTGTTCTGCACAACTTATTCAGTGATCTAAGTCAACATTTTGCAGAGTGAATGCAGATTAGTGGTATTGTATTGTCAGCTTCAAGTTGGGATGTGGTAGCATTGCATGATGGTTTAATCACAGTGGGTAGCTCATGCTTTGTGAGAGATGATTTGAGCATCTTTGAGCTGACAGTTGGTAAAGGTGCTTGTAATGAACTACTAGGTTACAGCTTGCCTGGAGTAATTGAAACACCTCATCAGACACCTAGCTACCCCATTTTTCTTTATCACACAGCTTGGGTCGTAGGCTTCGCATTACTTAATAGTCACAGGATGGAGATATTATTATGGCACAAGAATATATAATATTGAAGGACATTTCAGATTGTTGAATTCAGCTTGCTAGCATTTAAAGGGGTGTTTTTAATTCTGCAAATTATATGCTTGTGATTGCCATGGAGTCATTTGTTAATATCTCAAAATTAGAAAAAAATTTTTACTCTATTCAGTAATGGACATATTGCTGTAGAAATATATTGAAATAAATTTAAGACTATTAGCTTTTCTGTTTGTGAATGATACCACCCTATAATTCCTGTTCCTTTTTTTCTTGTTGGATCTTTAAGAAAGCTATACTTTATCTGTGGAGTCATGAACATCATCTGTGCTAACACCAAAATAGCAAATGTAGGTGGTAATGTTTATAGCGTTGTCAAAAGTGTGACCTGTGCACAGGCCTGCAGTATTGAGCTACTATCAGTCTGATTAGCTCATTTGCCAGTACCAGGGAAAATAACTGATGTGAAAAGGCACAAGTAGTTTGGTGTATGTAGCATCCTTAGTCTATAGGGTTTTGTTTTAATTATTTCGAATTTGCGAATATATGCTTTTAAAAGAAATCAACTGTGCAATTCACACACACACCAGCCAGCTGACTGGGGAGACTTTAAATGAAGTCCTCTTAGAAGAATTTTTACTTTCTGTAGTGTTTGTTCTTTCTACAGTGCTATAGCTTTACTTTTCTCCTTACTGTTTTAATACAAAGGAATTACATGGAATGTCACTTCCAATTTTAACTGTCAGCTTAGTTCTTGACTTGATATACCTACCAGTAGGTTCCCTGCCCCGCCTCCAGGAACAAATCTATTGTAAAATCAATTCACAATGACACACTTCTTCCCCCCCACAATGGTACATCAAATCAGATCTATAGGAATGCAAAAATAGCTCAAACGTGATGTTCTCTTTGACAGCTTCAAAAGTTTCTCGGTGCTTTAATTTTCTAGGTTTGGGGACACTTCTTTAGCAGTTTCACTGAGATATTTAATTCAGATCTAGAAATAATTTGTCTCCTCAAATCACTGTTTTAAAGCAATTTCCTGATCTGAGGTGGTGGTGGGGTGCCTGTTGACTTTGTCAGTGTTTAGAGGAGGATTTATGTAAGAGTTTGTCCAATTGCTGTTTGGCATTTGGATTGATTCAGTAAGTTTTTATAATAATTGTTGAATAACACTGATGGCAGGAGTAAAAACCCCCTAATATATTACACCTTAACACAGTGGTGCAGATCTGATTTTGATCATACTTTACATGCATAAGGACCAGATCATTACAATGTACCCTTTTAATAAAATAAAACCTAGAAAAATAAGGTAATAGCTAGTCCAGATGAGCTTATGTTATGCGCATAAAATAAGAGAAATTTTGGATCTTTTCAGGTGCTGGAAAAACAAGGCTGATCCCTTATCAGATATGCATAATGGTTTCCTTGATTACAATTTTGATTTTTAATTTTTAAGTAAATTTCTTGGCTTTTTGTGTGACAGACCATAGCACAGCTCATCTAAATGGTGAAAAGTCTGCCATAATAGTAATTCTGAAGATATTTTTCTTCAAGGTTGTGTCAGGATGTGGGAAATGTTTTGCAGCAACAAGTGGGTTTTTTGTGGGTTTTTTTGTTGTTGTTTTTTTTTTTTTTTTCTGGCAGCCTTATGCTCTTTCATCCCTTTTTCTTGTTTTCCTTTTTGTTCTTTCTCACGTACGGAAAAATTAAACACACGTCCTCTGCTCAGTGTTCTGGATTGTGGATCTTGGAAAAGCATTCACATTCATTTGAAGCTGCAGCACTGCTTCATTCAAGCTTCCACTGGTGCAGAGAGGGGGGAGCAACTTGTCTCTAAAGAGGCTCTTGAGCTGCAGCATCTGTGGGCTTAAAATGCAGAGAGCTTGAAATCATCTTCTTCTCTCTTGTGTTTGCAGTTACTGTTGTATGTCAACTGCTTTGTGAGACAGACTGCACTGAGACAGATTCTCGTTAATTGTTTGAAAGCTATTTTTGCTGCCTGCTTGCCAATTTATTTATATTACACACTTGTCATTCATGCACAAGTCAAAACACCAAGTCTTTAGTCTTGCCAGCTATAGAAAACTACATGGAAGCTGTGATTCCTCATCCCTTGTCTTTCCAAACATCTGACTCACCTGAAAGCCATGTAACAGGGAGTTGCTTTTCTTTGCCTACTGACATGGATCCACTCACCACAATTACATGTTTTGGAGGGAATGTTAAGTCTGGGGACTTCCCATGTTTCTGTCCTTCATCTTTGGAGCATGAACGTACCAGAGGAATGATTCTCTGTGGGTACTGAAGGAGGGAAACTGTTCAGAGTAATTTGATTTTTTTGACAAGAAAGCTTTTTATGTTGTCACAGCTGAGTGTTAAATGGACTCAGACCTTCATTAACTTCCAAAATAAACTCCTTTTGGTCCTCTCTCCACTGAAAGACTGCCAGCTCTCAAGGGAATGAGGCTGCATTATCTACTTTTCAAGGGAGGGTTATCTGGGGGACTCTACTGGGGCTTTGAAATTAAAACAATTAAAATAGTTACCGGGATCATTGCAGTGGACAGCTCTTCCTAATTAGTGTGCTGTTTATTCTGTTGGACTATTGTTGCCTATTTCCCCAAACTGACTTTGGCTCTTGCTCATAAAGACCTGAGGGGTCCTCAAAAAATGCCTCACTCACAGCACTTGAGAATTGCTGCTGGGTTGCCATGTATTGCTACTGACCTCCTGGATTCTATAAATAAAAAAGTTCTCAACATAGCACTTGGGTTACTATCAAAACTCACTGCATTGTTTCACTACTTTCTTCTTTTCTCTATTTTTTTTTTTGTTTTAAACAATCAGATGAGCTGGTTTTCTGTCTGCATGACAGTACCTTCCTTTTATACCAGCCCAGCCTGAATAACTTTTCAAAGAAATCAGTTTACATGTGCTGTCTAGCTAAGTCTGTTTTTTCTTAGTATACTACAGCTTGTCTCTTGAATTCTGGCATACAACATAGTGTACTTTATTTCATGCTCTTCTGTTTTATTTTAACCTTTTATTTTCTTTGGGTGTTGATTTGTGTTTAATAGCTGGGTTTGGAGTATTCCTTTTGTAAGTGGTAAAAGGTTGGAGAGAATAAACATAGAATTTTCAAGGAAATCCTTTTTAGACTTTCTGAAATGTTTGTGAATGTATTCTGGTAGTAGTCAGTCTTTAAGTCTTCTTGTATTGAATTTTCACAGTTGTGATCATGGAAGACAGTGTATTAGTATGTAAGTAAAAGGTCCTTTTGTGAGAAAAGCAGGATCAAGACATTTACTTGAAATTTAACATGAGACCCTTGGCAAAAAGTTTGAGTCTGGTTCTGGCAGGCCAAATAAAGCAGCATAGATACAGAGAAAGGGGTAGACAAGAAAACTTGTGCATATTAGGCAGGTGTTATAAATATGAACTCTTTTATGAAGTCATTCATTAAGTGGCAGATATGTGAAACTAAAGTTCAGGCTTTTGGTTAAGTTGTTGCACAGTATGAAAAGAATTTCATCTTTAGGATCACTTGGAATAAAGCACCACCTGAGGAAGGAGTGCTAAAAGAAGCATTTGCATTAATCCCTGCAGAATCTCACTGAAGTAGGGAATGAGCTCTGTGACATTCGTGTTGGGAACTTGGAATGAAGGGAGTGTATGGGTGCATGTTCTAAGGGTTATTTGTTACCAGATGTTAGGGATAAAAAATGGATAATAAGAATTTTAAGGGAAAAAATATTAATCCTGAGGGAGTGATTGATAGCTTCACTCTTCTGAAGTGTGAGTCACACTTATTAACTAGAAGAGTGTGCATCTTGTCTGCAAAGCACTCACAAAAAATGATAGTGGTAATTTGTATCCTACTGCGTTCAGCAATAGGTCCATATCACTTAATGTCATTTGAATTGCATAGCCAGAGACCATATTCGAAGTTTCAAGTGCTGATAAAGAAATCCCTTTCAAATAAAAATTGAAGAGAAATGCCTTCTGTAAAATTACACATTATTTTGTTCACTTGGAAATATCCTAGTCTGAATAGAATCTGACATTTGATTCAGCCTTGTTAGAAAATATGAGAAAATATGAAAGTTTGAATGAGCTGAGCTTGCCTGACTTGCTTAGGAATGAGGTGCCACCTAAATTTTTGAATGCTGAAAGTATGAAAAAAAATCATCTGAAGTTACTTTTTACAGTTTTCTGCGGGGTCTTTTCTTACAGTTTATTCCTTTTGTAGCTCGTTGAGCTGAAGCAGGATGGCACAGATCAGTAATTAAGGAATGCCTTTATCCATCTGCCTAGTGACTTATGTACATCATTGTCTTTGTATCTCCATGTCACTTCAGCTGTGAACAGCCAAACAGAAGGACTTTGCAGTCAGGTTCCAAATCCTAACATGTTGCCCTCTTTGTTTCACAGAGTTCTGATGCCTCTGAAGTGGTAATCCTGGAGCCTTGCTGGGTAGTGGAATTCAGGAGTAAAACAGATGTTTCAATAGTTTCCAGTAAGTAAGACATATCTCAATGTGTTCAAGGTGACTGTTATCTCTGCCAACAAAAATGAAAATAAAAAAACCAGCCACCTGGGCATTGGAACTTTGCTAGGAATTTAACTAAAATATGTCCTGTTGTCTGTTTGATGCATGCACTTAAATACTGGTGGTCTCTGAATTCATGCCTACAAAGAAAATCCTAAAATCAAGTGAAAGTCATGTTATCGCTTTCCTCTGACAAGAAATAGAAGTTTGAGATTCTGTTTTGTCAGGTATTTTGTACAGTAAGGGGTTTATGTTGATGCATAGTCAACGGATCTTATTCTTCAATAACTGATCATTGCTAAACTCCCTATTAAAGGACAAACTTCCTGATTTTCTCACCTCCTATCAATTCTTCATTCACAAAATTGTTTAAAACAGCAGAAAAAATAGCTATCTCATATAAATCAGAATCCTTGTTTTAGGGGAAAGGTTTTATTTGGAGAAAGTGCTGACAGTCTTCTCTGCAGGAGCCTTTTAAATAGCCATTGTGTTAGAAATTTATGACATGGATTCTTTCTGATACCACTGCAGAGTTTTGTAGTCCTTAGAACAGTTTGCCATTTTCTGTTAGCTGTGATGGTCTAAGAGCAGAGGTAAAAAAGTTAGGCTGCATTTGTGGGCTTGATGGATACATTTACATTTATTAGGTGTTACTATCATCTTTTTCTATGCACCAAAATCTCCAGCCCACTTCTAAGAAAATGTTGCATTTAAAATTATGCTGACTTTTGTCCTCACCTGCTGAAGTGATTCGTAGTGGTTGGTCATGTTTGAGAAGGCAGTGACTGAAATTATACTCATTGTGGATTTTTTCCTCATATGGGCAATATTCTGGGGAATAGCTCAAATCCTTCATCTTTTGTATGGAACAAAATCATATGTTTTGTTCCTGGTGTTGAGGCACTGCATCAAAAAGTATTTCTTTCTGGGTTTGGAAGCATTGCTGTCACTGACTATAAGAGCTGAATGTTTCCCATTTATTCTCAAATTGAGACTTTCTAATTGTGCCCTCAATGAGTCCAATTCATTCACAGAAATCCCAACTTTATGAATACAAATACAGTCATGTCAGTCCCCTTCTGGCACTTTTTACAATGCTTGAACACAATGCTACTGAACTGAGCCCAGAATACATCTGTAATTGCTGACAGCACTCAATTAGCTTTGAAGCCTGCAAACAGGACAGTTCTGTGGCAGGGACTCTGGCAGATTTTAAGCCCAAAAGCTGGGTATGTAGACAACAATGAATACTGAGTAAGCACTTCAGGCTGCCTGTGGGGAAAAAAGAGCCTGTGAAAATGTGTGGAGGATGAAATAAGCTTGTATAATTAGGAACTAGCTGAGACACTGACTTTGCAAAACCAGGTTTTGAAGGTTGGTGGTGTTTCAGTAGGAACCAGGGGTAAGGGTGGCATTCTGTGCATCCTTTAAAAATGTATTGAAGGGGAAAAGTGGAAACAGTGTAAAAAACTCCAGGTAAACAGAGCCAGCAAATGATGATAAATACCTGGGGCATGACCAAACAGAAGATAGAGGAAGAGACAGTCAGGTAGAGGAGAAATGTATTTCAGACTTGGCAATTTTCCCATGCTGGAGAGCAAGGATGACAACCTGGCTGATGATTTGTTGGATAGGAAAGGAAAGCCAGACTATTATGAGGTATTAGAACAAAACTGAAGACAAATGAAGATGATATACAGTGTACTGAATGAGGATAAAATACTAAAAGAAGTAAAATAATAATCCGTGTGCTGTAGGATAGAATAAAATTCAGAAGACAAAATGGGAGGGGAAAGCAAAACTCAGAAACTAGGAAGAGAGGCCTTTTATCAGAAGGGGCTTTGACCATGAAAAGCTAGTTGTGTTGTCACAAGATTAGATCCATTGGCTACTGGGAGCCAAAAAAAGCTACAGAATATGTATCTGGGGCTTGAAAGGATTCAGATGGAAGCAGGATAGGAGGACATACCTGCTCACAATGTCAAATGTCTTGTGGAACAGATGGAGGAGAGTTGTGCCCCACAGCACAGCAGAAGCTCCTGGAAAGGAAGCTGTGATATTTAACTTGTGGTGGTAAAAGGATGTTTTCTTCATCAATTGCAAGCTTCAATCTGGAACCATGAAGGGGGATTGGAGTGAACCTTTGTCCAGTTGTCTCCATGTGTCTCTGACTGGTGGATTGAATCCTGGGAGTCGTAAGAGTGAGAAATGGAAACTGACTGAGATATTGAGGGAGAGAACATAGTGAAGGGCAATGGAGTAAGCATGGAGGGAAAAATGAGAATGTGTTCAGGCAACATCTGCTGATTCTGTCTAGCTGCTGATCACCTCAGGGCACTGTGGGCCCTGAAACAGGAGCGCTGTACAGAAGAAGTCAGAGCAGATAATCCTGTCAGGGCTTCAAGTGCAGTGCTGCTGAAGCAGCCTAACTCAGAAGGTTTCCAAGTGGTCCATGGGAGGAAAGAGAAGGATTTGTTAAGTAAAATTTGACTCTCTGTGTGGCTGATGACTTATGTGCCCTTCTAATGGGAACTGGTCACCATGAGCAGGACAGGGTGGTCTTTGGGTCACTGTGGTGTTTCCCTGGAATAGAGCACTGGGATCTCTGTGACTCAGTGTTCAAACTGCCCCCAGGAGCAGTCTGAAGTTGACCACTGTGTTGTACAGAGCCTCATGCATGTCCAACTCTGCCTCTTCCCTCCACATGATGGGGTGCAAGGCAAAATTGGGAATGTCCCCAAGAGACACAAGCATAGTGAAATGAAACCAGATATGAGAGAGAGCACGCAGGCACTGCCTTCTCTTGATCTGTAAATCTCTCCTGTTGTTCAGGAAGAGAGATTCCTTAAAGGCTGTGTTGCATTGCTGTGTGTGGTCCCTTAGTGAGAGTCAGGGAGGTAAGAGCTCTAACATCCAGGTAGGGCTGGTGAGGAGGGTGGGAGGGAGCAAAGGAAGGAAACAGAGCTTTTCAGACAAGGTCATTCACCTCAATCATATTGCAGTAAATCAGGAGAATAATAAAAAGGGGCCTGTATGTAGGAATACCCTAAGACAGCAAGCATTCCCTTTTGCCATTTGTAGTATGCAAGTCACTTCAACTTGGAGACTTTTGTTTCAATAGTGGTGGCTTGGAAAGGCAGGTCAGGATCACTCCCTGTTTGAGAGATGGAATAAGTGCAAAAGTTTCTCTTGCAGATCTAGACAGAGAAAGAAGACCTCTGAATCCTGCCTTTTTTAAGGCAGGTTGATGGTCCAGCCAGAGATATGAAGTGCTTCCATTCAGCAAAAACAGTCCACTGCAAAGGCCACCTTTGGAACTTCCAGTGAATGCTGCAGTGTGTTTGTTCAGGATCTTGAGATACCATTGTGATGTTCA
Source organism: Acrocephalus scirpaceus scirpaceus (assembly GCA_910950805.1). Taxonomy (NCBI): domain Eukaryota; kingdom Metazoa; phylum Chordata; class Aves; order Passeriformes; family Sylviidae; genus Acrocephalus; species Acrocephalus scirpaceus. Next base: position 71,789,063 of record OU383778.1, on the reverse strand, counting down.
AATATTTGTGTGGTTTGCATTGCTTCCAGTGTAGCTGTGGTACATAATGAAAGGGGAGAAGCAGTGTGGCACGTGTGGAACCTGACAGGTGTTAAAAGAAACAGTGTTGTACTGCAGTAGTCAACCTGGGGCATCGTGTTATATTAATTTCAAATATTCACACTCTTGTAGGGACTTAAATGGAGCTTATAATAGTAACTTATATAAGTGTATTCCAGCACTGCAAAATTTAAAAAAAAAGCACTCAAGATAAAAATCTTAATTAAATTCTTTATCTTTGATTGAAAATATAACTTCCAAAGAAAGATTAACATAGCATCGTGAGTAACCATGGGATGATTTCATCACTACTAATTTGAACATGAAATACATCAGCATATAGAATTCAGACAGCTTTGTGAATTAAAAGCCTCTGATGTCTGTATTAGAAATATCCTGCGGATATAATTTACGTATCAAAGCTTCCATTCTACTTTTGTTACAGCATATGGTGGTTAGCTGTGATGGTGCTTTATATTTTAGAGTCTCAGTGACTCACTGATATTCTTAACCATTTTCCTCTGCTGAGCTGAGAATTACTTTTTTTCTGGTGTGTGTGTGTGAAAAGAGACAACCTTTAACCTGTTTGAACTCTTTTTGCATATTAGCATAGGAAGAAAAATAGTGATCCTCTAAAAAAGTCAAGGCTGTCATTGTGGATGTTGACTTTGCTTTGTACATTTTATTAATTTGAATTATCCCAGTAATTTCTTCTTTGTCCTGTTCAATATGGTGTTATGCTAAAACTCTCATAAAGGAAAATAAAGCAAGCCGAGGAGTATCAGTCTTCCTGTCACCTTTACCTGTTTAGTAAAATAAACCAAAAAAATCTTCTTAAAAAAACAAAGTTAATAACAAGTGAATAAACTGTAAAACCAAAGTGGAAATATATTTGGTTTATTATATTAACATGTCATAACGGTAAAACTAGGAGTGCAAACTAGATAAGGCACTGTTGTCGAGGTCAGCAGTAAATGTTTGCAAAAGGTAAAGGTTTTTTTTTCCAAAACTACTCATGATAACTCCTGTCAGCAGCAGTATAGCAAAGGGTGCTTGTGTTCTACAATAACTTCTTAGCAGCAAAGTACGAAGTTCTTTTGTCCACCTGTGAAATACTGCTGCATTTAGGTTTATTATTTGTATTTTTATAAATTAATATGTCTATTCTTTATTTAAATGTTAATATTTTAATAAAATGTGGAGTGAGAATTGCTTATTTAATTATTTATATAACCCTTCTGATATGTCTGCTGTATGTTTGAGGCCTTCATTACATTTGTGGGTCCACTAGTTTCATTTTAGGAAAGCTTCATATCAATTTTTTCCCCCTACTGATATTTGGAGTTAAATGTCTGAGCTTTTTAGGGAGTACTGTATGCAGCAGATTTAAACTAAGTCAGCAACTATTTGAAGGAGAAGAGCAAAGAGATTATGGTTTTTATTACACAAATAAGCCTGTGTGCTCCTTTATTGCAACAGACTTTTTTTATAAGTGTGCATTTTTCGTGTTGTGTTTCCTCTGGCAAGATCACTTTTGGTACATTAACCTTTCAGTACCTAAAGGGGGATCTGCAGGAGAGCTGGAGGGGGACTTTTTACAAGGCCATGGAGTGACGGGATAAGAGGGGATGGATTTAAACTGAAAATGAACAGGTTTAGATTAGATGTTAGGAGGAAAGTCCTCACTGTGAGGATGGTGAGGCACTGGCACAGTTTGCCCAGAGAAGCTGTGGATGTCCAATCCCTGGCAGTGTTCAAGGCCAGGTTGGATGGGGCTTTCAGCAGCCTGGTCTAGAAGAAAGTGTTCCTGTCCAGGGGCAGGGGGATGGGACTGGATGATCTTTGAGGTCCCTTCCAACACAAACCATGCTGTGAGTGCATTGAAACAGAATAGTAAATAGGTAGCTTACCTACTGCTGGATCTGCAGAATTAAACTTTTTACATTTGCAGTGATGAGTATTTTTCAGGCATTTTCATATGCTTTTCAGAATTTAACTTAGCTGTCAGAGTACTCCAAGGATCTAAATATAGCAGACTGTAGTGTTTTGAAGTGATAGTTTATGATGAATTTCCACATCTCAAAACTGGCACCTGTTAGATCAGAATACAGTGAATTATACCCACTCCTACTGCATTTCACTCTCCATTTCTGGTTCCATGCATATTAATGATGATTCAGTATGCCTTTTGAGCTTGGCAGTCTGATTTTTACAGCTAAGAGGTAAATATAAATAGCATGATTTCAATTGAAAAACATCGATTTCCTCCCAAAGCAGATGTTTATCTAGCTAGTGGTAGGATATTTCAAGGCAAGATTACTGTTCCTATTTCCATTTAAATATAAAGGGAGAAAAAAAGAAAGACACCTTGGTATGTTTGTATTTTGGCTTTTAAGTGTTGACTTGTTTCTCCATCAGCTTTTCTTTCACTAAGGTATTTTGGATATCCCAACTGCTTCTATTAAAATTGTCTGTGCTTTTGTGCTTTTAAAGGTTGAATGGTATAAGCAGATGTTAATTTTGTGGGGGTTTTTTTGTGTGTGTTTTGGTGGCTTTTTTTTGGGATGTATGGGTTTTTTTGTTGTTTGTTTTTTGTTGGTCTATTTTTGATTGGTTGGTATTAGTTTTTTTAAATTAACTTGAATTAGTTAATTTTGACCTTGATGCTGGTTGATTACATGCCTTTTCTTGCCTTTCTTTTCAATTTTCCACTAGTAGCTCCAAAATACTATGAAATATGACAGACTTCTGACTCATTGATGTCAGTGACAGAAGGGAGTAGAGCACTCTGCTGGTGCAGACCTTACCAGAACGACAGAAAAGTTATCAGCTCTTCTAAATACTGATCTTTCTGAAGGTTACTGTCCTCATGGCTGTCATGCAGTACAGATCACAGGAGAGCTCACAGCTAAATCTTCTGTCTCAGTCATTTTTGACAAAGAGCAGAGCTCGGTTTGGTCAGGATTGGTCACTCAAGAGCAGATCTTGTCTGAAAACAGGATCTAACAAACATCTGCAGCTCCCTAAGATTTTAAATATTCTCTCAAGAATTGAATATCTGCTTTTTTTGAGTGAGCCAGGCTCAGAGGCAAGCATTTCAATCCTTATTAGCTTTTTATCTGCCCCCAAAGCAGATGTTTCCATGTTGCTTCTCTTTCTAGTCTTTCCTCATGAAATCTATGGTCCAACTGGTACATGGGATGTTACCAGGCATTTTTAGCAGCATCATCTGCCACACAGTTAGATTTCCTTAGATCCAGCCCAGACAAAACTCTTGTCCCACCTCCACAGGGATTTGTGTACAGTTTTTAGAGCCTTCCAGACTTGGTTTCATCTTTTATTCCCTCCATAACCATAAAAGCAGAGGTAATTGTAACTAGCAGATGCTCAGTTTATGAAGTGCAAACAGGTTTAGAAAAACACGTGTGCAAGTGCCCAAGGTTAGACACTCAAGGTAGTAAAAGAAATTTAAGTTCACATTGTATGGAAAAGAACTTTTCTATGTTGTTTGGATTTTCAAACTAAGTATGAAAACCTTTCAGTGTTCTGTTTTGTCCAGTTATATGATATATGGCTGATTTAGCTCAGAATTATTTTGATGCCCAGTGAAATACTTTGATCCTTGTTAATACCATAGCACAGGTGTTTTATAGAGTTTTATGTTTCTAAATTAGTTGGTAACTTGTTTAAAAGAAGCATTGATTTTCTTTCCTTCCCAGTCTGCTCTTCTCAGTGTGTGTTGCACTAAATGTCACATTGAATTTGTGACTCTGTGAAGCCATCTATACTGCAGAATTTTAAATGCCTAAGAGGTGTTTTTTTCCCTGTTCTAATCTTAATCAAATAACCAACCCTTGCTACTTACCCGGATTCGTTGGGAGATTCAGCTTTTTTTTCTCCCCCCCTCTTCTTCCATTGTTCTCAGAGAATTTGATCATTAAACAATTAGACCCCAGGCAGAACAGCAAATGACACGTGGATGGTAATGAGGTTAGAAGCTCCCACATACAACCTGTTGCCTCTTCACAGAGGATGTCGTGCCTAATTATTTGCATGTGTTCCTGATCTGTATTCTGGCAAGGATGAATGAGAGGCTGAATGTAATGGAGATCTTTAGTAGAAGACATGATGGGCAAATTCATTCTGGTGAATCCTACTCTCTGACAGAACGGTGTCAGCTGCCCTTGCTAAATCAAATTCTTTTTCAATTTAGTAACTCTGAGAGATGCCTGCTAGGCTGCAGAATCTGTGCTGGAAAAGGATTTCCCATTTTGGTTTGATTCTGACATCTAATTTAGCCATTTGTTAACTGGTTTTAGAACTACTCTGTGGATATTTTTGGTACTGCACCGAGTCTGAAGGAGCTGGGGTTTGACTCCAGAGGTGGATGGAGTGGGATGGGGCTTGCATGGTCCTGTGACCATGAACATAAGTGTGTAAGTGGTGGTTTTGTTTGTGATATCAGTATTTCCATCATCCCCCTTTCCAGTCTCAGTTCCTAAGAGCTGCTTTCATGCTTTCTGAGTGCAGAGTTTCAGAGTGGAGCAGTGGATCTTTACCTTGAAGCTGCATCAAAACCAGACCGTGAACCTTGGGCTGCGGCACTGGGAGAAGTGAACTCAGAAGGTTTGCGGGATAAAATTGAGCAGTTCCGGAGGCTGATCATGGAAATCAAAGAGGAGAGATCATCAGATGAAGCACGACAGTTTCTCCCTTCATCCCAGTTAGACAGCCTAGGAGAGACCCAGTTCACGAGTAAGTGCATGTAGTGATTTGATGGAGGGGTACAATAAAGGTGGCCCAGTATCTGTGGCAGTTCAGATAGTGTCACAAGCAGAGTAAAAAATGCTGTTTAACTTCTTGCTTGTCAAAGTGCAGTTTAGAGGAAATAAACTGATGAAAACTGTCTTTATTTTTTTTTCCCCTGCTATATTTTGGTTTATGCACGTAACCTTCAGGGGAACAAATGTGTGATTTCTGTGTTTCCGAGTTTTTCTCTCTAACCTCTTTTCCTCATAAGACTAAAGTATTTTTTTTATCTTTTATGTCCTCTATGAACATATGGACTACTGTTTAAAATATAGTCTGATAACTTTGATAAATGTATAAATCTTTAGTGATACTTAAACTAGTATCACAGATTTGTTCTATGTGGTGCAAAAGCTCTCTGGGGATTTGAATGCAAGTAGCCATATGCTGAGTTGTATTTGGTGCACTGGAGTCAGAGGCTGTATTTCAGTTGCCCAGTCACTTAATCAATTCTGTATCCAGCATATTCATGAAGATGTTTCAAGCCAACATGCTAGTGGCAGAGTTCAACTCAGAAATTTGTTAAAGCTCCATTAAAAAAACCCCAAAACCTGACAAACTTTTATTTTTTTCTTTTTGACATTTCGAAGCCCTGCAGATGTAATTTTTCTCACACAGATGTGAATGAATAGCTCCACTAATGAGAACAGTGTGAATCTAGACTGAGCAACATCAAGTTTTTGTGGAGCAGACACAGCTATAAGTTTGGAGAGGTTTTTTAAATTATTTTTTTAAACAAAAATCTTGTTCCAGTTCACATACTAACTCAATCCTTCCCATCTGACCAATTTCTTCAAAGCTGCTTCTTTGCTTAATTTCTTCAAATTAATAATGCTTACTGGAGACAGTACAAAAGTGTCAAGAAGAGAGTTTAATTTCTACAAGTTCAATGAAACTGTAGTTGTGATCCAATTATTTTCTGCATCAGGTGAACAACTCAGTGTTATTCACCTATCCCTCCTTGCTTGCTACGTTTCTCTTGTTGCATCTCTGTGGTTCACTCCTTTATTGTAGCACAAGAAAATATTGCCCTTTGCAGTAAAATATGCAATAGAAGAACATAATTTCACAATAGACTAAACTGTTCCTGCTACGTGAGAAGAGGAATTAATGTATTTATTTTCCAACAAAAAGAAGTTGGGTTTATTGCTTTACAGTTTGTTTGTTGATAAATAACATGTTTATATTTTACTACATTAACCTAATTTACCGACTTGGGGTTTGTTTTTAATGTGATGACATACCTACTTAAAAATTACTTGTGAGACTTAGCATTTTTCCAAGGCATACACAGTCAGTTGTTGTGACTGGAAATCTTACAAGTAACCCATCCATGAAAGGATGGGTGTTTTCCCCTAGTTTCCTTTCCCAGCAACAGAAAGTTTCTATTAAGAGGGAAGCCTTCTTCAAAAGTAGCCTTTTTTCAGGCAAGTATTTCATCCAAGTTTGCTTTGACCACCAGTTTGTAACATAAAATGTTACTTCAGTGGCAATGGTGGTAGTTAATAGGCATGTGAAAGTTTTACTGTGTGTTAAAAAGCAAGAAGTGAAAATCAAATTATCTCTAATATTTTTTTTTCTTGACCTTTTAAGGTATTCAGAGAATTGCAAACGAGCCAAAGCTGGAGTTCAGTCTTGGTAAGATACAATTTTGAATTTTTGGACTTATAATGGCTTGTCTGTGTGTAAGGAGGTTTTATAAATATAGTGTTACACAATGTAACATGGGACCTGTTTAAAAAAATTAGGGTGTTGGTGGGAGAAGTACCTGTGCATGTGTTTTGAAATGCTGATTTTAGTTTCTTAATTAGTTGGAATGGCTAAAGGTTTATTGAATTCTCTAATGCTGCACTGCTCTACCAGGCTGAAAATCTGCCCAACAGCTTTGTGAGTGTAATTTGTGAAATACTGCTTCTTTGGAAAAAGACATTTAATTTGAAGTTTTTGAAACAATATTCAGATAAAAGTACTGTTGCTTTAGAAAATACTTGAATCTAAATGCAATATTATTTGGTAGTGAAGAGGCAATGTAAATATTTTCCTGACTTTGACATTTTATACTTAGTATAAGTAATTGGTATATGAGAACTAGATATTACTATAGTTTGTAACAGAATTGTTTTGGGAGTTGTTCTATCAGCTCAGGCTTCCCCCTCCATTTAGAGGGTACAGAGTGATTCAGATTTCTCAGTAAGTCAAGCAATCTAATTGAATAATGATATATTTTTAATACAAGGTCAAGGAGCACAATATGTCAGTCCAAATTTTGCAAAGCAAGCTTGGCTACTTTTCACTGTTCTTTCAGTGCAAAAGTTTTGAAGCCTTTGAAATAGTAAGTGAAATAATTTTTTGCTATAGAAGCACTAAGTGCAATAATTGTGTGTGGGAAATAAGAATGATAACTAGTTGATTAATGGCTGGATTCTCTTCAAGGTCTTTGCCAACTGAAATGATTCTGTGATTATTCCTTGCTCCTGAGTATGGTAAAATAACACAGTTACAGATAGTGAAGCTTTTGAAATACTTCATACTATGTGCTGTCTGCGTTCTGAACTAGAACTTGTCAAATTTGTTATGATTTTTACATCCATATCACCTGTGAATATTTATCTGATGTTGTGTAACTGTACGCTGAGAAACTTTTACTCAGTGTTATACAGTATCTGTTAAATTTACTGTGGTATAAAAACTTATATAACATCTGTTGCAAAAAAGTGTAAGAGGGAGAGGGAAATATAGCTAACTGTAAGCAGAATATTATATAAATACCAATTAGACTCCACTACTTGGAGAATTTAAACAGTCTGCAAACAAATATCTTTCAGAAACCCCAAACACAGAAAACAGGATGGTGTTAGGGATGTGACTGCAGGTTCTGTGTCTGCCCCTCACATTTTGGGAGCCCCTTTCCTGGCCATGTCCTTGGGTGTGGGTTACACTCAGCTTGTGTGCTGCTGCAGCACACTGATTGAAAAGCTGGCACCTTAAAGCTGTGCCCTTTGGGACAGGCACTGTTCTATTTGATACAACCATTTTTAGAATTCCTTATATTTTATCTGTGCTTTTTATCTCTGTCTTTTAAAAATTAGATAGTTATGGCATGACAAAAAGTTTTCTTGAGTAGTTCATGGGGATTTTTTCTGTATAGACTATTTCTCCAGAAATTGTTCGATGTTGGCATGGACCAAAGGCCTCGTTCCCTGCTGGGGTGAATCACCACGTTATAATAACGGTTAAGAGCGGATTTAACTTTTCTGTGCATTTCTGTTTACATTTTATAGGTGATGTGACTGTAGTATTTGGGCAGAGTCAGTAATTGCAGCGTTCCAGCAATAACAAACTCCCACAATGACTCTGGTGTGATGTAGGAGAGGGAGGAAGGCGCTACAGGCGCTGACTGCAGATTAGATGAGCAGTGCTTCAGGAGAAGTTGCTTTCAGTGATAAATGTGCCCCGGCAGGCAGAAGTGTAAAAACAAAGTAAATCCATTTTCAGACTTGTTTGGGCTCGTGCTGGATGGATCTCTGTTCACTCAGTGTCAGTATTTGTGTTTTGCATTGGGCTGTTTCTAGTAGGCATTTATGTTCTGTGGTTTGTTCTGCAGCGTTATTGATTGAGTCCTGTGAGGGATCTTGCACACTGGCTCCTGCTGCTGCTCAGGTAACAAATAGGAGTAGCAACATAAACCTCTTGGTTTAAGCTGATACTCCTGCCCAAGTCAGGGATATTTGGCAGCACAGGCAATTATACAGAGGTGATTCTTAGTGTCTTGATCCTTAAATAGTACTAAGTATTTAAGCATGACACATTGTCATTAGGGGAATACACCTTTGGTGACTTGAACAGTCAATGACATTCCTAGCAGTTATCTTTCCTGCTGGAATTTCAACATTCCCATGCCAACGCTTCCTAGCTGCAGCAACCCCAGCCAGCAGCGCTGTGCTGTTTGTACAAATGTACAGCAGACACCTCCTGCTGATGGAATAATTTAGCTGGGAAGGATGCATGTGCTGCATGGCCCTAGAAGGCAAAATTCCCCTGGCAGGGGCAGCCAGTGGAGATGTCCCTGTGCTGTTTACCTGGTTACTGGCAGGGACTCTGCAGCCTGGCCCGTGCATCTGGGGAACACCACTGCTGCTGGCAGGCTGAGGACACTGCACGACTGACACCATCCTTTGGGAGATTTTGTCTAATTAAAGACTTGGCGTTCACTTCAGCTAGTCAAGGATTTCCAAGATCTCTCTGTGAGATGAGCCAAGGCATGGTAAGCAGGGATGAGAGAGGAATTTGCTGCGAGCAAGCGCCACAGCGATGATGTGGGCCTGGCTTGGGCAACCAAATCTTAGGGCTCTGTAGAGACATTTCTGCTTGATTAGGCTGGTATTTGGCATTTAGAATTTGGAAGGCAAATCTAACAGTTAATGATGTCTAAAGCTGGGCTCTAGCCCTGAAAGAATGGCTTATGCCTGTAATTTTGTTCATATTTGTTGTATAATATTATATTACTTACAATATAATGTATATGTAGTGTGTAATATTATATTAACATACTTACACATATATATGCAAATAGACATTTGCCTATATTAGTTGATATACAAATGTGTTTAAATATATTTAAAAGTTGTTACATCGTATAATTGTAGTATAAGTCTCTTGTCAGTTGTTGGTCAATAAATAACATTCAGAAGTGGAACTTCAGTAACTAAAACAAAATATAGCTTTTATATTAATATTAGGCAGCAGCTAATATTTGGCTGCTGCCTAATGCATGAGTTTTACTTAGGGACATTATATCTAAATACTGCTGTTCAGTATTTGAAGTTCTGATAACTACATTTTGAAATAATGGTATTAAAATTCTTCCTAGGGTTTTGTATTTTCTTGTGGTAGTTACCTTGCAACATCCTATGTCCATATTCCAGAAAGCATTCTCTTCATAAAATGTCTGAATATTACCTTCTCTTATTCTGTTTTAAAGTTCAATAAAGTGGTATTTTTTTCTTTCTCCCTGAGGTTAAAGCAAAGAATAAAACTCACCTGAATTACAGCTTTCCAATGCAAGACACTCAGCATTTTCAGGAGTGTGCCTGTCTTGTAACATAACTTTGGAGTCAGAGCATCCTTTATAGAAAGATTTTTGCATTTTATATTCCTGGGGACTCTTTGGGAGTATGGCTGATTTCTGAATCTTGTAGCTGCTGCTAAGTTTAACTTTGCAGACTCTCTCTTGTTTGGCATTTTGAGTGCCTGTGTTCTGCATGCAGTTCCATGAAGCATCAGGAGGTAGGAAATGACAGCCTGTGCAGGGTGCTGAGCAGAGAGGAGGAGCAGAGCAAAAGGAATGAAACCAGATACTGAGCCTGAATAACAAACCAGTGAAACTGATAAAAATCTTTCCCATGACTTTGAAGTGTGCAGGGTTAGATCTTTTATAGATGTTTATTTTGATGCTTCTCTAAAATATCCCAGTCCTTGAGTCCCAGATCTAACTAAATACGTTGTGGGTTCCTGACTTCAAAGTAGCTGTGCTGCATCAATGTGAGACCAGCTGAAGTATGAGATAATAGTTATGGAAGAGAAATTACATTGCACATATTGATGAATGCTGTTGTGAAGTTCTGTACTTCTGAGGGTGTTTGATAGGGGACTGGCAAAGCAGCAAGAAAACTGCACCAATCAGAAAAATGAGGGAGCAGGGTAGAATTCAGTGGTGAAAGCGCCCAGACGTGAACTCAGTAATGGCATGATGTTAATAGGGTGAAATAAATTAGAGAAAAAAAGGAAAGAAGAATGTTAGTTACTCTCTCAATAACCAAGACAATTTTAGTGGCTTTGCATTTGTCTAATTGCTGAGTTGTGAAGAGAGGGCAAGGGATATGGTGGTTGTAGTATGATAATAGTAACCAAAATGGCTACAGAAAGGAATGTTTCTGCACACATCTGAGCATATTCAGGTGGTAATTTTAATGACAGCACCTGTCTGACATTTCCAAAAGTACTCTCTTTTTTTGTAAATATATTAGAGCAGTGAATTTTGATGGACTGTTCTATTGTTGAGTAATCTCTAGGTACTTTTCAAAGTGTAGAGTAATGTAAATCTTGTAATTGTTTTTACAAAATCTCATTAAATAGTGCACAATTCACAGGAAACTTGAGCAAGTACTTGAAAGAATTAAAATAAAAATTTTCTAGGTTATTGTTTATTTTTTTTACCAAATAGTGGGTTGATACAAAAGCAGCCTACCTGTAAATGCAGAAGTTTTATTCTCCACAGTCTTATTTTTCTCTGAGTGATATTGTGATGCCATCCCTTTGGAAGAAGTCTTGAAGCAGATTTAACTCTGCATACTGAATGTAGATGGTACATCGATGCTGCTCAAGGAGCATGACTAAATGATTTTTCCAATTCTGCAACATAATCTGGAGCTTTTTCAGCAGCAGCTGCTCCTTGAAGAATGATAAGCAGAAAGACTTGTTTTCCCCTTACCACAAACTTGAAGGCAGTCTTGATCCTAGCAGAATTTGCCCACTTGGTTTATCCTTCTGCTTCATCAAGTTACGAGTTGGTGAATAAATGATGCTTTGCTGTGCTAGCCAAATAAAATTCTAACAAAAGTCACCATCACACTTTTGAGTAAATCTAAAAAGTGTTCATTCCTCTGTGAATCAAACTCACAGTTTCACTTATTGCTGAGGAGTATTTGTCCCTCAAAAAAGGTTGTGTTGGCCATGTTAGAAACAATAGCAGCAAAAATATATAAATGAAGGCTGGATTTGTGAGTTTTAAATTTTATTTTATTTGTTTATTTTGCTCTTTTTTGTTGTAATAGTTTGCTGAATTTTATTTGAGTTTGTTCTCGCCCCATGCAAATTCCATCTTCCACCAAACCAGCTAGTCAGGTTTTCTTTTTCTTAGCCGTACTGATGTATATTAGCTACCGTTACATCCCAACAACTAATAGTAAATAAAAGACAATTTCAATTGAACAGAAAAGATTCAGGATGTAGAAAAGCTGTCATGTGATTGGAAAGAATGCTCTTGTTTTCCTCTGGGAACTACTTCTTTGACTTCTGACTGCTTTGAGACTTTTGCATTGCAGCATAAGATGCCTTAAATGCAGTTTATTCTTAGTAACTCAGCATTGCTAGGATGAGTCCTTTTTTGACTGAAAGGAATCCTCCCAGAGATAGCAACTCAAGCCCAGTCTGAGACTGTGTTGGCATGTTGTGACTTAGGACTTGTAATGTTTTTGCAGTTACTCCTGCAAGAATTCCTCCTTTCCCCCTGCTGCAGGAGAACTTGAGCTAACTTGCAGTTGGTTTCAGTGCAGATAAAGCAACAAGTGAAACAGTCTTCCAAAAAGGTTCTAAGGCAGTGGGTGCCTGTCATCTTTCACATCATGCTGTCACCTCTCTTGGCAGTGTTTGATGATGGGTGATGCATATCCAGCAAATTGATGAGGGATGTTGAGTTAGTGACCTATGAGGAGAGACTCAGCTCTTCTTGCTGTGCTCCTGCACTCGCTGGCACTCACAGAAAGCTTTGTTACCTGCAGACATTGTGTGAACACTGCTGAAAAGTGACTTGAGAACGGATTTGCCAAGCCCCCACACCATTTCTTCAACTGCCTCTCCTCCCACAGGACTTTGCTCACTTTGAAGAAGCCTTTTGGGATTCTGTGATAGCCCTTGCCACACTGAGCCTAACCATTTGGGGTTTTTTAAATAGGGAGCTTTCTGAAGCACTGCTCCTTCATCGTTGTGCACCTCTTTAAAGCATCACTCCTGAGTTTTGCATGTTGCATACTCTGTCAGAAAAAAGGCCAAAACTGGCTAGATACTACCATTAAGGCTTGGTAATGTTGGAAAAACAAACCCAGGAAATAGGGTGTGTGGGGTGGAATGTGTTTATGGCACAGACACATAGCCTAAAAACCTCAAAACCAGAATCCTCTTCAAAAACTCATACACTTTTTTGGTTTTTTTCCAGCTTAGGTGGGTTTAAGTCCTAGAGAATTAGACTGGATTTTTAAATCTGTACCTGTAGGCACTGTAATTCTAGAAATCTATCCTTCAATCCCCTTAGGGCAGGGATTGTCTTCATTTGCATTGCAGCTAGAGAAACAGGATGCTGTCACGGTCCTTAAATATTAATCTGTACTAAATGTAGGCTTTAATATGCAGGACTCAAAAATTCCAATAATGAAACTTGGTGAGATGTACAGTTAGTGCTCTCTCTCTGCTTTTTGCACGTTAAGAGAAACTGAAAATACTGTTAATAATACTATGTACTTTACAGTTAAATAGAGTTTTTCATGGAATTATCTGTATAGAGAGTTATATAGCTATCTATTCTATGTAGTCCATAAATACAAACATTTGGTTTTTTGCTGAAAACCCATTATATTTAGTGTAGCATTACTCATTTTTGTGTTATCTACTTTGTTTCTGTGCCAGTAAGAGGCAATTCCTAATAGAAGTAGTCACAGAAATATTTTCTACTTGTCAGCATCCATTGATACTTAATGATTTTCATTAACCAGCTTTGACTTGTATAAATTCAATTTCTGTGTAGGTGTTAGGGATTAAAATTCTACATTACAGGGTGCTGTGTGGCAGTTAGTCCCCAGGGTGGGCTCGTTAAGTGCAGGGATGTTTATTTGCTCTGAATTGGGTCAGAGCAGAGCATGAACCAGCACAAGGGAGCAAATCATTACTGTCTGAGAATATTCCAGTGTGATGGATTTACAGGAGTCTGCCCTTGTGCTGATGCAAGTAGTAAGAAGCATGAGGATGTTTTGAGTATCAATATTAAACCCAGGTGCAAACTGAGTTTCAGGCAGTTTTCTTCCATTCTGCTCCATGAAATTGAAGTATTTCCTGTTTCCAGAAGCTTTTGCTTTTAAGAAAAAAAATTGTGTTTGAACTACTAGGAAAAAGTGGTTGACAGCCTTGTAAATATGTATAAATCAGGGCTGTGACTAAGAGAAACTTTTAAATCTAATAGCATAAAGATTCTCACAGCATCTTTCACATGTTTTGATATAAACACTTATCTAGAGATAAATTTTGAATAGCTATGGCTAATTTGTTTGGAGAGGAGTTTGTAGGTACCTGAATTTGAAAAGCTATTTAACAGTTGAAAGGGTTTTTTGGAATTTAGCCATTCTGAGAGACAGGGGTTTATCATCTTAGCTCTCGAATGATGCAGCAGATAATAGGATTAAATTCTGTCAGAAATGTACAAACTCTGAAATCTTGTCAGTTAGAAAACTGCTGCATTTATAAGTCCAGGAAACAAAAAGAAGGATAAGACTAGGAAGGATCTTTCTTTTTCAAACCTTAAATAAATAAAATTGCTAGGCTTCTTAGTAAAATCAGGTTTTTTTCTTGATATTGAAAATGCTGCTCTTGTGTCTATGGCATGTTTTTCTCATAGACTTTGCAATAGGTGTCTTATGTTTGCAAAATTCCTATTATCCAAAATTTCAGAGGCAAGGTTGTGTCTATGCTGAAAACTGTTATGTTTTCTGTGAAGAGGGCTGCCAGCTCAGTATCCCAATGAGGCAGGGTGCTAGAAACAGATTAATTACGAGAGCTCCATCTTAGCATGGGTTCATCTCCCTCATTCCATGCTGCTTTGCCTGAACTATTTCTACTTTCTGAGATAAAACACTCATAGTTATCAGCAACATGATGATTATTTTTAAGGCTGATTGAAAGTTATGTAGGAAAAGGGCTCCATAATTATTTAAGAATTTATAGATATAGGTAGAGATTTAATGCAATTCTCTCCAAATTGAGCTTTTGTATAAATTCTTTCTCATTTAGGTATTAAAAAACCACCAACAAATAACTCAGTGGATACCTTAATTTGTCCTTTAGTGTTTTCGCAAGCATAGTGCTTGGCTTTTGAATTATTGGGTGTTCTGGTGAATGTGACATTAATTTTTCAATTATTCTGATGAAATGGAAAACTTGTGTTTCCAGGGTATTTTTAAACTAGTTCATAGGAAAGTAGGATTAAAGATCATTGCATTAGAGAGAAGTTATTTTTGGCACACGCTGCTTGCTCCTTTTTCATCGTTATTTTTCTCTTCCCGCTCTTGCCCAAAAATATACCTCCTGCTGTGCATACTTTCTCCTCTTTGTCATGCCAGTCTGTGTGCTCTTTCCAGTTCAATAGTTGAACCTGATTTTCTCAAAAGAGGCTCGTCATGTTCCCTAGGATGGCTCCCAGGTAGGTGTGGCAGATCTCAGCAGGAGATTTGGCTGTTTGCACACACACAAATGTGTGCCCGTCCTTTATCCCTCCAGGCTTTAGGATGTTGGAGTGGGAGAAGGTGTTGGCAGCTCAGTGGCTGAGCTGGGAAGGGGAGAGCTGTGGCCTAGCTGGCAGTTTTCTGCCATGGAAGGAGATTTTCTGGGCAGCATTTTACCAGTGTGAGTGGCCCTGAGTGCACTGTCCCGTTGGATCACCACACATCCACAGTGTGGTGGATGTGACCGGATGGATTTGTGCTTACCTGGTACAAAATAAACCTATGACTGATTTCTCTGTGGGTCCAGGAAAGTTGTCTGAATGAAGAGGACTTCTTAGATCCTTATTGAGAATGTTTTCTGTTGCAGATATTTGTACACAGAGAGCAAAGAGCCAAATAAGGATGAGTTATTCCTTTGTTGTTGTAGAAAGCTCTAGAAGACTTCCTTACCTACAACTGAGATTTGGATGGCAGTCCTGGCCCTGCTGCCTCCTTCCAATTTTTTCCTGCCTCCCAGGAAGCTGACATTTTAACTATTCAGAATGCAATAGATTTTTTTTTTTTTGGTAACTCCTTAACTATGCTGTTGTCAGGGAAGCTTAAAAAGTATACAGTCTCTGCACAATATTTTCAGCAATACATGTTGCTTCCACAGCTTCATAAATCCTTTAAAACTACACTCTTTCTTCTAGGAACAGTGCTTTTTTTCATCAAACTGCAAAGTGTGGTAGCATTAAAATTTTAAACTTTATCTCTACTTAAAAAAGAAATTGTGTGTACCACTAAGCTTGCTGAAAAGCCATTTTTAGTATCCCTGGTTGTGTGCTTCAGTGCCTGACATCTTCGTTTTCTCTGCTGCTGCCTAATGGCCCTTGCAGTCCTGGGATTTTTTCTAGGCAGGAATGAGAAATAAATTTTATTTTGGAGTTACTGGACAGGGATAGTTGGGATTTTTTTTTTTTTCTGTGAGAGTGGTCAAGCACTGGCACAGATGAGCTCAGGAGGTTGTGAAGTCTCTGTCCTTGGATGTTGTGAACACCCAAGTGTGTACAGCCTGCTGTGGTTGACCCTGCTTGGGCATGGGGTTGGACTTGTTAAGCTTAAGGGTGATTCCAACATCTCTGAGCCAGGGATGTAACTTTCCAGAAAGAGTTTGGAGGCTGCTTAGAGCTGGTAGTGGTTGGATTGACATGGATCCTCCAACATTCTGTACTGTATGTGGACAGTAAGGTCTCTGTTGATCCTTATGGTTGTTGATACCTTGCTTGTGATCTAAAAAATCTTTAGGATCTCTAATCACTTCTAGTTATGTTGAAATGAGACTATTTAAAATTGTTGCTATCTATGTGGGCTCCAAGCTGTTCTAGGGAACTTCCCCCCTTGCATCATAATTAAACTGCAATTTGGGGTACACTGAAGACACCATAAAGGATTTAAGAGCAGCCTGAATTGCCTTTCTTTTTGGGCAGAGAGAGTCAGGACTGAATGGAGTCAGCTATTGTTAAATTAGTTTTGTGGATGCTCTTGGTCTGGATAATGCGTTACTGGTGCTCATTTTTATGAATTTTTGTATACGTGCAAAACTATGTTTAATTTTTTTTTCTGTATATTCTCTTAAGGAAGAGTTATTCGTGGGAATGTTTGCAAAATAAAAGCTTGAAGTAGAACATGTTTACTAAACACGCATTTGCAGGAGTGATATTGACCAGGAACAAAATTGAAATGGACTTTTACCCTGAGTTGAAACTCTTTGCAGAGAAAGGGCTAAGAGAAGAATTTGGGTCAAAGACAAAATAAGCTGAGGATGACTCTTAAGTGTCCTTTTTCCAGTGGGGTGGACCTCAGTTCTGCAGTGATGATGGTCATCTACCTGAGTTCAGTGATGCTGGAATGTAAAAAAATATGTGAAATACCAAATTACAATGATCCCTCTGTGCCCTCTGTGCCTGCTGCCAGGAAAATCTTCCTTATTTTGCAATCAAGGTGAGGCAGCTTTGAGTGGATACAGGCAGGCTCCCCAGTCTTCCTCTCTGTGTAATTGTTTGGAGCTTTTTTGTGGTTTGCAGCTGTTCCATTGGAGGTGGGCAAAACGCTGACCCTGTGGATCTGCTGGGTGTGTGAGCCCGTTCTGCTCCAGTGCTCTGCTGAATCAGGAGAGGCACCAGCCCCATTTCTCCGCAGGGCGTGCAGTGAAGGAAATCCGCAGTGATGTTCCTGCAGAACGTGGGGGAGCAGCTGTGCCCTGCCACTGCCTGCCAGCCCCAGCCTGTCAGGAGAGCCTGACAGGGCCAGAGGTGTGCTTGGAGCTGCTCAGGGTTGTCAGGCCTGACACACTCGGGATGTGCCCTGGAGCCAACCTGCAGGTGTGGAGGGACCTCTGACAGTTCAGAGCTGAAATACCTGGGGACTTCAAATAGCTTCAAAGCCAGGTAGCAGGTGTGTGGAGGCTCAGATTATTCTGTTTAAAACCCACTCGTGGGTATCTCTGGCTTGTTGAGGGTTTACTTTCGACTTTTTTTACTGTCACTTTTTGCAGTTGGTCTTTTCTAACGTTTAGCCCAGACTGTAGAATGCATCATGAAAAATTGCCTGGAGAATTCCTTCCATTCCTTTCCTTGTGTATCTTTCTGTGTGAAGGTAAAGTCACCTCATAATTCCAAAAGGGTAAGGATTATTTTGGAAGACAAAAAGCAGGCAAATGATTTACAGTTTATAGTAGTCACAGAGTTGGTGCCTCTTGTGCAGAACAGTAATGACTAAACAGAAATGGAGCAGCTCTCTGCTGTTAGGCCAAAAATATATTAACTGAAAATATTTTTAATAACTCAAGGCATGATAGCTCTTGACTTTTTGACTCTAATGGTACTTCGCTGCATTAGCTGAACATTTGTGTTTCAAGTGGCAGTTGTTAAATACATCTCTGAATATGCCTGTAGAAATAATTGCAGTAATACTTTCATGTTATAAAACATTTCCCAATGGACTTGTTTTTAATCCTTATATGTGGAAACAGAAATTATGTAAATAGAAAAACACTGAATTAATAGAAGACTAAAGTCATCCTCCCCTTTTGAACACATTAGTTATAGATGTGCTTACTTTTGGAAATCCTGAAATGCATGTCCTGTGGTGAGATTTGACTCAAAACTCAGGTTCTCCTGCAAGCCCTGAGAAAACTGGCATTTTCCTAAATGCAGCAGCACAAAATCCCACACAACACTAGAAGCTGCATGACTGGCAGACTGACCTGAAGAGCTTTACTGAAAACAAACAAAATGCTTAAGAATGTTTTTCTTCATTGTTTTTCCCTTATTCCCTGTGGCCAATAAATTTTCTACTCCAGTTATGGACACTTTAATTATTATTATCAACCATATTTTTAGACAGATATGTAATTAAGAACTATTTCTAAAATTTACTTCAATCTTGTTCCAGTGTTCAAGACAAAACAATCTTGTTCCAATTCAAGCTGGAATTCTGTTGCTTTTAAGATTGGTTTCTGACAGGCTGAAAAAGTGTAGAATTTCATTATGATGGGTTAAGAAGAATTTGGTCTAAGCATTCCTTGAAGGATGAGTATTCTTCACACCTGAGAAGCTGGGGATTGTTTTCTGTAGGATTGTAAAGGAGCTGCTTCAAAAACTGAAGTGGGCTAACACTATTTTCAGCTTTGAGATGAAGAGCTGCAATACCTCAGGTAATTCAGGTTTTAGATCTCAAATCTGCCAGGGGTTGGTTTGTTTGTTTTATTTTCTTTTTTTTTCTTTTTTAGGTTTCCTTTTAATCATGAACTAATATTTCTTTGTACAAATGAGTGGAAATAATTTAAAATTCTATCTCTGTGAAGAAGTCAGCTATGTCTTTATGTGTGCCAACATATCAAAATCAAGGCATTTTCAAACATATTGTTGCATGTAAATAGCTGTTGTCCACCCTTGAAGAAACTTCTGCTCAAACTGAGAATGTATTTATAGTATAAGGACCAAACTTTCTAGTCTGGGTCTTACTCCTTTGTGGAAATCATTAATGTCTCTCCTTTTAAATCTTCAAAATACAAACTGCAGAGTTGAAAATTTAGAGTAATAATTATGAGCCAGTATCATGGAGGGGAAATGAGCTTGGTGCTGATATTGAAGAAACTACAAATACAAATGTATGTGCTGCTTTAAAAAGGTTACTTTAAAATGACATCTGGGCAATCACAACTACAGTCACTGGGGTGTATTTCACCTTGTACTTTTTAGAAGGCTGTTTGTGCCACCAGAGTTCTCATGGCTGAGGTACATTTTTTGGAGAAGTTTGGGAGTAAAGGTTATTCCTTCAGAATATGCAAGTAAACAAATGCAGGATGCTCATGGGAAATGGATTCCTTCAAGCTCGTCCTCTGACATGACCCTTGACCTGTGAGGTTTTATTATTTCTGGACTGTCATTTATGTGAAAAAAGTACAGATATATGTTTCCTAAAATTCCTTCTGAAGGAATTCTACTTTGCTATCTTATGCAGGTCCCATGCTGTTAAAGCAATCACAAATTATTGGTCAGAATGTCTGCTTCAAAATCCTCTGAGGAGGAGTTAATCATTGTCACTTATTTGAACCTTTAATTTTGCTATTAATCCAGAAATACCACCTTTTCAAACAAATCTTACTTATGTTAGAACATCTTCCCCTTTTAACTACAGCTTGAATGCACATTATTTAACATTTATCAAGCATTTCCCTACCAGGAAATTTAATCATTACTGGGCTAGAAGTGATTGTTCTGGATTGCAGAAATCTATTTTCTCCTTTGATTAAAAGTGTGTCTTGCTCTTCTTTGCCTTGTCTTTGAAGTATATTTTAGTCTGCTTTCCTTTGAGATGTGTGGGTTTTGTTTTGCTAAAAGGTCACCCCTGGCATATTGGAGGGATTAGTCAGTGCTTTGCATTGTGTTTTCTGTAGAGGACCATGTTTTTAGGCTGTCTCACTGGTCATTTTCAACATCAGACACCTATGCAATGACAACCAAGTGTGAATCAGCCTGACATTTCGGAACCCAGCAGAGCAGGGGGTTAAAATAAAAAAAAAAACCAACAAACATACAGATAAATCGTATGCTGCCTACTTTTTTAAAAAGGCCACGTTTTTACCTCTTTTGAGCACTACACATGGAGAGTACTGCAGGGCTCAAACATTCCTGCTGTATTCCCTTTAGGGTATATTGAGGAGGTGGTTTTGGTGAGGTTTTTAAATTATTTTATTTTTGGAGGGTTTTTTTGAATCTTTATGAAGTTAAAAGTACATCAATTTCTTGTCCCCTTCCTTGGCATAATGAAAGGAAGGAACACAGCTCTTCTCACACAGATGAATCCTAAGGCTGTTCAGTAGGACAGTATTCCTATAGTTTGCTTTTATTATTGTCTGTCTTTTCTTTTGTGAGTTACTGTTGATAACATTGCTCCCTACTGCATCTTGTCCTGCCTGACACCTTCATTTGGTTACCTTTACTACGTAACATTTTTACTTAAAGGAGGAATTAATAGTTTTATTCACCAGCAGAGTCTCATGGGCATCAGGGCTGTGGCCACACATCCATTGTTAGATTATAATTAATTACAGAGCTGGCTCCAGGGAATTGTACACAAAATCCTTAATGCAGCCTCAGCCTGCAGCATTTCTCAGGTGTACTTATGCCAATGCTAACATCAGCTGGTTTGGGTGGCTTGTCCAGGCTACAGGTGGCTCACTTCTCCTGAGGGCTGGGCTCCTGGAGCTGGACTTTAACTCAGGAGCCAGAGTAGCTCCCTTACAGCTGCACCAAAGAAGCACCCTAAAGGATTTCAGGTTGTTCAGAGCTCTTCCTGAACCTTCTTGCCTGCTGTAGTTGCTGGACTGTGTTGCTTGACTGCCTTCCTTTGTTTTGAGAGGGGAACTTCTTTCCTTGCCAAGCCTGGAAGTATCTTGTGAAGATGCATATGGTGACATGGATTTGGAGTCAGGCTAAGCAACAGCTGAATTTTCTTTACATATTAGAGAAAAACCCTGTCTCTACAGTGTTGTAAAGCAGTGCTGCACACTGAGGATCAAACTCATGTAATGCTGTACTTGACAACTGGTATAGCAGTGAATAAATGCTCGTGTCAAAGGAAGCAATGCGTGCTGTTGTAATAAAAACAGATGTGGCAGACTGAAAACTTTGAGACTTGGCACTTTTGCTTCTTTTCATCTTCTTGTGGTATTGCTGATGTATTTTTTTTTACATTTATTTTCTTTCCAAAGAGATGGAAAATGTTAGGAGCCAGCAAAATATATTTTATTTATAAAATCAGAAAGAAATTGTTATAGGTTTTAATTGTTTTCTGTGAGCTTATGCTATAAAGAAGGTCATAGTTCAAAGAAAAATTGTAGTCTGCTTGCCACTTGCAGATCTTGTGATTCTTTGTCTGATGCTTTAACTTGTAACCACTCTATTTTTTGGATACTGAGAAATCTGTGAGAGAAATTACAGCCAGATTGCTTCTTCATTAGATACTTGATATGACAATATTAGGAAAAGGTGAAGGACGAAATGGTATTTAGCTCTGCTTCCATGAAGATTTAAACCCTTTTGTGGTGTTCTGAAATACCAACAACACCAAAATAAATTGCAGCCTTGGAATAGAAGTATTGAAATTGATTTTGATATGAATATATTTTGGAATGTAGTAATGTATAACAAGTTTTTGTAAGGCTTCAAGCCCTTTCCCCCACTGCCCCCCTTCTTTCTTCATTTCTCTCACTAGAATACTGAACATCAGAGCCTGAATATCATTAGGAAGTGGTGCCATGAGCAGAATAGTTTTGAACAGAAGGAAAGAGGATAATTGATAATCTAAAGCAAACAGCTAGAGATCTGATTTGCTGTCACAAGTCTACTGCAGCATCTCTGAGAAAGCTTTCTGTGCTGCTAGAGTGACAGGGTGCTCAGTAAGGAGATGCAGTCTTTTTGGGAAAAATTATTTTTTTTGTAATTACTTGAAAGAGATACACAGATAGACATATTCGCAGATGCATTTTTCAAAAATAAAAGAAGTTAAAAAAATCTTGATCAAGGGCAGTTTGTTTCATTACTTAAGGAGCTTTTCTAAGCCAGGCTGGAAGTTCTCTTCTTGTTGCTGTTGTGTAGCTGAAGTCTAGAGCACGAAGATGATGAAATTGAGTTCTCCACAACTGTAAATAAAGCTGGGGCAGGATTGTGGCTGTGCTGGAACAGGGTGTCTGATGTTACAGCAAATGTAAATAGCAATGGATGGATATCTAACCATGCACTCACTCCTGCAGGGCAGATATGATGCCTGTGAGCTGTGTTCATCCAGTCAGCCTGTTTCCTGAGCCTCCTGCATCTGTCATACTTAAGCCCCTAAGTATCTGGTGTTGTCCAGCTAAATAGCAAAAGCTGTAAGAGGAAATAGACCTGTTCTAGCAGGTCAGAAGAATTGAAACCCCTGCTCAGGAAATGCTGGCAGTGGCAATGAAAAGTTGCAGATCAAGCCTTTGCATTGCTAAGGAAATTTCCCTGTCTGACCATCCAAGTGCTGCTCTGGGACCTGAGCTGGGACCAAAGCCCCTTTGCAGCTACACTCACATAGGCCTTACTCAGAAATAGATCACTTCTGATTGTCATAGCAATTCTGGTCATTCTAACCAGATTAATCACTTCATCTGCAAATAAAATATGAGTGCAGCTGGCAACTCAGGGCATGATCTGTTATCCCTACTCTCTATCAGCATACAGTATTTCCCCCCAGCAGCATTCATGTGTATCTTATTTCAATGACTCATAAATAATCATGTTCCTTTAGCTGCAAATTAAGTGGATAATGATTGCTGTTTTTCTGGACAGCATACTGATATATTATTTACAGATAGTACTGTTAATATTGTTTGGTGTTTGTGGGGGTTTATTTCCCCTAAATCTGTACTTGCAGAGATGCCACAGAGAATTTTTTTATGCTTCATTTGTTAAGACTTCCTTGTTGTCTTTCTCCTTGGATTGTTGGTAGAAATTTTCTTCCTGTTGTTTATTACAAACATCCCTGAAGGATACTAATTGTTTTACATATGTACATTTCCTTGAAAATATAACTAAGTTACTTTAGCAACCAGCTGTATGTTCTAGAGAATAGATCTATTATTTTTATAGAAGCCTCTCATCCCCAGAGACAGGAACAGTGATCTTGAATGTCTTTGTAGGTAAAAATCAGTGGATCTTTACTTATTTGTATATGTGCTCTGAACGTAGTCTTCTATTGCACAGTTTCTTTTCATTATAGAGTTCACTTGAGTCTGAGCATGTGTTTTGGTCACTACAATTAAAGAGTGTCCCTCCTAATGCCCATTGCATGGCTGTGTAACTGTTCCCTCATTTTGTGATAACGTGGACGTTGGAACTTTTGTGGCTGCATCCTTTGATTGTTGCATGGTGAATTGTTCTGGGAGTCCACACTGCAAATTGTGTGAGCTACTTCTCTGTTCTTTCTGTCCCCATTAGCAAACTGAAGCATGGGACAACTGGTTAGTAGTATTTAGGATAAACCAGTTACTGAGGTTTATTACAGAGCACTAGCAAGCATGCTCAATAACACCGTTCTGTGCTAATGCCCATCCTCAAATGTTCATTTCTTTGGCATTCAGGCATGTTTGCCAAACAGAGAACGCTCTGCTGTTCAGCTCAGGGCCCTCTCGTAGTTGCATTTGCACTCTTAATTCAGAAGTATGGCCAAAGCTTTCCTGTGTGATCCAGAATTGGATTATTCCTAAGCTTTACATGTGCCTGAATGAGGGTATCCCTTCTCAGCAGAGGCAGAGGCAGTGCTGATGTGCACTTCCTTCTCTTACACTTCCCTACCATCCCCAACACCCCCCACGGTGGAGGAAAGCAAACTGTTGTGCTTGTGTGTGTGGTGTTCCCTTCTTTAACATGTCCTTTTGCCCACTAAGGAATAGCTGCACCTTACTTAATTAGTTTATCGAGACAGACTGTACATTACTATTTATAAACTAAGCTGCTTTGGGATAATAATGCTGCTGCATTGTCAGTGAAATGAATAAAAATTTGAACATTCCCTTCACATATAGATGCGCGTGTGAGACCCAGGCTTTTCCCATGCCCCTTGTCTTCAGATACTACTAATTTTCTGTTGTTTTGACAGTGTACAAAATAGCATGCCCTGGAGGCAACTATGTTGTTAATTCCTGTTCCAAGCCAGCCCCCTGGAATCTGTTTTGGTTAGGAGTATGGGAAGGAACGAAGCTGTGGGAAATGATGTTCCTGTCACTGATTAGAGAAAGAGCTACCTTGCACACTGTCATATAGGCTAATACATGCATTGTGTGAATCCAGAGTATGAGAAGACGTTCACCAAGGTACTATATTTTTCCTCACCAGCAAAAAGAAACTATTCCATTTCAATTCCATTTCCCAGTTTTTGGTGTCCTCCTTGGCTCATTTCCCAAACAACTCTGAACTCTGAGCTGGGGATGTCTTTCATTCCCACTGCCCATGTTGTTTGTTCTAGCTGCTGGATCTTTTCCATTTCTGGGAGATGTTGCATGTCCCTGTTTCTCCACCAGACTAATTTTTTTTGGCTCCAGTGGGCCTTGTTCTTGGAGCAGAGAGTGCTGAGTGTCTGGTCAGAAATGTTATAGTTTCAGGGAAGGTAGTTTATGAATTTCCAGGCTATTTCTACTTTAGGTTTTGTTTGTGTTGCTTGTTTCCTTTCTCCTTACTTGTTATATAGTAATTGGGATTTTTTAGTTTTTCCTTCTGTGCTCTCTTCCTATACAGAAGTAACATTTTCAAAAAATCCTCCGTGGTCCCATGAGGAAACTGTAGCCAGTCTTTCATTTCTTTATGTGGGCACACACACACAGAAGGACAAAGAGCACGGCCATCATGTCAGTGCAGCACAGTGAAATATCACTAGAGGACTTGTTTCTTCCTGCTATCTTAACTTTTTTCTTTGTTGATATTCAAGCATAAATTATTCCTAATGCAGTTCTTCCTTAAACATTCCCTGTACACTGATAGGCTCAGCAGAGGTGGGGTCACCAGGGGAATGGATGACTCAGGCTGTAAAACACTGAATCAACAGTCACAATGGGTAGATTCATATACTTTTGGCATGTAAGTACAAGCTGGCACTTCATTTCCCTGAGTTTTGTTGATGAATTTTTCCAGAATTAATTCAGACATAGTGAAGTATTGAGAGGTAACCTGACCTGTGGTCTGCTTGGGTGCAGGTTATGGAGGAAAGTGTGTTGATATTGTTACCTGCTCCCGTGGTGTTACATTTGCCTCAGAATGCCTTTCGTGCTCGTGTTTTCATCAGGTTCTGTTTGAGTGGGGTGCTAATAATACCCAACACACATGTTTAAACATATAACATGTAGCTGGTCTTCTGCTTCCCTAACTGTGTAATGTTTCACTTTGTTCACTTTTTTTCTTTGAAAAACTAAGGGTTTTGGAGATGCTGATAGTGAAATCATTCAATAATGCAGCATGGGGCTGTGAAGCTTGCCAGCCTGAGAACAGGATATAACAAGCTTTTATTCTTTGGCATCAGCTGAAAAGTAGTCCTTTTGTTTTGTTAAACTTTTCATTTGGATTGTTTTGAAGGGAAGTGATGCACTGTGGCTCAAACTGACAACTTCTATGTTCTTTACCAGGGGCAACTTTATTGAATATCATCTCTGACTGAAAGGCGAGTTGCGTACAGCAGTAGTCCAGTGTCACAATAGAGATAAATAACACTGTCATCAAAGTAGATGTGGGTTTAATTTAATTTCATTTATCCTTCTGCACCGGTGTTTCCCAAAGAGCTCTGATGCTTTTTGCTGATCTTCCCTACTGGAGATATGCAGATGAGTTATTTTCCTGTCAGGTCTATCCAATGAAATTCAAGATCATGCTGCTAAGCCACCTTTTTACAGGAAAAATGATCTAATGACTGGATTGCAGTAGTGTCTCAGAAATAAATTGTCTCCTGTGTTCAGATAGCACCAAGTGGTGACCACTTTAGTGCAAATCTTCTTCCTATTGTTAAAGGTTTCTCAATAGGATAAAAGCCTGTGCTCTTGGCAGCTAAAAGATTTAGTCACATCTAGATAATGTATTTGAGACAAGCCACAGCTAGATCAAACTATTATTTGTGAGGGTTTTGCCTCCATTCATCATGCACTAGTACTTTTTGCAAGAGTTCAGCTGTAGAGCTCGTGCCAGAGTCACTGGTAGTGTTTTTTGCGGGTCTAATTTTATTTTTCCTAAGTCTGTCTCTTTCTTTTTCTCCCTTTTGTTGTATTCTATTGAATTGTGAGCTGACTAGCCTTCCTGTGTGGTGGGTCGGAAAAATTTGGCTGTCTCTCCATTCCAGCTCTTGATAGTGAACATCAGCTCTCTTGCCATTCCTCTGAAACTGTGCTACATTCTAAAAAAAATGATTATAGAGTGCAATATTTAAGGGTTGTGTGAGATATTTAAGGTGGCATGAGATCAGGTTTTGTGGGGGGAGCTGGCTATATTTGGAAATCTCAGTGATCTGCTACTGCTTCTGTGATCAGCTTTAGAGAGGACAAAGTCAAACAGTGTCAAAAGGTGTCAGCCTACCCTTTTGTGCTTTGGCAACTGCTTTTCAGTAAGTCTACTGTAATTTTTCAAGTGATGTCAAGTAGTGCTAATATTCAGTCATTTTAATAATGTGATGAGTCTTAGCAGCAAAGACTTCCTGCTGTCTCACTATTTGAGCCTGGTGCTGCTACATCAGCTGTCTCGTAAGGACTTCATCATACACAAACTTTTATGCTTATCTCACTCTTTCCACCAAATTATAATAGGGTCAGTTTGAGACTACGTACCAGGAGATTTCATTGGCAATTTGGACTAAGGCAAAAACTTTAATATCTGAAGGTTAGATTTAATTGTCTCCCTGTCTCTTTTAACTGTAATAAAAGAGTGCTAAAAAAACTTCAGCCAGGTTTCCTTTTGTTTACTCCAGCAGCAGGTTCAAGCCCAAAGGAGAAAAAAAAGGTATAAAACAAGCTGAGTTGGCCTTTTGTATTTATCAGAGCTTTTCTAGCATTGGCTTCTCATCAGACCAAGTTTGCTTGCTGTGAGGATAATCTGACTCACCTTTTGAAAAGTTAAAGGTCAGCTGCACTTGAGGAAGCCCCTGGCAGGCAGTGGCTCATAGAAAATACTCTTGGCTCTTTCTTGACAATTACCCTCTCTGGAACCATAGGCTTTTCTTTGCTTGCCTCAGGCTTCTGAGATCCCAGGTAGTTTATTACCCCGCAGAAAGCACTGGGTAGATCCCACTGCTGTGTTCACTGCTGTATATTCCTTAGGGAAGAATAAAAGGTGGATGGTTTTGCTTTTGAGCCAATGTATGCCCCATTAATCTGTGTCCCTTCCGTGGAGCAGCTAATGGTGCATTTATTTATTTCCTCCTCCTTTTTCTTCAGTGCTCTCGCCCTTTCATTTTGAAGACACAAGGTGTGTTAGTCTAAAGAATGATCCCAGTCACCTGCAGGACTCTGAGCCCAGGATAAAAATGAATTATTAAACCAGAAGTGAATTTCTCTATTAGGTAGAGTGAGTTTTAATAATGATGCCATATAGGCAGAATGCAATTCTCATTTATATACCAGTCCCTGACAAAAGAATTGGTTATATTACTGTCTGCTTTTAGGTATGTAGGTTTATACCTGACAACTAGTTCTGCTAAGTTCACGAGTAGTAACAAGCAATATAAACCAACTTAACCACTGATAGGAATTCTCTGGTTTAGAATGGGTTTGAAATGGTTGTGTAACTGGGAAAATGGT
Organism: Acrocephalus scirpaceus scirpaceus; assembly: GCA_910950805.1. NCBI lineage: Eukaryota > Metazoa > Chordata > Aves > Passeriformes > Sylviidae > Acrocephalus > Acrocephalus scirpaceus. Next base: position 71,761,109 of record OU383778.1, on the reverse strand, counting down.
CAGACGAGAGAGGATCCGACAAGGCTGCTAAGAGAGACTTTGTGGGCAAATGAAATGAGCACGTGTGTAAAACGAACCACTATTGCAGCGCATGTAAGTGTGCGCGTATGCGCACGCACGCTCCCGGGCTGGGGCTGATGAGCCTCTGGCAGGGAGCTTTGCAGAAGCTGTGAGTATTTTTAGTGGAAACGAGATCTCAGCTCAGTTCTCTGGCATGTGACTTCCTATTTCTGTAAGTTACTTCCAAGGGACTTCCTCTGTTAAATCTACTTGTCTCCGGAGATTTAATCTGGAGCCGGAGCGTGGTCTGCTTTGTCCTGTGCCTGTGACAGCATTTTCCTGGAGTTTGCTTTTGAGTATTTTCTTCTTATTTTGCACTGTCTCCAGCATGCAAGGATCTAGTGGCTGCTACCCGTGATCGGAAGCTGAATACGTTTATCCAAGTCTCAGTGGTGCACCCAGCAGAGCACGTTTTGACGCGGTATTCAAGCACTGAAATCGTGGAGGTGAGAGTCTTTCTTATTGAATTAACATGTTGATTCATGGATTGCTCATTTCTTCCTTAGAAAGTGAATTAGGAATAAAACAAGTTAGTGCATAGTCTTAGGTAAGGCAAGCACACTCAGGCAGTTAGTAAAGCATACCTAAGTGTGCTGTAGTTCTTGGCATTTAACCAGGAAAAACAGAAATTAACTTGGCTTTTCATGAAAGCTCTGTTGTTCCAATTAGAGGCATGGAGAATATTCTGATTCTCCAGATGTAAGTTTAGAATGAAACAGGGAATAGTTGCTCTCATGAAGGGACAAGGCAATGCAAAATAAAACTGAATTAGGAGTATAGTGACTTTGGAAAGTATTTTTATATTGCAGAAAAACATAGGTGTATTGTGTGGTTTGTTTTCCTATTCATTTCTTACTCTGTTTTTTCCATTAGAGAATTGATGCTTTTTCAACTTTAAAAATACTACCCCTACCTCTATAATTTGGGAAAAGAACCTGTGTACGTAATGTCTGTGACTTTATATAAAATAATTAGTGACTTGCATCATACATTACAACAAAAGTCGTTTGAGGCTGGCTTTGCTAGTCCTCACTTCACCCTGTAAGCATCGGTGTCAGAAACAGCAGGAATGGTTCAGAGAAAACGAAGGGTGAGCAACATAGGTGTAACTTGCTTAACTTACTGGAGAGATTCATTAAGAGCAGGGAAGTCTCATTGTAAACACACACAATTTTGCCAGAGGCTTGTTTTAGCAGTTAAATACAATGAGAATATTTCATGAGCTCTTTGTGTGATTACTTTCAGCCAGCTACTAATTAAATTATTATGGTTTCAGCCCTCAACCATCCTGAAACTGCTTAATTCAAATATCTTGTATTTGATCAGGATGTTTCAATGCAGACTGTCTGGAATGATGTCATAGAGAAGATGAATAGATAACTATATATATATATATTAAAAAATAGAAGTTGATGTATTTCATAATGTAATGTCGTACACCTCAATAAATTCCTGAATTTGTTTGGCAAGGTTCTTGGCTTTGTAGTCAAGTTTTGGTGGAGGGGAAGGCAGGGGCACGGAAAGTTAATCCGTAAGATAAACTACCCTTCTCATGCACAGTCTTTTTTTTTTTTTTTTTTTTTTTACTTAATGGAAAATTTAAGGATACATGCCTGGTAATCTTCAGAAATTAAGTATAATTACACATTAAGAAATTATAAACAACATTTTGTGTGATTCATTTTTTATGAATGATATACAATTGTATATCTTTAGCTATGATTTAGTTACTTCTGTGTACATCTTTTAGTGTAATCATAATGTTTCAAAGCACAGGAATGGTATTTTATTGCAGTACTACCTAAAGAAGAGTATTTCAATTCCCCCTCCACAAATCAATAGCTTTAAAGTAATACTGAGAGTCTGTGTAGCATTTCTATATACTTGTTATTGTGGCTTGATGAAGATTGCTGTTTTTTGTATGTGTGTGCAAGTTAAATCTTTAGCTCACTTAAATTAAGATGAAATTGAGGTACTTTCAGAAAGTGTCGTGGGAATAAGAAAGGGTTTGGTTATTACAGGTTGTATTTCAGAACCTGATACTGGCTGGGCTGTTCCAAACCGTGTTACTAGGCTCTGCGTTCAGAAATGCTTTATATCCTTTCCAGTCAAAAAACTTTCCAGGAAGTTGTTACGGTTTTGTTTGGGTTTTGCTTGTTTGTTTTTAGTTTTCCTGATACAGTTTTAAGGTTGTTTGTTTTTCTCATTGATTGGGTAATAGACCTGAGCTGTTTCCATCTCTGCTGTGGATGGCTGACACCTCTTGGGTTTCTGTGCCTCCGTAGTGACATCCCACACCTTGCACAGCTGTTACCTTACTGAGTGTTTACTCGTGTTGCACAGGGTACAAAAGATCCACTGTTTTTGACTGGTGTGACCTTCCCACCGGAATACCCCATCTATGAGGAAACTAAAATCAAACTGACAGTCTATGATGTCAAAGATAAATCCCAAGACACGGTAAGTGCTTTGCTTCATTCCTTGTGCAGATCTTACTGAGGAACAAGCTTCTTGCTGTGCTGTTCTTCGGCTCTCATTAGCGAATTGGGGAAAGGGATTGATGTAAAATTGGTTTTGCTGTTCTCTTTTGCCTAAAATCTACTTTATCTGTTGTTGATGTATTAGAGAATAGAGAAGAACTATGCACTTAAGACAGGCACTTTGCTATTGGCTTTTTAACTGGTTACATGAGTCAGCACAGGTATCCCTGGCAAATAAAAGATTGCTCTGGTGTGCTTTTTGAGGGCAGAGAACACATGGAATAGACTGAGATAGCACCATTGGGAATAATTTTTCAGAAATGTGTTTCTGACAGTGTGTTCTACTTATATGCACAAACCAGAATGACAGTGGAGCCTTTAACTTGGGAGTGAGCTACTCATATTTTATTTTAATCTCTAGTGTGGTGATACCTGAAGTTATTGATTTGTAGCAATCCAAGCTCTACAGTGTCACGGCTAAAGGTGAATCATTTGTGGTTCCGATGTTCTACATTCTTGAATACAGAGTCAGCTTTTTATTCTTGGAAGTTACTCACTTGAGCTGATATGTGGAGGTCAGTGGGACAATCTGAGTGATTTAAGTGCTAAACACGGAGCTAGAGTGCCATTTTATGTGTTCCAGGTAGTCTAAGACAGCCTGACAGAGCTAGATGTCATCACAGGACCTATGGGAACTGTGTTTGTCTTCTGTGGCAGCTGGGGTCCAGCTGATAATTTGCTCTTGGGCATCAGGAATGGACCTTGACACCTGTATTTAATTAATTGAATTGCTCTACATATTTGTAGCTGGCACCCAGCATGATTAAAGCAAGTGCAAGCTTATGTCCTGACTGTATATGTGTTCATTATCTATAAGAAGGAAATTAAAGGCATAATTTAAGGCTTGAGACTGTCTTTGAACTGCTTACAAAAGTAAAATTCTATGTTTTGAGAACTTGTCATGTTTTTCAGGTATAGAATTGTTGATCTATTTGTTTAAATTTTCAACTTTTGTGAGCCAACAGGTTGGTTCTGTCCTCTCACTGTGCTCTTTAACAGAAATGTGTGGAATATTTTAAGCATAGAATCAGGATTTCTTCTCTAAGACCAGGGAAGGGAGATGTACATGCATTTTATAATGTATATGTTTTAAATTTCGTAATGGATAAGACCACAGGGGCTTAAAATGGGATCTGCTGTTTATTCAGTAGTCACCTGTGAGCAGGTAAGAGGCATTGAGTGACTAGAGTTGGACTTTGTCCTTCCCTTCCAGTTTCATTCTGACAGATGCTGGAAAATAATCTCCTATCTGTAAGTGATAAAAGTGACCTGGACTCATAGTGCTGTTCCCTGTACCACTGCTTCTCTAGCTCTGGGCTTCTCTACTGCCACTTCTGCAGGAGAAGATGTACCCTAGAGAATTAATATCATTTGATAAGCTTCTTGCAAGCCTGTAAGAACTTTTTGTAACTGTTCCTTACAAGTGTAGTACTAGAGTGGAGGACTAGAGTCTCTCCCAGGGAATCCAACTGATGTAGCTTGGAAATCATGAGAGAATAACTTTCTCTATTGTCATAGCATTTATATTGTTCCTGTGTGAAACATTCTAGATCTTTTTGTAGGGGAAAATATTAATCCCATCTCTGGTTTACATACATTTAGCATTTTTTTTACTACTCAGCCATTCTAAAGCTGGATGTAGGTAAGAAAAAAATAAGATGTGAGATTTAAATCAAGGTGGGCTGTAGCCTATGTGAAAGACCCCAGGCTACATCCTGGTTGCAACTTCATTTATGGCAATATTTGGACTTCTTATTTACATCCTAAAATCTCAGTGATGATAAAACTTGACTTTCTTGCCTGTAATTAATTAGAAGCCATCACACTTTCTGTTAGTTTGGGTGACTTTTTTTTCAAGTCTGGATGTGTATGTCAGTTCATAAAAGTCAGGTTGAAATGAGGTATAATTTATTATCATTACCAGCACAGCTGCAACAGCACAGACCTCTGTGCTTGCTTCACAACCCAAGAAATTGGATGTGTCCCTTTGGCAGTGAAACTGCTCCAAGTGCTGGGGTGTCACAGTTCTGATTCTCCAGTCTGCACCAGAGCTGGCTTTCTTTTTCCTCAAAAAGTGCTGCCACATATTGTGGCTGCCAAATGTAGTCCCACCATTCCTCCAAGCAGACAGGTAATCCACTTGGGGGTGGAGGGGACTCCAGGCCTGCTAGGCATGCCCTGCTCCTCTAGGCTGTGCTTCAGAGCCGACACCAGCTCAAATAATTGGGCATTTTTGGCAAAAATAAACCTTGGATTTGGCTGTGAGATGTTTTTCAGAAATTGCGCTACAGTAATAATTCCCACAGCATCAGGGCTGCATTGCTTGCCTCAGTTAATAAGCTCAAAGTAGCTAATATCCCTTGTCACGAATATATATTTTAATTTTCTTATTTCTCTTGTTGCAACTATGAGAAGTGAATTCTGTGCATTAATTAAGCTCAGCAGGGTTTTACTGCCACAAATAGAAGACTGTAGAGAAGGCTTGAAAAGTGCAGTGAGTACATCACAGGGTAAAGCGTTTTCTTGGGTTTTGTTAAACCTGTGTCTGTACAAGAGAATTAGCTCTCGTTTTCAAACCTGCTGCATTTTGGCTATAATACAAAACTAACTAAATTCTTCTTGGGTTGTGCACACAGGTCATAACTTTAAAGTGAAAGAGGATGCTCCTCACTGAGAAACAACCAGAATTTATTTTTGGCCTGCTCTTTTAAAAAAAAAATCTTGAAAATAACCTTTCAATGCTAGTATTCCTTTATCAGAAAGCTGATAGTTACTTCACTCTTGCCTGTCATTTAACTTACATTATGTAAGAAGTGTGGTTTAATTATATTGAAATACTGTGCAGCTGGGATCACATTCACTGTGCTTGACACACTGAATGTTCTGACTGCACTTTTCACTTTTTATGCATCTCTGTCTGATGTTGATCATAATTATATCTTGGCTGTGTCAGACTTTCTGTAAATGAGGCTTTTTAATTTGAAGTAATGGGGGGTTTTGTTTGTTTTGACTAGTCTTTCTAAGTGATTAGTTACTGTAAGTTTTCATGTAAATAGAAACTTATAAGAAAGACTATGGTATTCCCAGTTCACTTTGGTATCGTTAGAATAAAGTAGCTGGAATGCTTCTGAAATATCCTCAGTGAAGCCATGCATGCAGATCGGTGGGTAATGCCATATTATGAAAAATGTATAGTGACATCTGTTTCTACATCACAAAGATTTTTCCTCTCATGTTGCCATGAGCAAATTTATGTTTTGCTGGCTTGAGCTACACTGTCTTCAGGATTTTGGAAAGTTGGGTTTTGTTGTAATGTTGGGGCTGTACCTGTTCTTTGTCATTGTCTAGTAAGATCAGAATTATAGGCTTGTAAACTCTTCAAAAATTACCTCTGTCCCACATTTGCACAATCTTGCTGTTCTTACCTTTCTTATAGGCATGCAGGTTAGCCCAGTTTGGTCTAGCAAGTTTTAGAGCTGAAGTCAGGTTCATTCTCTCAGAAAATACTGCATAGCACAAGTCAGGTACCACTGCCACGTGACAGAGCCAGAGAAAATACAAGGCTGATGATTTTGTGTTACACTGGCAGGAGTCTGGTGCCTAATCTGGGAGGCAGAAGTTGTTCTGTGTTTGCAATATGTGTGTCCTGCAGCAAGAGTTATGAACTGCAGTGAGTTGGGCTGCCTCTTTTTCATCCACATGTGGATAAGTGCAGGGAGCAGAGGCAGGAGGAACTTCTGAACCTGCTGGGAACTTTCTGTATCTTATCTTTGCATCACCCCTTCAAGATAATCTTCTTTGGATGGATATAACTACTGGAATTCAATGTGCAATACTGAATGTTACACACAGCCACTCCAATGTTATCTCCTGAGAGCAAGGAGAAACTGGATGCATAAAAGGCTGTTAAAACATTGCATGTTTGACAGTCTGGTCTTCCTTTTTTTACTTCCCAAATTTCATCTTAATCACTGAGAATAACATTAGATTAATTTGATAATTTTAGAAGTAGAGGGGCTAGAAGATCTGTTTTGGATATGGGAACATAGGTTGTAAAGCAGCAATTTTAGATTACTTAAGCTTTAAATTACATGTCTTTTAACTCTTGGGGTTTGAATCTTCTATTAAACCTGTTCACTAGGAATGAAATTTGGCAAAAGGTTTTGCCTTGGGTGTTTCTTGATTTTGCAAGTGTCCCTGTTAAAACTGGATCCCACTGGGACGAGTGGAAAATGAGGACTGTCCATCACGACAGAGGCATTTTGAGTTCAGCTGTGAAGCCAAATCCGAGGCAACAGCGTTCCATGTTCCCTCACGGGCGTTGATCCCTGTCACACCACCACCATCAGGCAGTTTGGTCTTTGGTGCTTTGCCATCTCTGCTGAAGGAACATTAGGAGTGCTGCAGAGCAGTGTGTTAAATGCATTAGCAGAGATAAATGTGAAATCTCGTCCCTCGCCTCCCTGCTCTCTGCCTGCACCAGAGTGCACTCAGTCCCTCACCCCTGTGAATGCTAAAAATACCGAAGCTGTTTCTCTTCAAAAACTGAAGCAAAGTGCTGTACTTTGTTTAAAGAAAAAGCCACTGAAGTCTTCCCTTTCTCAGTTCTGTTCACTGCTGCCTCTGTAGAATTTGCAGAGAACTGTTGCCTTAAATTAGAAACTCTTATTGTCTGATTCTCTTTAAAAGAGCAGTACTGTAGGCTACTACAATCCTATCCACAGAAATACTTGCACTAAAGCTTTAGATGTTCATGTTTCTCTTCAAAATCTTCTAATTTTTTCCATTAATATATATTTGATGATAGATTTAGTTTTCCTTTTGCATCAAGCTAGATGTTCTTACTAAACATCATTATTAGGAGGAGAGGAATGGTTTTTGATTCTTCCAGGCACCTGCATGTCAAATCCACGTGAAGTATTATTGTCAGACTTTCTCTGTATTTTTTAAAAGTCTTGGATGTGAAAAGGGAAATTCAAACTACTGACATTCCTTTGGGTTTATATTGATATAAATCCTTTCTTTGAAGTGGCTGAGGGTACAAAGAGGTTTCATATATCTTAGTCTATCTGTAAGAGAATTGAGGATAAGTGTCAAGACTGGTAAAGGTACAGGTATAGTCTTAAAGCCCATTTGTAGCCTTACTGCTCTTTGCACCTTGCCCTTGAAAATTCAGTGGGAGGATTGGGCTTTGCAAAAATCTTTCTCCCTTTGAAACTATCTGCTATTTTTTCTCTTACCCTTCTATAACTTTTTTTCCTTTTGTTATTGAGGCAAACTCCTCCCTATTGCTGTATCATCAGGGAAAATTGTAACCTACTGTTCATTAATTTTCCGTTTCTTTTCCTTTTCTACCTACTCTGCCAATCAAATGCTACTGCTGCCTCACATCAGGCAAAGGTTTGTTCTAAAAGCTGACATTTGGGAAAAGATTTTTAAAAGTACCTAGCAATGAGACCAATTGTATTCTCTAAAAGTTTAAAGGGTTGCCTTGAAAATTGCTTAGAAAGGAAGGAACAAATTAGTAAGTTATAACATTTTCCTGTAGATTTTATTTTAATCAGCCAGGGATTTCAGTAACTTAGGCATGATTGTTGCAGTCTCTGTAGCACTGCCTGAAAAACTTGAAAATATGTCATTCTTGTATATCTTTCACTGCTCTGCCCCTCACTAGACCAGCACAGAGCACATCAGAACAGTCCAACAAATCCAAGGTGGCTTTTGCACGGCCCTGTCATTTCTAATGATGACTTTTAGTGTTCAAGGGGCATGCGTCTTGTATGGAAGGCTGGGAAGATTTCCTCTGAAGTATGCATGCTGCAGCAAATAGAGGAGTTTCTGTAGTCAGTGTGGAGCAATCTGGCAGTGAAAATGTGACCTCAAGCTGTAGAATATGCTTCTGTCCTTTCAGAGGGTTGATCTTCTTTCCTCCCAGTGCCCTTGATGCTGACACCCCCTGGATAAGGCACTGGGGGAGCTGCTCCTCAGGAGGGATGGCCAGGACTGCAGCCCTCATGGGGAGCCCAGGCACTGCAGGGCTGAAGGATTTCCTTGAGCTCAATGCAGCAACATGGAAATGTTTGAGTCACTTCGAGGATAAGATTTGTTTGTTCTCACTGGTAATTTTGTATTTATTGTCAGGTGAAGGATCAGTTCTTCCAGCTCAGGTGTGTGGGTACCCAGACAACAGCTGGTCTTGCTATTAGAGTCTGGGGCAAAGAAGGCATTAGGAACCTCAGCCTTTTCCTCATCCTTTGTCTCTGTGTGCCTCTGTATCCATTAAAGATGAGGTTCTCCTTAGCCCTCCTTTTGCAGCTAATGTATTTATAGAAACATTTGTTACTGTCTTTTATGGCAGACACCAAATGAAGTTCCAGATGGCCTTTGGTCTTTCTAATTTTCTCCCTGCATAAGCTAATGGAATCCTTGTAGTCCTCCTGCATTGTTTTCCCTTTCTTCCAAGGGCCACAAACCCTCTTTTTCTCCCTGAGTTCCAGCCAAAACTCTTTGCTCATCCAGGCCAATCTTCTTCCCCACCAGCAGGTCTTTGGGCATGGGGGGGTGGCCTGCTCCAGTTTAAGATTTTGTGCTGAATGTCCATCTGTCCTGGACCCCTTTGCTCCTCAGGACTGCCACCCAAGGGACTCTGATAACCACATTCCAAAACAGGGCAAACCTTGCCCTCAGCTGTTCTGCTGACTCCCTTTCCTTCTCTGAGACTTGAAAACTCATCATTTTGTGATCACTGTGCCCAAGGCAGCCCCCAGCCAATGCATCACCCACCAGTGCTCCTCTGTTCACACAAACCAGGTCCTGTGAGGTGCCCTCCCTGGTTGGCTCGCTCATCAGCTGTGTCAGGAATTCCTTTTTCTCACATTCCAGGAATCTCCTGGACCCTTTACTTTCTACTGGCAATGCCTTAAGTTTTAGCTTTTATGTTTTTCAGATTCTGTGCTGCCTAGGGTGTAGTTCTGAGTCTCATATTAAGTGAGCTCTCTTCACAGAGCAGGTAGACAAAAAAAATCCTTTTCCTGCTGAAGACCAAGGACAACAAGTACGAGTTTCAGGCCCAAAAGCATAAATGATGGTGGACTGAAGAGAGAAAACAAGAAGGATGAGGCTTCACAACCCTAAGCTGTAATTGGACAATTAAACCCCAATATGCAAATGCACCAAAACTTATAAAAGTGTGAGACCTTGTGACTGCTCATCCATTTTGTGACCATTTCAGTTCCATCTTGGGTGTAGCCCTGGTCAGGCTCTTGTGCTGCCCAAGGCAAGTACAAGAGGTTGCCCAAGCAACCTTTGTACCCTAAAGGCCTTTTAATAAATAAATACCTTATTCTCTTAGCTCTGTCTGGTCTCTGTTCCAGGTCAGCCTTCCCAAGGCATCACTGGGTTGAATTTCCTGCAGATACCTGATAAGCTGAAGTCCCACCATGAGAATGAGGACTGCTGATAGTGTGAATTCTCCCAATGTTTTGTTCACCTCTTCATCCTGCTTGGGTGATCTCTCTGTCTTGTTGCCCCTGATCCTTTCCTGTAAACTCTTAACCCTATAGTCACCATCATTAAACTCTAGACAATCAGAACCCTCCCTGATACACAGGGCTACCCCACCACCTCCCCTTCCTTCAGAAGGGTTTGTAGACATTGATAGATATCACACCCTTTGTAGAGATTGATGTAAAACAGATTGAAGTGTCCAAAAAGGATTGAAAATATGAAAAGAAAGGTGTATGGAGCAATGGTAAGTCTGCTCTTGCTTTTGTGTTGTGAAAGCAGACACTCAAAGGTTGGGAACAGGTTTTTTTTTTTAGGTTTTGGGGTGTGTGTTCTGTGAAATTGAAAACAGCAAATTCAATCTGCTAGAACAGATTTTTCTTCCTCTACCATGTGCCTCACAAAAGTGTCTTTTACAGTTATGGCCATGCTTGTACCAGTAAATGTTTACATTTGAAACTTTTTATTTCAAAATAAAAGCTGAGCAAAAAATTCTATTTAAAAATTGCATTAGAAACATATGCATTGGATGTAATATGAGACTTCTTAAGCAAATTTTTGCTAGAAGAGCATAGTAAATTGCTCTCAGAGTAAACTAGTTAAATGTTTTGTATTATGCTGTATTTTAAATATTTGATGAATAAACATGAAAGGCTTGTGTAATCATTTAGGATTTCCAATGCTGTTAGAAATGCATGTATCATTGAATTTTACAGTAATCAAAGCCTCTTTATATAATCATTATGCAGTATTTTACAGAAACAAATTCCCATGTGGCTGAAATTCTCCATGCTTGGCTTTCTTCATGCCAGAAATGAGGATTTTGTTTTGATCTGCTCTTTGTTTTGTCCTGCTCACCACAGATTGTGCGATTACAAAGGGAGGACAAAAATCCCTGCCTCCTAGCATACATTTTCTTTAAGGATCTGTTTGCAGCTTGCCTAGTGATGGCCAGAAAGCCAGGAGAACAAAGGACAAATGCAGTCTGTAGTGGCCAACACTCTCAACACTCCTCTCAAAATCTCAGCAGCATAAATGTGAATGAACACCATTAACAGCAACAATTGTGCACCCAATGTTTCAGTGTACAAAGCACCTACTGCACTGAACAGAGCATCAGCTGCTCTGTGGTGTTCTGGCCCTTTGTGGTATCTGAGATGTCCCTTCACTGAGGAGTAAATTGACTTCCCTCACTTTGAATTTATTACCTTTTGGTGAGATCATGGGTTGTAACCAAGGACTCACTGGCGCAGTGACATTAGTTATGTTTCTATTTAGTCTTTTTGGTGTGGTGGTGTTGTGATTTTTGGAGGTGTTTGTTTGTTTGTTCCATTTTGCAGTGATGAGAATTTAGTGCATTTTGTTCTCCTTCCCCTCTGCACCCTCTTCCCTCCCCACCCTCCACTGAGTTCTTCTCATTACACTCCTGGTATTTTTAAAGCAAGAATAGTTGAAGACTTTTATAGTACCATGCAGCTGTTGATGTTTATTCTTGCAGTCTTATCATCCTTAAATCCTTTCCCATATACACAGCCTCACTAATGTCAAATGAAAAAGCTGCAAGTCACAACTATCCAAACCACTTTAGTAACATTTCATTTTTCTTTTCTTTTTGTCTTTTTTCTGTTAAAGTTTAGAGGAGGGAACAGTATGACTTTCTATTTTACTGGGTTTTTCTACCCCACCTCTCCGTGCAGGCTTCAGCATATTTCAGTAAGGCACAGCATTTAAGGCATAACCAGTGTAATGGCTCATCGAGCTACCAAGGTAACTCAGAGCAGAAAACAAAGGTGGCAATTAGCAAAGGCTGTTCCATCAGCTTTGACTGTAAAACACCTGAGCCACCTGCAAGAAAAATTCTGAGGGCTCTCACTGGAGAAAAAACAGACAAATGTATTTTGTCTGCGAGTTGATAAGCAGACATGTTGTCACACACGTCAGGAACAGTAAAGGAGTAGAACATTTGCCCTGTTTCTAGCATATGTGTTCGTGTGAGATTAAAGGGAGGTTTTGAGTGTATTTTACGTTAGTCTGACTTGATGTCTGGCTTGACAATCCTTTCTGGTGGAAGCTGAAGTCTTCTTGCTTCATGTGTCTCACTGTTGTGTTTGGTTGTCTACATTGTTCAGGTGTTTGGTTCTAAGGTAAGACCGTGGGCATTTGTCACTGTATGTTTAGTGAAAGAAGGAAAATCACTGGATCTCTGTGGAGTAGAAGTCTGGGTCTATTAGGACAAAATTTTGCAGGTGTAACTGTCTTAGTAGTTTGTCTCTACTATTTCCACCCAAATCTGGCAGCAGCAGCTGAGGCAGCTTTGTGTCACAGTCCTTCAATTTCGTTTTCCCTGCTTTCCTCTTCAGCAGTTTTACTGGGCTATCAGAAGTGCATTGAGACTTACAAGCTAATTCCTTTCGTTGCAGCAGCATCTGCACTGTGAGCAGTTGTATGTAGATATGTTTTGTCTTAAAATGCAGATCCATAAGTTTGTGTTGGGAGAAAATCATTTCTCTATTGAGAACCCTTCAGACAGGGTTGTTTGCTTCTGAACAGCAGATCTGTGTCATGGGGGACAAATGTGATTTTTTTTCCTGTAGAAAGCAGCAGTTAGTATGTTTCTGGGATGCTTGAAAGGCTTGGATTTTGACACACAGCTGCCTCAGTGAAACCAAACACGGAGGTCCTTGATTTGTTATAGCTGGAGATTCTCACTGCCTCTGTTCCTGGGAATTACTTGGCAGCTTTCCAAAAAGAAGTAATTGCAAGGCTCTTGCTAAAGAAATTATCTCTGAATGTGGAAGCTCTGGACAGTTACTATCCAATTATTGCTTCCCTGTTCTGAAATAACATCACCCCTGTGAGACAAGGAAGTTTCTGAATAATTAACTGAGTCCAAATGGCTTTCAGGCTGGGGCATGGCAGAAGACTGTCCTTGCAGTATAAATTAAAGTATAGGCACATGTGCCCAATTTCATGGAGAGGCTTCCTGAGAGACTTTTTCTGTGTACACACAATACTCTGTGAGAGCCATGGCCAAAGTTTCATTGCCCATTAAGACAACCTTGACATTATCAGCTAGCAATCCTCTCCTGCTGAATAAATCTGTCTGGACCTAGAGTTAGCCCTGTATAGAGTATTTGATAGCAGGGCAGGGGTGTACCCCTTTCCTCTGCTCCTTTCCTAATGGTCCTCAGGCAGTGGATCACTGGATCCCAGAAACTGCTCCTGTAGGAGGGATCACAGGGCCTGAAGCTTTCATGTGTGTTTTCAGAGAGATGGAAGCTCCTAATCAGCACTACATTCAGAATGAGGACAAAAAGCCTGTTAACTCCAGTGGCGTTGAACTCCACAGGAATAGGATACTGGCATTCTTAAGCTCTAAAATATTGTTCCTCAAAATCCATGAGCAATCTGTTGAAGGAGTTGAAGAGACAGTAACAAGAAGTGGTGTTATGTGGTTTGGAAAAGCAAAGCATTATTTGCCTTGGTTTTGGTTTGTTTCCCCTCTTTCCTGCCAGAAGATTTTTTTTCCAGATTTGCAGTTTGGTTTCCCTGCTAGGTATGCAGCCTGTTTTGTATGCTCAGGATGGATTATGCTGTTTATTTAATGGTTCTGAAACTCTTGGCTGAAGCTGTTCCTAGAGTTTTAGTTTTTTTTTTTTTTACCTGAATTTTTTTTCACTTTCAGTTAAGACAAATTGGATGTATCTATTGAACTACTACTGCCTGTAAGTCCTTTACACAGGAAAAACCTGCAAATTCAGGCTATTTAGACAGAGTGATTCATTCCTCTTATGATCTGAACACCCAACTCATGTAACATAAAATATTCTGGATTGTCAATCTCCTCTTTAAGAGAAATTGTCAGGAAATTTGAATCTACTATATTTGCACCTGTGATATAATCACAGTGAATCTTATGAGACTGCATAGCTCAGGCATTTCTTTTGATTAGGTCATTATTATTGATGTCTTTGAATTATTAAAAATGGAATGGACGATAAATTCTTTGCTTCTTCAGTGAGTGGCTGTCATCCATAACAGTTTATTGAGATGCTGTGAGTTAACCTGCAGAGATCACACTTCACAGTCCATTAAAATGGAAGTGGTTGGTTCAGACTTGGGAATTCAGCACTGTAGGCCCTGTCTGTGTAAGACTAGGTTTTTTCTATCCTGTTTGCTGGGCACTTTCCATAACTGAGGTTGCACTGTCTGAAACCAGATGCAATAAGTATTTTTATATAATGATGGCAAATTGTTTAGTATGGGTCTAGAGACTGGGAAAAAATTTTAGATTTTTGACATGTTGCATAGCTTTATTACAGATAAAAAGCAAAGTTTTATTCTATAGTTTATTTCCTTTATTTTATAAAGAAAAGCAAACATGTATTTTCAGGTGGTTTTAACATTTATTTAATGTTTTCCTTTACCCTTTTCCCCACCAAGTGATGAGAGCACAAGGATTTAAGCTGGAATTAAGCCAAATTTATGTTGAAAATGAGCTTCTAAGGCAACCTCTGTGCTGGGGAGAAAATATGCTTTGCTGTAGCATCCTGTAGTCCTTCTCTACTGATACCCAGACCTGGGAGGAGAAATGTGGTGAGAGTCTGGCCAACATCCCAACACAAAGTGCAGAGTGGAAGGCAGATGCAAGGAAAAATCTTAGGGGCCTAGATGTGATCTAGAGAATCAATCTAATAGTACCCAGCAAAGTAGACCCATCATTGCTCTCACCACATGTCTCACCACACTAAAATATTTTTTTGGCTGTTCTGTTCCTTGGCGGCTGAAATTTGATTCTGGCATGTGATGAGTGGGGGATGGGGAGCAGCTGGCCAAGTGAAATAATTAGTAGGGATGTGATAGAAAGAAAGTCCTAGGGAGATTCATATTCAGAGAGAAGGAGGTTGAGTTAGAAGATATGGTCAAACTGTGTTAAGGTCAATAGCCCACACCATTCTGCCTCAGGTTTGCATTCAATGAGAGCTGGATTTGTTTGCCTACAAATAGAGCTCACAGCAAAGTCCCAATTCCAATGCTATTTGCCGTTGGAAAGAGTAACAATATATGTAAGGCACTGGAGAGATAACCATCAATACTATGGAGCCTTAAGATGACACATCATTGCCTTTGAATTTGGAGTAAAAAGTACAGAATTAGCTAAATATTAATACTGCAAAGACTCAAGTGTTGTGTGAGGTAAGTGCAAAGCTCAGGTAAAATGAAGGAGACCACAGGTTCTCCTGCAGTTGCCTTGCAAATCCAAATTTCGTGTAATTACATTGTATACCTGCAGTTCATGTGATTGTAGTGTATACCTGCTCACTCTTGTTTTCTGGGCCCAAGGCACAGGGGGTTAAGTGAAGCTGTTATTGTCATTTGCTTCCACAGTTGCCAATATTGTAACACTGAGTATAACAAATTCTTTGTGATATTGAGGTTAGGGGAAAAAAAAATCAGTTTCAAATTCTATAAACATGGAACTTAGGGCATTAGTAACTAAAACAACTAAAAGTGAAGTGCATGTTTCATTATCCTTGGAAAATGCAACCACTCTATGCTGAAATGACTACCAAGTGCAATATGATGAGTTTTGCAAGTGTATTTCTTAATATCTTAAAAATATGTTCAGAGAATATCAAATTGTCTAGTGTTTGTGCCCACACCAAAATAGTAATTTCAAGTACTTTATTTTATTTTATTTGTTTCTCATTTATGTGATGTATGCATGTCTTGTTCAGGATTAGCCCTGCAAAATATGAGGAAAAGCCTTCAATACTTTATTAAAGTAATTTAATTTTTGAATGAAATATTTAAGTTGGCTTTTCCAAAGAAGGAAACATTGTCATTACCATTAACTGATGTAATAATATTGCATTCTTATTAGCAGTTATTTTAAGCAGATAATCACTTTCTCTTAAATTAGCCTCTGCTGTTACTGTAAGGCCATTCACCTCTAATAACACCTCACCTTCCTGAAGAACACAGTGGTTGATGGGGGCATTTGGTTTGGCTCATATTTCTAAAATGCTTTCATTTTCTTGTCTTCCATGAAATTTAAACTGTTTTAGAAGGTGGTATTAGACAAAGCAGCCTTCAAATGTTTGGAATAAAATTCCAAGAAGGAATATTTGATATATATTTGATTTCCCTTGAATTATATTTTGTTTGGTTTGACTGGGGGATGCTTTTAGGGGAAAAGGGACAGTTTCTAGTGAGATCCTTGGCCTGATGGTACTTTAAAATTGCTAGGTCTAGCTGGCTGGATGAGTCAAAGTTTCCACGTGGCATAATTCCTGGAGCTTGAGCTGGCAGGGAGTCTGCGGGCGGGGTGCTGCCTGCAGCCTGGAATATAGGTTAGTATCTCAGCAGCCACAGCATTGGCAGGAGACAGGGCTGAAATTCTGAAAGATGCATGTATTTACGTGAAGGTTTCTGCATGCGTTTTTGGAAGGCAGCTGGAGCTGTTTCTTTTTAATCTCTTACTCCTTCTCCTGGTTTTCAGATTATATATAGGTGGGTTATTTTCTAAGCCAGGTGGAAAGATTGGAGTTTGTACCCCAGAGCAGTGTGTGCTGTTTAGTGCTCTGACTTTTTCCTGTGTGCTGTTTCTAGAGTCAATATTAACAAAGTCCTACGGAAGATGAAAACAGTCTGTACTGAAATCGTGAATAGCATTGAAGGTCTGCTACATATTAATAGAGCAATTCCTATTTATGCAGGAGGAATTTTATACCTGTATTTAGAGTCATGCAGTCTTAGAAAAGGTGCTACTTTTTGAGGGATATTTTCTTCAGGATGTTTAAAGGAAAAAGCTGGAATGTAGGCTACAGTATCAGGTATCTTAATTCACTTGTTTGTTTTGTTTTTTCTCTTTCTAAGTCTGAATGGTCCTTGTTACTGCTGATCAAGTTCACTGTCACTCCTTAACCTTTCAATTTTTAGGGAAGAAAGTTGAAGCAGGGCTTGTATTGTTATCTTTGGTTAGCTTCAGATCCAGAGCTGGAAATGTGTGAGTTCTGTTAATCAATCCTTGTCTCCAGTGTCTGTGTCTGGAAGTGGAGGTGATGTGTGACTTCAGTATTTCTCTAGTGGTGTCATTTGAAGCAGAGTTGTTTGTAACATGTACTGAGTGCTCCTGCTTCTCTCTTCTGAGGGCTCTGTGAAAGTATTACTGTTCACAACATTTTGATACTTAATAGTAACTCACAGAAATTTATTTCCTGAAAAAAAATAGTTGTGCAGATAAGGATAGTGACTGCCCTCTTAATCTGAGAAAACCTGCATGTGTAACCCCTATTTTTAAAATAAAAGCAGTATTGAGCCAGGGAAATAGAGCCTCTTGTCCTGAGGGATATTATTTCTACATGGAAAGAGAGAGACAGACTTAAAATTAAATGAAATGTACTCATCATAGGAGTAAACAACACTTTGATTAAGACCCAGGAACACTACACTTGCTGGAAGGTAGGAACTGAAGTCATAACTTCCTGCAGGAAGAATCAAGAACAGGGCTTGCATCCAGACCTCCATTTCAGAGCTAGACCCTCACCACAAACAAGGATGTGTTGAAGTAAAATGCTGCAAGAATAAGTGATGACATTGTGTTTAACTCAATTCTCCTGGAAGTCTTACAGATAATATTAATTGCAGAAGCTTTTATGGCTGAAAATGATGTTTGCAGTGTGTTAATACAAGTTGCATTTCCTTCCCGGGAGCTGTTAGTGTTTTTATGATGTTTGCATTGAACATTGGATGTAATTTAACTCTAAAAATTTCTTTCTAATGGAAGGTTTCTTTGCACTAAATGTACATGAAAATTTACCTAATTACAGCTCCAGAAGTTATATTTGAATCTAGTATTTTCAGAAATAATGGGACTCTTAATCAGTCTGTCTTATTTGAAACTGAAAGGAAATTTGAGAAGAGCAAAGGGAAAAAGGAAGAGTGGTTGCCTCATTGATCTTCATGGAAATAGCTAAATTTGCTGTGAGCTTTAGATGTTCTTATGGTGCTTGCAGTTGGAGTTCCCATCTTTCATCTTTCATTTGGAGAGTCAGTTCAATAGTGAATCAAACTGTTTGGCTGAGGCCACCCCAGCACCCTCTGGTGTCTGACCAGTGCAGCTGGCACTGGAGAAGGAGCACGACCAGAGGCTGGAGGTGCAGAGGCAGCAGCTCTAAAGGCTTGACAAAGGAGTTAAAACTACACTAAAGGATTTTAGTCAGCTTTATTTGCTCTGCTGACAAACTTATAGATTTCTGAACATTGCCTTAAGAAATAAGTTTCCTTTCAATGGCTTTATTATTTGTGGCATCCGCTGTTCCATGGCCCTACCTTGTTTGTTTGTTTGTCTTTTAAAGCACAACATCATACCCTTGAACAAATGAGAACTTTTTGGCACAACTTTCACTGAATATTTTTCATTCAGTTGGCTGCTGCAAAGATAGATGATTATTATATAATTTCCATTCACCTTTGGAATTAGATTTATGTAATTTGTGATAGGCTCTGTTGCATGTCACTCTTTGTTACTTTTTACCTTTTAGCATAGATCTACCACAGCAGCACAAAGAAAAAAGGCAGTTTATCCCTTATGACAAAGTTATTCACTTAACAGACAGGGAATGCAAGTAACCTACTTAGACTGTAGATGTTACTACTTCGATGTTGCTGTAGTCTTTGGAGAAATCATAGCTTGTGCAAAAAAACCTGAAAGGTCTGGAATGATAGCGGATTGTCTAAGGCATTTTTTAAGAATGAAACATGAGTTTTTAATGTTTTCCTTTTTTTCTTCTTTTTAGAATTTCTGCTGTAGCTGAAGAGTATGTAAAGGCTTATAGGTTGATTTTATAAAGATATGCAGACTGGAGATACTTATACACCTGAAGATGTCAGTGGGCTGCTCAATAGTTTTGAATCAAGTTAGACATCATATTTCAAATTTTTAGCTTTTTGAGGTACTCTTTTTTAGCCCCGTGTACCTCCTCAGGCACTTTTAAAACTGCTTGAAGAAATGTGCCAACACTTTTTCCAGACTCCATGTACATTTGGGGCTTTTAATTGTTCATTTTAAGTAATTTGGTAGAATAGGCTGAGAAGGAGGAATGAGGAAAGTTGTGTGGGGGCTAAAATACTGATCCTGTGCTTATATTGATGTATGTAATTAGGACAACAATACTGTAACTGTTTTAAGCAGGGCAATGCTTATACTCCTTCAGGAACCTCAGGACAAAATAGGAATTTGGGGTTCTTTGAACCTGTCCTACTGAATATTGGATATACACAGGCCAGGTGGTTAAAAACTGTGCCAGCTTCATAGCTGAGTATCTCTGCTCTGGTCCAAAATAGCAGTCATAGTCCCCAGGGCAATGCAAGCATAGTAGCAGTCATGGAGTGCCCAAAATAATTCAAGAGGAATACAGCCCAAAGGGAATTTGCAATTTTTCAATTACATTCAAAGATATAGTCTTTTAGAGGATGGTATTCAGTTAAGTTGGAAGTTATTTTTTTTCTGGAAGAGAAAGAATTATGCTGAGTCACAAGGGGATCTATTGTTTAAATGATTTTGGTATTATTCAGTCTTCAGACAGTGATTTTAATCTATTTAATCAGTGTGTGCTAAGAATGTCTTTTTTGTATACATGGGTCAGGGCAATCCCAAGCAAAAATATGGGCTGGGTGGGAAATGGATTGAGAGCAGTCTGAGGAGCACTGCTTTAAACATCTCCTTTTCCTTTGATGCTGATGCGCCATCACTTTTATTTACATAGCCATACCTCCTTTTAGCTTTTGTCTTCTGATGTGAAATACATTTCAACTATTTCAGTTTTTTACATAAATTTCATTCTCTGTTCTTAGCAGCGTCCTTAATCCTGTTTCTTGAATGTGAATGGCAAGTGTTCACAGTATTGCTGATAAAGAGGAAATAGCTTTCCTGTTGTATCTGAAAATTGTATTTTCTTCCAAAGTTGTTGATTCCTGATACTAAGCCTGCTTATTCCTGATATGCTTAATTCTTTCTGCCACTGTGTTTACTGAATTAACATGCTTCCAGCACATAGAGGAAGTGCTGGTTGTTACTATTGAAGGCATTGCCTTGTACTTAATAAGTTTATATTTCTGTTACTCATATCTTCCTTGTGTAATTCCTTCTGTAGCCCATTGTGGTTTTACTTGCTACAGATTGTGCCTTTTAAATTTCATTATAAAGCTTCTACAAGTTTTGCTGTAGCATTCAATGAAAACCTGAAATAAAATTATCCTTGCCGCTGAATCTCAATGAAATCTCCTTACTGTTTCAGCTCTACATTTCCTGATTAGCCAGTCTGTTAATCTCTCTAATTCCTTTCCAAGTCAGTAATAATTTTTGAAAAGGCGCTATATCAAATGCTTTGTTGAAGTTCAGAAGATAAGAGCTACTGCATTTCCTTTGTCTAGACAAGCAGTTATCTTATTGAAGGAAAATAAATTAGTCTGCTTGATCTCCTCTTAATGAACACATGCATTTTTCTAATAAGAATATATAGTGTGTGTATGTATATATATTGTGACAACCATCAGAAATAGTCACCCAGTCATGAATGCAAAATCATGACTAAATCTTAAATTAGTGGCAATGTCTGGAATAACTTGCAGCTTGTAGTAAGGTACCAGCTGGATCATACACTCTTCCTGTCATGCTTACGTTGGAAATATTAAACTATAAAGGGCATGAAATACTCTGAACTGGTGGGGCTTGAGAAAAGGAAGATCCAGAAATGCATTAACAAAAGTCTGAATCGTAACTGGTGGAGTTCTGGAATGGTGGGTGGTTTTTTGCTTTTATTTCTTTAGCATATTTGAGGGGCTTGATATCTGTGAGATCTTTCTGACATGTGAAGCTTTGTTTTTAATCTTAAGAGTATAATATGCAGGGTTAATTCTGCATATTATAATTCATTTTATATTAATTGATACATATTCCTAAATACTTTCCATATTGCTCACTGTTTTGGTTTTTGTTTTACGCTGGGCTAGTACTTACCATAGTTTATTTGCAAAGTTTATTTGCTTAGTACTTACCACAGTTTATTTGCAAAGTGTTTCTGACTGCAACTTTAAATCTATCTGGATCTCAGCCCGTTGGGGTGTTCCAGATGGCAGCAGGTGAGTTGAACAAAACCAAAACAAAACCAAAACATGCTGCTACGTGTCACTGTGGATCTGTCTTAGCTTTTTCTCCCTCTTAGTTTTAGATTCTTTAGTCAGCTCTAATGTTAACATTGAGCTAGAATAACATGTCAGAAATAATGCAGATTTCTTTGAAATACAGGATTGCCTTCATTGTTAAAAGTGAAGTGATAGAAGGTGTCCTTCAGACAGTCTTAGATTTAGGTTGCTATCCTGAAATTATAGAACTATTAAGATTACATTTGGTTCATGTGCATTTGAGATACTTCTAGCATGAGCATTTTAAGCTCAGAAAGTACCTCACTATCTGCAGAAAAATACATTTTTATGGGGTCTTAATTGCATAATTTTCTTGTCTTTAGCAAGTAATTGTTTTACCATGGAGAAAATATGTTTTACAAGCTTTAGGTAGATGTCTGGTGTGAAGCATTTCTCATTTGCAGTTTTAGAGTTCTCAAAAGATGGATTCTGCCCTTGTATTTAAAGGCAAGAATGAGTCAATTTTATTCAGGGGTAAACTCAGCTGCTTAGAAAATGCACTCCTGAATTTTCAACACAAGTCAAGAGAATATGTCTTCCTCTTCGCCTTCTTAGTGAGAGAATATTTTCCATGGAGGAAGCAGCATTGAAGTAACTACATTCTGGAGATGGGAATGTAAACACAGACTAACAATTCATTGTGTTAATTTATGTTATGATTTGTGCACCTAATCTAAACTAGATGTACTAGATATTGCAATGTAATCGAATTCCATTTCCACTCCCCCCAGTTTTGTTAAGCCATTTTAAGCCATATAAATAGCACTTTTTTCTATCTGTTAAAGTAAAAATTTACCATGAAGTTTAATTTCAAAGGAGTACTTTTGTTTTTTCTCCCTAGATGATGCTTTACAGACCCAAAGCTCCTGCTTTTGCAGTGATATTACTTTAGTGACCTGGGTTTGCTTTTAATTCACACTTACACAGCTAGGAGCAGCCCTTAATTATTTCAAGCTGAATCTGGTTTGCAAAAATCATTAAGTACTTATATTTGTGTTTGTAAAATATCTGTTTAACTGCGCATTTTTCATTGCACTCATTGACTCTTTCCCTGCTAAGGATAAATTCTTTTTGTTGAAATTGTGCTTTCCTTACAAAATGGTTGCCATATAGCATCTGGCTGGATCCATTTCCCCATGAGGTATCTTGGTGAAAGGGCTATTCAGATTAACCATTTCCCAGTTAATTAAAATGATACTGTCATTTTGTCCTTTTTGTTATGGGCTAGAAATTCTGAGGTTTCAACATTAATCTCTTGTCTCCTTGTTCCTTTCTTTTGCTGACTTTGAAGATGATTGCTAATAGCCTTAGACACTGTTAGGACAGAAATTACTGATGTTCTTGAATGGAAACCATTGCGGGAACCCTGTGTGTTACCTTAGCAGTAAAGTGCAATTGCAGTTTCAATGATGGTGATATTATTGTGATGTTTGTATTGACTTAAAGGAAAGGGGAGGGAGAAGTGAAATTAAGAGTTAAGATGCTCAATTTAATTAGGGATATGCCAAAGCATTATTATAAAAGAAGCCTCAAAAATAAAGTTGGTAATGCAAGGAAATAAGACATTTTTCACTCTTTAGGTGTTTCCTGCTTCTTTTACTGGAGAACAGAAATAAAGTGTGCAGTGCAAAATTTTTATTGACTCCGATTACCATGGGAACCTGCTTTCAAATCCCAAAGTTTTGAACTGGGAGTGACAAATATTATGTTTATATTCCTTGAAAATATTGCCACTGTCCAACCAGAATGTGAAAGAGTTCAAAAAGTGATGTAGAAAATCATAGTTCACTTCATGACATCCTACATCAACAGTTTTGTTTTTCAAAATAATTTTAAATTTGTCATTAAAACCCCACCCCTAAGCTACTGGTCAAGTAGTAAAACTGGTTACCTAGCTGTAACTAGTTTTATTGTATTCAGATGATCTGAGGTTGTAAAAGGTGGTTAAGCAACCAGGGCTCTTTCAATGATTTCATATTGGTCTGTCTTCTGTCCTTAGCACCCAAACTGTTCTTCAGAACAAGAAGATGCTCACAGCTCTGAGAGGCCCCTTGTGATTTGCTAACAGCATTTCTAAATCCTCTGAGGAGGTAAATCACCTGGATACCAACTCCCTGAACAGCCTGGCTTGCAAGGGAGCTCTGCCCAGCTGGATTGTGTGGCTGGCACTCAGGGCTTTTTGGGATGGTTTCAATTTGGTCTTGGACTTTGAAGAGGTATTAACATAGTGCAGTGGTTAGAATAGATAAATGTGTTCATTAGGGGATACCCCCAGATGTGAAGGGAGGAAAGAAGCTGACTAATCCTGTGCAATGTGGAATGGGAGACAACTGTGTTCTTAATTTTTGCCCCAGGC
Organism: Acrocephalus scirpaceus scirpaceus; assembly: GCA_910950805.1. Classification (NCBI taxonomy): domain Eukaryota; kingdom Metazoa; phylum Chordata; class Aves; order Passeriformes; family Sylviidae; genus Acrocephalus; species Acrocephalus scirpaceus. The sequence continues at coordinate 71,737,442 of OU383778.1, read as the reverse complement.
TTACTGCATTGTCACAGGCAAGTCACAAATATTTTATTTCTATTCTGTGGAGGATTTTTTCTTTTGCAAAATTACCCCCAGTGCATGGGATTAAATCTATTTGGATGCATTGTTAGGAGCAGTGAGCCAGGTAATTAAGCAAGCACCACTATAGTGGCTGGGTAAAGAGGAGTTTCTGCCCCAATCAAGTGATGGAAATACCTAAGTATTTTACAGAGAAATGCCTGGGATGTTAGAGTTAACTTTCTCTTTTAACAGAAGATAATGTAAAAATGCTAGTCTCCTTCCATCCCTGTACCTTTTTTTTTAATTTTCTAGCAATATTTGGATTCAAGGAAGCTCTTTTTTTCTAATAAATTCTGCCACTTTTCTCATCACTAGTTTTAAATAAAGCAATGCTGAGAAGCTTAGAACTCCTTGGAGTCATTAATACACACTCTCTGTCTCTTTTGGATGTCCCCATGTGCTGTTGCATGGGGTTTGGGATGTCCCAAAAGCTTCAATCCTTTGCTCTCAGTTAAAGGCTACCCCAGCTTTTAGACACTACTGATAGCTGCTTTGATATTAGACATCTGCATTCTAACTAAGTAGAAAAATTAAATTTCTTCCTTGGGATGTCTGGGGCCTGCCAGGGGCATTGGAATTTATTTTTTATCCTGGTGCAACAGCTTATTTGCGCTTGGTCAGACATAATTTTTTCACCTCTTCCCAAAGCCAGCATGCTTTCCACTGCCAAAGGCACTTTCTGACTCCAGTGAGGAGTTCTGAAGCACCACTGTTCATGTCCCTTGTGAAAGTATCACTATGGAGAGAAATGGGTTTAGTTCTCTGCAGCTGAATTCCTCATAAGTAATTTGTTGTATCTCTGGAGGTCTTGGGCTGTGGGAGAAGGCAGAGTTACTAATTTTGCCCCCAACCCTTTTGTCTGCAGAGTTCTGACCAGAATGGAGCAAGAGTGCCATAATTTAAAGCAGTTTCTCAACAGCTAAACTGAGTAACAAAGCTTTAATGCGTTTCCTTTTTTCTTCTTTTTCTTTCCCGAAGGTATGTAAGTACACAGCAATAAAGGTAGTAGAAACAGATTTTTTCTTTTAATGTGTTTGTAGCTAGAGTTCATCTGTCTACCTGGAATGCATTGGGATCCAAGGCTTTGCCATAGCTTCTTGCTTTGTTAACCCTTTTTTGCAGGAGCAGATACACTGGGGTGGGAGTTCCTTGGAATACTACTGTGTGTGATGAACAGGAACATGATTTGAGTTGGCATTTCATTTAGTTACCTAACTGAGCTGCCTTTAATTTAAGTGTTAGTCTGTGTAACCTTTGCTGAAATCTTTTTGTTGTCCTACTTTGCTGCCAGTCAGCCTCTGGGGGCTTCACTTTGATTATTTACTGCAGTTTGTTTTCAGTTATTTTGAGAGTGGTGGTGTTGCTTATTTTAATATGCAAACAAGTGGAGATTTCTTTTTAATTTTTTTTTTTAATTTGAAATGTGGATGCCAGGCTCTCCTGATCTGTTGTACAGGAATTACTGAAATTTGGAGGAGCACAAAGCCATTTGTGAATAATTTTCTTTCATACATGGAGAGAACAGATTTTATTCTCTGTAAGTAAAGAGCAGGAAAGTCAGGGCTAGATTACAGAACAAGCACTAAGTGCAGTCTGGGGTGTGTGTGTCTCTTCACAGAAAGTGACATATATTAAGTACAGGCAATATTTGTACAAGAAAGAATGTCTGTGGAATCCTATTATAAATGCTGGTATGTAACACCCAGGAATATACTTGCCAACATTGTGGTGAGTATAAAAGAAAGTCAAAAGATATATATGTGAACTTTGATAATTTTGCATTTGAAACTTTGCAGATGGAGTTTGTAAAGGCCTTAATATAAAAAGGCTGTGAACGTGTGTGTTCAGAAAAGCAGAGGTGACTCTCCTTTGTGATGTGAACTTGGTGACCAATGAACAGGCTGCTCTAAGTCAAGCACAGAGCCTAGTTTGGTTTCTGGTTACTAAAAAAAAGAGATGTACACAGAAAAGAGCGAAGCCCTTTTCTGAGTTCAGTGTAGCCATGCTGACTCCTAGTGTCTCCAGCAAGTGAATGTGCTGTCCTGGCCCTGTGCCACAGGGCAGCCTTTATCTGTGCCCTGCAGGCATCAGGAATTATTCTGCCAGATGATTCATGGCTTGCCAACAGAACAGGATTTATAAAGAATGTATTGAAACTGTTTGTTATCAGCATAGGATGTGGGAAATTTAGAGGAGAAAAAAAGTGAGAGGAAAAAATATTGCTGTTAATACAATTGAACTGCGTAACTGGAAGTGGCTTTTGTTGTTGCTTTTCTATATGAAAGCAGTGCTGGAAGCAAACTGAGCCTCTGCTCAGGAAGTTTGCTTTTCTTAAATGATGTTCACTAGGCACTGGTGCTTATCTTTACAGAGAAATATGCAAGGAAATGCTTTCTTGGAAAGTGAAGTTTGCTGAGGGGACACGGTGCATATGCCTTTGCTGAAATGGAACAAGAATAGTAGCTGTGCCCTTGAGAGATCTTTAGCATCTGCAACGCACTAGGTGAACCAAAGGTTAAAACATTGAATAATTCTCTGTCATTTCAAAGACCATTTTTTAGCAGGGAAAAAAAAATCTTCCAAACTTCACTTTATGAAATGTTTCTTCTTGTTGTGCTGTTTTGTTTTGTTGTTGTTTTGGTTTTTTTCCCTGAAGTTTATTTTTTTTGATTGTAGATGGTAACTATAGTACTGGCAGGAGCTCTCTTGTGTGTAAGCACTTGTCAAATGAAGTGCATGATTATAAAATGATCTTCAATGCACACAGCAACCCAGAAGGATTAACAGGAACTTTTTGGCCCCAGATCTAATGATACTTATCATGATGCTGACACTTCCAGCTGTTGCTTCTTAATGTCATCTTTGCAAGAGCCAAGTGTCTGTGAATATATATTATGGATAACTGGTATTTTTAAGTAGAAACTGAAGTTAGAAGTAAAATAGATTGTTATTTGGAAAAACTTGGAAGTGACATGTATCAAAAATTCAGCAGCAGTGTGCCTTTTCCAAAGGCTTCTACCACCTATGCTCATAAATAAAACTTCAAAAGGGGAAAAGGTAATTTTTTTATGAAGGCATTTCTTTGCATAAGTTTCCTTTTTATGCCTATAATATATAAAAAAAGGGTAATACATTTAACTTTTGTTTCATACACCAGTGATAAAACTTCAGAATGACTTATATGAAAAGGAAACTCCTGCAGTAAACTTCATTATTAAATTCTTGGTAGTGAAGAATGGAAAAGAGTAGAAACTTGGCATCCAGCAAAGAAAACTTTCTGTTCATGGGAGTCCAGAAATCCTGGAAAATGCTTATGATGTGTGATCTTTACTAGTGCTGTCAAGGTTGAGATGTTAAATACCAGCTTCCCTCAGCAGATCTCTGCATTCAGCTTGTTGTTAGGGAGGGAAAATCATTCTCTCTTCCAGGAGAAAAAGATCTGAGGAAGCAAATACACCTCAGTTGGCATGTGACTTTTGAATAAAAGAAAGGTCTGGATGCTTTCTGACTATTGTGGAGTGTGACTTCTCTCTGACAGAGGCTGAAAATACCATTCTCTGAGTCCTCTTGTGAGTGATGGTGAGGCAATAAAAGAAGTGCTGTTCAGGAATTACATGTCTCACTGTGGCAGCACAGGAAGGAATTGCTGTGTGCTAAGGACAAAGATGCTAGGTAGAAAAATAAATTAACAGTTGAACTAAATTGTGATGGGAGAAACAAAAATTCAAATTACCATGACTGAAGTGAAAGGATATGGGGAGCAGAGAATTGATGATGTCTGGGCATTACAATATGGACGCCAGCATCTTAGGTCCTCCATTCTGGAGGACAAAGGTATTTAGTTTTACACAGGCATGGATGGCTTTTATGAGATGGATGTAGATCAGAAAACTTCCATAAGCGTCTAGATTTTGAGCTTGCTATTTCACACAATGGACCTTCCTGCAGTGATCTGCAGTTCTGTCACTCTGGTGTTTCCTAAACATTCTTCATGGGTTTCATTCGAGGGCTCTTGGTTTCTTCTTGCATATACAAAGGAAAGGGGAAGTATTGTTAACTCAGAACAACTCTGAGAATTCTTGGGATTTTGGGGGCCTTCACATGCCCTGAAACTGTTCCTCTCAAGATATTTGCAATTGAGGATTGCTCAGAGGTTTGTGGAAGAGTTATGGTGGAGAGTGGTACATAAATCATGGCCTTTCTGTGCTGTGAGCTCTGTGTAGAAGAAGTTTAAGCTGCAGTCTTTATATCAGACCTGTCATTCACACTTTGGTAATCCTAACATTATCTTGAGCTGAAGCCTCACATGAGATTTGGATCAAATCTGGGTCTTCCCTTTATGAGAATGCTCAGCTATTATTTTTAAATGTGTACTTTCAAGTCCAAGCATGTTTTAGTTTTTGCAGGGAGTGGTTACTGAAGATTATTAATTTCGGTTTTATTCCACTCTGATCATTTCAAAAACAAAAGATATGGACTTCAATAAAGAGTGTTTTATTAATGGCTCTCTGATGATGTCTATGCTGACAACTTTGGAGTTAAGGTTCTTGAAACAGTATTAAAAGAGGTATTGTTTCAAGATCTTTAGTGCTTAAGGCTGAGCAGAGTGACTTAATGAAATCACAGGCTGCAACAAAAAGACATTAATCTCTTTTAGGCTGTGTCTACTGAAGGTGCATAAATAATTTGTATACTTTGGTTTAACTGCTCATTTTCATTCTTGTACATCTGAATAAAAATGGTTTTTAATGGTGCTAGCATTTATGTGCAAATAGAAGAAATTGTAGCAAATTCTAGCAAACATGTATGGCAATACTTATTTTGATTTTGCTGGTTTTTTTGGTTCTTTTAAAAGTTAAATTATTAACCTATTAGATTTAAAAATATTTTTCCATTTGCTAGTCATAATACTGAAAAGCATTTTGACCCTTTTATTCTTTGTTTTGTGAAATGAACTAGAAATTACAGTATTAATTTTGGCCAACTTTATGGGAGCTTTTAAGATGGGAAAAAGTCTCAGTATTAATTTCAAACAAATTCTGATGATGCCAGTACTGTACAAAATAATCACCAAGTTGGGATGGGATGTGAGGATGGGATATTTCAGTCTTTGGAAAGACGTAGTAAACTTTTATATAGGGTGTTTCAAATCATGTGTGTAAAACACACGCTGTCTGTTTCCCTTTAAAGTTCCACTCTCTTCCCATCTCCAGTGTTTGTTGACCTCATTCTCTTTTTTTTTTTTGTCATTTTTCAATGTGGCTGTTACTCTTCTAGAGGAGAACCTGGACTGCTTATCTGTAGTACGAGGAATAAAAGGTCATAAATCTGTGTGTAGGGGGTGTGTGTGGGTGGTTTTGGGTTGTGGTTTTGAGGTTTGATTCTGAATCAACTTGTACAATTCAGCTGCTGGATGTGGCTTTTTTAACATTGGAAACTGAATGGGTTTTATTAGAAAACCAGGCACATGACCCTTGACATTCATGCTAAATTAGTTCATACCTTGAAATGTTTCTGAGAATTGGTTAGATAAAAATCAATGCGTTTTTATCCAATGGAGTTTTGTCTTGCTTCTAGTTTTTGTTAGAAGGACCCACCTGCAAGGTGGTTGAGTTTGGAGAACTACTTTTGGAGGGCTTTTCCAACATTGATGATTCTATGATTCCACTATAACAGTCATATTGGGTGCAATGTGGGTCTGCAGCAATTTATAGAGAATTTATGGTGTGAGTTGGACGATGTTCTATGAATTCAACATTATTTCACATGTAAGCTCTTCTTTGTTGCATATATCTTTTTCCCTTTTAGCTATGATTTGTGGAAGGGGAAGCCTCTAAACATTAATTTTCTAGAACTACCATTATCCTGTCAGCACATAGGATGCTGTGTGATTCAGGCCACTATATCACCACCTGTCCTCAAAGCTGAAGAGATTACCATATTTTCACATGTAAAGCTACGGTTCATGTCATTCATCATGGATTAAAATGCTTTTCTTTTACAAATAATTATTCCCTTTCTCAGGGAAGAAGGTTCTATTGAGTGTGGAAGGAGTGAGGCTGCTCTGTACTTGGATGAATTATGACACCTATAAGTTATGACATATGGCCTGATGATACATAAGGCTACCAACACATTTTTGGAAGCATGGATTATGGGGTTTATAATAGAATAATAGAATCTCTCACTGGTTTTCAGAAGTCCCTACTAAAGTAATTGTATTATCTGTAGTGACCCATTTAAAGTTATGTAAATTCAGATTCATCTATGGCGAGATGTATCTGTTCCTTTCACTTTGTTTTGAGAAATCAACTCTGTCATCTAATTTAGATGACATGAAATCCTTGCTGCAGAAATGTGCATGTGCTTTTTTTCATCCTCTACTCTTGTTGTAGGCTCATTTTCTAGTGAATTTCTAATATCAATTTTGATATTCGAGAGAACTGTTAATGATTTAAAATGCAGCGACCTTGCAGGAGGTAATTTATCTAGACTTCAGTTCAAATAAAAAGAATGTAATGTACTTCTCTAAACCAAGTGTACTCTTAATGAGTGGACTGGGTATAGGTAAGGCTGTTCACTGACAGAGTGTTTGTTAAAAGTGCAGTTTGTCCAGTGGCACTGCAACACAGGCCTATTTAAAGTCTCCTGTTCCCATTCCTGGTGTCAATTTGCACATATCCTGAGAAATGGTGCTGACTTGAAATCTCTGCACCAGTATTTCTTGTCACTTGCTGAAGAAGTAAACGGTGACTCAGCAAGCACTGTCATCTCAGCAGAGCACTGCTGGGAGCAGCAAACCATGGGAGAGTGAAAAATTACCCTGAGCATCTTAAGTGGAAAAAAAAGAAAGTAAAATATGAAGGAAGGAATGCTGTTACTGGAGTTTGTGCCATAACTTTTGTGTCAGCTCTGCTTGTGGCTCCTTTGTTCAATAAGCTGTAGTGTTGTGGCTGGTGTTTGGATCTCTCTCAGAAAATGTTTCTGGTGGGACACGATGGAGATGGCTTGGCTTTGAGCACCAGGGAGATGTGGTGTTCCCCACAGAGGAGAATCTGTTTTCTCACACTGCTTGTGGAAGCTTGGGGGTGAGCTATGGTCTGTAGGAGCAGGTAGCCTTTTGTTAGATAAGCAGATACGATGGAGAAAACACAAATTTTCAGGAGCACAGGCTTTCTTGAGTTCCTGAGGGAACCATGGGCCAAGAAAAGTGTCTGTTTTCATCCTACATCAGCTTGTCTAATAACACATCCTGTCTTTCCCAGAAAACATTATCTTGCTGAATTTCCAAATAAGAAGATGCAAAATAAAAGGAAGAAAGGATCTGTAAGTCATTTCTAGAAATAGAAGCGTGGTGGCCAAATTTCAGACCTAAACAGCTTTGCTAACAATATTGTTCCTAATAGATCTTTTTATTTGCAGAAAAACCATCTGCAGAAATAGTCCCCCCTAAAAAGGCCACTTTTCAGGTTCAGAAAAAAAGTCTATTTTATTTTTTCTAAGCAGTGGAAATATTTAAATATATTTGGGGCTTAGTCTGAGCCCTAGAGTCTTTCTGCATCCTCAGAATATTAATTCAGCAAGAAGCAAAATGATTGCTTAAAAACATATACTGAATGTCTTTATGCACACCTTGTGCTTCATAAGAATCAGAATTTAATTACTTAGCTCAGGCAGCCGTGACTATCAGCTTTCCTGAGCCTACATATCAGTCTCAAAGTAGGGTGCTCATAACTTACTTGGTTTTAAGTAACATCTCTGCAAGAGCTTGATCACGCATATAGAAAAGGATTAACCATGTCTTGCAGATTGCAGGAATGCTTTAAAAAAAGTTAAAATTGACATTGTTGAGGGGGGGAAAGGTTTTGTCTTTATGTGGCAATTAAGCCCAGTGACACATACTCAGGTGAGGAAAGTCAGTCTTCCTGTAAAGGTTTTGAGAGCAAAATCATGTGTTTAATGGGGAAGTGATTATGAATATGGTATCACTGAAAGAAAAATGAAATGCTCTTCACATAAACCTGTCTCTGTTACAGGAGAGAGAAAGAACTGTGTGAAATCTGCATTTTACCTTCTCTTGTAGGTTATAACAAAGTTTTGTTTAGGTTGCTGCATAGTAAAATAGGCCCACAGTGATACCTGTTTCCAGTGACACCTCCTTCTTCCTTTAAAGCAGAAACTAATTTAGGTTGTGGGGGAGAAGAAGACACATTTGTCTTGAAACTTCTTCTAAAGCCAGCAGTGAATTTATTTGATAAATAAATAACCAAAGCCCCTTTCAGTTTCTCATCTCAGAAGACAGGGAGGTTGTGCAAAGGTCAGAGCACTACCGAAGACTCTTTAAAGATGGCTGATCAGGAGGTTATTTGTTTTAGCATTTGTGTCTTAAGAATTTAATTCTTGCTATGCAAGTTTAACTGCTTTAATCCAAGAGAAGAATTGCTTTTTCAAATGAAAAAAAAACCAAAACAGATTTGTACATTTTTTCTTTGTAGATAGCTTTGGAAATGTTTGGATAGTTGGGGGTGTTTATATTTGGATAGTTGGGAGCATTTATTTTCCCAGGGTCTTCTGGAGGTTCTTCTGAGAAAATTCCTTGCTCCCCTGAAGCGTGGATTGTTAGAAATGCGGATGAGGCGTGTGGGAGCCCTGGACACAACAGTGATTCTCATGAGAGTTCTGCTGGTCCACAGGTTGGAAGAGCCATTTTCTGTAGAAGTGTAGCTATAATCTTGCTAAAATAGAATTGTATGAATAAATAGATCCTGTCTATGAAGGCAAAGAAAATAGGGTTTGCAGGAAGCCCTGAAAATTTATGTACTCCCTCTCATCTGTGTAAAATATGTTTATGCCTTCTACCACAGTAAATCTGATGAGCAATTTAGCCCCAGTTCCCCAAAAGAGAAGTGAGTTCCTATCCATTAGGTAATACTACCACCAGAACTCAGCCTCAACTACTTTTTAAGCATTATCACAAACTGTCAGAAGAACAAAAGAAAAATCCTTGCTGATGAATATTATTTTCTTTGCCTGTGTGGATATTTATGTGAGAGTCCTTCAGTTTCTGTGTGTTAAAAGTTTGGTGTGTGCAGAAATTTCCCTTAGTTCTCCAAAAAAAAAGGGGTTGCCAGCTGATATCTCTTTATCCATGGAACTGCTTCAAGGCAGTCAGGAATAATACAAGTGGGATGAAATACAGGAGTCTGTCAATACATGACCCTGTGTTTTTCTAATAACATGAAGTTTTTGGATGAATGAAGACTTAATGTGTCAGAAACAAATTGTGTGAAGGAAAACACAGGTAAATTAGTTGTTCAAAGTGTGACTGAGCAGTGGATCTAATGCAGCAGAGAGAAGGAAACAGAACTGATTCCCAGATGAATCTGGGGAACTCTGTTCCATACACAGAGGTTAGGCCTTTTCTGGAAAACTGGCAGTAATTGGATCATTTGTGTTTAAGAAAGATGAATGGGACTGGAGCAGATGATGTGATCTGGGGAACGGAGAGCCTATTGTATGACAGTGTATTGGAAAAGCTTGGCTTGTTAACCTAACAAAATGAACTACGAGAGGGCATATGATTCCTTTCTTATTAATACATCAGGAGACCAGCATGAGGAACAGAAAATAATTACTTAGCTAAAAGATCGTGTTGGCGGAAGAGCAAATGAGTATAAACTCGCCATGAATAATGATGGACTGTAAATTAGAACATGACTCTGAACTATTATTGCAATCATTTTTTTGAATGACCTTCCAGTCAGACAGGAGGGACAGGAAATTCAAATAATTTCAGGTTGTAGTTAAAAAATGGGTGGGGGAGGTTTATTATGTGGTGTCTGTGACAGTAAAATGCTAAAACAAATGATCTGAAGGTTTTTTACAACCCGGTGTTGCTAATAGTTCTTTTTATTGAAAATGCCAGGATCTTGGTTGCTTCTCATACTCCTATGATGGATTTTGAGGGGAGTGGGTTTAGTCAGAAAATGTGTGCTCCAATCATGTTCTTTCACATGCAGCTTTCCTTACTTCTCTCGATGTCTCACAAGATGTGCAGATTACTGATGGATTGCTCTGCTTGTAGACCTGGCACAGACTGTAGGGAATCAAAGTGGGCCCTTTTAAGTGTTCACAAAAGTTCTTCCTGGTGCTGCTACTGCCTGTAGCAGTAGCTGCAGGGAAAATCTGCTGGAATTCCCTGTGGGAGACACCCAGTGGGAAATGAGGACAGTCGAGACTGACTGGCTGAGCTTAATTGCTCTAAAATGTTCACTTTAGGATCTAAAAATGTATGTTAAAAAATAACCATAAAACACGGAGTGGGGGATAAAATCTTCCGTGTATTTTGGGGGGCTGATCTTAATAAAACAATTGTTTACTTCTATGAGAGCTGATATTTGGTTAGTTCAGTACCTGAAATAAAAATAACTCTTTCAAAATATTGAACTTAAAGCCCCCAGCTGGCAATGCTCTCAGGTGTTGGCACAGGGATAACACCAGCTCCTCAAGGGAACTTTGGAGGTTTGTGTACTGGGGATGTGACTGCTCCAACAAGTCAAATTCTGAGTTCTTCATTTCAGCTTCTCCCATGAGTCAGAGGAAAGGGGTATTTTGTGTAGAGTATTGAAAGGTCTGGGCTTATTTAAGGCAGCAAGACCTTTTTTTTCTGTGTTTAATACGTGAATAACCTTTTGTCACTTGAGAAGAAGTTGCAATATGTTGAGGAACTGGGAGTGTTGGAAATACCTCTACAAGGTGCTAATATACTTCTTGTTTCTTGTAACTGGTTCGTCAGGCATCATGTTTAATTTATAGTAAGATTTCTTAATGCAACTTCTATGGTAATAGACACAAATTATGAAATGCAGACTTTAACATATTGGAAAAAGACTATTCAGTAAAGCAAAAAGATGAGAACTTCAATTTATTTTATCAGATATTCAGAGTCAAAGTTCAAAATTTTGCTGAAATTTTGAGGCAGAAGGTCATGTTCTGGAAATTTTATGATGCCATTGAGCTCATCTGATCAGTCCAGTAATATTTGCCTTAATTCATGTGGTCTGCCATACACTAAAGTGAGACTGAGTTGACCTGGGTGGTCATCAGACAACTCTGTGTGCTTTTTACCACCCTTGGCTTGTATCCTCTCAAATTTCCCCTGAAATAAGTAGAGTACAAGTTCTTTCCTTGGCTTTTCTAGCATGTTTTTTTTTTGACAGGCTCTCTGGTATTCATATGGGAATGAGATGATTTTTTTTTCTTTTCCTACCCAGCTGCCTCAGGCCCTGTGAGCAGTGCTGAAATCTTGCATTCTAGGAAGGCATTTTCCCCTGAAATTCTTACTTGAACAGTTGGGTTACACTCTGCTGCTTCAGGGGAGCAAGATGCTCAAACAGCCAGACTGAGAGATTGCCAGATAGTTTTGTTTTGCTGAAGCAGTATGCACAGCTGGGTGTGTGGGGAGTAGGGTGAAAAAGTGTGATAAACCCCCCCACATATATATTCCTATGCCCTATTTTCTTCATCGTTCTGGAGTGAGTATTTGGGATATCATTTGTCAGAACATCTGGATTTCTTTGGCTGCTGTTAACTGCTGCCATTTTCAGATTGTGGAGTCTGTCTCAGGGATTTTTGGATAGTGGCACTGCAATAACCAGCCTGAGGTATCTGGATCTGAGCAAGTAACAAGTCCCCATTGGCTGGCCCATGTAAATGAAGAGCCAAAAGAGCTTAGGAATGATCCATCTGTAGCTTGCTAACAGAAGCCAGAATTTGCCTTCTGTGAATTTTATTTCACAGTGGAAGAAAGCAGGGAAGAGGAGGCATCACAAGCATTTTGAAGAGGATTTTTACTCTTCAACTTTTGCAGATTGTTCCCAGTATAAAACAGACTTTAAAGGGGTCGTTCTTGGAAATTATGATGGGGAGGAGGCAAGGCCTACTGGCTGATTGTAACAGCTACAGACTTAAATGTGTTTTCGTCTTGTATTTTATTAAAATTGTAACTGACCAAATGCCTAGAATATTCAGTACCTATTAAGACTTTAGAAGGCTGCTTCACATCATTGGGCTTTGTTCAAAAAAGCCTGAAAGATGGAGGAAAAAGACTGTAGCTCATTAGCTTGCTACCAGTGGTCATTAATTGCAAAAATTTGACTGCTTAAAAAACACAGCAGATTGTCTGTGTCAGTGTCTTAGTTTGGCAAGACAGGTGTCTGCCAGGGAAAAGCCACAGCTTCCTTTGGAATGGAGAATGTAAGCCCCCTCCTTCTGAATTATTATAATTTTGAAATGGAGGGGCTTTCAGGCAAAGATGTAGGAATAAAGGGAAGAGGAATAACAGTTTTTTACTAGGAATATTAAAAATGTAGTAGTACAGAAAAGGCAAACGAACAAAAAAAGAAAAAAACACTGACAGTGTCAGAACATGACCTGATACCCTGTTGGTCAGGGTGTTGGGAGCAGTCCAGTTAAGTCCTCCTGCAGTGACAGATGTGGTTCTGTTGGAGTAGAGATGATCCTGCAGAAGGGTCCAGAGGTGGTGAGATGGGTCCAGCCTTCCTCTGGGAATCCAGTGGAAAACAGGCTGTGCTGGTGTTGTACCCCAAATTTCAATAAAGAGTAACAGAACACCTATTTTCCATGATACTAAGACTCAAATGTTAATTATCTCTAATTTATAGAGGCCATTTTTTCTTTGTCACTTTTACTCTGTCACATAACCTAACATCTGACAGATCTTTCTCTGTAGAAAAAACAGCTGACAGATCTTTCTCTGTTTCAAACTGGTTAAAAAATTGAATCCAGTGATCATGCTGTGTGCTATGTTAAGAAGATAAATAAACAGTTCCTTCCTTCCTTCCTTCCATTTTTTCATTGCATACACTAAAAACGTATTAAAGGTTATTTAGATTTACGTGGCTAGGTTTGATTTTCTTATTTCCAATAACTACAAGAGATAAATCAATCTTAGGACTTTGCCTTCAAGGGATATTTATTTGCTATATGAAAGTAGATAACGGTGGAATAGAATAGACCTAATTATGAGGAGGTGGTTACAAGTGTGTTCCAAAGGGGTGTTTTTCATCTCTGTGATTTTCAGGTTGTTTTGTAGCGTACTGAGGAACAAACTGTGTGTGTGTGATCTTAATGCTTTGTGGAGGAAAGGCCGCTAGCAGGAGCTGCTTTTTTTTCCCCTCTTTGCACACATTGGTTGTGTTGGGTGCTCTGCAGACCAAGTGCCAGCAGCTGAAGCTCTGAGCCAGGCCCTGTCCCCACTATGTAACCTCTGCTTGGGATCTGAGCTACACTGGGTGCTTGTATGAGCAGGACTTGTGTCATTCTGCATCGAGGCACAGTGCAAAGTGGTGCAGCTCTACTGTGCCTGGGAATTATGCTGAGTTAATAAGCCTTGCTGGATCAGATCTGACTCTCTGCTGCATGCCCCAAAGCACTCCTAATCTATAGATCTTTGCTGTCACTCGGAGTTTCAGCTTCCATGTGGATGCTGCAGAGCTGGTATGGTTTCTGTGGCATGCTCAGTACGGGGAGAGTTCCTGAGTAATCTGTTCTTTTTGAACTGTGAGGTTTTTTAAGGCGATTCTGAGCAAATGCCCGAGCTGTAAAAATAGACAAACCAAACTGTATTTGTCATCAAACGCTCAAGACTTTAGTGTTTTTCTGCTCATTATTCATACACGAAGTTACATACCTACATGAGCTGTTAAATTCTGTTATCATCAGTCTTTGCTTGGGGTATCTCGTGGTGCTTCTCTTGTGCCACGCGTTCTCTAAAAAGCACACAAAGATGCAGCCTGCACGGAGAAAGATACTGAGCTCTAGAGCTGTCTGAAAGAAAAGCAGTTTATGAAGATTCTTGGAGACTGAGAAGCCTGTATTTTCTATTATCCCCACATTACATCTTGAGAAGTGTGCCTGGAGGTAGCACACAGTGTCAGCACTGCACAAATGAATGGGCTTGACTCCACGCTCTGCAACAGTCACATTCACACACTGCCTATGGAAAGGATGCAGATAGTCCTGCCCTTCTCTTTGACCTTTTCAGCTAAATAAACAGATGAAACTGGCAGTTGCTATACAGCAAGTAATAGGGGCCTACGTATTTTCCCTACTATCTGTATAAGGGAATACATATATGTATATATTTGTAAATATTTTATAGATTTAAATTTAATTAATATATAATAAAACCATGTAGTTATTATAAAACACTGCAGTAATTTGATATAGCTTGTATTCCCTTGATTTGTTTTCATCTTTAATTCAGTTTAAACATTTATTAGTGTCTCTGCCTATCAGCTTTGCCATTGGAACTGTAAACCCTGCAATACCATGTGCATGCCCATTGGGAAAAGATGTTCTCTTTTATTTTATATGGACTGTTGGAAATAATTGTGCACTAAAGGTTGGAAAATTACTGTATTTGTATTATCCTGCATTCAATAAGCACTTACCCAACACAGCATTGATGGAAGTGTTTTACTTTGCTGACTACAATATGTTGATTGAACTATTTAGCAAATTGTTAATCTATATGATGAAAATAAATAGCTGGTGAATGTAAAATATCTTCTTAAAAAAAATTTGCTACATGTGCTGGAAGGGGTTCTATCCTATAGAAGCTGATTGATGTTGTTGCAGAACCCCGTAACAATTTCAACATTTTCAGCTCACCCAGCACAAATACGTGAAGCTGCAATTTTTTTGACTGCAAAATTCCAAGGAACAGTAACTCCTGGACTCTGGTGGGTGGTGATGCTGGCTGGCAGGCAGGCAGTGGTGGTGAGCATGGGGCTGACTGCCCATGGCAGCTGTCTGTGAGGCTGTGTTAGCAGAGCTCAGTGTTAGCTGTCTGTGAGGCTGTGTAGCAGAGTTCAGTTTTCCCTGTGGAGGCAGAAAGGTGCAGATGGTCGCTGTCCCAGGCTAATGTGTGTGCACGTTGTGTTCCCATACGACTTCAGTTTCACTGAAGTTTGGAATGCTTTCCTGGAAGGTGGTTTATTGAAAGAGTGCAAGTCAATTTTTCAGTAGTCTCTTTTATCTTGCCTTGCCTAGCCTTGCCTCATGTGTGTACTCAGTTATTGTGAGATGCCAGGAGAGTACAGCAGTGATGACAGAAGAGTCCATTTGAGCAGCCAACAGCAGTGAGTACTGGGAAGTCACTGGAAGCCTCTGGTTTTTTGATGGAATAAATCCATAGTAGCCAAGGAAAGAATCTGGCATTATTTGCTTGTGAAACTTGAGTGCATTCTGAACATGGCCTTTGATCATCAACCAAAATGCAATGGTTTTAATTAAGGGCAGGCACAAAAGATTCAGTAATGACAGTGAATAAATCTTTTGTACTTTGACAGTGTGTGTGAATGTGGCTCAAAGTGCTGCAAATGACTGAAAGAGATGTTCTTTAATCACACCAAAATGCCTTCTCCTAAAGGACAGTTCATTAAAGCTGAATTTAGATTTATGCCTAGAGAAATTTAACAGATATGTCTGTGCAAATGCATTACATATTGTTCTGTATGAGATTTAAAGAAAAGTAAGCATATCATGAGTGCCCACTCTTGTCCGCTGATGTTCTTCCTGGCACAACAAGCCGTGGTGAAAAAAGGTAACTGTGTTATTCTACAAACAAAATCACAGGAATGGATACATGCCACAAACATTTTACATTTAGCCTAGGTCACAAGCTGTCTTTCTTGCACACCTTTGTGATCTCTTCTTGTCTGGGGAGGTAAAGTTGTAGCGTGTGCTATTCCAGGGAAACGTGGTTGTACCCCAGTTGTAAATGAGCTCCTCACTCAGAGGTTTGTGGTTTGTGCAGGAAAACCTAGAGCAAAAAATGAGAAAACTGAAACTCTAACAGAGTAGTGGGTGTTTGGGATTAAAACCTGGCTTTCTGTTTTCATTTATGTTTTGTAGTTGTTCTAGATGGAGCCAGCAGGGAAAAGTTGATTTATGACAAGATTTTAAAAAGTGCATCAGTTTGTTTAACCAGGAAAGGCACTGGGAAGATATTTGACCTTTCAAATCCTCCGTATTTATCTCCATTTTTTCTCTTCCATTTTGTAGATTGGGACTAGAACTGACTTGTTTCTTGTGTTTTATAAATGCTTAGGAGCTGACTTTGTGTTTATAATGAGGCCTGTGTGAACATCCCATAATGATACCCCAATAATTGCAGCATTCAGAGAGTTTGTTCAGGAATTCAACCAACAGACAGCCTGAAAGGGATCAGACTGCACCGCCCATGTATGTATTTACATACGTGGGGCTTCTCTTTTAATAAATATCAAATAATGAAACTGTTTCTAAAATTACATGTATTTGCACATATTTGGATCAAGATACTCAATTTAATTTCAACCAAAATATATCTTGGGGAGATACAGTCTAATGTCAGTCCCACCAAAGACAGTGCTACATTTGGCTGTCCAGCTGCTGGTTATAAGGGGGTTAAAACCAAATGAAAACAAACAAACACAGCTGAACCAAAAAGTTTTGCAAAATGCAACAGAAGTTGTTTCTGTATTTTAATTCCATTTGAAATTCAGGGATATGCTTTTATACTGTGGAAGGCTCTAACTTAGTCAGGTGTTGGCATCCCTTTCCACAACTGTGTTGGGTCAGAAAAGCACAAATATGTTCTCCTAAATTGAGATTTTATCCAGCAAAAGAAGGAATATTCTATGATTCTAAATAAATGTTTAACTCCCTTGATTTCAGTAAGCATAAAAGACACTTGAACTTTCTCTTGCTATGATGCACAACTTAGTATTGTATAAAAACACATGCACTTTTTAAAATATTTGCTGAACTGCTGCTGGGTTACAAATACATAAGTAAATGACGAAGAGGAAGATGAATTCTTACATCTTTAGTTTATTTTTCTTGAATAAATAGCCATAATAATTAGAAAATATAAATATCTCACTTCTTGTTGGGCCAGATGTCACTTCTTTGAGGCTGGCACATGGAACAGCTTTTTAGCATCCTAAAATGACACGGCATTTTTGGCCTGGTGTTGATACTCCATCTTTCATTTAAGAAACAGATCTGCTCTAAATTATTTCCTCAGCTTCAAAAAGGAAAGATGGGTATCACCAACACAAAAATGTCAGTAATTTCATTTTCATTTGTTACTTGAAGCATCTAAAGGTAAACTTTAGATACAAATATTGTTATTGAATATTTTATACTAGTTTTCTGTCGATCGCTAAATGCTTTGGAGTTGCTAATGTATTAGTGTGGAAAATCTAAATGTAAAATTGCATCCAAATGAGGACTCCCACAGATTTCTAAAATATGCTGTCCCTCATTAAATTAATTATAGCATTTTTTACTATCTTCAGGCTTTTGTGGAAAAAACCAATATTGTCACTGTAGGGAATCAAGGGATAAGAGCTGACTGAGAAAAGCGATGATTCTGCTTTGTCAAGTCTTTGTGGTGGACTTTATATTTGTGCTTTATAACAGCATGCATTTAGAATAACAATCAGACAATTAAATTATCTTTGCTTTAAAGGAGTGTTTCTTTTTGTGTACTAAGTAGCAGCTAGAATAGAGCTGAGGGTCATATTTGAGGACATGGAAAAGAAAATGGGTGTTTTGAAGAGAGATTTACAGAATGACTTTGAGTTTTACTTGGAAATCAAGCCAAAAGTTTGTTCTTGGGGAATGAATATCTGTTATTTAGGCTAGGTAGTCAAACAGATGTGCATGCTCAGTGTGTTCTCCCTTGTGTGTTGCTTTTAAGAGCAAGTTATTCCAAAGGGCTGGTTTTGGCCCAGGCAGGCCATCAGGGATGTCACAGAGGTTTTCTTACATATTTTCTAATTTTTGCTGTTTCATCTGTTGTCTCTTCTCAACCACCACTCAACAATAAAATTATAAAGACACTGAAGACACACCAACCTGTACTGTATTTTGGGAAGTATAGAAGAGGAAGTCAGATTATTCCACACTTGCTCTTTTGAAATGAAAGCAGTAGAGTACAGTGGCAGCTCCACCTTGCAGAAAACATGGGGAGGTCCCATGTAGGGGAGAATACAAAGGTTTTTCTTCTCTGAATGCCTACAAACATCTCTCACCTCAGAGATGCTCAGCAAGTGGCTGAAGGGGCAGGGTCATACACTGAGACTGGGATCAGGATTTCTGCTGCAAGCAGATCCCCTGGCAAAGACAAGTACTTACTTGCTGAAAATACTTTCCAGTGTACTATGCTCTTTCACTTGAAGGTGGAAATTTTGTTTCCAGATAACACCTCTAGATGAAAGGATTCTGTCACCCAAGTTACAGCCAAAAAAATCTCATTTTAGGAAAGGAACAACTGAACACAGCTTTTCTCCCTTTAGAGACTCAGGAAAGTTCAGAATGATAAAAGGGCAGTGGTAAGAGACTTTCTTCACAGAACAGCAGATATTGTGCTTAAATTACTAGTTGTTATAAATTATATATATATATGTTGCTCCATTTAAATTTATTTGCAAAATGTCAAAGGTATGAGGAAAGAAAGGCATGAGCACTTCTTTCATTCTGGTTGGAAAGCAATAAAAAAATGTAATGATTTCTTGCCTTTTTTTCTCCTCCCTTCTGTCAGGTCCGCACCAGTGTCCTACCTGATCACAAAGAACCAAGAGCAGATGTTGGGGTAAGCAATTATTTTTATTGATTGATTTTTTTTTTTTTTTTTTCTCATCAGCAGGCACAGACACTCACTGCTCAAAAGGAGCTGACAAGCTTTTTTAATAGCAAACGTTTTTGGTTGAATGAATAAAATAATCAAGGCAGGAGTGATAGTCTCATGGATTGATGTAATCCCGTTCAAATCTTGTTGAAAATCTTTTTCAACTGAAGCTATCCTGAGACAAGCAGGACTGTGCAAACTCGCCAATGTCTTACAAGCAATGTGGATGAGATTGAGAGTCTGGAATGGCATTGCCTCAAGTGGCCTGGGCTGTCACCTTCTGGTCTTTGAGTGCAGGGTAACAAACATTCTGCAGCAGGAGTTGCCTTTGGTTTGTGTTTTCAGAAATTGAACTGGCAACATATAGAGGACTCATTTTTATGAGTAGATCTACAGAGTGTTTGACAAAGGTATTGGGAAGTGATTTCTGGGTCTGAGAGGGCTGAAACCTCAGCCCTCAGATAATATGGACACCTGGTGGGGGTGGGAAAGGTTGGTCTTGCTAGAGCTGAATAAAAGAACAAAGCCCACCTGGTGCACGTGTCAGGTCTGTCTGCGAACATGTAAAATAACTGGGGGTTTAGATTTTTAGCCTAAGATGTTGACTTTTCTGCCTTACCAGGGCTTTCTTGGCACAGTTTTCAGGAGTTCAGCTAGTGTTTGAAAAATCTGTAGCTTGGCAGCAAGTCCAATCTAAGTGAAATAATGGATGTGTTTTAACTTTTCATACAGCTATTATAGAGCCTTCTCTCTTTGGCTAGCTGAGATTATTCATCAAACTACTCAAGGCACATATCTTAAGATTTATTGTTGTGACTGCAACACTAGCAAAATTCCAAAGGAACATTACATTGCAATTAGCATTGCAGCAGCAATTCTGTTTAAAGCCTACTTTTCAAGCCTCTCCAAGTCATGTGGGCAAAGTTAGATTGGTTTGTAGACTGCCAGTTCAGGCCCCAGGGCAGATTATTGGTAGCTAAATCAGTATGGAGTAAGTATTCTCCAGTTTGATATTAGACCCCTTGAGCATAACTCTCTGCATTTGGATCATGGCATCATTTAAAATTTTAATTGATTTTGCACATAGCTCTGTGTTGTCAAGCAAAGATTTTTGTTTTCTGAATAAGTATAAAAGTATGAAGCAGAGAACTAAGTAGAATGTTTTAAGCCAATAAAATCCTTCACCTTTAATTTCATGGCACTGGAGAAGTAGATTTGACACTCAGAAATGTTTAGTGGGTACAGTGACCAAAGACCTTTGACTTTATAAGAGAGCAAGTGTAGTTGTTTCTTAGCCCTGGTCACATGAGGATTCTGACTTAGGATTCTTAAATATATTTATAGTTCTGTTTTCCTGCAGAAAGAAGCCCCAAATGACCAAACCTTCTATCAGTTTCATTCCAAATACCCCTCTTGGCGTTTCCAAATGGTCAGGTTTCAAACACAAGCACTCAAATGTTATGAACTGCCAGGATAAAGGCTGCCATAGAGACACAGTGCAGTGGAATCTGTTCTTACAGCATGAAGAAGGACATGCTCTTGAAGGGAGATAAATAATCTGGGCTAAATATGTGACCACAGAGTTTTAGTGCAGAAACACTGTCATGCTGAATGACCTGAAGGAGGACAGAACCATCTGTGTGTTCACTCCAGCAAGGCTGTGCATCACCCTGTGCTGCACCTGGGTGTCTTTTTTTTAGAAATACCTTTCATTTTGGCACTGAAAACTAATTGTGAACTTTGCTTGTGTGGCTGTGTTATTTATTTTTCTCTCTATATATCCTGCAGGCCATTTTATTTCTTTCTTCCTGTTCATCACTTCCCAGATCCACTCTTTTCCCACCCTTCCCTAGACTCTCAAAGTGTGTCTTTTTTCCTTTGCTGCTCACATGCTGCTTAGGAAGCCTAAGCCTGTGCCATTGATGGGAACACCTCATGACTCAGTTTACCAAACTGCAGGCCAGTGTTGGTGCTTACCTAATTTCAGAGTTGTTATTTGAATTATCCATTGTATATGGAAGAAAACTTGTCTTAGTGTAGAGCTTTACTGTTTGCACTCAGACACTCAGCATCCTGCTGGCTTTGCTGAAGGAAAGCAGGCTAAAGGAGTTTTTTCTCTTCTCAGCAGCGACAAATTCCTTTCTGTTTTGCCTTGAAGGAAAAGTTGCTCTCTGTCAGCAGCCTCTGTTGACTCAGAGTGACTTGATTATTCTTTAATTTGTATATGCAAAGAATGTATATAATTTAGCCTGGAATTTTAATTTGCCATTCTAACAGTAAACTTAGTGTTATGTAATAAAAAACAAACTTTGTGTCCTTCTTCTTGTTTTATTGCAAAAAATTAAATATAATGTCATGATCTCATTATAATTTATTTAGAGCAAGTGATATTGTGTTGTATATTTGAAAGATAAATGGATGGAAGATGGCTGTAGGCTATGAGTTTCTTTCCCATTCTTCCCAAGGCAAGAATACTACTGCTGGCAAAGTTGACAAAATGGGATTTCAGCAATGTGGAGCAGGATATGAGCAGAGGTTAAAAAATAACCAAAGTGCAGAAGATGATTTAATCCTTTTTCTTCTTTTTTTTTTCTTTTTTTTTTTTTTAAATGTGTGAAGGGTGATTTTTATAGAAGAAAAAGATGTTGTGGTGTAGTTTTATTTAACTTTGGGCATTCTAGCTGCATTATCACATTTCTCTGCACTTTTAATGCAGTGAATGGGTTCACCTTACAATGGAAATAGAGGAAAAAAGTACTTAAAGCACTGCCAAGAATTAGAGAAATATAATTTCTATTAATAAACTTGTGATGAACTCAATTTAAAAATACTTTCCTAGCAAATACATTTGGAATGCATGGATGGTAGTGTCAATGGCTTGAGGAAAAACCATAACAAGAACAACTTTGGTGAAACACTGAAAATTTAGCATTTCTTGTAATGCAGAAAGTAGAAAAATATAAAGAAATAGATGTGAAATGCAAATACTTGTGCTGAATGAAGAATTTCCTGTGGCTGTACATCTTACAACCCGTTATTTGTCAGGTTGTTAGACTGTTCTTAATGGAAAAGAGAAAGATTCCTGCCCATAAAACCAAAGTTTTTAATAGTTTACTGATAATAATGCCGCAGATGCAAAAAAAAAAAAAAAATTAGTGGATAGAGTGTCAAACTGTTATATTGAAATGCAATATTTTTCTAGGTGCCAAAGGAAGATTTTCAAGTGTGAGACCAAAAGAAGTAACAGAAGTGAATGAATATGTTATCTTTTCTTTCTCCTTTGATTTGCAGCGGAGCTTCCTGGGCTGTGCAACTTTTAGAGTAGGAGATCTGGTGAAGTCCAAGGAGCAACAGTTGACCCTTACCCTCAGGTAAGTGTTTCCCCCTATTGTAAATCATGGTGAGACAATAACCCTTGGGATTTCTCAAAGAAAGGCAACAAAGCTGGGGAAGGGTTTGGAGCACGAGTCAGGTGAGGAATGGCTGAGGGAGCTGGGAGTGTTTGTCCTGGAGGAAAGGAGGCTCAGTGAGGACCTTATCCCTCCCTACAGTTACCTGAAATGGTGTTGTGAGGTGGGGGCCGGTCTCTTCTCCCAGGTAGAAGTAAGAGGACAAGAGAAAATGGCCCCAGCTTGCACTAGGTGAGGTTTAGGTTGGATATTAAGAAAACAATTCTTCACATGAGGGGTTATCAAGCACTGGAGCAGGCTGCCCAGGGAAGTAGGGGGGACACCATTCCTGGAGGTATTTATCAGACATGTAGATGTGGCCCTGAGGAACAGGATTGAAGGTGGAGTTGGCAGTGCTGGATTAATGGTTGGACTCGATGCTCTTAAAGGTCTTTTCCAGCCTATACAATTCTATGATTGCTCCTTGACTGTGCATGTTCCATCAGATAAATTAGATGTCAACTTGAAGTGCTTCTAATTCTGCCATGCACAAAGTCAAATTTAAATATCAACCCTATAACCTGGAGCTTCCCAGGTGCCAGATTAGAAAAAGTAATTTTATAGTACGATAACCTATGGAAGAAATGCAGGGAACTTTCATTCCAAGTCTCCTTTAGAAAGGAGCATAAGATTCACAGTTTTGTTTGGTGCATGTGGTTTAAAGAATTACCAGTGTACAGTTTGGTTTGTTCACTAGGCATGTTTAAAGAAGGTGGGCCTAGGTATTGAAGGTGTCTCCCATGTGAAAATGCTTGTGGTCCCCTAAGCTCATTGTTATTTGCAGCCACACTGGAATTGTGGGGGGTGCAAAGTACAACTCTAACCAGTGACAGGGTACAGAGCTGCAGAAGGGTCACAATGTTCAAAACCTAGGGCTGGGCTGAACAGATACATCTTATGAAGGAAAAAAATCATTTATCACCCCTGACACTGTCTTACATGGCTTTAGATAAATGAAGATACTGATCAACCCTTTTGAAGGTTAGGGGCAACCTAGGTGGTGGTTTTCACAATAAATTCATTGGACTTTATAGAGTCCAGGGATTTTATTGAGCTGATTTTTGCAAGTGCAATGGAGGCTTATTTGGGATTACTGGGAAGGCACAGTTAAGCTTCACAGAGCAACTGCTCAAACTCCACGTGTGTTTCCAAGTTAACATTTTGGGAGGCAAGGAGCTGTGGTGACACTGGGGTATGCTGTGCCTGGGGTGTTGTACATGGGTGCTGTGGG
Source organism: Acrocephalus scirpaceus scirpaceus (assembly GCA_910950805.1). Lineage (NCBI taxonomy): Eukaryota > Metazoa > Chordata > Aves > Passeriformes > Sylviidae > Acrocephalus > Acrocephalus scirpaceus. The sequence goes on along the minus strand of OU383778.1, from coordinate 71,713,993 downwards.
AAAGCTGTGTTACATTTGTCACCCTGAGCACGGGAGGACAGCCTTAATTTGGTTTAAGGAGCTAAATTTGACCCATTCAGAGATTTTTTTTTTAGAAATGGAAACTTCTTGAAGTATTTTGGCACCTGCCTTCCTATTTCAACAAGAGTAGTTGTACATGAGTGTGTAGTTTACAGGGAAAAGTTAACAAAATACTTTGATCTTAATTTCTCCCAAATACAAGATGCCACGCCTAACAAGAGGATAAATTTGTCTAACAAAAAAAATCCAATTAGTTAAAATGTGAGCTGACTGTTCCCTATGGGAATTAATGGCTAGGTAACTTCCAGCTTAGTGATTGTAAGAATCTATTCTTACAGGAATTCAAGTTGTCTTTAGCTCTTTGGCATAAACTTTGCTTCCCTAACTGACATATTGAAAATTTGATCTGAAAGGTTGCCTCCAACAGGTGGCACAGTAATTGACAGAATGGAAAGCTTCAGGACAGTTTCAGAGTAAGTATTTTGCATCTCAGCCATCCAGTTTGTAATCAAAAAGTTCAGATGGAAAACTCATAAGAAATAGATGAAAAATTTGCTTTTAATTAATATTTTCAGTCTTGGTTGTCCTCTTTGTTCAGCTAAGGCTAGAAGACAAATATACCAATTAAATTTATTTGCAGATACATTAAATGGTAGGGTTTAGTCAGTTGGATATTTTTTTAAGAAAAAAAAAATCCCAACCTTTCAAAAGTGGGATTGTTTTCTGATTATGACTATTCAGCAGCACAAAGTCAGTAGAAACTATCCCTATTGCTTCGATGGCAATTTAACCAGAGCAGTTTACTAACATAAGCTTGCTCTCCTCTAATCACCCTGAGGTATTAGTACCTCTCAGGAGGATAGAGGATATACCAAGGGACTTGTCAGAGCACGAAATTCTATTTAATTCTTGTTGATAGTCTTTGGATGGGAGTTTATCAGGGCATGCCTGTGATTGAGGTACTCCTTTGTTAGATTTAAAGTAGAGATTGAAGGACCCAGAAATCGCTCTGTGGTGTGCCCTGTAAAGATTGGTGTAATTATTGAATCTGGTTAATTTTTAACTAAGCTGTTCTCCTTTTATTTTGTTGTTATGTCTTTCCATTGTCTTTTTGAGGTGCAATGTAACAATATAAAAGTGTTTTCAAAGGAAGATTCTTGTATTTTTCTGTTATTTTGTGGAGAGCCGGCATGTGTCTACAAGTTCTTAGTGTTGCCACACTATGCTCTACTTTTCAGTTCTCCTACCATTGTACCCTAGCAGTGATTAGGGACACAACTTACAAAAACCTCTGCAAAAGAAGTTTTTATTTTGATTGTCCTTTCTCCTGCATGAAGGTGCCCTAACCTGGTGGCTGAGTGCTTCTGGTAAATCTGTGAGTGTGTAGCTAACCATCAAAACACGAAAAGGTCCATTTGTGGAATTATTTCAGTGTACATAACTGATGCTGGCAGAGGAATTTAGTTACTAGAGACTTGGGATTGCAGTTTCCAGTGTGGAATTTATAAAAAGAGAGATGCTTTCTATAGACTTGCATGTTTCATTTTGCAATGATAATGCAATGCCACTTGTTTCCTGCTTTCCCCTATAGTTGTGATGATGAGTGGCATAAAATGGGCTGTTGAATTAAACAAAAGTGTTTTTCAGTAGGAGAATGTTTCTTAATATTGACTATATTATGTAGTGTGTCCAATTAAAAAAATAAATAATGATTTTTTTTTCTCTTTCTAAATGAGAGATAGGTATACTGACTGCTAATTTAGTAATAAAAGCTGATTTTTTTTAGTTGGTGTAATTTTGAAGTTCAATTTTGAGGATTTTTTACTATGCCTTTCTGTTAAGGACAGCACAATACTTTGTACCATACAGACTTTAGGCATGTGGCAGTGCTTAAGCTCTTGGACAGTATCTATTTGTCTGGCTATCTAATTTTAGTTGTCATCTTTTCTTTAATCTTGGACAGGACTGAACTTCTTTAAAGAAAGGAGAGAAACCTAGCTCTTTTTTGGAAAGAAAGTCCTCTTAATTTCCCTCCCTCTTAACAGCTTGTAGTTCAGTGGGGCAGAAAACATGTAACTGCACTTTGGTAGTAGTAATATTCACAAAGTTTAACTAACTAGAGAGAATTGGAAAGCAGCACAGTCATTTATGTACTTAGCATAACTTCCCTAGCAAATGATGACTATAAAATACTGTATATTTAGCTGCTTTTCCCTATTAAAATTCAGTAGATATCTGTCTACAAGTACTTGTTCTTGGTCTCCCTCCTGAACTTGTTTCTTGGCTGCTTCAGGTTGTCATCCACCTCAGGAAGCTGCTGAACAGCTTGACTTTAGAAGTCAGGCAAATCTCCAATACAGTTCAGGTGAAACTTGTTCTGACGTGAAACTTAATCAACTGTACATTGAAATAATGGAAACAGAAGGACCTGAGCATTGCAAAACTTTGTTTAGTTACCTTAGAATGCAACAGAATGTTTTTTGCAGCGGACTTGTTTCAAACCAGCATTGATTATTATAATAGGCTTTGCTGTGAATTCACAGATAAACATTTTTGTGTAAATACAATACTTTGTGCTTGGATATATCAAAATATATTATACCAGTGGAGAAATTAATTTTATGTCATTCTGTAGGTTAGCCTGTGATAATTGCATTTATTGTGTATTATGCACTGGAGAAAATGCTGGACTCTGTCATGCAGTTTGCTTTTCAGGCAGCCACTTTGTCTTTTATAATTAACACAGCCATGCAAACATGAAGTCTGCTTCCTTTTTTTCTTTGTGTTATTTTACACAACTTTTTGAATTTTTTTTTTTTTTTGAAGGAAGGTGTATGGTCATGGGAACCAATCAGCAGGTCTAAATGTGCATATTCAACATGTAGTAATGAGACTTGATGAGCTCAGCATTGGAGACAAATGACTGCTGTTCTCAGTCCATGTAGCTCACTTGCTTTTCCATTACTAGCTTGTTGCCTTCTCCCTCTCTGGATGCCTTGGGCAATGTTTTCTGGCCAGAAGTAATAAATAATAAGGTGGGCACCAATTCCTGCTGCTCATGGTGTTATTGGCTATCTCCTTCCTTCACGTTTGAGGGAACTAATACTGACCTGGGGATCCTTAAGGACCTTAAGATGGTGGAGGAATCTATTTCAAACACAGGTGCTCTGTTGACAGGTATCAGATGATTGCTGCTCCGTGTCCCAGGGTGCTAAAAAATATCAGCAATTTTCCAGCTCCATAAGCCAGCTGGATTTTGTGCCATGTATGGGCTTCTGACATTGACACTGGTTTTATTCTTTTTGCAGTACCCCCATCCCAGCTTGCTCTAAGCAGGTTGTCAAGGTGCAGTCCTTTCTTCTGCAGGGATGTAGTGTCTCCTCTCTCATGGCTGGGAGCAGTTTGGTGCAGGGACCATCTTCACTGCACCATGTGGGTGCAGAGTGTCCTTCTCAGCTTTATGAAACTACAGCAAATAAGCTGATTTCATCCTAATGTGTTATGAAGTATCCTAAAACCAATTAATTATTTCTTTGATGCTCTGTTGAACTGTGTGTATGTGTGAGATTCTCTTCACATCTCTGCAGGCAAAGGACATGAAGTGTGTACATAGATGTATGTGTGCTCAATACTGTTAGTGCAAAGTAAAATTGTACAGCTTTTTATCCTAATAAAGTATGATCACTCGGCTTTTTTTTTTTTTAATTTTCCCATTGCATCACTTCTGTTTCTCTTTCTTAATTTTCTTTCAAGGGAAATGTTAATCTCATGTTATTGCTGGAAAGATTGAAATGTGTGACATGTCTGCTTGAAGACTGTCACGCACTGCTGGTGTTTTAAAATCAGAGTTTGACACTGCTCACAGCAGTTTTGCCCTGGGCACTTATAGAGCCCTTTGTTGATTTGTATGCCTGTAGCATTCAAAAGAAACTTTGGTTTGAGGATTTGTTGGTTTTGTTGTTGGCTTTTTTTGTTAAATTGCATCTTCATATTTTGGTGTGGGAAGATAAGAACTAGAGAAAGAGGTGCAACTCCAATTCAGCAAGTCCCACAGTTTAGTTTTATTGTGTTGCATTACCTTCTCTTGCAGGTAATGTGTTATAATATTACATATGTGTTAGACCAGAACAGGAGTGATTTTGAGAAGAAAATAATAATAAAAAAAGTAAAAGTGAAATTAGATTAATCACTGTTTTTAAACCCATACAAAGTACATATTGCTCCTCATGCAGGCAAGCAATTTAGCGCTCAGTGTCATACTGAAGCCAGACTTTTAATGACAGCAGCAAGGGGAATATTTAGCATTCTAAAGAACCAGAGACAAGGACTGGGAAAAGTGTAGCTAGCATGTCCATTTTATTTTACTGGAGCAACAGTCCTTGTTGGCTTGGATCAGTTTATTCATTTGACACTTTGATCAGAACAGTTTAAGCTGTTGAAAAATTTTCAGTCTTTTGTTTTTTAAAGATATATGTGATTTGCTGGCATCTGATGTATTCCCTTTCTGTTTGGGAATGCTGTAGTCCATTTGTTGGCATAGCCTAGTCTGGTGTCAGTTTGACACTAGAAGGAGAAAAGCAGTGAAGGCAAACCACGAGGCTGTACCAACTCAGGGGGAAGTGCTTCATTCAGAAGGCCCTTAAGTTGTTCTCATGCATTTCAAAATTATTATGTAATTCTGCTCATAAGCACCATTTGGACACTGAACCCTTATTACTTTTCTTCTGGATACTTTCTTAATTAATATAGGCTTCTTCAATTGCAAAACTGTCTGGAACTGGTTCGTTTTTAGTTGTTTCTTTCTTGTCAGTAATTAATTTGGCTTAGAGCAAATGAAGTTTTACACATGTAAAATACAAAGAATTATGTTTATTTTGCAAGGTTTTATAGTTACAAGATGAATGTATTCTACTGCATGCATATTAAAGCCTAATGGTTTGCAAGCAAAATAATTACTTCATTTGGAAGCTTGGGGGTAACTATTTTTTTTAGATTTTACAGTAAGAGTTGGACTTGGTGATCCTAATGGGTCCCCTCTGACTCAGCATATTCAATAATTCAGTGATTTTATGATTTTATGACATTGAACTTCGCTGTGTATCCTTTTTTCCTGATTCATCACTCTTCATTTTCACTGCTCAGATAATACACAGTATTGCCCCAAACACATTTGTTTTGATCTCCTTCCTCGCTGTGCTTTTGTAATTCTGCTGAACTTATTCTCGTCATTTCCTTTTGCCTATTTTTTGCTTGGTGCTTTTTGTTACCCGTTCCTCATTATTATGAAAGGGTATGTTACTCTTCTTTCCTTCCTTTCAAAAAATCCAGCTGTTCAGAATAAGCCTGGGGAGACAGACTGTGCCATTAACCTTGGTGCTGTGCTGCCAGGGAAAGCTGAAAAATATTTGGTATCTTTCTGGAGTTTAAACCCTTGTCTCTTCCAAAAAGTAGTCAATGATACTCTTTTCTTGGTGATGCACATCTGAATTGCTATTTGGTTTTGATTAACTGGAAGTAAACTATTTGTGGAGATGATAACAAAGGAATTCACCTGGAACTGTACTACCATTTCCATTTAGTTCAAGAAACAGGATGGGTTCTGAATTATTACTCTGTGGAGGGATTACAAAGGGAAAAGTGATATTCAGGTTAATTTTGCTGTTTCAGTTTTGCAGGGGTTTTATTAATACACTGAGTATGTCCTTTATTTGCAGATTGTTAGGAAACAAAGCCATGTACTCTGCAGTGAAATTGCAGTTCCTAAGCGGAATATTGGTGCAGTATTACAGCCCTTTACTCAATGGTCCACAGGCAGAATGAAAACTTGGCAGTGTTCATGCACCATTTATAACATTTACCCAATCCTCCGTTTTGTGATGAAAACTTTTATTGTCCTGAAGGAGTTGCCTCATTGTTAACATTTGGTTTGTGATGGTAAATAACCAATTCAATACAGGTGGCTGCGGATTTACAGAATCAGAAGAATCAGATTACAGAATCTACAGAATAGGAGAGGGGACTAAATATTTTTACTGACAATATTTTAATTGAAAGAATTTGATGCTGCCAGTGACCCAGTGTCATGGGTTGTTTTTGTTTTTTTTTTCCCAGAACATCTGATGGTGGAAAGACAGTTGGTACCATTGAAGTCAACCTTGTGAAGATGGGAGAGCTAGAGGAAGGGGAAACAGACCACATCATAGCAGATACCCAGGATCAAAAGGTAGAAACTCAGTTTATTGCACAAAGTTAATTAGAACGATCAGTTGTACCAGATGTCTAAAATATTAATTATCAAATTGGGTTAAGGACTTAAAACCAAATTTCTGGAGTAAGTACTATGTACACTTATCTCCCTGAAAAAACCACTCATGAAAACGTACAGAGTAATATTCTAACCTGAGTTTCCTAGCCCCTTTCCTTTTTCAAGAAAAAAAATGCTCATTTTTATCTCAGCTGAATGCATTTGATCACTCCTGATCAAAAAAGTGTCCGGAGAGATGCCATAAGTACTGCTTCTTTTTTCCTTGGATAGCTTCTCTGCTTTGTGCCCTTGAAGTCCTGTTCATGTTGATTTTTATGTCCAATCTGTGCCTACAATACTGAAAACCTGGGAAGAATGACAGGCAAACCAAAGAAGAGATGAATTCCCTTGCAGAGGGGCAGGTTCACCTGCATTTCATGGGAGCACACAATTTTTGCAGCCCTAATACAATGCTTTACTGCTTAACACTATGCTGTATTCTGTTCCTCATAAAAAAAAAAAAAAGGAAATATTGCTACAGGGAATGTAGCATCTTTTTGTTTGAAAGTAACATACAAGACTATTTTTTGAGAAATGGACATTATTTTCAATATCTTTTCTGCTTAGCCAAACCAGTCTGCTTTTGGGTCAAATTCTGATGGTAGATCTTACACGTTTTTTTCCACCACTTACCTCAAAGGCCTTCAGTGCTTTTTAAAACAGTAGATGAGTGGGACCTGTTCCCACTCATCTACTGTTGCCAACAAATGCTGTGAAATCTTTCTGATTTTGAACTGTAAAACTGTAAAACACGAGCTGTTTTTTCAACCTTCTCTTTTATTTTGCTTTTCTTCCACTTCAAAATGTGGAATGAGACTCCTTGCAATTATTTGAGATGTAATTAATGAGCTGTGTCTGGCCTGGGGGACACAGAAGGTTTTAACAGCCAAAGTTTTCTAGATCTTTCTAATACTTGTAAGGAGAGACCAGACTCATGACAGATGTATTTTCTGTGGTCTTTAAAGGAGCCCTGGGTTTGTATAAGTCAGTTGCAGCACAGCCTTGGTTTATATGTTAGTGAGGATGCACTTGTGAGAATGTCGAGTTATTGTATTAATATAAAATAAATAAGTTTTGAACTGGGTTTGCTCACTTTTGGATAAACTATGTGCAGGAACTTCTCATGGAAGAGGAAGGTGACGGTTAAATTCATTTTCAGATACTGCCTGGTAGAGAGTACATCATGTGCTGCTCTCAGCCTTCAGCTCTCCACTGAGCTTCTAGGAGCTAGGGAAGCCCTGGGAGCAGAGCTCCCTATCCCCTTTAGAGATTCCCATTTGTTTTCTGGCTGAGGGTAAGAGGAGCATTAAAAATACATGTCATACTACATTTAACATAGGTGTACACTGATTGATTTTTCCGTGAACTTTTTATACTTTTATACACTAATCTTATCAAAGCAATATTCCGGTTTGCTTGTATAACAAATCACTTCAGTCACAAAATGTGAGCACATTTTAAAGACTTTTTTGTGCTTCCTACTTTTCCCTTGTTTAAAAATTAATGAAGTGTTTTCTTGCACTGTGCATTTGAAAACTGCTTTGCCTAAAGAAACCTCTTTGAAAGCACAAAACTTGTCAAAAATTGTTTTAAACTAAAATGCCTTATTCTTATAATTAAACTTACTTATTGAGCTTAAACATTTAATATCTCTCAACATTTCTGCCATTATACTGGTAGGAAACGTTCCTGTTTTATTATGGAACAGCTGATCATATTTTCTCATGTTCTTGGCTATAATTCTGATTGTGTTACGGTAGCTTTGAACAGAAATATAAAGATAAAAATGTAAATTATAATTAAGACTTGGGAAGTTTATATTATTATCAGTGATGGTTTTCAGCCTGCCTTTTATAATCTGCCAGGGATTTATTTCAGACCCCTGAATGCGTCACACTTGTGGTTGTATTTCTTTTGCAGTGTGCTTTGGTTCGTGAGTGTACAGCCAGTGAAGGCATAAGTGGGAAAGACAACCTGCCTTCCTTAAATGCAGGTAAGAATCCCAACACCTGTAAGGGATGGCTCTTGCAGTGCTGTGTCTGGTCCTGAAGAAATCACACAGATTTGTGGCAGAGCTCATAAATGTCTCTTCGAGTGCTGCAGAGATGTTTAAGTTCAATATTTTAGTGTTTTATACACATTTGACATTATCATTTCACTGAGAAATTTGAGGAAATGTGTGTCAATTCTGCTTTCTGAAGCAGTGGTGAAACCTCCATCTCCTACGTCTTTAATGGTCAATGATTTTCAGGATTGTCAGTGACTTCCATGGGCATGGAATTTATGCCATAAGTTTGTGTCATGTCATTGCATGGCATTCTGTTAAATAAGTATGCATTATTTGTAAGTGAACACCCGGGACAATCAATCTCTGTTATAGCTGATGAAGTGGCAGTTTCAGTTTGATCTGGAAACTATCTGTCCTAGAGTGAAGGGAGCTGTTGGCAAGGCACTCTCAATTCTAGGTCAACTCTGGGCTTGAGTGCATGGTGTTAAACTAGATCTATTTCTCTTTCATTATGCTGAGAAATATTACATGCTGATATGCTGCACCATAAAGCTTTTATTTGTGCACGTTTATGAATCTCCATTACTCTGCAGTAACAATGTCACAAAAAAGTTATATGGGTCATCTGAAACCACAGTGCTGCCAAGAATTCCGTGTTTGCTGCACACAGTCGAGGAGGAATGTTACTGAGGTTTTACAGCCTTTTAAAACCTTTACTGAAACTTTTTCATCTGATTTCTCTGACAGGGCAGACTTGTTGAATCAGCTTTGCAGTCTGAAGGAAGCACTAAAACCCTCCAAAAATTAAGTTCTTCCATATATACATGAATGCTGTAATTTTTTTTTTTTTTTTTTTGAGATTAGATCAGAAACAGAAAAAGTTTCTTCTACAGAACTACCATTTATTTTCATCAATTCAAAGGGAAAAAGATGTTAATTGAGAATTACTGAATGTACAGGAACTACATCTGGCTCCAGCAATTCCAGAACTGGAAATAGCTGGAGGCAGGGAGGGTATCTGGTGTCTCTAGCTAGCTATTTATGGTTTTTCTTGGAGGCAAGGTACAGAGCCACTTGAAGGATTTGGGCTAACTCAGTGTAGTCCTTTGATTCTGATTCTGTACGTCATCCGGATTAGTGGGACTTGAAGAAAGGACATTTCTGTTCAGAGAATGATATTTATTCCCAACTGATTTTTTTCTATTTGTTGCCTCCGTTGTGTGTGGGTTTGACTGGGGAGTTTTGTTGACTTCTTTTGTATGGGAAAATGCCGTAGGTTGTGAATGTGTTTTGTTGGAGCTTCCAAGGTAGATGTTGGTTTTTAGGAATATTGAAGTCTAGATCAATTTGTCATGAATATTTGCATGTGATTCTAGACAACGTTTTGACATTTATTATCCTCACATATAAACACAATATAAAACCAAACCCCACCCACCCCCACAAACACTACTAGGGTTTATAAAGTCAAACATACCATGGAGGGCTTTTTTTTTTGGTCATTTTTTGCGGTTTCAGGGTGGTTTTTTTAAAGAATTGAGGGGAAAGAGCAGAACCGCAGGTGCCTATGCAAGAAATGACAGCATGCAGGATATTGGAAAGAGTTTGCACTCACAGGAAGTTTAGTCTGATAAATAATTACTCTTCAGTCTGTTTCCTGTACTTGTGACTTTCTCTTCTCATCCAGCATCATCTCCACTTTCCTGCTGACACCAGGCACTGGCTCCAGGTTTTGTCAGTTCCACTCTTTTTATTGAATTGACGATTTCTTTTCTTAGAAAATTTTAGCTCTCCTTTTGTACTGTCAGCCCCTTTCCCCAACCGATCAGACTTTTTGCCTAGCATACCTCCATGACTGGGCTTCCCGTGGATTAAGGCTGGCTGTGTTGCCTGGAGACAGACTGGATTTCTCCTATGGGTACCTGTGCAGGAGTGTCAGGAAACCTGATAACATCAGCAGTGCCTGCACTGCTTTCCCTGCTGTGCTCATGGAGATCTAGCCTGGGAGCAGTATGTATTTCATATACATACATATTTAGTACATGTGTATACTGCTGTAGACCTTTCTGGTGCTTTCTCTTTCTTGTTTATCAGGCCTTCAAAATGATGAAACTGAAAAAAACACTCCTCTGTGAATTCTTAAGCCTGTAGGTATAGGAGCACGCTGGCATTCTTCTGAAATTTAAATCTTTGGGAAGGGAATTCACAGCCCTCCAGTGAGTTATGAGATGCTTATTGAGTGAGTGGGAATGAGTAGTGTATTTCAGAGCCTTATCACTATTCCATCTATACCCCAAGAGATTGAATTTACGTCTCAAAATCCAGTTATTTATTTATAATTCTGGAGAATTTGCCAGTTGTTTGCATGTAAACAAATTGCATACTAAATAAAAAAGAGAATAAGAGTAATTGAAATTAAGCAAAATTAAGAAAGCTGTAATTATTATTCCTGAGGTAATACACATCATATACCTATGCTACATAGAAAGATATAAATAGAAACACTGTTAGTGAATTAATATATGACAGAGATATGCTTTGATCTATTCTCAATAGGGAAGGAAAATAAAACCGCAGTATTCAATCTTTTATTATTTTTTTTATTCCATTTTCAGAGGAAGCAATGTGAAGGATATTGCATGGAATAAAAAGCACAGAGGTCTTCATATTTAAAAATGAGAATGTCCAAAAATACAGATGGGTAAATATATGGCATTGGCTTTTAGGCTTAATGCTATAGAGAAAAGCTTTTAAGATAGGCTTTTCTCTTTTTTAACCACTGCAGTTCATGTGGATTTTGTGGGTTTTGATGCCTCTCATGATCACTGCCTAAATACAGGAAGGATCATGTTTATGAAACTCCACCCATTTTAATAACTACTTTTTATAAAAGCCAATTCTAGTCTTGCCATTCTTGTTGTTTGGGTGCTTTTACATGCCTGCTAAAATTCTGTTCTAGACAACTTGTTATAGTCAGAAATTAATTATTGTTGTAATTGGAAAGGAAGATACTTCTGAGATTTTTATGGAAACTCATGTCTTCAGTGGTTCTGTTTATAAGGAAAACGTCAAGTACCATGAAGCTTTTATTGAAAATCTCAACCTTTAGCAATACTGCGTATTGGAATTATTTGGATTCTTTGGGAAAAATTCCCAGGCTTTTTTTCTGAGTTTGCAAATAAAATTTTCTTCCTAAACCCATAGAGATATGATCTGACCATTTTACAAAACTTACAACACACTTGAGATTATCCCCATCTGAAAACTCAGACCTGAATCAAAGACCTGAAAATTCAGGTAGTACCTGGAGAGGAGTTTAATAATTCTAGCAACGATCAAAGTCACAGCTTTGGATCCATATTTTCAGTGTTCTTTGTCCCTTGCTGCAGTCCTGAGGGCTTTTCTTGGGTTTGTTTCTTTCTTTGTGATGATGGAGGAAAGAGATTTTTCAGCTAGGTATTTGCATGAGGTTCTCACAGATTAATGTGTATTTTTCAGTGTAATGGATCCTGAGTGTGAATTTAAGAGCTTTTCTTGGAAAAAAATCCTTTGATAAACTCCTTAGGAAGTAGAAATAAAAAGGTAAAATAATGAAAAGAGTCTTTTATATCTGGGGCATCATCATTTAAATGATGTCCTGGTAATATGTCCCAGCCTGCTCCCTACTGATCAGGGGGCACAGCAGAAAAGAAACAAACCCAACCCAAAATTATCATCTGGTTTGGCAATTTTCTGTTTAAGGCCAGACCTGAATTAGCCTTTCATTTCCTGAGCTCTCCCTGACATTTGAAAATTGAAAAATTGAAAATTCCCTGCCTTGTTAATGGGAGATAGGTGGTGATGTATCAGCTTTGTGAATTGACAGAAACTGTTAATATTATCAACGAGACTGATTTCACTGATTACAGGAATCTCAGCAAAAGAGAAGGAAAATAGGAAATATGCATTGCCACATATTTTGACCAAGTGATGTAGTAAAGCCTGAACACCTGGTGAAAGTGGATCATAGGCACAGGACTTGGAGATGCTTTTCTCTGTAGTTAAATCTGTGTGGTGAGGATCCTTAAACTCTAAAAGTGAGTGGAAAAATGTTTGAACATTGAGATGTTTTGGGTATTAGTAGTAAAGAAAAATTGTTGTCTTTCATATGTCAGAGATGTCAAGCATCTCTTTGGCTTGTTTCATAATACTAAGTCAGAATTTAGTTTTTGAAAGTAAAATCACTAATAACTAAAGGCAAAATGACTCTAAAAAGGCTTCCAGTTTTTCATCAAAGACTAATGATGAAAGACATCTCAGTAGAGTGATGGGAATACAGAGCAGTACAACCATCTAAACATTGCTCCTTTCTTTGAGTTGCCAGCAATGGGTTTATTATCAGTATATTTAAATCTCTGGCCTTTCCTAAAGGATTTCTGTTAAAAAACCTGATTGCTTAGATACACAAGACAGTTTGTGCACCTTTCATTTTTCATTCTCTATAAATCAGCCTACCTAAACACTAATGGTGTTGGGGAGTTGTGAATTGAAATGTCTGTTAGGGGCTGTCACTTTGACAGCAGCAGTTTCCCCACGGCACACATGGGGAATGCATTCCTCTGAGTTACAGAGAACTCAGCAGCAGATCAGTGGGAGCCTGCTGGAAGGCAGCTTTTTCCAGCAGGCTGACAGAAAGGTTTCAGTGGAGGATTTGGAGGGCTGTCCAAAGTCATTCAGGGTTAGGATGCTGTAGACATGTGCGTTAAATGACAATCATTTGTCGCCAAGTAAACTTATTGCAGTAGTCAAACAGCTTTTTCTTCCTCAGCTTTTTTCCCTATTTGTTCTTTCTGGACAACAAGAGCAGGGTAAAAAAAAAGAAAAAGATGGAAAGGAGAGGGTAGAAATTTCCCACTTTTATTACACACCATCATTGTAAGATCTGAATGGTAATGTAGCCAACACATGAAATAAAAAACATGATGGGTTTTAAGCATAACCTTCCAAAATACCAAGAACTGTGATTTTCTTATGTCATGTTGCAATAGTGATCTGAAAACAGTGTGTGGAACATATGGACAGGGCTGTTATATTTATTTCTATATTGTGGCAGTGTCTTGGCCACATCAATGATCAAGGTAACTCTAATATGGTCAAAGGTCAAGTTTCCTTTAATGTAGAAGCACACCTTCTGTTTGTGTTAATGATTTGTGTGTGCATGTCAGGGGGAAGATGCAGCTGAACTCTGAGTCCTGTGCAATTTATTGGAATTGTGAGTGGTTCTAGCAGGTGGTAAGCAATGGTGGTGACTGTTCATTTGTGCATTCTGTTTTTCCTAACTTCAGCTTAAATGCAAAAAAGAGAGTCTAATTTACATTCTCACTACTTTGAAGACCTAAATTCAAAGATTACCTACTCTGCTGGTAAAATGTGATTTATTGATGGACTAGTAATACTTTGTCCTTCACATGCTGGTATAAAAATAAAATAAAAATTGAATGGTTTTAGTAGAATTTTAACAGTTCTAAAATCAATTTTGTAAGCAAGGGGAAAAATAATATTATAATTTTTGCAGGTTATTGTCATAAATTTTCAGAGCCATATAAGCACAGTAAAGCAATGGTATTATTTTTCCTCTTTGCAGTGTTGAGAAACCCAGTGTGTAAGTTATACAGATTCCCTACTTCTGACAACAAGTGGATGAGGATCCGGGAACAGATGGCTGAGACTACCCTCTCTTTCCATGTTCCTAAAGAACTAATAAATCTGCACATAAAGGAAGATATGAGAAGGTAAGGAAGAGGCAGCACCAATAGAAAGCACCTAATTTTGTTTTTCTGACTTGGAATCATGCAAATGATGAGGTAAAAATATTAATTTGAGGTATGAAACAGGCACTTTCTGGCTGCTAAGAATTTGCAGTTGTAACTGAACAACAGAAGTGACTGCTCAGAATTTCTAGGACTCCAGTGACCTCCTAAGTTCTGAGCAATGAACTGTGCTGAAGTGAGGACATGACTTTAAATCTGTGAATGCTGCCATTTGGTTAACCATACCAATATTCTGGAATGTTAACATTTTATAAGGAATCAGCAAATGACCAGGGGTGTGAACAACATTGTGGTGTGTTTGTCTATGTGCCTGGGTAGAGTTAATAATAAAGACAAACATTATGCAGTGGAAAATGACAAAAAAGTAAAAGAGCAATGAGGATAAAAATGACATTCCTCTAGCTAATCTAAATTAGTTGACGTAAGAAAAGGATACCAAAGTAATGTTTGTTTGGAAACTTAGTACATGTTTGGCCTTGTAACCAGGAGAGATGTCTGAGAGTCAGTACAATGTGCATGGCCTGGGGAAAAGGGAACACAGGCGTCCCAAAATCCTTTGTGTGTCCAATTTCCCTTTGCAGTGATTAAAATGGCAGCCTGTCCTTGAATCCTTGTAAGCTGTGCTGATAAAATTTGGGGAAACCCCTTTGTTTTAAGTATTCCAGGGCTGCCCTGTAGATAATGCTTTCTTTTCGCTGTGATAATGGATGATGCAGAAGGCATTGCCTCCTTCCTCATGAAAGTTGCTTCACACATAGATGGAGGTCTGGTTTTATGCATAAGAGTAACACTGACCTAGTGTTGCATCCCAAAGCCATCCTGTGCATTTTCAGGCAGTTCCTTCCTGTTGTGCTTTACAGGGGTTGTTTGTTTGGCAATATGAAGCTTCTTTTTTTTATTTACCCCATCTGTTGCTTCTGTGTGATATTTTTATGCCAATTGAACAGCATGTGGGAGACTGGAATCTTGATTTTAATAAAGTCAGTGGACTGGTATGTACTTATGCATGGTGATGATGGGTTATAAAAATCCTATGAATTGTTATAATACTTTATTCATTTAGTACTCTGTTTAGGCATTTATGGCCTCATCTTGTTTGAGAATACTTATGTGCAAGGTTGTTTTTAGTAAGCAATAAAAATAGATTATGCTGACTCTCACAGTTCATGCACTTCCCATATTTTCATTTGCCCCATGGGTAAATGCCTTTTAAATGTTAGAGGATTACTTTAACCACTTTTACTACTACTGCATTATTCTCTCCAAAGGCATAAAACAAGTAATAGCCCTTGTTGTTATTTCTTATTATAGAATTCACCTGCCTGGGTAAAATCATAGTAAAAAACCACCTCAGTGGGGTTTTCTCCCACCAAAATAAAGAAAAGATTTGAGAAAGAAACAGAAGTAGAAGTTGCACAAAGATTGAGATGAGTGCTTCTGATTTTCCTGATTGCTGATGTGATTGAGCTGTTCAAGCCTAGTTGCAAGTGTGGGTGTGAAAAAAAGAGTCAAAGTGATTGATACAGTCTGAGGGAGGAGATAAGACTAACCACAAGGAGCAACAGCACGTGGAATACTAGCAGATGGTGGGAATAGGGGCATCTGTGTCATCTATCATGATATAAGAGTGTGGGTTGGAGCTTCAGCTTTCTCTGGGCTTTCCTTTTGAAAATAATTGTGAGGATGTGTGTTCTTGTGGAGTCCTTGCACTTGTAATCTGGTAAAGCGTGTGAGGAGGATGCTTCTATAGGAGCTCACACAAAACATACACTGCACCATCCTCAGGCTATTCTCTTCTCAAGTGTTCTTCTCTGTGTCTTTTCCCCCCAGTTAGTACAACAGGATAAATGTTTTTGTCTCAGAAGCCACTTCTTACCATGCTCTGCCTGTTTCATTTCATTTTTTTATTGTGGCTTCAATATAGTCAGGTATGAAGCAATTACCTATAAAAATATGCAAGGAAACATTAATCCTATTCAGTATTCATTATAAATTGTAGTTCAAATTCCCTTTTATCACAGCTCTTAAGATTGTTTATCTCTTGATAAAACTCCAGTGCTCATTGTTAACCAAACTCTTTCATTTACCGACACAATGCTTTGAAATGTGTAGCCTCTAAAGGTATTTAACTTCAGGTTTCAGCATGAAATAATATTTTTAAAGATATGTATGACTTAAAGATTTTATCCTTCAAATCTCCCTGAAAGAATTTTTAGTAGGAGCTATGTGGTAATTTTTATTGTTCTAATAAGGGTCATACAGTCTGCTTTGCTAGTTTTTATTACAAAATTATTTCTGTTTCCTCCTTGAGGTGCTCCAATGAGTCCTTTCTTCTGTTTTTAATATTTCTTTACACAAATCTGGTCCAGATATTTTACATGTGTCATGCAAGATTAGCCAAGTGGTTCTTTGAACCTAATGATTATAAAAAGGACTTGGCTTATAATAATTTTTCAAAAAGGTGATATAATTGAAGCTTGCTGTTGTAGATGCAACCAGGGTAACTGGATCAGCACAGCAAGAGATTTGGCTGAAGGGAAATTTCACCTCTACTTGAATTTGGACCACGGCATTTGTGAACACAACTCATAAGCATTTTTCAAATATAAATTACTGAAGTTAAACCCTCTCTCCAGAGTACAAAGCACACATGCAAGCTTTCTCCTGCATCAGAAATGACTGTCCTGTCCCATCAACACCAGGCACTTTTTTGGTGCAAAATCCATGCAGTCTATATTTTATTTCCTTCATGAAAATTTTGGAATAATGACAACATTCAGACTGTCTGAAAAATACATTTTTTTTCTACTTCCTCTTATTGCACAACTTCTGTTGCAAAATGGAGCCCCAGGCATCCGTGCCATGTGTTGGGAGTAGGCTTTGATATTTTTGGACAGTTGGATGTTGGAATTTACTTGACTTGTTTTTTGAGCAGTGGCATTGCAAAAGTGTCATGTTGATGAGAGGTGATAGCATTTAATAAAAGTGATTTTAGGTAAACTTGCCATGACTTTTGAAGATATTTGAAGCACCCACATTCAGAGAGGCGCTGTTACTATGCTTATCCACTTAAAGGGTTTTCACAACATTGTTTCTTGTAAGTACCTTGTTTCCAACACTTAAAAAGTTCCCAAAGCTGTCAGTGAAATGTAGCTCAACTACATACAAATGCAGTATTTACCTCATCATGCATCAAAAAAGATGTGAAACCTTTTTCTTCTTCCTCTCCATCAGTTACCTCATAGAGGAATATAAGTATATGAACATAAGTGTAGCTTGACTTTTGTAAACAGTGTTTAGACAATTGTCCTCATCAGACGGGATCCGTTTTAAACCCTGTTAATTTATAAACTAAAGGATAAAATATTGTAATGAATGAATTGCATAATTTTCTCTCCTCTTGGTTTCACTTTTCACAAAGAATTTTGGAAGATATGGCCTCTATGAAAGTCTAGGAGGGGCTTTCATAGGTGACTTCAGTAAAATTTTCTGGATTTTACTTTGGTTTGGGGTGTTTAAAGTTGTAATGCATTGGGATGGAGTGACATCACCTGATTTTTTTGTGACAGCTACCTCTACACAACATTACAATTCAGCAGTGCAAAATCTATGAAATGCTAACTTACATTCTATATCGAGACTGCCCTCTCAGAGAAAGGTTTTTTTTTTGCCAGATCCACAGAGGTTTTAAGACTCTAGAGAAGTCATTCAGTACTGGTTAGCAAAGGCTTCTAAGATCCCCAGATGTTATATCTGTCCACAGTATGCCCTGAGGAAGTCCATATTGAGCCTCCCACAATACGGTGAAAAAATGCAAAATTGAAGTGAAAAATTTAGTCAATTCCTGTTACTTAAGGCATTAGGGTGACTAAAAAATTTTTGTACAGTTTTATGGTGTTGCTTGTGCCATGGAGAGCCTCACTCTCTTTGGAATTTGGTATTTGGAATGATGCACTCTGATTAATAAATTGGGGGAAAAAGGAAAACAGAAACCTGGGAAATGTTTGAATGGTTGAGTAATTGTTCAATTAATAATGTAATTAATCTTGCCACGTATATGACTACAAGCTGAAAGAAGGAAATAAAGTTTTAAATTTAAACTGGCAAAGTAAAATGGTTTTGTTCATATCATGGAACTGAAGCTGATTCCACTGTAATCTGGCAAAACAATCAAAGTGAAAAATAACCAAACAAAAAAAACCTTAAAACAATTCTAGACACTACTGCTAGTTACTAAAATATAATTTAGGAGAAAAGTGTAAATTCCACAGATGTTATTATAAGTATTACTGAATTCGAGACTCTGCAATTGTCTGATGCAGGAGAATATTTCTCTGCTATTAAATGCAAATCATACAATTAACCCCAAATGATCATGCTCTTTGAAGATGTTGAGGTTTTGAAAGATAAATCCAAGTACTAAAATATCCAAGGAGGGGAGAGAGTTTAGCAGGGAAAGAGTTTAAGGCAGGAATGGAAGGGAAAAGGTCTTAAGGCTGGAAGGGAGAAATTAGTTTAATTTAGCTTATATATATATGGCCACACTTTTGTATAATAAAAAGGGGATGGTGGTAGAGAGACATTAAAGAAGGAACTTAAAATTTTCAGCTCTTAGGAACGGTGTAAAATCTTATCATGGCTTTGCAAACCCCAGCCTATTCTCAAATGTATAGGAAAACAGGCTTTAAAAATTTTTTAAATGTATTTGTTGCCCTTTTTAAGGTGGGTAGTTTGCTTATGTAGTTCTGGGATTTTTTTTTTTGTCTGTTTCGTTAGCTTTGTTTTTCCTTTTTTCTGTTTGTTTGTTTCTAAACAACTGTTCAGGGCATGCAAAAGGTAAGCACAACCCTACATTGTAGTTTTTAGTTGTCTGTCAGGTCAGGCTTACCAAAACTTGGAATAATTTTGGGAAGTTTTGTAAGAAGACAAAAATAGCAACTGTTTTCAAGGGATTCTAAAATAAAATCATTAGTAAAGAAAGAAAAATATGTTGTTGTTCTTTTCTTTTTTTACTTTTGCTTCCCCAGACAGGATTAACATCTCCTTAATAATTATTTGCCTGTTTTGGAAAAAAACAGAGTGAAAAAACTATGATTATTTTATTTCTGGAGGGAATGTTATATTGCTTGTGTGGAGTTTATTGGCTATATATCACAGAAGCATATCTTGTAGCAAAGAAAAATGAGAGTAATTTTATCTGCTTCTCTTCTAATAAAAAACAAACAAAGAAACAAAAAGATGAAATGGTTATCCATACATTTTAATGTGAACTTTGTTAGGAAAAATAATTCCTGTGCTCCTTTCCTCAGAAAGAAGCTTCTAAGCTTCCTTTACTTATGAGTGACTGAGTCATATCCCAAAGCTTATGGTGTATATTTACTCCAAAGCTCCTGTTTGATAAATAATCAGAATTTTAATGCTGTTATAACATTGTAGAAGTTTTGCAAATATAATCTGCAGAAATGTCTCGTCTGGTTTTGCATCCTGCTAAGCTCTTTGCTTCTGATGTCTTGCAAAAGTAGATTTCAGCAGCTAATTTTGTTTGGTGGAGGCCCAAATCACTTCAGTTTTTAGGTTTTGAATTTGTCAGGGTTTTGCTTCACTAGGAATCACATCATTGGATTTTTGAAGTTGTATGTACCAAAAATCACTGCTTGGTCTTCATACAGCATTTTTGGTTTATGTGCTTTTATCATATGTTCTCTTAATTATCTCCTTTTAATTGCACTGATCTTTTCAAGTCCATCTTTCAGTTTGTCAGGATTTGTGCTGTGTCCTTGATGATGCAAGTGGCTATTTCTGCCATTTCCTTTGCTGAGACAGAGTAATCAGTAAAGTTCTTTGAGGGGTTGTCCCCTTTTCGCTCCTCTTGGTCACCTTAACATCCTGCTGATGTCTTGCATTATTTTGGTTTATTGTCACTGAGCACAGGTTTTCCCCTTGCAGTCTGTGCAGTGTCTGGACTGTCGGTGGTGACTCTGCAGAAACAAGTTCAATATTGGCACTTCCTTCCAATGATTTTGCAACATGATGCAAAATTCTCACTCATTCAAAGTGCTCCTTACAGAAACCAGGGGGTTGTATTTTAGCACTGAATGTGCTTCAGACTTCTAAGCTGTGGTATCTAAAGTGATGAGCAAGTCTTTATCTGTCACTTTTAGAGTGCGTGGCACAAAGCAGGAGCTCTGTTAGTAGAAATTACCAACATGAATCATACAGGAAATTCTTTGTGCCTCTTTCAGATATTTTCAGTGCTTCACTATAATCATGCACCTAAGGTATTCTCAAAAATCAAAAAGCATGAGTTGGTAAATCAAAGACAGAATATTCATCTGAGCCTTGGGTTCTCAGCCATTCCTTGATAATGGACTTCTTAGAACATAGTTAGTCTGCCAAAGGGAAGAATGCTTGTGAAAACCAGAATGTACCTAAAACAGACTTAAAAATGAGCTAATTAGCTATTATTTAAGGTGGAGAACGAGAAATGGGACAGACTGTTTACATCCACGTTCTGGTTAGATACAAACAGACAAAGAACATGCCAAGGCCAAGGAATGTAGCTGATCAATGAAGGCAGGAGGCAGTGGAAGCTCAGACGTGTTCTTGGGTGGAGTTTCCATTGGGCAGCGACAGAAAGGACTCTCCAGGAGGCAGTTTGAGGAGCTGAACAGTAAAAGACAAACAGCTCTAGACAAAGCTTGGATTTCATTCTGTAAGATGAGCTTACATTGATGCAGAGTACAAGATCTGCCACGGTGATGAGAGCAATGATCTGGAAAAACTTTGAAAGAAGGTTTGGAGTGGGGGGAGAAGATGATAAATAGCTCTATTTTAACAACACAGAGTCTGCTCTAAGCTTCCTGTTCAGTTGACAAGCTATTCAAAGTTCCATGGCTGCATTGAAAAGTTGGATCATTGAAAAGTTGATTTGAACTGTAGAACTAATATCTATTGTAAAGATTCATTTCTTTATAGCACAATTGTTGTTTGACACAATTACTGGTTGAGGTATGGTTTTGAAGTTATTCAATTAAATAAGTTATCATAAAAGTAGTAAAGTAGATTTAAAAAATTCTAAAATTATGAGTATTAGTAGGAACTATAAACTTGCAGAGATGAAAAATACTATGTTTTTTCCACTCTGTTCACTTTTGGAAAAGGCCTTTCATGTAATCATAATAAAGCTTGATACTATGGGGTATTGTTTATGGAGTTTAGATATAGAAAAGACAAATTTTTTTTCATCCATAACTCAGAATTGTATTGAGTCAACAACAGCAGTGACAAACTAAAAAACCCACAAGACACAAATCCTATTTGAATACTCTGTCGTCTATAATTCCATCAGAAAAAATGATAAAAACATAAAGGGTGCAATGAGGCTATTTTCTGAGGAAGTGTCTGTCATATAATCCTGTTTTCTGATGGTTTTGATTTTGCTGTATTTTAAAATGAAAATAAATTCAGAAAATGTAGTCTTTAAAGTTTCCATGCTGCATATGCTCTAGATTGCTGTAGTACTGTACTGTTACTTTAAGCACTGTTGATGTGTCTTTTTTTGTGACATATTGAAGGCTGGATGTATACTTCAGTGATTTGTACATGTTTCTGAGACGAAACAAATACCAACCTTACCCACCAGTAATGGGGTCAAGATTTGATATTTCTTGAGAACCTATTAAAATTAATATTGAGGGATTTGAGCTTCCCCTTTCCCATTGCTATTGGAGTTAACTCATAGCCAGCCAGTTAAACAAGTTTTTTTGGGTTTGGCTGGATGTTTTTGTCTGAGATAAAAGATTTCTATTCCTGCTGTTGTTTAACTTCAGCTTGAGAACAGCTCCAGACATGAGCTTAGATAGAGGCAGGGATAGATAGATACTTAGATAGTTCTTGGATAGAATACTGTATTCTTATACAGAAGGAGTAGTAAAGTTTTGGAAGCCAGCCAGGTCCAAACATTGTTGCTAAAACTATTAAATCAGACACCATAAATATGAAAGGCCAAAATATTATCACTGCACATAAACAAAATTGCAAACCCTGACAAATTTTACACACTTTTCGGAGAAGGAAGCTCTAAGATTTTAATTTAAAGGCACACCTCACGTTAAGCTGCTAAAAACTGGCAAGGAAAATGGTAATTGAGGATGTTGGGTTTATCCTTTCATGGCAGATTATTATGCTAAAACATTGCCAGTTTGTATTGATGGAGGGAAGTTGAATTGGTTCAGCTTCAGGAGCAATTAAACAGCAAAAGATAATCATGTCATTAACAAACTCTCAACAAGTCCATGTGTTGTAATCTTTGCTTCCATGTTGATATTTTCAAGGATGTGTATAAATGAAATGCTTTGATTCTGCTTCCGGTGCAGTCTGGTTTTGATTGTACACCAGGAGCAGAGTTATGCCCGTGGAGTTTATTCTAACACTGTTCACAGTAATGCAAAGCTCATAGTGGTGGGGAAAACATCACTGTACAGTGTGTGGCTGTTCTGTTCAAGAAATAATTTTAAGACTTTTTGACTAATTGTCAGATCTGCTGCTCACGTAAGTGAATTCTACGTTCCTGTGCTGCAAGCTCGCTGGTCTTTTCTTCCATCTTTCCACCCCTTCTCCCCCATTTTTCCTTTTCCTTCTGTAATTTTTCTGCATGTAACTGCTGTCCTCTGGAATCCTTTTTGGAGACTTCCAAGAATTGCAGTGAAACACTCTTCGTGGTGCTCCAAGGAACATGAGGAAAACTGGTTGTGTTGCAAACATTTTTTCCTGCACAATTCCAGATGTTTGAAGACTGACTCAAAATCTTTCATTTTCCTTAAAAGCAGGTCCCACAAAATGGCTTTGGGGATAGATACAGGAGAAACTTCCTTTGCAAGAGGGAAAACCAAAAAGAAAGCCCAGGGTACTAAGCTTGTTTGTGCAGGAAATTCAAATGATCTCTACTTCACTCAGGTCAGCTCTCAAGAGTGTACAGGAAAACTGATAATTTCCTTTTGGATTTCCTTTTGGATTTCCAGTGACATGTTTGGTTGCTATAGCACTGCTGTTTTGACCTGATGAACACTGTAATGCTCGATGTGACATTTTAGGGGACTGGTGTTGGGCTTTTGTGTGTGTATGTTTTGTTTTGAATGCTGAAGAAATGTGGCGAGGGCTGATGTGTTGGTTAAATTGACTTTTGTAGAAACATAGCTAGAAATATGTTTATGAAGTGTGTATGAAAGTATCCAAAGAGTAGTGTATCAAAACAACTATGCTGAAAGATTTGGAGGAAAGGCAAGCTGTAATTTTTTCCAATGGAGTTTAATATTTCCTCACAAAAAGTTACTTGCCCTGAGCACAGCTCTCTGGAGCCTGGAAGCCTTCTTTCCTCCATGAAAGAAATAGTATTTCAGTTTGAAGGTTACTGCATTTGTACCAGAAGAGTTTTGAACACAGAAATTACTGCATTATCTACTGACATTCTTTATTGTGTGCATATAAAACAGAGAGAAAAAGCAGATCTTACAAGCATTCCGAAAACAGGTTTTATTTCAATTAGGAAATCTTCCTGATGTTTTGTAACAAACTTGTTTTACATTAATTTGGATGAATCTTAATGGGCTAATGAATTAATTAGAGCCTTCTGGTTTTGCCTTTTGGTACAGGAATCAGGAACTTAAAGACCTGGGAGAACTTGCTCCTCACTGGGACAACATGCGCAAAAGTGTAATCGCTCACTGTGATCAGATGTTGAGCATGTACCAGGACACTCTTGCAGAGCTTGGGAAGCATACAGGTAGGAATCTGTGATTCTATGGAAGCAGCCTCCTGTCTGGAACATTTAAGAATTTGCTAGGTTGTTAGCTGTGAAATACTGGCATATTCGGCAGGGAAAAAAACCCCAAAACCATAAAAATTTTAGAATGCCAGGATGGTTTGGATTGGAAGGGATCTTAAAGATTATCAAGTTCCAACCCACCTGCCACAGGCAGGGACAGCTTCCTCTAGACCAAGTTGCTCAAACTCCCATCCAGCCTGGCCCTGGATGCTTCCAGCAATGGGGCATCCACAGTACTCTGGCCAACCTGTTCCATTGCCTCAACCCCCCTCACATTAAAGAATTTCTTCCTAATATCCAATCCAAATCTTCCCACTTCCAGTTTGAATCCCTTCCCCTTGTCCTGTCATTACATGATCTTGTAAATAGTCCCTCTCCAGCTTTCTTTTAAACTCTCTTCATTTACTGATAGGTTGCAATTAGGTGAGCCTGAAATCTCTTTTCCAGGTTGAACTTTTCCAATCCTCTCATCCTTTCCTCATAGCAGAGATGCTCTACCCCTCTGAGCATCTCTGGGACCTCCTCTGGACTCACTCCATCAGCTCCATGTCCCTCCTGTGCTGGGACCCCAGAGCTGATGCAGGCCTGCAGGGGGGCTCTCACCAGAGCAGAGCTGAGGGGCAGAATCCCCTCCCTGCCCTGCTGCCCACAGGACACGTTTGGCTCTCTGGGCTGAGTGCACTTTGCTGGGTCATGCCCAGCCTCTCACCCACCAGCACCCCCAGGTCCTTCTGGGCAGGGCTGCTCTCCATCTGCTCATCCCAAGCCTGTGTTCATGTCAGGGGCTGCCCCAACCCAGGTGCAGCACCTCGCACTTGGTCTTGTTAAACCTCATGAGATTTCCATGCCTGTCCTCAGTGTAGCACTTGTTTTTGCCTACGTTGTGCTAGGAAAGCAGAGAATTAATATGGTGTGGGCTCTGCAAATATCTCCTCAGCTTAGAAAGAGCAGTAAGTGCTGCCTTGCTCTTTTTCATGTGGTCTTGGATTATTCTGATATGCACTGAGAGCTTGTTCCCTCAATAGCCAGCTGAATCCTGTGGTCAGGGTCTCTGTTGTACTGTAGTGTCCACGTGCCAGTGGAGTATGACAGCATCAGTGACAAATGTGCAGAAAAGACAGCTGGTCTTTTCCTCCTGTAGATGTTTTCATTCACAAAAAGACAATGAAAATTCAGCAGAACAAATGATTTCTTCTTTTTAATTATTTTTGATTGTTTACAAATCATTCAAGAAACTTTCATAATTTTTTTTCTGTTTTACAAGACTACCAGAATAATTTGCTGAATCACACTGTATTTTGATAAAAGTTTTCTGTTACAGGAGGTCTTTCTGCCTCTCTCTGCCCAATTTATGAGATATTCTGTAAGGAAATGGACAGATGTGCTCTGAATTACAACAAAGTCCTTGTCATTGTTGCTGCTTTCTTGCTGGTGTCAGGTTTCTAATACCAGTCCTCCCAATCACCATCTCAGAGATGTGTTTTCAATGATCATGCTTCCATTATTGGTTGAAAATGCTGTTTTCCTCTATGCTTTCACCATTAGATGTTCCCACTGTGGCCTTGCTCCCACAATTTTGGGTATGTAGGCGTAGCAGTGCGTGTCAGAGATAAACACCAGAATATTTCCCAGAGAAAGATACATTATGGTTATGAATATTTGTGGAAAGAGAGGTGGAAGTGATGATAGCATCTTGTGAAATAACAGGCAAATATTTATGAAGTATTTGCAGTATTTTCTTCATTACTTCTAGCTTTCTACATATTCCAACCAAAACTTCTTTGTGTGCTGAGAAATGGAACAATCAGGTTCATTACACAACTAACAGAAAACAGATTTTTTTTCATATAGATAATTGGATGCATTTACTTTTAATACAATGAAAGTGCTGCACTTATTAGGTGAGACTCATCTTTGCCTCCCAGAATAGCCATTAAAACTGTACTTCTGTCCTTTAGCTGTTATCTTCCAATATAGGACTGAGTATGGTATTTCTTGTACCACATTGCTCTGGGATGGTGTTCTTGGTCACAGAAAAAGAGAAATTCTAATTTAGTCTATGAAGAAAAACCAGTCTGTGACTGAAAGTGAGCTCCTTGGGAGCAGTTGGTCAACTGCTTAAATATTTATTGGGGGAAAAAAAAGCTCATATGTTGCACTAAAGATATAATAACTTCCGTTTTGTTTGCAAAAGTGTAATTTCTTGTATTTATGATTGTTTGCTATCATCAGAACATTCCAGTTCCAGTTCTGGCAGACTGCTGTCTAACCCAGTATGACACTTCTTGTGATTCTGTTTTAAATTTTATCTATATATCTATATATCTATATATATATATATCTGTATTTGCAATCTTTGGCTAATTAGTGCACCTTGAAAGCACTCCATAAAGTGTCATAAGCAAGCCAATAAATACAGATAATGAAGGAACCAATGCAATAATTATAATTTGCAGGAAATTGTTGAAAGGATGTTTTGAGATAAAAAAAAATAGACAATAGAATCTATTAAACATAAACCCTTCAAGACCTGTATTGTGCAAAGGGACTTTCTAAAGGGTTTATGATGTTAAAGGAGCCATCTTAATTGGGTCCTGAGAGAAATAAAGTGGGCCTGGGAAACTGAGATTATCCAGGAGGACCAAACCAGCAGATATAAAAGTGAAGGGACATTTATCAGAAAACAAAGCAACCTAATAATTACAGCAAAAATAAGAAATAATGATGAGGTGTAAATTTTTTTCATTTCTTCTCTGTAAACAGTACACTTTTTAACTTCAAAAACCAAGATTATAGTCTTTGGTAAGAAAAGCAAGCCAGACATATTTGACTTAATACTGTAGTTGCACAAATAGTTACGTTGGGAGCACATTGTAGATACTTGAAATTCAAGTACTTATGAAGTAGAAATTGCTAAGATTGGCAACATGAGCACAATTTTAATTCAGACTTTTCAGGTCAACATATTTCAAGGCATGCCAAAAACCATTTTGCTTTTCAGTTTGGCCAGTGCAGGTGTCCTACTTCATTTTAGAATATTGCCTGACTTTATTTTGAAGTGTTCAGAAGGGCAGATTGCACCTGCAAATAAAATTTTTCCAAAATATTCTCGTGCTTCCCAACACAATCTCATGTTGGGCTTTCTGAATGATGCCCACTTCAACTCAACCAAACTATTTGTGGAATTTAGTGGAGAAGGCTGTTAGGAGACCACCTAACTTCTTTCTGAAATCGAGAGATTGCTGTGGAAGTATCAGGAGACAATATTAGTGTTTGACAGCAATTTTGGTTTAGCAGCATGTTTTTTGAAAATGGAGGTTTAAGAAAGTTAAGACTATTTCAAATTTGAGTTGTTTTGGCAAACACTTTTATTCTCAGTAATGTGAGAATTTTAGAGAATGTAAAGCATTCTTATTATGAGGAAACATACCAGGAATATTTAAAGGTTAGGTAACAAAAACCCCAGTAATTTCAGGTGAATTTAAACCACAGGTTTGGTGATATTGGGAGGGAGTGGAACTTTGAAGATTATTTGTCTGTTTCAGTTTGACCTGAAATAATCCCCAAATGATTTCTCCTATGCCTCAACTTAATTGTTTTTCTGTTTCAGTCATCAAACTGAAAAATCTATTTTTCATCCAGCCCTAGAAGGAGGAAAAAAGGCAGTCAAGGCTAAGGCAATTGAATATTGTTCTCAAAAACTGGACACTGTCCCTGCCTCTGTCACAAAGTTCCTATGTAGGCAGGTCAGACTGGAGGAGTGGTGAGTGTGAAGTTCTCCTCTGGAAGGCTGGCAGCAGACACAAGCTGTTTTACAGAAGTGCTTGGTACTTAGGTGTGCAATTCAGCCCAGTGGGAGCTGTGCTTCCAAAATGGAATGTGATGTTGCATTATAATGACTGTTCTGCAGGACAAGTTCTTCCATATCTTATATTGATGCATTGTTCTTTAAATGTTTATTCTCTGACATTAGGATGGGTGAAATTATGACTCAGCCAGTTAAAATTATTTTATTAAAAACTGTAAAGCCCTTAGAGGTTGTTCATATGTATATAGTAGACAGATTTGAGGAAATTGATAACCTTGACTTTGAGGGAGGTTTGAGCAACATGTTTAAATCCTGAATAAATACTGAAATAAAAGTTGGAAACAAGATATTGAATCACTGATTCTAAAATGAGCAGCAAAGACACATTCAATGAGCTGGTAAAAGCTGATATATTATTGAAGCCCATTTCACAGTTCTTCTTTAGGAGGATGTCAGATGAAATTTGCATCTATATTCTGGTATTTCCTAACTTTGAAGGGTTTGGTCCTGCAACAATAATAAGAAGAACTGTTTTAATTGAGGGAATGTTTGGGGGTGGTTTTTTTAGTTCTTAAATAAAACTTACTAAATTACTTAAAAACTATACTTAAAGTTAGTTTTATGATATGGATGCTATTGGTAAATGCAGATTGAGTTGTTAATTCCACTGCATGAGTCTCATATCTGAGCAAATCTGGTAACTGGTAGCAGCTGGGGGTCCTTATCCAGTAATTTTCTGGCACTGGGTGGGAAGGGATCCTTGCTTCCCAGGTCTCCCCTGAAAAAGGGGAAAACCCAACTCAGCAATGCTGCATGTCTGGTGCTCCTGCTTGCAGAATTGTACTCCTGAGAGCAGGCTCTTCTCCCTCCTACTCTGCTTT
The DNA here is from genome assembly GCA_910950805.1 of Acrocephalus scirpaceus scirpaceus. Classification (NCBI taxonomy): domain Eukaryota; kingdom Metazoa; phylum Chordata; class Aves; order Passeriformes; family Sylviidae; genus Acrocephalus; species Acrocephalus scirpaceus. Next base: position 71,685,338 of record OU383778.1, on the reverse strand, counting down.
CACCTGTCCTTTTAATCTGCTCTCATCTTATGCTCCTCTTGTTCAGCCAGTGTTTCCCTGTCTCGGGTCCACTTATCATTCCTTAAGCTTTGAGCTTGGTCTCAGCTGAATTCTCAGAAATAATCTGCCCCCTTTCTGCTCTCTTTCCCAATTACTGACAGTCTCCTTCCCTGCACTAGTTGCCTTCTGTACCCCCCTAACTGTCTGTATTTCTCAGAGGCAGTTTCACACTGCATCACCAACAGCTCCTGACTTCAATCTGCATCCTCGGGTTTCCTGTCTCATCTGGAATTTTGACTCCTGTCAATTGCTTTTCTTCTTATCTTTGCTCTTCATCTGTGTTAAGTTCCTAAACTTAGGGAGCATCCTAAGCAGGCTTGGCGCGTCTGGAGCACTATTGGTGCCCTCTGGCAGAGTGGTTCAGTGCTTAGTCCTGCTGGGAACCATGGCAGCTTCAACAGATAAATGCTAGCAAGCCTTGGCTGAGCAAGCAAAAAACAATTTGAAATTTTTCCTTTACCTTTTTGTCTGTTTGTTTCAAAAAAAGGCTGAAACTTGATAAAATTTATTTTAAAATTCTGTCTGAATGAGAAGAATTTTAGTTCTGATAATTAATAGTTGGCAAAATGACAGGGTGTTGAAAAAGTAGCCTAGGTAAGTGTTGGGCTGCCTGAGTTAGAAGACAAGACCACTTCTCTTTCCTAATCTACACCCTTTTATTTTAAATCTGATACAGATTCTATATCAAATATCTTCGCAAACTATATTTTCATACTGTCAGACTTTAACTGTATTCCTTTAAACCATCACAAAACTACTCATAATCTCAAATTTTTGAAATATGAAGCCATATTCATGTTTTTTGTTGTTGTTTTTCTAAGGCATTATGCCTCCTGTGAACTAATATGTAGCTTTCTTTAAGATAGTTTGTGTTTCTGTATTTTACCTTTCCAGGAAGAATGCACAGCCTATTCATTATAATACTTCTCTTTGAAGAAAAAAAATGTTACTTGGAAAAATGCAATGCCATCATAGCTCAGTACCCTTGTGGTTTTAGCACAGAATAAACATAATGCACATTAGCTGCTACATTGTCTCCAGCAGACTGCAGACTGATTTCAGACAGCAGGGAAAAGTATCTATGTCCTGGAATAAAAAATTAGATTGTTGTGTGAATTAAAAGTTGGTTTGTTGCTTCCAGTATGGATACATGCTGAGACTCAGTTAGTGAACCTTTCATCTTGTAAAATGCAATTACACATTAAAAGTAAATTAAAGATGACTCCTGACATACAAGTAGTGTCCTCACTTTAAAAGGAATCCAAAAACATCTGGGTGTTTAAGACAATAATTCTTTAAAATTTTGTTTTTCAGGTTCTTCCTTTAAGTCAAGCTGTAGCAAAGGAGAAAAAACACTAGAATTCATCCCAATAAATCTTCATCTGCAAAGAATGCATGTGCATAGTCCTCGATTGAAAGGTAAAGAAATTCCCCAAGTATGACAAAGCATGCTTTCAAATACAGTTACACTGAAATTTAGAAATCAGGTCCAAAGTTAAAGCCGTGCAAGAATTTCTCTGCCTCATCTTCTGATGCCACAAGTTGTGGACATTTACTGCAGATCTTGGAAAACTAAGGGATGATAAACTAAATTTCCTCCAAATTCCTTTCTAAAAACAATTCCAGGGATGTTCTCATTTTGTTCCTGTGACACTTCCAGCAAATAAGCAAATGCAGAATATATGCTCACAACGACACATTGGTAACCTATGCATGGTTAAAAATGTTCTGTTGTAGTAGTGCAGAACTAACACTGTCATGATTCGTAGTGACACACTGCACAATGCCCAGCAAGATTCAGATCCTTCTCAGGCACCCACTTAATTTGTCATTGTGATCCATACTGCTGTAAAAGCCAGACTTAACCCTGCTGTTTTAAGGTGGCTTTTCCTCCCCACCACCCTGACCAGTTTGCCACCAGAGGTAGTGAGAGAACACAATACAGAACTTTTCCTTCCAGAGGTTGCTGGGATGAGCTCAGCAGCCCAGCTGATGGGAGTTACATGGTTCCATAAAGGACAGTATTACTTCTAAACTTAATTTATCCTGTTTCTTAGGAAGTTGTCATGAGCCCAGCACTGCTTGGTTCTAAATCAGCCTGTGCAGTGCTACCCTGTCATGCCCACCTGCCCCATGTAAACATTCCCTCAGTGTTAAGTGAAAATGCCTGATTATGCTGAAAATACTGCAAACTTCCAACATCTCCTGGAAAGGGGGATGTGACTTTCTGTAACATCATCTGTGGTTCTTTTTAAAACAGGATTTTCTTGCTGCTGCTTGCATATGATTTTAGCAGCTTCCTTTACAGATCAAAGATTATACATATATATATATATATAACCAAATCATGGCACAGAGAATAATTTAGTGGTAAATTGAGATCTGTTAAATTTACTGTCACTACAAACACAGAAATTACATTCTGTAAGGTTTTTGCCTTATTAATACACTCTGCATCGAAGACTGTAAAAGGGTAAGTACAAATAGTGGTAAAACTCCTGTTTTATACTGTGTGAGGCTGATGTTCATCCACATCCAAGCTGGAGCACAGAGGCTTCCAATTATCTGTTAGATACTGGTTGGTTCAATATTTTGTTATTTCTTTTACTAAAAAACTCTGCCTCCAAACATTTCAACAAGATGGGCATTTATAGTGGCATAATGTGACAGCACAGATTTTAGTTTAATGTTTTGAAGTTAATTAACTCAAAAGCATTTTTAGGTTTGTAATGGTGGCCAGAAGCTTAATATTATATCTTGTCTAGAAAACCTCTTTGTGAACAGGAGACTGTATGTCTATTTCCTAAATGAAAAGAAAATTGGAATGAAATATGGGACTTAAGCACCCACAACTTTTACAGTACTGGAGTTCTGTTTTGGGTTTTTATTAATTTTGTCCCTTCTCCAAAACCATTTTGCTTGGGGCACATCCATAACCAAAAAGGGTACAGAAAGAGATAAATGTTAGAATTGTTCTAGTTGTCTTCTAAATTTGGATCTTTAAATTATAAAACTCTGCCTCTATTACTTAACTAATGTTCACTGTGTCTTGTATTAAATCTATGCAGTCTGAACAGCTTCTAGCAATTGCTAATCAATCTGGAGTAGGCAGCAGTTTGATATTAAGTTAGTCCCTCTCAGCTTACGCTTTGCTTGGCATATATCAAAGGACATCTGGAATATAATCAGAAAAATTACATTGGAAGGGGGAGAATAAAAATTCATAGAGGTGGCCTTTAAACAAACTAATCCATACAGGTGTCATTAGCACTTACATTATCAGATATCTAAATCTGAGGAATGCAAGATGGGTTTTAATCCCATCTATTGTATATACACATTGATGTGCTTTTTTGAGTTTGACATGTATAATAACAGGTTTACTTTTCCTGAAATTTGATTTGGGTTGTTATTGGGTGCTGTCATGGAAGAGAAACTGTGTTTAAACTTTCAATAGGAGTAGCTTTGAGAAAAATACTACTTCTCTATGGGTCAACAGTATCCTATCCATTTGATAAACACCACACTGTGCTCTGTTCATCATACTAGAGAGCTTAAATTTATATATTGACTTTTTGCTTTTGTTCCAGGTTACAGTATGTGCTTGTTTTAAATAGATTGGGTGAACTGAAGTGATTTTTGTTTTGCATCTGACCAGTTTGAGACACTGCCTCCTGTGGAGGCAGGCAGGTTGACTCAAAATTAGGATTGAGCTGCTCTTGACAATGAGAAACAGCTCCTGGAACTCTGCTGGATTTTAAGCTCTGTCTTCACTGCAGAGGGGTGTCAGTGACAGCCTGCCCTTGCTTGCTGGTTATGAGTTACTGGAGCACTCCTGTTGCAGTGCACTGATGCTGACACTGCACATCCTTCTCAAGGAGCTCCACTGATGTGTAAGTAGAGCACATCACAAGGCATTCCTCCCAAGCCTTGCAGCACTTCCTGCTGCCCTGTGCTCTGGGAAGTGGCAGAGATTGCCCTGTGCCTGTCACCACGTGTGTATGGATGTTTGCTCCTCAGCCTCTGCCATCCTCACTCTCCCATGTGAGGCAGGTGCTCAGCTGTGCTGGGTTTGTTCCTGTCTCAGACAGCTGCTCCTCAACCATGCTGAGCAGAGAGCACAGGCTGGATAAAGGCTTCCTTCTGGATAAATCCCCTCCCTCCCAAAGTAACTATAAACAGGGTCATGTCTATTTTTAAAACAGTCAGAAGCAGGGTTTGGTCTTTTAAATGTTTTCCTGTCGTTTCATGAGTTATCTGTAAACATATTCAGAACCCCGGTGAGTTCATCTCATCTTGATTTCAAGCCACTGCTGTTTTAAACAATACAACTCCTTATTGTCAAGTACCAATGGAGCTCTAATAGCCCAAGAATATGTATTATGGATAAATCTGTATTAAGACCTGAAAGAATGGGCTATTTAAGAATCCTGAAGCTCACCTTAGGCTAATGAAATGATGTCACTTCTCCTTTTAAGTGAATATTGAAGAGTCACCAACTCATTAGAGCTCAAATCAATTTGAGCAAATATGTTCTGAGATTCAGCTTGGGAAGTAAAGCATAGTTCATTAACTGTGAATAATTTGTACAGTGTTCTTGCTTCTAGGGATATTTATCATTAGAATGCAATAAAAGCTCTATTTTAGGAGAGGACTAGATTTTAATTTACATGGGAAACTTCCTTGATGAATAAACAGTTCTCAAAAAAATCCTGTAATGTTTCCTTTAGAAATACATTTTAAGAATGAGGCATTATGAACTATATTTTTATACCTCCAGTAGGTTCAGGTACAAAACAGGTACATAGTGTAAATGTAAATTTAAACTTTGAAGAAATTATTATTGTGGTTTGGGATGTAATTAAATCTTCATCTCTGCACTGACGATCAATCACAAGCTCTTTTAGAAATGTTGTTTCAGCTCCATTTCTGTAAGCATATGTCCACACAAAAAGTTCATCCCCTATGTTGTAGGACATCAGGTAAATACAGAAAGAGAAAACAGTTTGTTTTCTCAGCAAGAATTTCAGTAGTATGGTTTATTTCCTATTCTGGTAGCTTCCCAGCTGAGAACAACTGACTTGCTCTGTGTTCACAAACATATCTAAAAAGTTTGTGTATGCCATAGAGCCCATTAAACACCATTCTATGTGAAAGTACATTAGCATTACACCTAAACAAATTTGAACTAGAAAAAAGTAGGGATTTTTTTCTAGTCTGATTGACTTCTGTGGGAATGTGGTGAATTCATTGTCACTTGCAATCTTTAAATCAAGATTAGATGCCTAAACAAAGAGATGCCTTCACTCAACCGAGAGACATAAACTTGATGCAGGAATCATTAGCTGTAATTCTGTAGCCTCTGTTATTCAGTCAGACTATTCCATCATAATGGTCTCTTTTGACTCTAAAACGCTTGAATCTGTGCATCTAGACATGACTACAACTTAAATAATGAAAGGGGCGATAAAGTGAAATACACAATGGGCCAATTTCCTTGGCAGCTTTGTAAACTGCAGAGCTGGAATATTGTTCAGCACTGCGGCACATAATTTAGAGGTAGCCATAAATCAGATGAAATTTTTAAAGTGTGCAGGTGGCTGTATGGAAAGATTGATTAGCTCTTGGGCCTTCTTGGGACATGGATTATCAATTACTCCCTGGAAATGATACGGACTTGTCCTTACTTTTTGTAAAGTAGACGTCACAGTGTTACCATGACTTGGGGATGTGAGCATTGAAATGTCTGGTTTTGTGTTCCCATTCCAGATGCTCTGTATGATGTTATCACCGTGGGAGCCCCAGCAGCACATTTCCAAGGATTTAAGAACGGTGGGCTCCGGAAACTGCTGAGTAAATTTGAGGCAGAAAGACGAAAGTAAGTTTTCCTTCCAGCAGCTGGGAAAATACTGCTAAAGTTGCATGCATTAAAATTATGTGAGCTCACTGAGTAATGAAACAGTTTATCCTGCTGAATGAATGGAAGGTTAAAATCTAGTAGGATTGGACATTGCATTCATAAAATATTTCCTCTATTTTCCCTGCTTTGCTGAAAATTGAAGCGTGGTCTACTTTTAGTGTTAAGACCAATTTTGAGTAAACACAGGAAATGGCATCAAACTGTGCCAGGAGATGTTCGGGTTGGCCATCAGGAAGGATTTCTTCATCAACAAAGGGTTGTTGTGCGTAGGAACAGGCTTCCCAGGGAAGTGGTGGAGTCATCATCCCAGGAAGTGTTCACGAAAAGACAGGACTTGGCACTCAGTGCTATGGTTTAGTTGATATGGTGGTTGTTCTGTCAAAGCTTGGACTCGATGATCTTGGAGGTCTTTTGCAACCTTAATGATTCAAAATAGCAATTTTTTTCCCCTTGTATTTCAGGAAGCTGAAGGTATATCAGTGCTTGAATACCTACTGTTCAGAATGAGGTGTCTCTTTGGCAATTCTTGTGCTAAGAGGAATGTACCTGTAGACAATTTTTAAATACAGAAACTGTAGCTTAAGGTAGCAGCTTTATTTCAGACAGCTCTGGGTGTATGCTAAGGAAAAAGTATTTTTAGTACATTGTGAAGAAACAAACTTCTCTTATTCTTCAGAAAGCCAAAATAAGACTGATCAAAAATAAAGGTTTCAGTTTATTGTGGAACTCTAATGCTTTGTTCACTGTTGAAAGAGCACAAAAATTAGTTACACCTTTTCCTAAGAATTGGATGTATTTGTGTTTGTTGCTGTGGCTGTTAAGATTTCCAAGCAGGCACAGCTGTCACTGGCAGCACCCACAGTTGTGACTGCTCAGTTCTTCTACTGATGGTGCTAACTGCAGTGTTACAGCATTCCAAAGAGAATGCAGAAAGGAAGTACTCTGATCTAAATTGTCATGGCAGTCCACTGAAAATTAATTCTGTTATATTCAATGCTCAAAAAAGTGGATACTATATCTTAAAGAATAAAAGGAAAATTATACAAATCTGCTGTTGAGTTCTAGGTTGAATAGGAGTTGGCATCAATATTAAAACCAAACAAAACCCTGCAGATGTAGTTGCTTTGAAAGCTGTATTATTGAGGGGGTCTTGCTTGCACTACATAATATAAAAACCCTGTCAAGTCTTGAAAAATCTTTCATTTCCCTGACCACCTCTGGTGCTGAAAGCTGCCAATAAAACATGTACATCATTGATCACATAAGACACATCAGTGAACTTTGTGTTAATATTCTGCTGTCAGCAAACTGGTACAGACAGCCTTATCCCCACCACCTGGAGCCCTACAAAGTACATGTTTTCTGCTGAAGAAAATGCCTAAAGAAATTTCTTAAAGTATCTGCTCCTATACTATCTGATTAATGTAGTTGCAATAGTGGTTTGTGGGTTTTTATTATAATAATTTATTACTGAAGCCGTGTGATATAAATCCTATAATAGACATAATCCTTTAAAGTCATATGATATAAAGAACATTAAAGTTCTCACAGTGCTCAGCTTTCAGAAAATGAACCACTTCTCACTAGCTCAGTCCCACAGCATCTCCGTGCTGGCAGAGTGCGACTTCCCAAAATGGAGGATAGCTGTGAGATAAATTATTCTCTGTGATTTTTCTTCATTGGAGAAAAGGGAAAATGCCTTATAGGGAAGAGAATTTCTAACTGGAAGAACACACATTGCAGTATCTTATAGCATCACTAGATAATGCCCATGTTTCTTAGTTTCTGGGTAATAGGGTGAGAGCTTTGTGGGCTTCTATCAAGGCATTCCAGGCCTCTTTCAAGAGCCTGCACATCACCCTACATTTGCCCTGCTGCTTAGATTTTCCTGCATCCCTCAGAAAAACCTGTGTTTTGGCAGTTTTAAAGGACAGGGTACAAGAAGTTTACTCTGACAGTTTCCTTTGTGTTTCTGGGTTTTCCTGGAAAAGCAGAAGTCTGTCTTCAGCATGATATAACTAGGGTAGCTGTGCTACTATCCTGTCAGACTCTTCCTAAAAAAAGAGCCTGAGTCATGCTAGCAAACTTAAGTTTGAGCACTGAAAACAGTGCACTGCAGTTTTCAGCTAAGCACTTGCCAGAGCTGGGGAAATTGTCACTTGTGTATGAATTCCCACAAAACAGAAAGGAGGAAGCCTCCAAAATTCGTCTTTCCTGCTATCTTTGAGGGCAGCTCACAGAAAACTCCATGTTCTGATTTTTCAGCTTCCAGAGCTTGTGTGCGTTGACAGGAGTTATCAAGCTCTCAATACAATCTCACTTAATGAATATTCAAGAGGGGGTCTGCTTTAAATAAATACATGAAAGGACCATTCTCAATCTTATAGTGGAGAAATTTATTTCACTGTGGCAACAACAATGTTATTTTGCACGCACCTGTTCATTTCGCTGCATAAAGATGCTTTAAGGACACGTAGCGTCCCCAGGGGCACCTTTTGCAATTTAAATTTTCTGTTTTACAATAGGGGCAGATTTTCTGAAGATTTTGTTGAAGGAAGAAGTGACACCTTGAGATATCAGCCAGAATAGAGAACGAACAGAGAAAAATGCAGATTCAGCAGCCATTTTCTCTAGGCTAACTGAGCTGAAGACCTAGAGCAAGATGTGGGGAGAGATTAGTTCTCAGCCAATCCTGGTAGCTTTCAAGATGTGACAGAATGCCTTGCATGTCTTTGACCTTCAGTCTGATTATTAGAACAGTTTATCAAAATATTCAGCAGTGTCGGCATATCGCAAAATATTTCTTGCTCAGTCTTAGACTTGTGGATTAACAGACAAGAAATGTTATCTGGTAGCATTTGCAGCTGCCAAACAAAACCAAGACTGAGACATATGTTTTGTGAAAGTTTATCAAACAGAAGAATGTGGAAAATGTGTATCTGAAGATAGTTCTGGCGTGTTTTCTATTACACAGAACATCTTTGTGCAGACACAAAGGGAAAGCCTTATATAATATTATTTACAGAAAATGCAGTAGTTTTGCAATCCTTCTCTCATTTATTACCATCAGGAAGGTCATATTCAATTTTTTAAAAAGGCATCTCTTAAAAAAGAAAATATGGTCTGAAATAAGAGCAAGAAAGGCTTTTCTTTTAGGTGAAAAACAGAACTTTCTGGTATGCAATCTGAAGCCCATTCCGTTGCTTTATAACCCATTCACATACTATTCTTCATCTGTACCAAAAGGATAGATCAAAGGCCCTTCCACTGTAAACATCAGTCAAGTCTACGAGGCATGGCTCTGGTATGTCTGTCCCTTTAGTAGCAATAGTGAATTTCATAAGAAAAATTGATAATTAAAAAAAATTTGCTTAGGCATGATAGCATTTACAATAAAATCACTGAAATATGATGATTAAAGTATGGTAAATAATCACAAAATATTAATTAATTTTGTATGAGATACATTTATTTTAGGATATTTTTCATTATTCTGTATTGATATGTTCTTTTCATTTTTTCCTTTCCTATTTCTGTATAAAAGAGAAAGTCAGTCAGTTGTTCAGATACAGTCTTTTTTGGCTTGACAATATAGATTATTTCTCCTTCCAGCAAATGGAAGGGCTTGTCTTCTCATCAGTCTAGATGGCACAGCAAATTATTGTTTTTAGAGCTCAGTTGTGCAGAAACATTTAAATCAGACATTCTCTAAGTTATACCCATATAATGCCTCACTGCTTGAAGTGTTCATAAATCACTTTCAAGATACACAAAGGACTTTTTTTTTCTTATTTAAAATCTAATTTAATCATCTCTATTCTAACCAAAACACATAGACTTATGATTGCAAGTTTTTTAATGCCCTAGCTCTAACCATCAGAAAAAAAAGAGGTGTCCCACAAGCTCTGTTAGGTGCTGTGATTCACTGTGGTTTTATACATAATTTCTAGCAAGCTGGTTGGAAATTATCCTGTTTTAAATTTGCAAAATGTTAGAACTAGAACACTACGGAAAACATTTTCTGTTGGGTTTTTTCCCCCAAAGCAGTAATAATTTAGTTTGAGCTTGAACAGTCTAAAAGGACTATTTCTGTTTGAGGCCTAGATTTTTAGTAAAAAAATGAGGTGTGCTCCTTCAGTAACATACCTGTTTGGTGACCAGAGATTTTATTAATGTTGCAATATTCTGTGTTCCTAATTGCCTGAATTTTGTAGCCTTCAACCCATTTCCATTCTCTGAGGAATCAGAAATGGTGCCATTTCACAGAAAATCCCAGAGATGTTGAAATAATAAAGATCTGTGTTTGATTTAATTGTAACCTTTATTCTCAAAGGAAATGCCTGCCATGCCTAACACTTTTCATGTTATTCTTTGCTCACTTTACCCTGTTTTATGCATGTACATGTGTGTGTGAGAAGAAGAGGCTTGACTTCATGGAGTTAGGAATTTAGAAAAATAGAGGAGCAGCAGGAAATGTTCTGTGCATACAACCTTAGCCATTTGCCTCAAGATAAGGATTTGTGGACATTTGATCATCATAGACAGAAATAATGGCATCATTCCTTTTTCCTCAAATTCAAGGTTAGAATTTCTAAGGTGGCAAGGGAATCTTAAGGAAATAAAAAACTAAAGTAATTCAAACTTTTAGTTTCCTTCAAGCCTGTTTTCATAACCTCAGCTCTGATCATCTGGCTTAGTCTTATTTCCTGAGACCATGAATTATCCAGAGTTTTTTATGTAGCAATTTATTTTTGATTATAAGATCCCACTTTAGATAGAGTACATGTGATCCATAAATAAGCCACTGAATTGGCATCTTCAGTAATGTACACAAAATTCAAGTTCTCTAGAGGTAGATGCACTTGCTGTCTCTGCTTTAACTGTATTCTTGATGCTGATGTCTGTGGGTTTGGCTGTGAAAAATGGGAGGTCAAATGTTCATTGTTGGAAGATTTTAAGCCGGTTCCAGATGTGATAATTTAACTCAGTGACACAAATTACGCAGCTAACAGCGGGAGTGGAGTAACTCAGAGGTTCATTATAAATTAGACATTTACCATATTGCAGTATTTATTCTCAGGCAAAAACTTTGTTAATCTAGAATTAAAATGTAGCCAAATAATTGTTTATTCAAATGTCTAGGTTTGAAAGATAGGTGTCTGTTGGGGAAGGCAGGAACCTTCCTTGGAATGGAAAAAAAAAATGACCCCTTTCCCTCCAAAATATTATAACTTGGGAATTGAGGGGTTTTCAGGCAAAGATACGGGGAAAGGAATAACAGTTCTTTATAATGAAGTCTGGTAATACACTTCATTCTGAAGAGTTATTCTCTCTTCACTAATTCCTTTAGTTAAAAGCTATGATTTACTTTATTGCAATGAGACCTGCCCACACCTTTAGTGCCACTGTCCCCTCTTTCTTACAGCAGTGTCTGTAGCTTTTCTGCTGCATTGTTCAGTGAAACTCAGAGCTGTGGGAGATCAGTGGAAATGATCTGGGATTTAAAGACTGAGGGAAATCCTAGAAGGGAGTATGTGCATGGTGAGCTTGATAACAGCACTAGCCAGATTCAGCCTGCAAAAGACTGTTTGATAAAGGGAGGGAGAAGCCTGATGGGGAATTAGAGAAATATCAAGACTTTTAAGACTATGTTTTGACTGCAATTAGCATAGACTGTTACTCTTTGTCCCTGCCCTCTACTGAGCCTGGTAGCTTGAGTGTTCTGGTGAATGTAGTGCTAGGTCTGACTCCGGAAGTCCATCTCACCAACAGTGTGTCCACCTCAAAGGTGGTAGAACTGTGGCAGTTTCCTCATTACTCAGAGGGACAGATTAATTTCTTTTTTTTCCAAATTCATTAGGAGAGACAGTTTATGTGATTCATTTTGCTGAAATGCTCAGAATTATGACTTTTACTAGACATGAGTCTAGTAGCTCCTGTAAGTGGGAGGTGCATTGTGATTTAGATGTGGCTGGTAGCGTGGCTGAGGTTTGCTCACGTATGTTATAAATGCACAGTATATATTTGGCTTTTCGCAAATATTAAAATGAATATTGTATGTAGAATGTATTTTCTTTGTTAATAGAATTTAGAAATGTGATAGTGATATAAACAAAAAGGGCAGGAGATTTGTTTTAACTCCTTTTTGTGCCTTTATTAAAATAGCTCTTTTAGAGAAAGGGGGGGGGTTGGGTGAAGTTTTGCCGTCGCCGCGGCCTTGCTGCTGCTGTTCCCTCGGGGCACCGCTGACGAGGAGGTGTGTAATTCGATCCTGCGGCCTCCCTCCATCTCCTCTCTGCAGAATCGGGACTCCTTCCTCGCGAGGGTTTCTCGGAAGTCTGATCTGCCTGGCTCGGTCTTGGGTTGTCTCTCCTTTCAGTCACCCTCTAGGTCAGCGAGAACACCTCAACAAGTTGGAGACCCTCCCCAGGTAGCTGGGTGTCCTCTTCCTACAGCACTGTCCTCCATAAGTCCCGGTTTTGGGTGGGCTCGTTGGTCTAGGGACTATTTGCTGCGAACTGAACTTCTGCTTGGAGCCGAGCATTTCGGGGGTCTACTCGATTTCCATATCAGGCGGGGTCTCGTGGTTCGGGCAGGCGGGGAGCGGCAACGGCTTTAACTCGGTGGAAAGGGGAAAGGGGAAACTCGGGACTTGGGGAAAAGGTCAACATACAGCCCGGAGCACAGGGCACAACACTGGCACAAACAATTCAAAATAACAGGTATGTAATACTACAACTTCAAATACAACATCTAATAGCACAACAATGCAACACACAACATATACTATGCACAACAGTGATTAAAACTTGGAGTGTCTTTGGTTCTATTCATTTCAATAGTATCTCATTGTGAGAACATTGGGGTCTATTGTTTAAAGATTGCTTCTGTTATCAGTATCTTGTCTAGATGACACTGACCAGGACCCCAAGAGAAGAATTTATAGACCTGTGTTATCAGATGTAATAGAGACTAGTCTGCTAGATGGAGTGGGGAAGAGGAGTAGAGATTAAAACAAAGAGATTCTCACTCCAATAGAATGTTTGAATCATGCATGTGAATTTTAATATGCATCAGGCAGATGTTTTTAAAGGGAAAACTTTTGTTAAAAGGTGTGCTGCTGGCTAGTTCTGTGCCAGGCACCCTCGGCCGAGAAAATGTATTTTGCTTTTATCTCTCCTAATTGTCTATTTTCTTAAATTTTTATTAAACTTCTAAATTTTTCCAAAAAGGTGAACCTCGTTTTTCACACGTAGATGCCATCCATCCTGACTGCCTCTACAAAGAATTGTATCTAGGAATGAAGGCATTGGTGAAAGACAGGAAATAGAAAGGGTATTGGGGAATTTGGGACTGTAAGTCAGCAAAATGTGTAAGCAAGAGCCTCAATTTTAGGACTGCTTGAAGCTATCCTAATTTCCCAGAATCATAGAAAATGCTGAATTGGAAGGGGCCCATCAAGATTTCAGTTCAAATTTGTAGGAAGCTAATGAGAAGGAATTGGAAGTCACAAAGGAATAGAAGACACAAAGGGGAGGTGGGAGAATGAAGAGATCTGGAAAAAGACTGAAATGAAACACAATGCATGAAGTTCAGAGGGTTGAACGTGTGTCAATATCTGGGTCTTAGTATGCAAAATTAAGAAAGAAATCAGTGGTGAAAAGGGTTGAAGGGACTGAAGTATTTATGATGAAAAGATACAAGAGGAGATAAGGGAGACACAAACAGAACCAGCTGGGGGTGGTATGTACATTCCTCTGGCATTGGTGATGTCCCAGGAAGTGCTTGGTTTCCTTTTGTTTCCTGTGTCAGTCTGAAGCTGCAAAAGATTTTTGTTAATTTCTCTGAAAGACTGAATCAGGGTTGTATAAAAGGAAGAGTTTCGTACAAGAGGTTCAGGGGAGGAGCTGTGTGCTACAGGCAAGAGCCAGTGGTGTGTGCGTGCTGTCTGAAATGGTATTTGGGAACAAGGGTATGAGAGGTTATTGCATAATTAGTAAGGGGGGAAGAGGAAAGAGGGATAGGAGAAGCCCTGCAAAAGAATTGCAGTAGTTTGAACTGGGGGAAGTTTGCAGTGTGCATTTGTGTGGTTTCGAAGTAATTAGCTCCCACACCCCATTGCTGTGTCTCTTCTTGCAAATCAGGCACCTGTTTTTTTATTGGAGTTAACTCTGTTTGCCATCCCTTCCTGGACATCACTGAGGCTATTAAAACACAGTGTGGGCCACTGATCAATAAAAATTTAATGGCCCATTCTGAAAAACTGAGGTAGTTAATATTCTATTGGGGAGTTCAGCTGGAAAAAGAAAGGAGCCTTATGCTCTTTGGTAGTCTTACCTGACTTTGTGAAATATTTTCTATCTCTAGAAATACAGCGTTTAAAAGAAACCACATCAAAATATGGGGGGTTTATGCTCAGATCAGTCACTCAAAGGAATTTTGTACTGCACTACTTAGAGCATGCGGTGGTGGGCAGTCTATTTTATGTTACTGTTCAAGGAAAGGTTTGTTTTTACCCTTAGAGGCAGGGTAAAAACATTTAAAGAGCATTTCAGTGATATCTATGAAGTTCAGGCATCTGGCTTTTTTTTTTTTTTTGTAAAAGTAGTGGTAAGATTTTTAGCACTGTAAGCATTGCTGTTAATGGCAGAAATGAATTTGACATTATGTGACTCTCTGTTATCACAGTACTGGATACCAGTGTATTTACTATTCACCTGAAAACACAGCCAAGGCAAAAGAAGTTCTCAGCAACATCAATCACCTGCAACCTCTCATATCAAGCCATGCAGACCTGCTGCTTAGCTCTGCAAGCCAACGTTCTCCAGACAGCTTGAAGAATTCTTTAAAGATGCTTTCAGAAAAAGTAAGATTCAAATCTTCACTGCAATGGAAAATGAAATAACCAAGTCTCTCTAACTGCTGGGGGGAAGAGGGGTTTCTGCATAAATTGACTTTCACAGCATCAGGAAATGTTAAATAAACTCGGCTAAAATAAGCATCAAAATGTTGTTATTAGAAAAATAATGTTATTTAGCATTTCTGTAGGCTTTCCATATAGAAAAGTAATGAAATCTATAAAGATTGCCTTTATTTTAAATTGTAATTAATTTAATTTCATGTATCTTCTTTATCCTCTAGTGGCCACATACCGGATTTTATCAAAATATCAACATTTATAAATAATCTTATAGTATGAAAAATCATTATTTTTATTCTCTTTCTGTTCTATTTCAAGCTGCAGCTTAAGGGAAGTAGTTCAAGCCAGGTTTCTGTATGAGGTTTACAATGACAGCCTGATCAGAAATGGTGATGCAGCCTGGAAGGAGAAGCTGGGAAGTTGGTTCCGGGGCATCTCAAATTTTAATTCTCTTTCTCCTATTATATATCCACCTGTAGCTGTAAGCTGCTCCTCATCTTAGTGCCTTTATTTCTAATTAGGGAAGATAATATCTCCCGCCTGTCTCGCAGAGTGGTAGTGGAGATGAGCTGGAGCCTGTAATACTTCCCAGCACACGTATCCTATAAAAACATGAATCACTCGAGCTGTGACCTGAGAGGTTGTGGAGATTTTCCCATTGCTCCATGGGCCACCCCTTCAGTAAGGTGATCCCAGTATGGCTCAGTAACACAATCAATAACCATGTCAATGCATCTTCAGCTATTGGGAAGTGACAGCCCTTGTGGTCTGGTGAGCACCATTATCCCAGCAGTACCCTGCTCAACGTGAGAGTTTCAGATCTGGATGTTGAGCTCGACCACTTGCTGTGAGGCCATTGCAGAGGAGCCATGGGGGAGAGAAACATTGCTCTCACTTGCAGATGTGTAAATGAAACTCTGGGAGCACTGGAGTCACTGTGAATGTCAGGGATAATGGAAGAAAGCAGAATTCAACCTGGCAATGAAACAGAGGAATTAGGGGAGGGAGGTTGTAGCGACTATAGTGTACCTTTGCACGTAGGAGGAGATTTTTAGCTGTGCATAGAACAAGTGGAGCTGCTCTGTTAGTGGTTAGTTCAAAGAAATCTGTATGCACAGGCAAAGCAAATTGGACAGAGTGTTTGTTCTGAAGATCCAAAGTGTGGTTGCTAAGGAATGTGTACGTTTGCTCTGGCCATTTGCCTCTGGGCAGGAGAAGGGTATGATTTCAGAGGGGCTGCAGGCAGCCCTGGTACTAAAGCACTGCTTGAACCCTGCCTGCTGGAGACTCTGGCTATAGAAAACGTCCAAAAAAGGCAATTCATTCAGTTTGAAAAAGTCATAGATATTTTACATTTATAGCTGGTGACTTAGCTGTGTAAGTTCATATCAACTTTTCAGGGCCAGGATTAAATTGCTGGTAGTACATGAGCTCAGGTTCCCAGAAGGAGTCTCATTCAGTGTCCTCTGTGGATGTCTTTCTAGCCTCCACTCTTTTTGGAAGAGATTAATCCAGTTGTCTGAACAACTGCAGCAGGAGTGGTTCAATACCTGCTTCCCTGTCTATTACCAAATTTACTCTTAGGAAAAGATGGAGAAGGGAGAAACAGATTGTATTGCTGAGGAAGCAAGCGTGGTGGGACAGCTGCTTGTAAAGAGGGGAAGAGAGATGGGGAGGAAAGACCAAGAAACAACTTCAAGGAAGGGAAATACCATTTCAAAGCCCTAAACTCTGTGAGCCCACACAGTTCTGAAACTAGATTCCTCATAGTTAATTCAAAACCTTATATTGATGTCTTAAAATAATCTGTCTGTGTAATCTGGTACAGTACTGGAGAACCAAGAGTTATCAGAGTGTTCCTGCTTATATTCAAGATAAAGTAGCACATGCTCTGCTGAATATAATTACATGATACCTACTTGTATTCCTGAGGCATATGTAGTGCTTCTGCTATTCCATCTTTCCTATATTTTTTATATGTAAAAAATAAATGGTCTTATTTTTTACTTGATAGAAATTTAGAAATTAAGCTGCTGTTTGAAGAAGTCATAAAAATTATTTGCCTGGTAGTTAAATTCCACAAGTTTATTAAAAAACCATATTGCTTGATATATATAACAATTCTTTCTATAATTATTAGGTAGCAGAGAGCAAATCTCAGTATCAATAACATGAATTACATTTAAGTGTTCATGTTGGAAATGGAAGGACTGGCTGCATGGATTGAAAGTAGAAAATTAAATAAAATAATTCCACTGCTGCTCTTAAATGGAGCTTTTTTCTCATATTAAGCATGGTTTTACTTCTCCATCTATAATTTGCGATTTACTGTAGTGTTTTTCTGAGACTAACCTTTTATCATAACTTTTTGTGAATTGATTAAGGAAGCCTTTAGCTGTCGACAAGTGTATCAGCATTTGCAGCTTGCAGAAGGCTTGATAAATTCATTTTCCAGCTATGCCTATCTTTGTTTGCAGAAATACTCTTTAGTAGAGTATCTAAAAGAATTTGCAAAGTTTTCATTTCTTTGTATAGACTGGTTTTTGTGATTTCAATGCAATTTCATAAATAGCGATGTTCTGCAAATTTAGCTGTACTGAGCTGTTAGAAAATGAGGTTAAAATGTAGACTGCTGTTAAACCAATGGGATCCCTGAATGAAATTTAATTACAGAATCATTTTAGTTTCTGCATAAAAATAAATGGAGTCTCACTTCTGTACTGATTTTATTTTAAAAATTAATTTTCCCTATAAAATATTCCTATTCAATTATATTACTTAAACTTTTTAGATCATTACCTAATATACATTGCAGTCATAGTGGACATTCAAGTTATCCAATACTCACAATTTTCTGAAATTTAAAGGTTTTTTTGGGTCTGCCATGCCTGATCCAGAGACCTGAAATGATCTCAGACAGACATTGTGGGGAAGATAGGTATGAAACCTCAGCAAAACCATGATATTGCTGTTTTTAAGGATAGACTAGTAATGAAGTTTCAACTCTCTTGGTATGGAACTGTAGGAGAGTCCTGAAGAGGAGCTTTGCTGTTACCACAGAACCCCTCAAGTCTCATTTTGCCATGGTAGGGCAAAGCATGGTAGGGTTTGATAGCACTGTTCCTCAAAGTCTAATTCATTCTCCAAGCATGCACCATCTGGAGGTTGGAAATGTAGAAAACTGAAATTGTCCTGCAGAGCGATGCAGGACTGCAAGGAGACAGTCCTGAGGAGCTACAGATAAGAAAACTGAAAAAACCCCCCACCCTTTCCCTCAGGCACCAAGTTGGTGAGGAGGAGAAGGAATGGGTCTGGTAAAATTGCCAGGGAGATGAGAAGTGTTGCCAAGTCTAAAGAATCCCAAGTCAGGTCTGGTTTTTGTTTAAAACATAATTTGTCTTAGATATGCCTGAGGTTCTTATTTATAAACTGTAGAGATTCATTTGCAGTAGAAGTTTTCAGCTTTTCCGTGTAAAACCATTCAGAAAATATTTTTTTCCCTAAACATAATGAAAATGGGAAAAAGCAGTACCTAACCCAGCAGCTATTTCAGCAGTGTAGAATGGTGGGTTTTATTTAGGGAGATGAATAAACTGGTTAATTGTGTTTTATCTAACCCTTATTCAGAAATTATTGTGCTATGGCTGGTTACTCTTGGAACTGGTTCTTGCTGAGGCTCGCCTCTGAGGTGAAATCTGGAATTCCAGTAAAATGTGAAAAGATTATGATCTCTATGATTGATAATGTAATCATGTGTTAATCCTCAAATCACTGGGTTTGTAGGATGTGATGATATCCCTAAAACCCTTGAAATGTTCCTCATACTTTGTTTTCTGCTTCCCAGGCTGGCCTGGAACAAATACCCGCCCTGCCTAAGGGTGATTCAGTGTTGTACAACTTTGCTGCAGTACTGCATTCTTTGGTCTAACCTTGTCATTCCTTTGTTTTTTTCCTAGACTGAGTTATTTGTGCACTCATTCAAGGACCAGCTGGTCAGAAGTGCCCTTTTAGCACTGTACACAGCCCGACCTGGCTGTGTCCTCAAGAAGCCAGCTGTGCCTAGAAACAGTGCAGAAGAAGGGGCTGATGCACAGCACCAGGATCATCCTGCTCAGATTAAAAGGCAGGACTCCATACCCCACCATTCTGAGTATGATGAGGAAGAGTGGGTAAGTAAAGCCAGAAACCCTTGGTCAGTGTTCAATGCCAAACCCTACAAATCAGCCTGAACAAGCTCAAGTCCTAAGTGTCCTTGTCACATGGCATTGCAGGGGGGAAGGGGTGCAAAACTGTGAAATCGTGCTTTTCAGATGCATCACAGATTTTGAAGCTAAATTCGAAGGATTTTCCTAAGTAAAATGTGCTGCTCTGAGACTGCCTGGTTGTGCATATAACAGTGAACATGATGAGTGTCCTTTTGCCCAGACAGAAATATAGTCTTTTTGTTCTTACTTGGGTTGGTTTTGCCATTTGGGCAGATTTAAGGACTGGAACAGCATATGCTGTTCAGGGGGAAATGTTCTTTTCTTCCCCACCCCCTGCAACACCCCTCTGCAGCCCTCAGGCTGTAACCATTTTAAATACACATGAATTGCCCTCAGCAAAACAGAGCCCTTTGCCCTTAGACTCTGTTCTTAGAGGGCGTCTGAGGCTGTGTAAAAGCAGCAAATATAGCTTTTAGATTTCAACATTCTTAGAATATCTTTCAAAGTTATGTATTATTTATATGACTGAGATTTTATAAATCAATTATTTTGGTAGATGTCTTCATAATGGATCTGTTACTTTGTTAAATACGTACTCAAGCTATTTTTATTCAGTCCAGGCCCATACTTTGAGTTCATCACTGTATTCTCATAAACGTAAAGGATGCCAGCATATTCATCTCTATTGTAAATAATTAATAACTTGTGTGAGCTATGGTATTGCACCTGAACTGTAATTTTTATCCACACCAAAAATAAAGGAAGAAGATATTTCTTCTAGAAGAAAGGCAATTATTTCCAGCCCCATGCATTAAGTAGTCATGAGATTTAAACAATAAATATCTCATTCTTTTACTTGTCCTCCAGTTTTAGAGCCTTTAATTCACTTTTTCTTGTTTCTTCAACAACCAGAGGAGTTGGAATGGTGGTTCTTTCCTTGAACTAAAGCCAAAATGTTTGTTTTCAGCTGTTGAAACATTCAGAAATGTAAATAACAGTAGTTTTCATAAATGTCAGAAATTTTTCGCTGGAAAAAGTGGCACTTTGTGGAAGCTGTATTTTAATTGAGTACTGCAATTTAACCTCTCTGAAGGGAAGATAGCTTTACTGTATTTCATTACTGAAAAAAAAAATCTGCCAGGTGCTTGGTCATCACCTATTAAATTGCATAAGTGGGTAATTTTAAATGTTTTTTGGTTTTTTTTTTTTTGCTAAATTAGTAGAGATTATCTTGATTCACAATTAATTGTCTCTTTCACTGTTTTCTGAGTTAAACTGAGTCAGAGTCACTGTCAAACTTCAGACAGTATAAATCCTGGAGAAATCCTGTGTTTTTTTCTGAATTTGAACGATTAGACTTCGGATAGATTTCAGATCTTTCTGTCAGCAGATGTGATAAATAATGTGAGTTTTAGTAATCAAATTGTCATTAGCATGATGGAAAGAGAAAGAATAAATGCATATAAAATTTGAAAAAATACTTAATCTACTGTGAAGCTCAGCAATTAAGCACAAAACTTTGAGATACGTTGCTTTGTATGCACAATGCTCTATCTTCCTTTGCTGTTGAGGGCATTTTTCTCACTATCAAGCACTAGTGTTACATGTTGCAATTGGAATTTTGGTTTTGCCTGAAATCTAAATCCTTAAGCAACTCTTTAAGCTGACCCTGTTCTACCCAATTTACATGACTGTGTTACCTTATGGCCATCACAGAAGTATGAGGACTCCTCCCAGAGTCACTGGCAGCTGTATGGATTGAGCTATTTATATGGTGCACTGTGCACAGGCAGCAGAAAAGCATCACTGCTGAAGGAAAAAGATTTACCTTGGGAGTTTTACATTGCCTCTGGGTAGATATTCTCTTCTCCTCTCACCAGCTGCTTCTGCTAGCCTAGAACCTCCCTGCAGGAGGGCACAAAGCAAGTTTTCATGTATAATACAAGAAAAGGTGGGCACACTGCCACTTGGACCTGACTCTGCTCTGCACTTCTGACTGGTTCATGGGACTGGAGCTACAAAGAGCAGATAAAATGGCATTTCCAAGGAGCTCTGTACAAATGCTGATGTGGTGATCAGGCATGGGGCTGAAAGTGTGATGTGTGTGTGATCTATTCCATGTGCCACAAGGGGGTGTTAATCATGCACGACGTTTAAGATATTTCCTTTATCTCTGAACAGAGCTCAAAAGGACCTTAAGGAAATACCTGAATACACAGAGCTGGGAAGTGCAGATGCTGTGTCATACCTGGCACAAGTAAAGCACACAGCTGCAGTGGTGTATGTGGAGGGACTGAGGAGCTCTGTGGTGAATTCAGAAAGGCTGAGAATCCTTTAAAAACAGAGACAGCCTCTGGGACTCCACTGGCTGGCAGTGTTTAGAAGGAAGACATCCAGTTTACGTGCAGTGACAGAAAGGAGTATCCATTCCTGCTCTCTGAAATGAGGAAGCTGTCCTACTTTTTAATGATACTTGCAGATCAGTTGGAAATTAATTACATTTTTTTCAGTTGGGTGAATGAGAGTTATTTTACAGGTTCATTTTTAATTGTCCTAGGAGAACTGCCCAGCATTCACTGATGCCAAGGCCTAGCTTTCCATGGAGATCTTTCAGTGTGCATGTCTGCTTGCCAGTGCCACAGCACAGGTGACAGTAGAAGTGTGACTATAGTCATTTCTAACTAGCAGCAGCTAGCTATGTGAGCCAGGACTCCATGACATTCCAGATGGCTTCTGAAGTTTGGAAGAAGTAGAAGATATAAATGTGGCACTGCCATGTCTCAATGGGGTCAAGCTCTATTACAGATTTCCACCTTCCCTGTCATTGCCTTGACTTTTGTACTTGAAGAAGCAGCAGTGAGAGGGAGACAGAGATCTTGTTTCTGTCATTCTTTCATACCACAAACTTAACCATCCACATTGCTCCAGCAAGTGGGAAACCTGTGATCAGGGGAAAAGTATCCTGCTTAGGAAACTAGGGTCTTGGTATTGCAGTGTACCAAGAAATAGTCCTCCTGATCCTTCACTTGACACAGAGGGTTTATAAGAATGCTTACCTAAGAGGCTGCATGGACTGTATTTTTTCCTTTAACCTGGCACGTGCTGTAAAGTGATCACTTGTGAGACTTTTCTTGAGCAAATTTAAAAGAGACTGCTTAAGGAGATGAAAGGTTGGTGGAAAGTGTGTTAGGCTTCAGGAAAATATTCTGTAAATAGTAAAGGATGAAAATACGAAACGGATTAATTTCTTCTCATGGAGAATTGTAGAAAGCTGCTTGATTTTCACTGATTGGAAACTGAATTTCAATTTGAAAATTGTTCCTGCCAAACTGCAGAATTTCAACAACCTTCTTGGAAAAGTGTGACTGCCTTTGGTGCAGACAGAGTAACATCTCAGTGAATGGTAGATACCTTTACTTTTTCTATCTGCCCACAATCCCAGGAATTTCCTATGAGAAAAAGGGCTGTGAGACAGGCCCTTGCTCCCTCTCACTTGCTTGTATGTAAAAAAGCCAGATACATGATACTAAGAGTGAGCTTTCTGTCAACAGATGTTTATGAATTTTGATCCTAAACCCCCAGGGAATGTTTGTGTGAATATTGCATAGACATCATCTCAATGCTGGGTTAATAGTTGGTTCAAAAAGAGAAAAGTGCTCTTTCCAAAGTGAAGCAAGGGCTCATATTTTTGTTCTTTTGCAATAACTCCAGATGCTCATTAAGAGCTTAATGCTTTTTGTGTGGGGATTAAACTCCCCCAGCAGGCAGAGTGGAAAGGGAAATTACATTGCTGCAGCCTGGCTGAGCAACTTGAGTTGCATATTCCTCAGCAACTTCAGGGATTGGAAGCTCTGAAGCTCCCTGATACTCTCTGGTAAAACTTGCTGATACTTGGGGCCAGAATATTTAATATTAGCAGTATTTCACTGCTCTTCATGGAATCCACCTCCCCAGGATTGTACTTGTGGGTGGTAAAATGAATAGTTTCACACATATTCTAAATGTTTGTTTAGGATTACTTGAGATGTATATAGGAGGAAACTTCTGAAGGAATCTATACCTGCCCTCTGTCTTTTGACTTTTAATTGTATCTAAGCATGTGAATATGAAATACTCATGTGTCTAATGGTTTGTTTCATGTACAGGTGGAGATATTTCCACATGGTGCATTGCACGTGCAGCACTTAAAATTGCTGTGGAATAAATGCAGTTCTGCTTGGGTGCGACCAACTTCTTGCCTCTTGTAAATCAGCAGTATCTTTTTCTTAGTATGGTTAAAGCATGGGTTTATCTATGGAGAAAATGAAACCATTGTTTTCATGTTCACCTCTAAACTGGATGCTCGCTTGTCCTTAAGGCAGCCCACAAGGATGCTCCAGGAATCAGGTTTGGGGAGCTGGAGGAGAGGAACTCTGTTGTACAGGCTGGGCAAGTCCACGCTTCTGTCTGCATGCCCATGTGATGTCTCTTAGGTCAGGATGCCTCCCGAGGCTGTGGAAAGCTCAGATCCCTCTAGTCAGGATAAGGGCTTAAGTGTGGCATATAGTTGAAAAGTGACATTAGATCTGGATGTTTGCCTTAGTAGTCGTTCTAGATTTGCCTTCAGTCAAAATCCAAGTGTTGCCATTGATATGGAGCTATGGTATTTCTTTGAGTTTTCAGTTTTCTTTAACCTTCTCTCTTGTTATTTTTGCCACTTCATTTTTGTGCCTGAAGACCTGACGTATACCTAATGCTTCCAGCACTGTAAAGTACAAAACTAAGTAGTGATATTATCTTCCCATTTTTAACCCTCAAGCAAACTCTGGTTGCTCTGCATTATTTTCAGAATGACTCAGCATTGAAATTTGTACATGGGATGGTTTCTGTGGGTTTGTTGTGGTTTGGTTTTAGTCTGATTCTGTGTCTTGTGTACAGCCTCATTTCTTGTGTGGCTTGGTTTTTTTTTCCTTCTTATTCAGTGCTGCAAAAGTAGGTGCAAGAGCTTTGATTTCTGCAGCATCCAGCACCCAAAGGACCCTCCCTATATCTTTATGCTGTTTCAGCTCTTTCTTATGCTCCATGTTATTTCTATTGTTCTCTGCTCATACAGAATTTCTTCTACCAGTCTATTACTTCTGTAATTCTCTTATTTATTATAAGCTCAGTTAAGTGTGATGGTTGCAGTTTATGTGAGAGGTGGGGAACAAAACTGAAATTGTGTTTACCTAATAAACATGCCATGACAGCAAGTTTCTCATTCAAGTCCTTGAATTTAACATTTGCTTCAGCAGAGTAACTGATGTGATAAAATACAAGATGTGTTAAATTGTCAAAAAGAGGTTATTAAATACTGTGACAAAAATGGCAGTCCCACACAAGGTTTGATTTGGCAAGGCTTTGAGTGTGTCTACACTCTTCAGGTATCATTTAAATAGACAAACTGCTCAGTTCCTTGCTGTTAGACCTGGAACTTTGTCTGCATTTTCATGTCAAGTTTGAAGCACATGTTCTCCAGTGTTTAAAACCAGAAAAGTTTGGGTTCATTTACACTGCAAGGAAAATGCCCATGACAAAGGCTCAGGCTGGTAATAGGCTGAAGGATGAGAGAACCAGTCATATGCTGACATCTAATATTTCTAGTAATTTGCACGTCTGTCTCGACTTTAAGGGGTTATTGAGTTACAATTGTCTCTTCTTCTTTTCTTCTTCAGTAACAAGCAGTGATAATTCTGCTCTTTTCAGGACAGGGTGTGGGCCAATGTGGCAAAGAGTTTGAACTGCCTTATTGCCATGGTGGACAGACTGCTTGAAAAAGACAGCATCAGCAACACTAAAGAGGGTGAAGAGGAGCCTTCAGCAGCAGACTGCAAGGTGTTGCACACAGGTGGTAAGCAATGCCCCCCTAATATATTTTTTCATCATTGACAAGAGTAAAAAAAATATTTAATCAGCTACAGAAAAGTGATCTAGAGAAGATTCTGTATCTTTGTATCTTTGTATGTAAGTATCTTTGTATCTAAGTATCTTTGAGGAGAGTGCTGATTAGCAAGGTTTTGCACACTTTGTAGGGATGTTATTTACCAAAGTACAGCTTTATTGTGTGCTCAGACTGCTTGCCATACTCAGTTGTTTGTGCTGGAGTGTAAACCTTTTGAAACCACAATGTTTTCTTTTTGAAGGCTGATGTAATTTAATTTACTTTAGATTTTGCTTGCATGTAATATTTTGAGGAAAAAAAAATTGGACTGTGTCTTACCCCATAGAAAACGTTTAAAGAAAGGTGAACATTCTGTATCAGCGTCATTCTCCTGCAAACCCTTCCTCTTTACTGAAATTTATTTCCTGATTTGATAAAATTCCATGTTTACCTGGATATACT
Organism: Acrocephalus scirpaceus scirpaceus; assembly: GCA_910950805.1. Classification (NCBI taxonomy): domain Eukaryota; kingdom Metazoa; phylum Chordata; class Aves; order Passeriformes; family Sylviidae; genus Acrocephalus; species Acrocephalus scirpaceus. The sequence continues at coordinate 71,659,872 of OU383778.1, read as the reverse complement.
TGTCAGCCTGTGTCAAAAGGCCAAGTGGAATAATTCCATGGGATGATGTAAAAAAAATTTGTCTATGGCAGGTCCTTGCCACAAAATCTTCTGATCTTCTCCTATGGCTTATTCATGTTTGCATTCTTGATGCATAGATTAGATCTGCTTAATAAGTCTGATGAGACTTTCTAGTCTGAAAATGTGTTGCAACAAATGAAACAGATCCTTAGTGATAGTGGTGGTGGTCCTACTGCAAGGAAATCAGACCTAATCTTGGTGCCACACTTCAGCTAAATAAAACAACTCCCTATACAAAACAACAAATCAATACAACTATTTTATTTTATGGAGCTTTGTATTGTTTGGACTTTTGTTTTTTTCATTGTGCATTTTATCCTGTATCTTCCCTTACATGTCCTCCACAGAATTTAATGACATCATTTTATATCAGGAGTTTTAAAGTTATCAGTACCCACTTGTAATTTCTTTCTTACACAACAAGAATTAAAATTACTTTTTTAGCTGTATGTTGTTTGTGTAGTACTGATGAGCTCAATGAGATTCTGGTTGTAGTATTAATTTTTAATGGAGCTGTAACATCTGCATTTGTTCCATTCTGAGAGGTTTGTGCTGGAGTCCTGGAATCCTTGTTTTCAGTGCCAGATGTGGTTTTGGACTTGATTTTGTATGAATAGTCCAGAGAGCAGCTCATTCCTTATCTGTTTGGTTCTCTAAGTTTCTACCAGGCATGTAATGTTAGAGAGGTAGATGATATCATCTCTGTTCTCTAGTGAAGGTTTGCAGGTGAAAAATACCAACACAGCTTTCTACACCTTTCCTGCCTTCCTCAGAGAAGGTACAAATATTTAGCAGCCAGGTAGGTGTACTTTTGAGCTTGGAAGAATCCTTAGATGGTGAGCCCAAGCATATTCATTGTGATTAAAGAGAAAAACTGAATATTGTTCTTGTCCCTGACTCCCTTCTCTTCCCTGTGGTGCTAACAAGCTTTCCTGCTGTTGTTAGAAGCCCAGTATGTGTTGTAGAAATGTTTTGCAGGTAAAGTGGTAGTAGTACACCTTCACCCAAATTTCCCCCAAGTGGCTGCAGTGCATTTCTGTGTGTATGCATAGACATATATGTCGTGGGGCTTGTCTGTATTTCATAGCTATGGAACAAAAGTTCAGATTTCCACACCTCCTTCCTCACTCTGAAAGAAAAGGTATGATTTAGGATAATTATTTTGGAATGCTTTCTGACATGCCTAGCTCATGCCAACATGAACTTTTTACACAATTTCCTTCACTCTCTTCAACCCCCTGAACATTTGGTCTGCTATACGCCATGATAAGGATTTAACCAGTCCATTTCAGTCTTTAATTCTAGTGTGCTCATAGCTTTGATTCAGGCTCACACCCCACACAGGCAAATTGGTTAGAGCTTTTAGGTCACAAGCCAAAAAAAAATGAAAGTTAAAAAGTTACATTATTTTAAGTACTGTAATAAACAGGCATCAAGTAGAATGAAAGCTAGCTCTTGCTAAGCAATAATGACAACTGTAATGGTTAGAAAATTATAGTTGAGTTTCAGCCAGCTGAGAAGTTGCTTCTGGAGCTGGTGGGCCAAGGACACAAAAAATATCCAACTGCTCTTGTGCTGGAATAAATTCTTCCTTTTTCCTTCATTTCAGAGCCATCCCTATTTCTCTTGAATCAGTACAGGTGTCCTTCAGAGAGAGCAGTCAGTGCTTTTGTTGAGCTGCCCTGGAAGTTCTGTAACACTCCTTCACATGAGAACTGCAGAGATTTCTGGGGCATACTGCTGTGTTTTAGTGTTCTTTTTGAGTAAGACATCATTTCTGGAATGCCTTGGACAGTTTATAGGACTTTCAATGTCATATAGAAATGGAGAGGATTTTAAATTGGTTTCTTTTATAGGACTAACTTTAAAGATGGGGCTTTCTGAAGAGCTATCCAGGTGTGTGCTAAAGTTGGTTCCCCAATGATTTCCAAAATTTTGGGCCCAGAATTTTTCATGCTTGACTTCTCTGTGGGAGTGTGGATTTAGATGTTTGTTTTTCCCTGCATCTCCCCCTCTGAAATTTAACATGAAACCCTAAGGGTGCACTGTGAAGCACCTACACAGGGGCTGAGATTCCAAGTTTACAGCTATAAATTTGGCCTTAATTCTGCTTCATTTTACACTTGAAGCCTGCTTGTGGGTTCACAGCATTTTCCAAGATACAAAATCACACCGTGTGTACACCCATAGATACATTTCTAAAATTACAGATTTTTGTGCTACTTACAATTCACAAACATGACATATATGAAAAGCTTGCCACATCTTGCTATTATATATTATACATAATTTGAGCATGATGTATTTCATTAATGCTGCAAATGTATGGGCACAGATTGATCTTTGAATCTGAAACTGCTTTAGTGCTGCAGTTAATCCTCAGAGAAATTGGGCTGCTTTTCTAAGAAAAAAGAATACAGAATTTTGAACAAAATATTGACAAATATGCCTTAAAGTATGGGATGAAGTTTTTGCTTATTTAGTGAACCTGACCGTTTTTTGGTAGCACTGAAAAACCTTCCAATGAATGCATCCATGTTCATTTTAGATGATAGAAAATGTTATGACAATAACTTGATGTAATAGCGTCTTCACGTGAATATAGATGTTGTTGTAAGATATATTCAGTTTCCTAAAGTAGGTTTATATTTACAGTCTCAGTGGTGACATTGTGTGATCTTTTTTTCCAAACATGTTTATATTTATTGTTTGGAATCTTTGTAATTGGAAATATTGGTGCACTTTTCTTTTCCTGTACTCAGTCTTTCAATGTGAATTATCCCTTCCTTAGCCTTAACTTTTCATGCAGTCTGACCTTTGAGTGTATTCTAAAGACCGAATTTGAGTTACAGTTACCAAGGTAACATGCTATGGTTTCATCAGTTGCAGGATTATGAATCCTCTGCAGGATAAATTGGGAAGAGTAGAAGGATTTTTAAGGAGGGGGTTTTTTTGTTGTTGTTCTTTTAACTCTAGTCTAGTTTGCCTTGGAGAAATATGTGACAACATTAAATTATTTTTATTTTTGCCTTTTCGTTTTCCGTGAGAGCTGGAATGTGAAAGCCTGTCCTGCAGCATTAGAGGTGCCAGTGAAACACAGCAGTTTGCTCTTGTGCTTACACAGCCCCTGACAGATCTCCGTGTTGGGCTGCTGGAAGCGGCTGCTCTTTCCATCTGCTCCCTGTACCATCCCATCAGAGCTCCCACCTCGCTTTCCTCTGCTGGCTCTGCCTGACAGCTCCCTCATTGCATACGTACAGGATCCACCACATTAGCACAAACAACCTGAGCTGCCAGAGTGATTACACCTGGATTTGACCTGGAAGTGAATTATGGAATCCTAAGCTCTGTGAATTGGCTGCTGATAACCTTCAGCAGAGGTAGCAAAGATCTCCCGGGGAACATTGCCTAGCTGGAATTAGAGGAAACCTCTGCTCATACCCACATTGCTACAGACATATGTGGCTTAATTTTTCTTGGATTATCTGATAATGTTGGGGGCTATGAAAGTCTAGATTCAAAACTTCTGACTTTCAGTGCCCTGGGGATGGGCACTGCATGCTTTCAGTGCATCCCTTCCAATTCAATGCTGGTAGCAGTGGGAAATAAGGCCAGTTTTATTTGCATCTTCAAGAAAGCTTTTATTATAAAAAATCACTTAGGAAGATGAAAAATTTTCCTGTGGTCTGTTTCTCCTTGAGTAGCAGACATAATTTATTTAGAGCAATCACATGTGGATAGCTTTCTCTTTCCTTTCTCTTCCTTATATTTTTCTTTCCTTTTCTCTTAAGCTTGTCGTTGCATCAATTTTAGTTATGTCTTTTTTTTTTTTTTTTCTTTCTCCTCTCACTTCTGTGTCATCCTTTTCTATTTGATAGGATCCATACCTGGGCTGAATGTAGCCCAGCAATACAAGACAACCCCTTCAGCAGTACTTTCTCTAAGTACTTTGGCTATAAAGAGAAGCTTAAAAATGTGTAAGGGACAGAAAAACTATTTAACTGGATCAACAAACTAAAACAAGGGATCAGAATATTTAGTTGCACAGCATTCACAGAGCAAGATTTATCCATTATTCCGATGTTTAAAGTGTATTAGATTTCCTTACCTTCATCTTCACTTTCTGTTTTCACTGTGGCTAAACATGCTGAGATACTTGTATTTGTACAATTAGATGGCTTCAGGTTTAGCTAATAATCCATGGGACAGTGTAGAAAATCTTGGATGATTGCAACGGAATAATAAATCCCAAGAATTCAAAAACACTTCTCTGTGAAAAGTAAACCAAACTTCCTACTTTAAAGTGCAGGAATACCAGGAAAACTTATTCAGGTTTTTGTTGTTCCTCTGAGAACTGCTGCGGCATTATTAGTACAAAACCTCCTCCTTTCTCAAAGAGCTGAGCCCTCAGCTGGAGTTAAACTGAGCTCCAAGAACTGAGTGGCAGAAAAAAAAAGAAATAAGGTGCTGACCTTTTTATGGTGCTAAGTTGAATATGTGAACTCTTCTAAGTCAGTCTTTTTAAACCTCCATTTAAAAAATATATAAATTAAAAGACTGTTCCTGTCCTAGGTGAGTAAAATCAAATTCTGGGTTAATTATTTCATGCTGTTTTTAGGGATTTACTGCTGCTCTGTGTTGGTTGGTTTGATTTGCCTGCTTTTTTTCCCTAAAACAGAGTTTGTCTAATGTTGAATTTATGATATCAAGACAACCCATTTATGTTGTCTTGCCTCTATTATTTTGATTCTGGATTATTTTTATGATCAGGTGATAAGTGATAAACTCAAGTGAAAGGTTACCTCGTGGGTATCTGCTGTTACATTTATAGGTAACACGTTACATTTATATTTTTATGTCTGTAGTGCCCTCCTTTGCTTTAAGAGTATGACATTATGCAATCTTCTGCTTTTTATTTAAGGTTTTGTTTTTAACTTCACACCATTTAAGTTCTGAAGTGACTTAAAGCCATTCATGGATTTTAGATGGCACAAACAGCAGTGACAAAATTGGCTTTTTAATGTGTTTCTAGGGCAAAAGGAGATAGCAGTGCTGTGCTGAAGCATCAGTGCTTTTCCTTTTTGGTTACCAGCATACTTTAATAAGCATTGCAGTGGGCCTGACTTTGAAAAGAGCAGGAGCTTGCTTTTCTGCCAAACTTTATCAAATTTAAGATGTGGTTTGACATATTGCAACTTGGATATGAGCATGCAGAGCTGATAGCTGGGTGCTAAGCAGGTCATTTTCTGTGCAGGCCTTTTGATTATGGGAACATGGGACTGAAGGGCATTTTCCAGTATCCAACGGGCAAATCCTGTCACAGACTGAACACTGCCACCACTCTCTTGGCAATGGACGTGGAATATTTACTCAGAGCTTTGCCAAACATTCACTTTTGTTTTAATCTCATTCTTACTGCATAGCAGTGCTATTATCTTTTTAATTTCTTCCTTCCATTCTTTATTTTAATATGTTTAGTTTTTATGCCTTGTATTAGTTTCCAGTGGCTGACTAGCACAATTTTTCTACTGAGCTTCTTTGCTTCATCAGGAGGCTCTGACAGTTCTTCGGGATGCTAAGTGTTCCAATCTGACAGGCTGCCCATGTCATTTTAGCGACCTGACAGTCATCCTGGAGTCTCCTTGTGGCTTCTGTTCTTGCTCCTAATGCCTTTTTTCAGATGTTTACTCGTTCAGTTAATTCTTCAGCCTTTTCCTAAGGATTTCCACTGTGTTGTGGATACAAATCTTGCAATTTTAATTTAAAACAAAGTTGAAATCTGAAGAGTCAATGTGTGTGAGCCCATTAATGTGTTAAAAGCAATAGTTTTTGTTATTCCTTTCCTGAAGTGATTCTACAAAGGTATTCTGAAAGAGATTATATTCTTAAATGTATACAAAATGATTCTACGTTGTCACTCTAAGAGAACTCCTTTAGACACGTCAGCTCCCTTTACAAATAATATCTATTTATGAATTGCATTAATATTATATATTTATACCTTGCATACAGGACAATCTTTGTTTCCAAAATCTACCGAATTTACTTGTAGGCTTCAAAGTACAATTTTTCTTTTTTTCACAAACTTCAGTTTCACAGTGCTTCTCAGTTTCAAGGAACAACTTACAAGCTGCAGTACTTAAATATAATTAGGTGTTACTGCTGGATTTTTGGACTGTTGTGCATTTTTAATGAATGTCCTCATGCATGTTCCTGCTGGAGTACTTGCAGCAGGACATCCTGTACAACAAGTGACACGGTGCAATTTTAACAGAGCAAAGATAGCACCTTTTTATTTTCTTCCTAGAGCTGACTTTTCCAAGATCTCAGTCTCTGATACACCTCTTAATTTGATTTTAAACAAAGCGTAAGCATGAGAATATACTTATGTATTCATGAACATTCTTTTTTTTTCAAGAAACAATGCAATCCCTCTCAGATTTGCCATCTAGCTCCACCTTCTGGGGACTGGACATCCTTATTAACTGAGATTGAGAACTTTCAGTGTGATCAAGAAGTAGAAGATTGTTTTGGAAAACTTACCACACAAAGGTTATCTTCTTTACAAGCAGCATGTGCAACTCTATATTCTATAATAATTTATATTTTCTCAGCTAGGGTAAGGGTTTCTACAAACTTAAAATTTTTATTGTTTACCAAAGAGCCAAATACATATGTAAGTAAGGCTCTGTATTCTTTGGGACATTAAGTACTCAGTAGGATTTATTTTTAATAAATTTAGCATGAATGTTCTTTAATGAAAAAATGGCCTTGAGAATTTCAAATCTTTGAATTCCTTTTGTAATGCAACTATTACAGAAAAAAATTACTTATGTTAGTAAATTAATAAGTTAGTATTCCAAACATGTAGTCTCCCTTCAAAAATGTTGTGTGAAAATTATCTTGAAGCTACCACAAGGTATGTGCAAATTTGGAAAATCATAATAGAAACTGGTTATCAGTTGTTTACTGCCAACCTGGAAGGCTGCATGGAGGAGAATCCACTTACATTTGTTCTGGGTCCGGTCTTATTCAGTATTTTTATTACTGACTTGCCTTATGAAATATGGATGATGCTTATAAAATTTGCAGATGCTTAAAGCTGGGAGAGGCTTTAAGCACTGTGGGAGCAGGATTAGAATGGATCCTGATGAAAAAGAGCACTGAAAAATTAGGATGCAGTTCTGCAAGGAGAAGTACAAAGTTAGGTTCCTGAAGAAACAGAAATCCACAGTGCAGATGGACTGTTTAAGTGGCAGCTCATTTAAAAACAGATCTATGTATTATGTGATGTGTGGCCAGTGTGTGCCCTCTTCTATTCATAACATTAAAGAATGTTTGGGTTGGAAGTGACCTTAAAGAGCTTCTCATTCCAACCCATCTGCAGCTCTTGGCCAGGGACACCTTCCCCTATCCCAGGTTGCTCAAAGCCCTGTCCAGCCTGGCCTTGAACACTTCCAGGGATGGGGCATCCACAGCTGCTCTGGGCACCCTGTGCCAGTGCCTCACCACCCTCACTGTGAGGAATTTTGTCCTAATATCCCATCTAAACCTACTCTCTTTCAGTTTGAATCCATTCCCCCTTCTTTTGTCCATACATGCTCTTCTTTAAAGGAACAGGCTGTCAGAAATGCTCTTTAGCCCTATCCACATAACCTGAAATTGTAATAGCAGGTTCAAGAAGTGTGGTTAGTGTGGAACTCTAGAAGTTCTGTTTTTTCTGCCCCAGCTGTCAGAGTATTTGCCACATCGGCTGTGTCTGTATCCAGCTCTCCTTTCCCACAGAAGAGAAACAGGTGTCTGTTTGCTGTACCTTCAAGTCTACTTTAAAATGGCCAGGTATAATCTTTTTTCATTATTTGCTCAAGTAAGAAGCAGCCAACAAACTCTATTCTTGCCACATACAGCCCTGTTTATTGGTTCAGTCTGCGTTACATCTTTTGAGCCTATTTTGCTGCTGTTTCTTTTATTGACATATGTTTGTTGATAAACTAATACATGATTGTAATTTGAATTGAAAGGTTTAGATTTCCTGGTCTAAAATTTGAAATGGTCAGTGCATTTCCTGATGCACTGAATTCCAGTACATCACACCCTTTTGTCGACCTTTTTTCTAAACTCGTCTGTGTTTTTCAGCAGCCTCTGGTTGTTCTTTTGCTTTTATTCCCTAGAATAAACACCCCAGTTAGTCCTTGATATTTTCTCCTCATGAAGAGGGGAAATCAAGTTGCTGCTCAGCCTTTTTCATCAGCTTAAGGAGATTAAACTCTGAATCTTGGTAGCTCTGCTCTGCAAGCTCTCCATTTCTCCAGCAGCCTCTTTAAAACTTGTACACCAGACCTTGGCACACAGTGTGTCATCACTCTGTTAGTCAATGACATGTATAAAATCACCTCAGCTGCTGGAGCTTGTACCTGGGGGTGGCTTATGATCTGTTTTGGCAGGATGACACTCACTTCGGAACTGCTGTGTTCCAGGGAAAGCTTCCTCAGCCTTACTGATGGTTAAATATGTATGACTGTGTTAAAACACATCTTGTCTCATCACAAAGACAATAAAGGAGCTCAGGTTGTTCTCTGTGCCTGCTCTGTCCTTGTTCCCCTTTCCTGCTCCTTACTTTCTGTAATTTCTCCCAGCTTCCAAAGTTCTCTGCAGTCCTCTTGGCTACAGTTTTATTAATTTGTGTGTTTTTCTGGAGCTCAGCCAAACTGAGTGGTAATGGGCAGCTGTGTCCTCCTGCCTAAAGAACTTCCTCACTCCTAACGCGTTTCCACTGGCTTGACTCAGAATGTTACCTGAAACAACATGCTGCTGTCTTGCACCTAATTACAACAGATTTTAATTATCATTGATTCTTAATTACACTCATCTACAGAAAATATGAGCCAATTATGGATTATATTGTCAGTTGTATTCCCAACTTTTATATAGATTCTTCTAGAGTGTCAATTTCTCTCATTTTAAACTGTACAATGAAACTGAGATGTAGATTCTGAAGCAGGGGGATTTATTTGTTTGTTTTTATTATTTGCTCAACTTAGGAGATAGGCAAAGCCATACGCAACTACAATGAAGGTCTGATTTTATTAAATCCTGTAAAATTCAGGAACAGCTGGGATTATTGGGCAAGTTTGTGTAAGGTGTTCTGATTTTCCTCCACTCCTAGTTATCACTGTTTCATTTGTAATGTATTAAGGAATCACATTTTTCAAGCATTTCACTAGAGCTTTTTTTCTGATATTCCTAGCATGTATTTTAACAGAGCAAAACATGTTTACAAAATAGTTCTACGTCTTTGAATATATAAAGAGAACAATATAGAGTGAAGCTAAAAAAAAAGGAATAAGATCTGAAGCTTCTTATATTTTCAGCCTGTGCATTAAGCAGGTGATACCCTTCCAGATACCTATTTGTTATTGTGTTTTGCCCTCCAGGACCCACTTTTCCTTAAACATATGGTTATTCTCCCTGGTTTTACATTTTTGATGCTACTTCATTTCTTAGGTAGCCAGTTGTAAGTGCTGGAAAGAACAGGACTTCATCTCCACTGTATTTACCTTTATGTGCTTTTTATGAGTTTTTGTGTGTTTCCCTGTATACTCTGTTTGTGACACTTAAATACAAGTTTTACAGAGATGCTGGGACTGTTAAAAAGGCCATTGTTTCACAGTGCAGCTGGAGTCAGGCCAGGGATTTAACCCCAGTCCCAGAGGTAAGATGGGGTCCTACTTTAAAGCATGTTCTCCATTGGCATTTCTGGTCCCACAATGGTCTGGGAAGAGCTTCAGGTCTGTTTTAAAGGGAAGGGTGATCTAACACAGCTGCTGCAGCCATCCTTCCTCACGGAAAAGGGTTTTTCACTGCAAGGTTTCCACTTTGGAACAGATGACCTGTTTTGTTGTAGGTGACTGGTATGAGCAGCTGTACCCACTGGTGATTACCCTGAAGGACTGCATGGGAGAGGTGGTGACCAGGGCCAAGCAATCCATGGCGTTTGTCCTGCTCCAGGAACTTGCCTGTGGCTTGCCCCAGTGTTTGATGCTGACCCTAAGAAGAGACATCGTCTTTAGCCAAGCAGTAGGTTGTCTTGTGTCATTAACTTCTGTGGCTGTAATTATAGGCATACTGTTCACACCAATGTTTGTGGTTTCTTTTTTTGTTGATTTTTTTTCCCAATTTGACGCAACTTTTCATTTATTTTCCATGATGTTCACCTAAATATTTTCTAATGTAATAGGAAACTAAATAGGAAATAAGAAATCCATAGTGCTTCTATCACTGAGTCAGAGAAGCAGGTCTGCAATGGACTGCAAAAGTTGTCTAATCCCACCTTGGCACAAAGGAAGATGCAGAAGTCTATTTTTAGACTTCCTAGATTATCTCGTTCTCAGGTCTGGCTTTGAGTATGTCTTGCTGCTATTCATAATCACAGAATAGGGAGGGTTAAGGGACCTCTGGAGATCATCCAGTCCAACCCCCAGGCAGGGTCACCTGGAGCAGGTGACACAGGAGCATGTCCAGGTGGGGTTGGAATGTCTCCAGGGAGGGAGACTCCAAAACCTCCCTGGTCAGCCTGTTCCAGTGCTCTGCCACCCCCAGTGTAAAGAAGTTCTTCCTCACATTGAGATGGAGCGTCTTATGTTTTAGTTTATGGCCCTTGTTCCTCATCCTGTCACTTGGGTGTGTCTGGCACATCCTCTGGGCACCCACCTTTGAGGTATTTATATGTGTTAATGTGTTAATGAGATCCCCTTCAGTCTTCTCCAGACTGAGCAGGCCCAGCTCCTGCAGTCTTTCCTCATAAGAGACGTTCTCCAGACCCCTCATCATCTTTGTGTCCCTCCTCTGGGCTCTCTCCAGTAGCTCCTTGTTTTTCTTGTCCTAAGGAGCCCAGAATTGATCACAGCACTCCAGATGTGGCCTCACAGGGCACTGGCTAGGCAATATCCAAGCTAGGGAGTTTTTCCTCCTGGTCACCTTGGAAATAGAGAGCAGATTATTTATTTTCAGTTTGTAGAAGTATTTTAAGTGTTTAACGAACATTAGAATGTCTTTCCTTAGAACTGTCTTCCCAAGGCAAATAACTGAAGCTCTTTATGTCTTCTCCTGTAGATCATGCTTTTTCAGACAGATTTTTCTCTAAATATTTCACCTTATTTCTCCCTTAAGTTATATGTTGAAACTGCCAAGGAGATTCAGTTGCATTAGATGTTGAACCCCTTTCAAATCCATCATAATTCACAGCTTTATCTGTTTAAAGCCTGGCAAATGAGGTTTTGGTCTAATTTATGCCAGTGTAAATAACACACAATGCCACAAAACAAATTAAGCTTATCTAATAAAAATTAAGGGAATATTTCACTACTTTATACACTAAAAAATAAAAAGCATGAATAATATATTATTACAAAATCATTAATATAGTCACTAAACAGAAATACCTATGCTGTTTTCTCAAATGCGTAGGTGTTACTTCTGTTGTGCATAATGATAGCAAGCCTCATTTTAACTATTTGTCTTGTAACAGTACACCTCTTAATTGCTTGTATTTTAATTATCTTTACAGCTCGCTGGATTGGTCTGCGGATTCGTAATCAAATTGCACACAGGTTTACATGATCAAGGATTTTTACAACAGCTTCACACTGTTGGATTGCTGGTGCAATATGAAGGACTCCTTAGTACATATAGTAAGTATTGTTCCTGGACAAAGTTCCTTATGTACCCAGCCCAGAAGTTTACCCAGGCAGTTCTTATTTGAACCTCTGCTCTGTTTCCAGTAACTTGGCTTGTTGAATCAAATACTGTCCTTATGAGACAGTAGACTTGCACATGATAGCACAGCTGAAGTCATTGATACTGTGTTGTCAATTCTGCAGCAAAAATTATTAATCTATTTCATTCTGAGTTCCTCAAGGAACAAAACCTGCTAATTGTTCCATGCAGCCCTGACCCAAGGTACCAGGTTTACAAAGCTAATCCAAACAACTGTTACTACCTCTATCAGCCTCAGTGCTGATAATGTGAAGATAGCCTGAACACTGTTTAATTCATAGCTTGTTACAGATGCCATTACTTGATGGGTGTTAAAAAAGAAATTTGGAGGGAGAAAAAACTTTATGTTTCAAACTCTGAACTAGATCTATTGGAATCATTCCCCAAATCAGAGATTTTGACCAAAGTAGAGGAATTTAGCATTTGTGCAGCTTTTTAATGCATTTGCTCACTTGGAGATTGCTGTCTTCTCCCTTTTGCATGATGTTCGTTGTTATTCTCAAAACCTTTGTCCTCCTCCAGCAGGACAGCCTTTAAACACTTTCAGAATAGACAAAAATGGCTTTTCTGAGGTTACTCTATGCCTGTATAGATCAGGCTGATTTTCAGTGTTGGTCAATACTCATAGTTACCATTTAGGCCATAGAATCATCAATGATTCTAGAAATCAGTCTGGCTTTATGTAGGTTACTGTAATGTGGATTTAGAACTGTGATTTTTAGATGCACAGACTGGAAAATATAATCCTCATATTGCTTTACTCTAACCTATACAGTGACTGATCTGCCAACTCTGTTAATAATCTCTTTAATCTTTTCATGTAGGTGAAGAAGCAGGGATGCTAGAAGACATGGCTGTGGGCATTTCAGATTTGCAGAAAGTAAAGTTTAAAGTAATTGAAGCCAAATCAGAAGATTTTTTGCCTATTATAACTGGAAGGCGGTAAGGACTTTGTTTCCTGGAGCCCAGAAAACAAAGCTATAGTTTTAATCTGTAGCCCATGAAGCCCAGCTAATGGTTTTCTTGTTGCTGAATTCTGTTTTATGGAAAGTGCAGTAGTTTTGCTTTTCAGAAGGTGAGGTAGTAGGGATTTTAAAGGCCAGTAAGCTCTGGTTACTCTCCTGATAAAAAGCTGAAAGTTCCAGTTACTAACACAAATTATTCAAATGGTGTTGGTTGTGCAGAGCTGGTGGTGCATTATTCACAGACAGATGCTGAATCCTAGACAGGTGACAAGGTCATGATTTCCAAATGTTGCCACTAACTGAGAACCATTGGGTTTGAATGCCCAGAATTTGTATTTCTGTGTGAGAAATGAAATTGCAATTCCAAGAGTTAGGCCTTGATGGTTTTTAAGATGGAAACCAAAAACTCAGATGCCACTTAGCATTCAAAACTTAGTGGTCACTTTTTAAAAAGGAAGCCTTTTTTAGCTGCTGAAAATCACACAGGACACATGCAATCTCAGAAATCCTTGCACAAAATCACTTATACTTTATGAATCTCATGTAAGTACTGCAGAATATCAGGACATAAACTGCAATACTCCATTAATTTTGGCTATTTAAGGTTAACAAGATTGAAATTGATTTTTCATCTTTATCATTATTATAGTCTGAGGCTCCAAATGTTTTTACTTTTGCAGAAATCACTTCCTTAATAGTATCATTATGCTTAAGATGACTGTAAATTAAATTCAGCTAAAAGCAGCAACTTTTAGAAAATATGCTTCCTCTGAAGGGGGCTTTCACCACTGATTTACTTAATTATTCTGGATGATTCACTCATCGTATGGGCTTTCTGAGAAAGGATTGAAATAAATAACAGGAAGGCTGGAGTATGATAGGCAACACATTGGGAATAATTAAGAATAATTATGATGTGTGGAAAAAACAGAAGAAATACGTCCTTTGTTAATCACAGCAGCCAAAAATCCTGAAAAGTCCAGCATCTACATTTACTGGCTTGCTGCCATTACAGTGGAACACTGAGCTGATACACCAGGAGGTCCTGGACTTGAAGAAGACCTGAGCTTTCAGCTGCCTCAGGCAGCTGAATGGACTGATGGAGCAGTCAGTGTTTAGGAAGAAGAGCTACAGCCCTTAATTGCTATACTGTACTTACTGGCAGATATTCACTGGATGGGATTGGCATCAGAGAAAATAAGATCTATAAGGCTTATGTGGAGAGCTGTAATGAGAATGCTGCTATCAGACAGCATTGGAAGTCAACCACAAAAAGAGAAGATGGTGAAAACCCTAGTTATTTTCTAATAATTGTTTAAGAAACCCTCAATTTTTAGATCAGTTTGGTTGTTACATGGTGTGGTTCAATAAATGAGACTAAAAGACTGTAGAAACACAAGACAGAAAATCAAGCTACAAATTCTTATCTTGAAGAGTCAGCACATTCACTTGTAAATGTTTTTTCTTGGGAAGTGCTTAAGCCTGAGATTCTGTGTGCACAAACAAATCAATCCAGAGTGTGTGGCCCTGTCTAGCAGTGCACTGACCTGATAGTGTGGGTAGCTGACTCTGGCCACCCAGGGGAGGTGAAGTTCTGTTCAGGAGCTCACATTCTTTTATTAGAGGCCAAAATACGCATTTTCTAACATTCATCACAGAATCACATAATATTTCGAGTGGAAGGGACCCACAAGCCTCATCAAGTCCAACTCCTGGCCCTGCACAGGACATCCCAAGAATCACACCCAGTGCCTGAGAGCACTGTACAAACACTTCTTGAACTCTGTCAGGCTTGGTGCTGTGACCTCTTTCCAGGGGAGCCAGTTCAACCTGCTCAGCCACCTCTGGGTGAAGAACCTATTCCTGACATCCAACCCAAACCTCCCCTGACACAGCTTCAGGCTGTTTCCTCGAGTCCTGTCACTGCTCAGGGGAGTGATGAGATCTGTTCCTGCCCCTCCATTTCCCCTCTTGAGGATGTGGAAGATCACACTGAGATCTCCCCTCAGTCTCCTCCAGGCTGAACAGACCAAGTGACCCCAGCCACTTCTCACACAGCTTCCCCTCAAGGCCCTTCACCAACCCCATGGCCCTCCTTTGGACCCTCTCTGATGGTTTCATGTCTTTTTTACATTGTGGCACCCAAACTGCCCCCAGCCCTGGAGGTGAGGCCACCCCAGGGCAGAGCAGAGGGGACAATCCCTCCCTTGCCCCCTGGCCGTGCTGTCCCTGCTGCCCCCCAGGACAGGGTTGGCCCTCCTGGCTGCCAGGGCACTGCTGGCTCACACCAACTTTCCATGGAGCAGGAGCCCCAGGGCCCTTTGCCCAGCGCTGCTCTCCAGCCTCTCATTCATTCCCCTCTGTCTGTACAGCCAGGGATGCCCCATCCCAGGTGCAGAATGTGGCCCCTCACTTGTTGAGCTTTCCCACTACTGATCACTGCCCATCTCTTTAATTTGTTGAGGTCTCTCTGCAGGTCTTCTAAAGGGAGTTGACAACTCCTCCCAATTTACTGTCATCAGCAAACTTACTCAGCATTCCTCTGAGTCCTGCATCCAGGACTCTTCAGTGAAGATGTTGAAGAGCACAGGGCCAAGGATGGAGCCCAGCAGAACCCCATCAGTGACTGGACACCAGCCTGGTGTCACCCCATTCCCTATAATCCTTTGTGCCTGACCTGTAAACCAGCTGCTCACCCATCACATAACACAGTTATCCAGCTGTGTGCTGCACATTTGTCCAGGAGGATACCGTGACAGACTGTATCAAAAGCTCTGCTGAAGTCCAGAAAGGTTGGGTCTATTGGCTTTCCCAGACCAGCTAGGTGGGTTTATTTGATAGAATATGGCTCAGAAAGCTGGCCATGTCCTGAGCTGCATCACAGGCAGTGGGGCCAGCAGGTCAAGGGATGTGGCTTTCCCTCTGTCCTACTCCCTTGAGACCCCCATCTCCAGTACTGGGTGCAGCTCGGGGACCCCACAATAAGAAGGATGTGGACCTATGGGAGTCAGAGGACTTAATGAAGATGATCAGAGGGCTGGAGCATTTCTTGTGCAGACAGGCTGAGAGACTTGGGGTTGTTCACCTTGGAGAACACAAGGTTCCAGGGAGACCTTACAGCACCTTTCAGTGCCAAATGGGGCTACAAGAGAGCTGGAGAGGGACTTTTTACAAGGGCGTGGAGAGACAGGACAAGGGGGAATGGATTCCAACTAAAAGAGGGTAGGTTTAGATTAGATGTTAGGAGGAAATTTTTTGCTATGAGGATGGTAAGGGGCTAAAACAGATTGCACTATGAAGTTGTGGATGCCCCATCCCTGGAAGTGTTCACGACCAGGTTGGATGGGGCTCTGAGCAACATGGTCTAGTGAAAGGTGTCCCTGCCCATGGCAGGGCAATTGGAATTAGATGATCTTTAAGGTCCCTTCCAACCCAAACCATTCTGTGATTGTGCACATGAACTTTGAGGTATCACAATCTCAAGAAAGCCCAAAACTGGACTAGCACTTACAGCCACATTGAAGTGATCTAAAATATTGCACTCAGCCGAAGGAAGAGCTGGGTAAGAACCTCCAAGCTGATGAGGGACTGTAACTGACCATGTGTACATTTTTTTTTCTTTTACAAAGCAAAGTCCATGTAAATGACTTGTTTTGGGTTTGCTGCAATGAGCTAAAGGTGTGCAAGTTCAGCCAACTCAAAACAGGATCCATGACCTCCAGCCGTGTGGGGGGTACTTCTTAGAAGCATTCTAACAGGACTACAAGTGTTTTCTACCTTCATATGTGATGATAACAAATATTAGAGAATAATGCAAAAAAAGTTTGAGAGGGATATCTTTAAGCAGTCCTGTTTCGGCAAATCATATACATTTAAATATTCAAGACCTAAATTTATACAATTTCTTCTTAAATAGATGAAGATTTATTATTTAGTCTCTTAAAACACATGCTTGCTTTCTCCACTCTGTTTTCCTGAAAGGTCATTAAATGTTAAAAATTATGTTCTGAGTTTTCCATCTCATTGGAAAATGCTGTACTCACCTAATCCATCTCCTGCCAAAATCACCTGATAGCTCTGCACTGAACCTAACCATAAAAGGGAGAAAGCATATGACAACAAAATTTACTGTTATATTTCTTTTTCTTCTTTAAGTAGAATCATGGACCTCTAAGATCTTTGGTAAACTGATGTCAAACAAGTCCTCCAAATTTCTTTGAATTGTTTCTTTTTTTGCTTTTATTCCTGGACTTTCTAGACAGATTACCTCTGAGACTTCAAAAAGTATTTTGAAAAAGGAAAAAAAAAAAAAAAGACAAGGGAGAAAGTCTCAGATTGTTCTGATACAAATTTATCATGCCTAAAGATCAGCATTTCTCAGTGTTCTTTCACATGCAGGGATTTGTAGTGATTTTGGGAGTAGTGGAATGTAACAACGCAGTGATTTGGTGGCATATTGGTTCTGTACCTATGCTCTGTGAATTACACTAACCCAACATTTCTTCTCAAGCTCATCAAAGCACTCCATCACAGGAGTGTTCTGGTGGCACTTGACAGCAGCCAGGAGGGCTGCCAGGCAGGCTGAGAATTATTGCTGCTGTGCAGAGGTCACGGGAACCACATTCTTTACTATCCTTTTTGCTAACTCTCTATTTCTTTCACATGGGTGAATTAATTAAACAAAACACAAACTTACCTGGGAAGCAGAACTATTTTGTATTTCCTCCCCTCTCCGTGGGACGTGTATTCTCTATTCAGGACTGATACTCCCTCTCAGGGGGAACATCTGGCATTTGCTCCAAGATTGCACGCCAGCTCTAGCCTGTGCTGAGCAGATGCTGCTGCCCTTGCTGAATGCAATTACATTGTGGTCACAGACCTGCACTGGATCCATTCTGCTTTGTTCTCAGATATATGAGCAGGATAAAGTTTAAACATCACCACTGGCTCTTCCAAGTGGAACCTGTTTTTCCAAACACATGAGCTGCTGCCACTTGTCCCTCAAGCTTGCCAAAGGTGTCAGAGTTACTGCAGAAACTGACCTTTTTCTTCTGTCTTTTCTCACCTAAATTCTCCATGTGGGTAATCCATATGGCGTTTTTAGTCTTTAGCAAGTATGTAATTGAAGAGTTGGAGGGACTTCATGACTATTTAAATAGGTGCAAACATTTATCCATCTTAAATTT
Source organism: Acrocephalus scirpaceus scirpaceus (assembly GCA_910950805.1). Taxonomy (NCBI): domain Eukaryota; kingdom Metazoa; phylum Chordata; class Aves; order Passeriformes; family Sylviidae; genus Acrocephalus; species Acrocephalus scirpaceus. Next base: position 71,641,886 of record OU383778.1, on the reverse strand, counting down.
GCATACAGAACTTGTGTGTGACTTCCTTGGCCTGACTTCTGTAGGCAGAATAGATCTTCCTTCCCTCCTGTTGATGTAATACCCCCTGTTGCTCGTGTGGTATTCCAGATATTCTCTGCAGGAGCAAAAATTCCAGCCTCCATTATCATGACTCTGATTAAAATACCAGATCCTGGAAACAAATGGGCTTGCTTCTAGTCTGTTCTTTTTTTTATTAGATTGAATGCCCTAAGAGTGAAAGAAAGTTCATAAAAGTTAACATCATCCCATTGTTTCTGTTGTGGGGTCAGGCATCAGTTCTCAAAGGCAAGTGAAATCCAACTTGGGGCTCCCATGTGAACAGAATTTGGCCCAGCAGCCAAAGTAGCACACGTTTCATAAAGTCAGACCAAACACAGCTATAAGCCCCTAACTGCTATATATCATATCCCTTCTCCTAAAACAGGATTTGTGTTTGTGTAATGAGCCTTCAGTTATTATCTTCACAGAGACAATTTTGTTATTGGTGATGCTTTCTACCCCCAGGGAGAAAATCCAACCACCGAAGAAAGTACGAGTTTTAATTTGGGTTTTTGTGAAAGGTTTTTGCTCATATTACTTTTAGAGTGGATACCAGATCAAGTGGCTTTGGAAGTAAGTTGTTTTTGTAACTCAGCAAGATGCATTCTAAGAGCTGAGGTATCCTTATTGATATTTTGGTAGCAGAGGATTTTTTGCTGCTTTCATCCGTAGTCCTATTTTCACTTCAGTAAGGAAGTTAGTTTATAGTGATATAGAATTATACCTGCCTTTCTTCATATAGCTTGGTTATGCTCTTAAAACAAGCAAGCTGAATCATCCCTTTTTATGATTCTATTAAAGGAAAAAGGGAGAGATTTGTAAATCTACACATTCTCTATAATTTAGGAAGATTATTTTAGGCAAACCAATTAAGAAACCCATCCTTATTCTTGTTTTTATTTTTCCTAGTGAACATTACGTTATAGAGGTCCAGCTTCCAGCAAAGATGTTTGAGCTGCTGCCACAAGAGATTAAAGAAGGAAAGCTGCTTCACATGTATCCAGTGCTCTTTAATGTTGGAATCAATGAGCAGCAAACACTGGCAGAGAGGTAAGAAAAAGTCATGTTTCATTTTCTGTACAAGTACTCAATGCTGGTACAGGATATCTCTCAGGATTAGAAATAAATCTCTTTTGTTATTTGCTCTTAGACCATCTCACATTGACTCGGTGTGTATTTTAGAAGGTATTAAAGGAAACAAACACAAGCTAGGAAGCAATGCAGAGAAATGAAAAAGTCCAGATGAAGATAGGCTCATAACTAGGGCTTCATTTCACAGAGCCAGTGCCACGTTTCTCTTGGATACAGATGCAAAATGGATTTCTGTTTCACAGATACAGAATTTTGTTTGTATACAGTACTTTGAAATTCTGAAACAAATTCAAAATTCTTATCTCTTGGAGGTGAGGTTGAAGAGTCTGGACAAGTCATAAGAGAGAGAAATTTTCTCAGTTTTTTAGGGCTTTTTTCCAGGGTTGTGGAGTGGTAGTTAATAATAGGGAATGCATTAGTAGTGTGTTTGTAGAATCATGAAGGCTGATAAAGTTCTGACGTGTTATTAGTACTCCCCTGCAACAGATTGCTGGAAACTAATTAATTAGTATAATAATAGTCCAAGTTTCACCAACCTATTAATTTTCTCCTCCAAGGGAAGGGTGTCTGTCGGTCATGTTAAATTACCACGTTTGTGCAGTTCTAAAACTGCAAGGTAGAAGTCAAGATGTCAAACACAAGCAGCTACTTTTAATTTTTTTTGCTTTTAGCTACTTTTATTAACAGAGCATCCAAAATAGATAATACTTACCCTTAGGTTGTGTTCACTATAAGCCAAAAGCTTATAGCAAAAGTGTAACTGGAGTAATAGAGGGAGACGTGACAATCCTTAACCTGGACAATAGGCAAGAATTAAGCACCACAGGAGCTTCACCTCCTGCTCTTTGTAGACAGCCAAGTAAAATCAGTCTTTTAAAGAGGACTACTAAAGGTAGCTTTGTGAATGTTGATGGGAGACTTTTCCATGTTGAGTGGTGATATGTGAGAAAATTTAGGCAGAAAATCGAAATGGGAGACATAGACTGACTCAAAAGACAGCAAAAACTGGCATTTTACTGGTGAAAGGGTTGGATAGTTGGTTAGAAAACTTGGGAACTTCTTGAAAATTAAAATAGATTATTCTTGATGCCATAAAGAGGAAAACACTGAGATGAGTGACATGGCCAAAGTGCCAAACTAACAAAATCAGTCATGACAGTTTTGAGTGGGACACACCTCGTTTTCCAAAATAAGAGATAAGGCATGGCATAGTAACCAAGAAGGAAGCTGGTGAGAGATTACATGTGTAGGATAGGCAGGAAGGACTGAATGTTACGTATGTTCTGAAGAAAAAATTGACAAGGTTTAGAAACAGCCTGATCACCTGGGGGCTTGCAGAGGAGTTGGTATGGAAAGATGCCTGACTTGCAGGTGAAGTGGCAAAAGGTATTATTCCCAGTGGTCATTTTACATTGTGCACAAAGAAAGCCATGAGAGGAAACATGATACCCACTTATCTATAAATATGGATATGTACTAATATCCACCAAGCAAATCAATTCAGTGCAAAGGCAGCTTTTCTGCATGCAGTTACAGTCTGATTTTGTCTTAATTCAAAATATTACTTAAGTCCTAAAGTCGTTTTTAAGGCTGAACACATTTGTTTTTGAGGCTGAAAACACTGTATATGATTTTTGGCTAAAACTGTGTGGGGTTTTGTGGGACAAAGAACATGAGGATATAAAAACATTTTTATGGCAGATTTCTAGGAAATGTTACTCTATTTAGATAAAAAACATCTTTTTCTCTTTTTTTTTTTTGATAGAATACACTTGAGAATATTTCTGAATTAAAAGAAAAATTCTCATGTGACAGTTCAGCAATGGCTACTGAGGAAGTAGCCAAGTCTTCTCCCTCTGGCCCATTGAAATATTTGCTTCCCTTGTACACAGTGTAGTGATATATTTGGTGTCTTCTGATCTGTGTCGTTTTCTCTCTGAGTTTCTCACTTACATGCCCATGCCCCTCTTCCTGTACCCCTCCATTTTCATTTCAAAGCTATTTTAAAAATGAATTGCAAGAACTTGGCCCTTACTACCCGTGGGGCATTCCTGTCTTTACAATCATATCTCCTGTAGTACCATGAGATTTATTTTCTTGGCATGTGAAATGTGGCTGTTGTAGAAATCTTGATCTCAGAGAGAAAGATATTTGTTTATATAGCTGTAGTTAGTTTGTAGAGAAGCTTCTCTTCCATCTTGTGTCACTTCCATATTGTCCAGCTCCTACTGAAATTAATATACTTAAGCAACAGCAGCACTAAGAGATGGAGGACTTGGTGCTCTCTGCCTATGGCCCCATTTGGAATTCCCCCAAAATGCCTTTCCATTTATTCAGGATTTGTGAGGGCAAAACAAAAAATGCCTTATTGCATGTTTGTAAATGGATTGCTTTGTTAATAAATTTTTGGAAGGATTATCCATCTCATTTCAAAAATTAGTTCTAAAGCACACAATAACTTAACTACTCATGTTTGACAAAATCTAATACATTCATCACTATAAAACAAGTAATATAAAATCAAAGTTATTCCATTATGCAAAGAAATAATTACAAAGGATGATTTATCTTTGTTTTGGTTTGTGGGTTTTGGGGTTTTTCATAATTTATTGTGTGTTTTCATAGGTTTGGAGATACCACTTTGCAGGAAAACATTAACCAGGAAAACTTAGAACTTCTCAAAGAATATTACAAGTTATTTACGGAAAAAATGCCTCCTGATTGTGAGTACAAAGTACTGCGATGTCCAGATGTCTTTGAAAAGCTTTGATGGGTAAAAGGTTATAAGACAGTAAGATTGCAGAATTCCATAACTTGTTCCATAAATTTAAACATTTTGTGTTTGTACACAGACCTGCTGATCTCAAGAGTGATTTCAGGCCCAATGCCACAGTAGAAACTACAGAGAGAATGAAACAGAGGAATGATGAACTGAACAGCTATTTTAAGTTACTAAAATAATAAGTTTCTTAATATTTCAAGCAGAGGACAGTCTGTACCTACAGACTGTATTTGTATTTCTGTATTTGTACAGAAATACTTGGTGGGAAATTTGATCAGCTTCAGTCATTCCCTCTGTTCTTATTCTGAAAGTGTGTTGAGGTTTGGTGAAGCACTGAGAAATCTGCAGATGCAGATGAAGCAATGCAGATGCAGATGAAGCAATGAGCCACATCATCATGATATGAATAACAAGGTTTCATTAGAATAGGGCCTGTATTCCACTATTATAGAAATTCCATATCATAAACATAAACATTACTGTGCTGTTCCTCTGATTGCCAAAAGCAAGGGCTGGAAAGACGTTTGCATCAATCTAATCCTGTTAAGGTACTTTTAATGCCCAAACTATAGTCCCAAATGTTGCAGGTTTAACAGCCTGATTTTTAAATCCTGTGTAAAGCTTTGATACATCACTGTGTATGAATACATGTTTATCTCTTAAATCAGGGTGATTTTAATTTGTTAATCATTTTGACAGAACCAAAGCTCTCTCCCTAATTGGTGGGCAGGATGCCCATCCATCCAACCACAGACACAGTATTTCTAGGATGTCTGCAGAGAAACTCATACAAGTTGGGTAATTAATTTAGGGGAATCTTGCCAAGGAAGGATCCTCAAAAAGCTAACCTCATCCAGGTTAGGACTAAGGTAGATCTGCTACCCCATAAATGGATTTGATTATATAGAAGCAAAAATTTGCATGCAGGTAGTATTGGCTGCTTTTCATTAACAGAATTGAAACTTGTACTGCCTTCCTGCAGGATGATTAGTGAGCCACACAGTTCCTGGACTTCTTCCAGACTGTGCAGGCTTTTGAGAACTAATCTTGTCTAGTTCATCATGTCTTTTCTGGTTATTATAAACTTCTTGCTTTTTTCTCTACCTGTAAGAACTGGGTCTCTTCTTTATTCAAATTTATATGGAACACAAAGCACCTCTTGGTTCCACTGCCCTTCCCAGTAGCTCCCTCCCAGTATATGGAATCACTCTTTTCCTTGGAAAAATTGCCTTTTAAATCAGCCCCCTGGGAAAAAAGTGAAGCTCTCAAATTTGTTCATTTTGGGGAGGACTTTGATGCCTCCCCTGTTCCCTCACCTCTGGAAGACAAACCTCCATACAAGGCTGGCAGCAGCCCTGGCGCTGGGGCCAAGTGAGAGGCATTCAGTATTGATGGCTCTTTGATGGTTTTGTCCCACCTTTCCAGATAATTTCCTGTGATGCCAAATCTGTGCTACAAAATAAATGCAGGACCGTGTTCCCAAAGCTGTTAGTTCCAAACACTGCTCATAAAGCTCAGCAGAAAGTGGGGACTCACAACCCTGTTTGCCAGGCTGTTGCATCCACCCTTGGCAGCCTCCCTTGCCTGCTGATTCATTCATATATTCCCTTTCAAAGAATTCAATTTTCCATTCTCAGGAAGGTATTGCCACCTTTGCTAATAGATTTCCTCTTGTGCCTGTATTTCCCCTTGCCAATAACATTCTCACTTGTAACTAAGCATACACTGATGAAAATACACTTCATCATTTACCCATTTCTTAACCTCTTAAATCCTTTTAGCAGAAACTGAAAATTAGAGGGTGTTCCCAGAAAGATTCCTACCAAGAATGCTGACCAAATATAACTCTGGTTGAGGCACCAAAATGGTACTGCTTTTATAGAAATGCTGAGGGTAGTAGGGGTCCAAAAAGGTGAGATTGTTGTTTAGTAGTACATAATTAACTGAAAAAACAAGGCTGTTCAGTAATGCCAGGCTCCTCCCCCTTATAATCTATGACCCTGATTTGATGGTTTAATACTGTTTAAACTCCTTGGGGACCCAAGGAGTTTAAGCAATTGATTATTTCCAGTCCAGGTGCAACTCATTTGGCAGTACTATAAATTAGGAGACTCTTGCTGCACTCGTGGTGAAGTGACCCCTCTGAGATGTTGCATTTTCTGCTGTGAACCAAAGGAAAGCTGCCTGGAAGCAATAAAATGTTTAGTGATACATTTGCATAATCTCAAAGCATCTTTGTCATTGTGTGTTCTGTGTTTTAAAGCAACAGATGCAGCCATAAGTGTAATAGTCTAGCAGAGTGTGATGTGTTTTTATGTGCTCTGCCTTATCTATGTGTACAATCAGAACTTATAATACACAGTTAAAACAATCCACATTAAGATTATTGCAAAACTAGTTTGGATGTATTTTTTCCTCACTCGTTTTTTTCTTTGTTTGTTTGTTTGTAAGGTTTTTTAGACAGCACAGTATGAGTGAAGCAATTCAGTTCTTTTTGAATATATTTTAATTACTTACTATGAATCATGGATAAGGGAAATTACAGAATTTGTTAGATGTAAAAGGTAAAAGCCTGTTGATAAGAAGGACCATTCCAATTTGATTCATGTTAGGAGAATGAATATTGACCTTCATTAATACTTCTCTCATTTTTATTCTTTCAACTGAGTATGTCTTTGGGTTTGGTTTTGGGGCCTGGGTTGTAGGAGTTTTTTCCCTCACTGGATGGACAATTTAGTTTGCCTGCTTGAAGAAACTGTATTCATTGATCAATTTAGTTTCACTTTGTTTCACTTGAATCTGAGCCCCTTTTTTGGTGATAACTATAATTAAAATTATTTTTACTTCACCACCATGAGAAGAAATCATTTCAGAAAACAGGTTCTGCTTGTTTTTGTTGATTTTCAAAACTAGTGAAGATAAATGCAACATTAGAAAAAACCCTCCTATATATACATATGAAACAGAGGGGGAAATTAAATTGCCACTCTTGAATTTTTGCTAGGATAAATTAAACTTCAGCTTAGATGCCATACCCAGAAGATGCAAGTAAAATTTTTGATTTTAAGTAAACCTGAAATTATTTTCTACTTCAAATTAAAGCCCCATTTAATTTCAGACTGAGAAATACACTTTGTTACTTTTTAGATGGGATACTTAGTGCTGTTTAATCCTTGTGTTTCATTATATAAAAAACTAAGGCACATTTCAAAACAAAAATTAGATGTTTCAATTTCAATTTCAATTTAAAAACAACCCCAAAATTTTTGACTTTAAAATAAAAAAATCACCCCATCAAAGCAGATTGTAATATACTCAGGGTTTTTTTTCCTCATTTCCATTGAATGTCTGTTATAGCTGATGAACAGAACTACAGCAGAGATTTGATTTTGGTTTTCACCATCCATTTATAAGATAAGATACTTTAAATTTCCACAAGAAGATCTTAGGGTGGACAACCCAATACTCGGAAAGGCATAAGGTTTGCTTATTCCTTAAATATTTAGCTGGTAATTTCCATCCTGTGTTCCCAAACAAGGCTGTAAATAATACACCTGTTCTTCACCACAAGCTTTCTTTAGTCAGGACAACCATATCACCAACCTTATCATAATGAGCAATTTTATCATCCTTTTTTTCCAGGTTTACCACATTTTCAAGAACAAAATGATTTAAAGGGATTGCTAGAAAGCCTTCATCAAAATATCCAGGCCAAAAAGAGAAAAAATGTAGAAATCATGTGGCTGGCTGCAACGGTAAGCTCTCTTGTTCCAAAGAAATTGATGAACTCATGATGAACTCATTTTCATAAGCCTGCTGATACTGTAAGTGCAATGGATTTTAAGGGTATGATTGGAGAACTCACTGGTTAAAGGAGGCAGATGTGCTGAAATGATATTCTAACATACTCATTCTCATAGTCACTCATTCCACTCAAAATTTGTCTCTTATTCCTCCACTTGAATTGCAGACAATTTCTTTTTCTCACTTTTTAAACTGGTAGAACCTGCTAGAATTTGAGCAATTTGTCTCATAACTGTTCTTTGATAATATAAAATTACTCAAAATAATTTCTATTTTTTGATGTCCTTGAGGTATGATGTGGGACATGGTTGCTTGCTCTGGCTTTTTTTTTTTTTTTTGCTATTGCTGCATACAACTTTTCATTTTCTGTAATTGAATTAATTTCACAAATTAACTGCAAAAGACATGCAAAGGACAGACAATCAACCACGGGGAGAACAGAAAAATAAAAAATGTTTATCTAACACTGATTAATACTTACTTTGCTTTTTCCCCATAATTCCTTTCTGTTTCCCAATTCTGTGGGGTTTGCATGTACATATTTAAAAAGAAGGCCAGGAAAATAACTCTTAGATGTTTACAAAGAGCTCAAGCTTTTCAGGAATGTGAAATTCAGCCAGGTAATTGTCTTATATTTAGGAAAGTACCCTTGGTATCTCTGTCCCCTTATACCAGCAGGGAGCTTTTGGTATCTACTGAAACTGAAGCAAGGATCTGTGGTTTGGGAGATTTTCAAAAGTATATACCCTTCCAGGCAAATAAATATTTGATACAAAATGAATAATAACATTTTCCATGATTTTTTATTAACACCAGGGAAAAGACAATCTTAATCTTAACTATAATTTTGTAAAACACTCCTGTAACTTTCATATTACTAACATTTTGCCACATGGTTAATAAATATTATCACATGCTATTGCAGTATGAATCCTTTGTAAGTAAAAATATAAGTTTTTCTTGCAGTATCAGTCCTGCAATTACTATGGAACACTGCTTTTAAAAAAGTAAAAGATATAGTATAAAATGAGTTACAAAGAATGTGCTAAATCTTATTTATATAAGGTATAGAAAGTTGTATTTTACCATCTGTTTAGGTTTCCTTGAAAACAATTTCATGGATAAAAAGCATTCTTTGGACATACAAAGTGTTTCAGGTTTTTATTCACTAAATTCTATTTCTCTTTCGGTTCCCTTACTTGAACTTTCTGTAACGTGTATTTCTGGTTCCAATGATCTACACGCTGTTATACCATCTTCCATTTATTTATTGAAAAAGATACAAGAATAAAACCTTTTCACTCCAGTAGCTATGCAATATCACTTTTTTATTGCAGCAGGTGTATGAGATTCCATGCATGTATCTGTACCTGCATGTAATCCTTGATATCATTGGACTGTAAGAATAAATCTTATAGAATTTAAGTCTATTGCTTCTCCTCCTGTGTCTTCCTTACATCAGAGCCCATCACTCATCCAGAATAATTACCTGGGGTTTTTGACTTCAGGTTTTTTATGATTTTTTTTTTATATTTTAATTTTTTTAGGACTCATTCATGTGGAATAGCCCCCATGACTCATGGATACTTCCAGAGATACTAGTGTAAAGAGAATTAATCTCTTCAATTAAACAGTTAGCTTCTTTCACGCCATTATTTAAGAAAATTATCATATAGTACTTTATTTAAATCCCAGTGCAACTGTGTTCAAATTTTTAAACAGATTTAACTTTTAAAATTTTAAATTATAGGATGGAAGTAACACTCATAGGTTCTCCTTCACTATCCTGTACCTCTTTGGGTTCAAAGTAAGATTCCTTTAATTGATTCCCTAAATTAAACTTTTGAGATTGCTCTCACCATGGTATCACAAAGAACTTAAAGGCTCTAAGTATTTTCTGGGCCATTGGTTTTAATAGAATTTCTGAGAAGGCAATTAACAGATGAAGAAATGCTTATTTGCTGAACTGACATTGTGGAGATCATGTTCCAGTTTCATCCTGCAAGCCCTCCCATGATAGCCAGTGTGGGAAGATCCTTTTTGTGATTACTACTGTGATTTATTGCCTTGCCTATTCTCACAAATATTTGGGGGTTTCATGTGGTTATACTGATGATTCTCCAGGGACAGGTGTAAGCAAAGTATTACCTTTTCTCAGGACAAATTTTGTGTGGGGAAAGGTAGACCCACACTTGGGCACGGCAGTTCTCCTTCTAATTTTTCTTTTTCTAGTAAAATATTGTTTGAAACAGAAGTATAAACTAGTATAAACCAGTATAAACTGGTCCAACCACAGACTGGCTCCTAAGGGGAGAAATCATCCTCAAAATGTCATATTTCCCTTGTGCCTTATAACTTTTTCAAAATATAAGTGGAAGTAGACAATCCATGGCAGTCATTTGTGTTAAACTTTATTAATTGTGAGTCATACATTGAACAGTTTACCTGTTGAAAATAAAAACGGTTGCATTCTCCTCCCCTCAGCTCAGTTGGTAGAGCATGAGACTCTTAATCTCAGGGTCATGGGTTTGTGCCACACGTTGGGCACCAATCTGTTGTGTTCTACCCCTCTGCTCTTTTCAGGCGTGGCTAGCAGCTGCAAGGGGCTGGGGGCAACATATCTCTGGGTCCTGGGAGGGAGGGCAGGTACAAAAACCTTACTGGAGCTTCTGGGGAGCTGTCTCTTGGTTCTGCCAGCTAATGGCAGCGTGCAGGCAGGCAAGACACCACACGGCTTCTGAGGGTGCTGATCAGATGAGGTTTATTCGGGGTTCCACACTGGGGGGGGTTGGAGCTTGGCTCCCAAAGGAGAGGCAAGAGGGCCCAGGCCCAGAGCAAGACCCGAGCCAGAGGCAGAGAGAGAGCAAACCTCGTGTATCACCCTAAGACAGAGTTCCCACCTGGGGCGGATCTAAGGCTTGGATCAATGGGGTATTGACAGGGGAGGAGAACACATACAACTTAGGGAGGGGTTACAGCTTGTACGTTTTGGGGGTGAACAGAACAGTCATTTAAGAAAAATGAAACACCACAAAAAGCTATTTGTGTTCAGATGTGTCTGACTCCATACCTTCACAAGAAGTTAGTCTGCTGCATTCGTGTTGGTGAGTTTAGACTTATCAAAGTTTTTCTTTATTCATTTGATATTCAGACAATTATGCTTTCATTGAACAGGGTGGCTGCTAGATTAAGCGAGGAAACAGTGAAGGAACTGTTTATTTTATAGTTATAAAAAAATTTCTTTCATAGTTATAAAAGTCCTATTTCCAGTCAGGAATTGAATGTCCCGGTACTAACTTTTGATAGGTGCTTTCCCCCTGAGCAGCGCTGTAGCTCTCTGGATGCACTTTGTGTGCCTGCAGAGTCGCAGGGCTGCACAGCGTGCCCAGTGTGAGGAGGGCCAACCCTTCAGGTGGGGCGTGCCTGTGTTTCAGATCTGCCGGAAGCTGAACGGAGTGCGCTTCACCTGCTGCAAAAGTGCCAAAGACAGGACCTCCATGTCGGTGACGCTGGAGCAGTGCTCCATCCTGAGGGACGAGCACCAGCTGCACAAAGACTTCTTCATCCGGGCACTGGATTGCATGAGGAGGTAGGTGGGCTTCCCTGCACTTTGAGCTAGGCCAGGACTGCCAGCACCAAGGGTCTAAAGCTGCTTCTAAGTGCTCACTAGAGCAGCAGCCTAACCACTGGTAAGTCACCTCTGGAGTGCAGGGTCTTTGCAGCTGTGTGTTCTATCAGTAATTAACAGTTTCTGAGATAGATATGTGAAACCTTGCAAGGGTCAGCTCACTGCAGAATCTGAGCAGCAGTTGCTTTATAAAAGTTATATTTCACTTTTGAGGGTATTTTTAAAACATATTTGCACAGTCATTAAATAATTTGCACAACATTTACACAAATACTGAGAAAGCAAAAGAAGTGTTTGTTACAGATGGCAATTCTTACTAGTCTGTGTTATTGAAAAGCAACACCCAAGTAGGTTTGGACTGGTGGTGGTGGCCATTAATACCTGATAAAAACTTTACTGTGCTGTAAAAAAAGTTAATTAAAACGTGCTTTATTCTAAATTGCAGCTATGCAGAAATTGAGGCTGGTGTTACCAGAAATGTGTAATTAAAAGATGTAAAGATTTCTCATTACCTGAGTCTTTGATGAATAAAAAACCGTATTGAGCAAACAAGTTTTGATCATAAAATGAAGCCAGATGCTAGATTGTCTAAAGAAACTTTCATCATTGGTTTTAATAAGCTTAATCATATAATTTTAATCATATCATAACAGTTTTAATCATATTGTCTATAGGAGTTTTAAAACATATATCCACAACACTAGAATAATATATAAAAACAGTCACTGCAAAAGTAATAGAAAATATATTGGTCAGCCTGCAAAGAAGTAACTGAACCATATCTTGGACTTTTGTAAAACGCAAAAAATACTAATTGTTTTTATGGTCGATTTGTAAAGATCATACTAAGTAAACAATTGTGTTTGCGGTCTGCAATGGGTAACTGTGGACCTTCATATTTATTATAGGAAATAGGTGTTCAATGTCTAGATTAATACTGTAGGTTTAGCCACAGGGTGTCCTTTTGTCCTTTGGCAAAGATAGCTGTTCTAAAGAAGAAAGGTAATTTTATACAGAGTAAATGAGCCGAGATGGCTCAGTGGTAGGTTTGGTTCACAAGGTGCTGCTAATGCAGTGAGATGTGGTGTGCTGAACTGAGCTGTATCATTTTGGATGTATTGTTACCTTGCATAAATCCCTCAGTCTCTGCAGTAAATGAGTGAGTGTATGACTTTTGTGCAGTCTTTCATAACTACATGTTTTATCATTAATGAATTCTGAGTTTTCTGTGTTAAATTTCGTTTGTTGGCATTTCAAATGCTTTTTTTTTCTGTTATGTCTCCAATAAATACAAAAGTGTGTAGGCTACAGCAGTAAGTTACCAGACACAGGAAAACTAATTATTTACATAAAATCACCATAATGTTAGAATAGCATTGAGTAGAGTAGTGGATTGGATAATTTTCACAGACATAAATATAATTTAAAAAAACCCCAAACTTGTTAGTACAAAAATCTAGTAGGTTTTTGTAGATCAAAATATAAATGATTTTGAGTGGGTTTATGTCATGTGACTGATTGGAAAGTTGAGAAGATTAACACATTAGTTATATTTGCAGGTGGCAGTAATATGAAATCACAAAAGAATAGTGTAAAGACAAAAAAAATCTGAATAATACTTAAAAATTAAATAAGCAGATGGGTGTATGAGGTTGAAGCACCATTACAAAAATGAAAAATCTATCGGTTATGCTGTAGTTTAAAACAGAGCAAAATATTATCCTGCTCTTATCCTGTAAATGAATTTCAGACTTGAACCAAAGTAGATGAAAGATGTGTTGGATGGGAGGAGATAACTTTGACTCAGGTGAGAGGATTAAAGCAAAGGCTTTCCAAATAGTGGCAGAAGCACACAAAATAATTTACACCATCAGGATAATAAAGAAAGAAATAAATCTTGTAACTATGCTAGTTGCTATCAGTCTAACACTGTTCACATAACTAGAAGTTTAAAAATAAAATTTAAAAAAAAAAGCAGCCAAACTACTCTTTTTTTCCTGGTGAGTTGGTCAATAAAAGCCCAAAAATTCAGAGCAGAAGAGTAAAATTATCAAATGGGAGCACCGTACTTCAGGGTGCTCCCACTGAGAGTAGGCCTGGCAGTTTAGGATGTGCCTTTGGGTGGGGGTTTTGTGTCTGGGACTGCTGCTCCCTCCTGGGCTGGAGTGCCTGTGGAGCAGTGTTGGAAGGACACAGCACTGGTGCCTGGTGGCGTGGCAGGGACCCCCCAGCTGGGCACCGCTCCTGTCGGCACACAGAGAGAGGAGCATTGCAGAGCAAGGCTTTTTGAGACAGCAAGCTGGGAGGGAAAGAGCAGATAAGCAAAGAAGAGGAGAAAAAAACATTGATTTCCACAGGTGTTTCAGCTAAATGTCCTGTATTTCAATTGAGGGAAATTCAGCAACTCTGTTTTTGTGGTTTGAGTGAACGAGGTCAACAGACTTGTTTGGTAGCCATTGTGGTACTTGTCCTTTTGTAGATTCTTTTTATTTGGTTACTTTTGCAGATCTGAAAGATAATGCTGTGCATATCTAAAATTTTCATTAGGTACTTTCAGAAGCTTTTAGAATGATTTTCACATCTAAAGGAACCTATTTTGTTTCAAGGGCAGACAGAGAAAAACTATTTGCCATTTAATTTGCAATTTTAGCAGTTTTTTCCCCAATGAATCTTCTCTAAATCACTTTGTTAAACTTTGTCAATCAAATCTCTTTGTGCTGATTGCCACAAATTGCTTTTAAGCCTTTCAAAAGAACAAATAGACGTGAAAAATTCAATTTTAACATCCAGAATCCTAACAGACTGGATTGATCTTTGAAAGGCTTCTTTTAAGAGTTAACAGTAGGAGACAGAGACTACTGTGAAACTAAGTGGGCTGTAGAAGTAAATGGTGATTCAAAAGCAGCCTTTATTGGAAAAGCCATCATTTAGAGATATGAAAATTATAAAGATGCCTGTGTAGCTGTAAGGCTTTTTCTTTTCCTGCTGGTGCTGACACAGCTCTGCTGACTGTTGGGAAAGGGAAGCATGTGCTTACAGGTTCGTGCTTTCTTGCCATCAGAAGCTTGGTGGTGCTGGACTTCTGTGTGCTGCTGCTTTTCAGCCTCTTTGGGGTCCCCAGAATTTTGAGCAATCCAAAGTTTCAGCATATTTGCTTTGGTGTACATTGCATTACCTGGGTTTGGAAAATACTGCCCCTAGCTGTTTTTTTAATGACTTAGTTTGTAAGAGGAATCGTTGTCTTTTAGTGATAAACTGTACAATGTTTACTGCTTCTTTATAAAAAAAAGGCTGTATGAGAATCCTTCTATCAGTTCTTCCTTTCACCTATGAAAAATGTGGCGAATGAGGCAATGATGGGAATGCACACTTTATCATTTACAGTATGTAATAGATGGCTTTGTCCTCAGTTGTAAGTCTGGCAATTATGATGCTGCAATTGGTGTGTACCTGAAGCAGCCATCCTATAAATAATTCCACATATTATAATTTCCTTGGTATAGGTTTGTGACTACCATTGATCTTAGTGACATGCATAGTGCAGAATGAGGAAAATCAATGTATCATCCCCTCTGTATCAAGTTCTTGTAATTCACATCCTATTAAAATACTGTTTATAACATCGCTGCCACTTCCAAGTCGGTTTTTACAGACATCAGTATTTTCATTTTTTTCTTCACCAATACATGAATGTTTCCCATCATTCAGTGTTAACTCTATTCCAAGAGACATTAGAGGCACAAAACTGATTCACCTGAGTTCAGTATCTGTCACATGATTCTATTTTCTTTCTTTAGACCTGGCTACTGTTAAGGGAGAAGGGACCCGGGTGAAGCAGCTCTGTAAAAAAAAAAAGATTTTTTTTCTTCCCTTTTTAAAAATTTGTTTCTTTTTTGAATCTATTTGGCTTAATTGTTTTAGTGACAGGATCCCTTTTGGAGGCTGTGAGTAGTGAACAACCTCAGAATCTCCTGTCATTGAGTATGTTTCCAATAAAGCCTCAAAAGTTGTAACAAACAAAAGAAATGATAAATCCACTGTCTTGGTGAATCCTCCATGCTATCAGCCTTATCATTCTTAGCAGGGTATAACACCTGTCATGTATTTCTGACATTGAATACAAAATTTGACTCAATGTGGGACACACTGTTTCCACTTGAAATAGTTAGATATTTCAGGGTATTTTAGATAAATTGCCTATCAAAAATCTCATCGAAGCACAAGTTCAAAGAATGAATTATCTGGGCAACAAGTATTGGGCTTTTGATGAGCCAATTATGAAGAAAATCTCCCCTTTTTTAAAGAGCTGTTTGAGGACAACTTTTCTTAACGATGAGTGAGTTGAGGAGGAGGAATAGCCATTATCAGGGACTAGCTGTAATCAGGAAGAGCTCTTTAATCAGGGACTTTCAGATGTTCTGGGTGCCTGTACCAAACACCAGAGCTGTAATTGCCGCATGGACTAGGAAGCAGGAGCAAAGGGACAAGAAAAGAGAGATGATCCATGTGCAAATCTCTCTGTGTCTTTCTCCCATCTCCCAGCTTTCACCCTGCCCCTGGGAGCTTGTGGCAGGAGATGCAGCACATGAGGGGTCACACACAAGAGGAGGCACAAGTTCTTCTCAAACCTTTTTCCCAGCCCATCTGACCTTCTCCAGCTTTTCTTTTTTCTTCTAAAAGTATAAGCACAGTGCAAACAAAACTTTAAAAAGGAGAGCCTGACTTCCAGTATAGATTTTTACATCATTCTGTGGCTCTTTAGAAACTTAGCATCTCTATTTTGAGGTAGAAATTGCAGATGAATTGCATCACCTGATGTACTGATAGGAGCCTGGGCATTAAGTAAGACTGAGGTCCAGTTTTGGTGCAAGGAACCACCATCAATTTTGTTTTCTACAACTAAATTACTGGTTTGAGGTTTTTTAATAGCCACAGTGTGCAGAGGAAAAGAAAACAAAATGGAGAGAAATGGCCACAAGTTGTAATGAGAGTCAATGCCATTGACACCTTGCTGGAGCCTTTCAGAATTAATGTCTATTTCTGACCATCCTTCTGGAAGGAGGAAAAGGATTATAGACAATCATTGTGGGCAAAGTATCAAACAGTAGTTGAAAAGGCTGTGATAAATCTAAGCTTTTCTAATATAACTTCTGAATTTCACTGAATTGAACTTTATAATATAGCTTTAAAGCAAGTCTCAGGTTTTAAAGGCTTAAAGCAAGCCAAGAAAAAAATACAAGGAAGGTAACCCATGCACACTTTTATTTGCACTCGGGAGGGCCCTGAAGTTCAGACTTCTACATGGACAAACTAAGTATAATTGGCTGTTGTTTTGTAATACAGCCTCACACAATATGAACCAGTTTGGGCTGGTTCACTGGGGTCAGATGTTTGAGTTCATGTTTTGCAAGGGAATGTTCTCTAGCTGATGTTTCATTCTCCTGGACCTCATTTCTCCAAATTCTTCCTAAGTGCTGTTTTCAGACTTCTTTCTGATCAACACCCTAGTCAGAGTCCTGAGAACTCTCTCATGTGATCTTTTTCATCTTCCTTTTTTTTCTCCACTTTCACTTGAATGTTTCCATACTTTCTCCCCTGTGATGTGTGGCTGCCTCTTCTCCTGTTCAGAGGTTGGGCACTGGCCTCAATCACAGCACAGAGAGAACAGCAGAGCCAGTCCCCTGCCTCTTGGTTTGGGCTTCATGTTACAGCAGTCATCCTCTGCCAGGGAAAAGAACAGCAAGGAAAAGCCTTGTCCAGCTCCTTGACCTGGCATGTGTTGAATCCTCAAAGTATGTACCTGCTGAATTTTAACAAGGCTTTGTTAGGAAGAGATCTGAGAGCCTTGCAGGAGCAACTTTTGATAGTTGCATCTCTCACATCTTTATTATCTTGGTGCAGAATATCAAATCCTACTCTTCAGCATGGACGTACTAGTAATTCTCTCAAAACAGGGAGGAAAAAGCTGTATTTTTTTTCTGCTCTAAATGACAGTGTAAGTTTGAATTTTCCCCTTCAAAATGAACTACTAATTGTGAGTAGATTCTTAATGGAAAACATTGTGTAGCCTTAATTATAATTACCTTTCCCCTGGAACCTGTAATAATATTCTTGGACCAATCACTTGGGAGGAAGGGGGGTTGTTCAAGGGAAAACAGTGAAATCCTTTGCCACTCTTTGCAAGGAATATTTAGAGAAGTGACTCAGTCTACATTGGTGTAGCAGGCAGTAAGCAAGAATTCTGAAACAATGCTTAGTTTTCTGTCCTGGTTTAAACAGAACAGATCACTGGGGATACAAGCATCATAAAGTCACCCTAGGACATTTTCCTATCAGTGCAGGAGGGGAAGGTGGAGCCAATAGACATCTGTATTGTGTCTAAATTTTGACACCAGTGTTTGAGGAGTCAGCCCTTGAAATGTACCTGCTCCTCCTTCAGTGACTGCTGAGGGAAGGTGAGCACTTCATGAGGACTCAGAACTTGTCAGTAAATTTTATATAATAGGAAAACATACTAATATATCAATTGCAGTGTACAATATTTTATTGTATATTAAAAGAAGTTCCTTTTCAAATGAGAAAGAAAACGTTAAGACAACATTTATGTTTCAGCTTTGTGACAAGAAACAGACCTGTGAACTTTTTGCTGAAGGGCCCCTTTGTCCTTTGACTCCAGGGTATGTGTGCCAGAGGTCTCCAAAGAAGAACTGGATTCATGGAATTCTAATCAAAAGCTTGTCCTGCTCTGAGCTGTTCTGCTCTGACTTGTACTTTTTATTTCTCACTGAGATATTGATGAGGTAAACAATCTGTTAAGTAGCCCAAATTAGTATTTGTCACATCTTGATCCAAATGAGAGCACAGAGAACTGAGCTTTGTATTTGCTCTCTGTGAAAGGTTTTAATTATTCAGTATAGACAGTGAGAAATGTGTGTAATTAATTACCATATGCACTCTATGGTCAGTTTTTAAAACCAGCCAAATGCAAAAACTTTATCCGATAAATATGCTTTCCTATTTAGTGCCTCAGTCTGTGTTTGGATGCTTAATAGTGCAGAAGTGAATTCAAACACTGCATTTGATTAATTACAGATTAAAAAAAAAAAAGGCTTTCTACAAACCTCTTCTAATGGAAAGTGTCTCTGTCACTTTTGCCATACATACATTACAGGCCCATAGTTCTGGATTTCACCTGTCATGGTTAGACAAATCTAGCATGCAAGTAGTTAGATTGTTGTAAAATGTTGTTTGGTGTTCACTTTTGAGATTCTTCTAGTTGTTTATGGAAAACTTCAATAATTTTCTCATTCATTTAGTGCTTTATGGCTTATTTAGAGCTTCCATGAAAGACTAGGTCTTACCAGAAATCAAAGACCAGATGTATTATAATCACCAGACTGAGTAATACCAGGTTTCTTCCTGTTATATTTCACTTTAATTAAGATTTCCTGGAAGAGTGTGTGGGAAAAGTCCTGCATGCATATTTATTATCTGCTGAAAATCCAAGTCCTACAGCTGAATTACCATGGCTCAGGAGGAGCAACATTGCCAAGTCTAAAATTTAGATAAGAAAGAAGCAGGAAATGAGAGTAAGAGGGCAGTAGCAACATACAATAGCTAGTTAAAGCTATCAAACATGCAATCTCTTCAAGAGGTTATTGACCTCTAAAACAATATTCTTGTCAGAGTAATATAACTTGGGCAGGGAGGGCTCATAGCTCCCTGTCTGCATCCCAGTAAGCTACAGATGATCCAGAGGTTGGAGGGGGCACAGAAAGGAGAAGCAACCAGCTGCTCTTCCAAGAAGATGGTTTTGTAATAGAAGATTCTGCATTTCTTCAGGAGAAAGCTGATGGAGTGTCAGGCTACAGCTGTGGTTGGCTTATGTAGGAAGCAAGTAACACACACTTCTAGGTTTATTTTTGCTCTCATTTTAGACTCCCTTGATCCCTTCATAAACTTAGTTTCTTTTTGTAGGAATGCTCCCTGTTTGGATAATCATTTTTTCTTCTCCAGCACCCTAGTTACAGTTTTCTTCCATAAGTTCCATCCTTTGGGATTCTGTGCAGGGCCAGCCACTATCTCTGGGGACAGGCCTGGTGCTTGTCATGTAGATGACATGAGAGAATCCAGCATTCAATCTCCATATTCTTTTTTTCCATTTATTATTGTGCATTCATAAGGTGACCTGGAACATTCTGATATACAATGGTGCTTTCAAATAATTATGGTCCTATTCAACTTCAGCCACTGGATCTGAAATTTTCTATCTCAGGTTCTTTAGGGAAAGAATCTAAAATCATATTGGATACCAGAATTGAAGGAGAGACATAATTGTGTGTCGTTGTGCCCCCTCATATTTTATAACCATCATCTGAGGAATTATCTTGGATGTGTGGGGGGTTTCTCCCTTCAGTCTGCTGCTGCTGCTTTCTTTTTCCAGTGAGCACTTCCCTGTTTTTTACTCTCTTGCAGTAACATCTTGGTGTATGGTATTTTGAGAGAGCTCTTTCCATAGTGGCCTTTCCAAGCTCTGCTGAGGGAGTTAGTTTTAGCAGTAGTCTCTAGTTGTTACTTTCTGTGGCAGCTGGAGTGACATTTCATAAATCTTATCATTATGTCCTTATCATTACAGCAGGCACTGGCAACCTTTCACTGGCACAGCTGGCAGCAACAAGTTCTTTCTCAGTGTTTACCTGCAGTACAATCCTGGCAGCTGTTTGCAGTGGAGTGAGCAGAGGAGTTTCCATTTGGGTTATTATGTACCTGTTACGTATTTCCTGCTTGGGTGGTGTTATCTGCAGTCGTCTGGAACTACACCCAGTAATGAAGCCGGCAGCATTATATTATTATCTTGTTTTCTGCATCATCCAGAGATAAATCTGGGAGATTTAAATTTTGGGAAGATAAATTTTGGGAACTTGCATTCTTAATAGCTGAAATCTCTACTATAATTTGTATGAACAGGAAGCACACGTTTATAAGGAAGTTAATGCAAAGGAAATGCTGGAGTCCTCCCAAAGAGCACAGCCAACTCCACAGTTGACTCCGAATACTAGAACAGTTAAAGTAGTTTCTGCAGCCTGGGACTTAGTGATGCTGCAGCTGTACTGTGGTTCTAAACATACCCCAGTGCCAAAACCACTGGGCACTGCTTTGGCTCTGCATCTGCAGTGCTGTTCCTGGGCCCTGCTCTGGGCTTACTTCCCTGCTCCTTGTCTCCTCTCCCCAGCCTGCATGTTGCCATATGTGTGTTGTCTTCCAGCAGTGGGAAAAGCACCTGGATTTTCTCCTCTGTTGGAGATACTCCTAATGCCTCAGGAAGGTGCCAGAGCAATTTTCTACCTCTGCAGAGTCTTGTGATTCCAGACAAGGCTTAGGCAAGGTTTAAAGTCCTTAGACCAGGGAGGTCAGAGGGTGGGAAGGGAATCACTGTTCCTCTCCTGTCAAGGGATGAAATACTTTGGTATATGACCCAGCCTCCTTGTTGTGTTACTATCAATGAAGCAGAGGATGCCTCTGCATGTGGTACTCAAGAGCTTCACTTATTTCTGTGAAATTATTGTGTAGTACACGTATAAGAAATCTTCCTTTTCTGCCCCTCTCATTCATCATGTGGGTTCCCTGACATTCATCAGCTTTAATTTCATGCTACATTCTTCCCCTTGACTGCATATTTCCTTACACTTGTGATAACATTGTTCTGTTTTAGGCTTCTTATCCCTCATTTCAATTTAGCTGAACTCTGTCCCTGTGCCCAAACAAGGAATGCACCAATTCCTGTTCCTTCCCCTCACACCAGGAGTTAGCAGGTACCCTTTGCTACTAGAGAAAGGCAGGCTAAAAAGGCATCAGCTGATTATTATCAGCAGTACATCAGTGAGATACACCTGGCGTAAAAAAAAAATTATATTTACTCTGCAGCCCCACTCCAGCCTGCGTTTTCAGTTTTGAGGAACTTGTTTAGTGTTTACTAAAACACTGAAAAGACTAAGGTGTAATCTGATCACACAGTCATGTATTTTATAAAACCCTGTTGTAGGATCATCTGGTTAATAGTTTGTGTCTCGGGTGAACTGACAAGTCTGATGAAAATATATAATTCCTGTCAAAATAATGTTGGGTTTTATATTCATTTTGCAAAAATCATTCCTCAGTGCTCCAAAGTTGGTGATTTTTTTATTTAAATCCCTTTATAACTCATTCATAACTGTTGACAGCGGAGCATCTACAGAATACAAAGTAATCAGCACAGAAAGGTTTGCAACCTCCAGTAAACTGCTTTGTGGTGGTGTGAGAAATAAAAGATGGGCGGGTCCAGAGTAGGTAGTTGTGGAAGGTTTTTCAGACGTTTTTTGTTTTATTTGTTTGGGGTTTTAGCTCACATAGTTTAACCAAGACTGGCATGGTCTCTGTTTTAAGTTTATTTCTGCTAAATCGCTGTTACATTGAAAGCCTCAGGAAAGTAAATAAAAATGGCTAAACTGGCACTGTGGCAGAGGCATTATTGGCTGGTTTTCAAGTGATCAAAGTAGCATCAGCCAGAGGCAGGCAGCTACAACAGTGTCTCATTCTCAAAGATCCATGAAATGATTCTGAAAATCTAGAAGAGTCTGCTTTGATAATATTGGTTATAACTGGTTAGAATATTTATTCCATTTGTACTTTTTAAAGTCAAATGTTTTTAACTTAAAAAGCTTATAATTAACAAGCAAAGAGTGAGAGAAAGAAATGCAATTGAATCTCTTTTAATTTTAAAGTGGAAGAAAGCTAGTATAGAGGTGCCAAGTCTCTTATGACATCATAGTCCTTCCTTTGTTCGAAATTATATTTGAATCTACTTTTTCTTTATAAGGGCCTCTTCTCAGAGGCTGTTTTGCTTTAAAAAAGAGTTCTGTTGCTGTACTTGAATGTGCAATAGCAAAGCTTGTAAATAATCATTATCTTACTGACATTCTCTATTCTGCATATTACTAATTCTTTTTTCACACTGCTTTTTTGCTACTTGGGTTCATGCTGACATAGCAAACGCAGCAATGCTGGCTGCACAGTGCAAGACTTTGCCTTTTTTGGACTCTTCTGAACTGGTGTGTAAGCTTCTGAGTGTCGATGGATAGTGCTCCCTCAACATCATCCTGGACAAAGCCCTCTCTTGCTTTCCTGCTGCATGGTCGCCTCAGGGAGAAGGCTGTTCCCTATGTCACCTTTCTCTGTAAAAATTTGCTGCCACAATGGTGTTATCAGCAAATGTGTAGACAATCACTTTAGTTTGACATTCCTATTACACAGATGCAGATCATTTGCCATGTGAAGACACTCTTGAATTTATTTTTAAAGTGAGTTAGCACATATCAGACCACTATGATGCTGTTTATTTTGTCCCTTGTGCAGTGCAAGCAGCCAGAGATGTGCTGCCAGGTAGAGGGATTTTCCTTTTGCTTCTGTAGGATTGTTTTTCCCCTGTTAAGTTGCGTTGCTGCATTCTATAAATACTGTCATGCTCTTATAGGCTCTTCCATCCTCCTGCTCTTCCTCAGAGGGAAAAGTACATTCCTTCATAGAATCATGGAATGGCTTGAATTGAAAAGGACCTTAAGGATCACCTTGTTCCAATCCCCTGCCATCTTCCACTAGAGCAGGTTGCTTCAACCTGGCCTTGAACACTTCCAGGAATTTGGAAGATCAAAAGTCAATAAAATGTTTTTCTGGCTGAAGGGGATTGAAATCACCTTTTGGTGATGCTTGACAAGGCAACATTGCATAGATCAAAGCTTTTCCTCCCAGCTATGTTGGTCTGTGTGATAGTGCACATAATATGCACACACACATATAATTACATATAAATACAGAAGTGTAGGAATTGGTACATTTTTAGTTTGTTACATCGCTGATTAATTACATGTCTTAATTATTTAAAATGGCCTACAAACTTTGCAAATATTTTTCCAAGACAGGAAACTGGATTTAGAGTGCTCTATTTCTGTATCACTATGGTTTCTGATAGGCATTAAAAGGTAATTAAAACACTTGAGACTTTCATGTCCTGTGTTGCCCTGTAGGTTTATTATCTTCATGGGATAATCGTAGTCTGTAGATGAAGATTTTGGTGGGAAGCCCCAAATCTAGCTCTAGGAAAATGTGGTCATTTCATATAATGTGATCCATCTCTTGTTCTTGGTTTTCAGGGAAACTTGAGCACAGTAACAATTTTCAAATCAGACACATTTTCTCACTTTCACACCAAGAGTATTCACTGGCAGGAGAGTGCTGAGCACCATAGTCTAGAAAAGTATTTGTAGGCTTAGCTGACTTTTTAAAAATCATCTTGTGACAGATGTATCTCAAATTTTATGTTTTCTGTCCCAAAGGCAATCATTCTTCCTGTTGTCACAAAGAATCTTCTTTTGTGCAGCACAATAGGGATAACAAAACTCGTTTCAGTCTCAATTTAATTCCAATGTAAAAAACTTGAAATGAGGTGGTGATGAACTTGAACTCAGTACAGATTACCTCCTGCATGCTTACACAGAGGCTCAAACACAGGACAGATATTTTCCAGACATGGTTCTATTCTGAGAGTGTTTCTCTCTTGAGCAGATTAAACCCTGAATTTTTTTGTTTTGCTTGTTGTTACAGTTAATACAGTAACACCCTTTGGAGTTCAGCTCCTAGGTTTGAATTAGACCTACATAAATACATACCCAAAAGAAGAAAAAATTATCATTGTGATTATCAGGATGAGATAATTCTAGCAAGTAATGAGCTGGTAAGATAAAGAGACTGATCTTCTGAAAGAGAGAATGATCAGACCAATCAAAACCATTTGGAAAGCAGAACTCAAAAATGTTTCATAGTCCCAGCTGTGCAGTCCAATGAGTGCTATGCTGATAACAACACCATCTCCCTCAATGCTTTGAATTTGGATGTGTATATCTTTTCCAAAATATTGCCTTATTTGCAATAATTATTACACTCATGTCATTATTACTGTAATACTTATTACACTCATGGAAAAACAGCCTTTACCTGAAATAAAACTGGAATAGCTGTAGCAAAGTCAAAAGAATGACACCAGCCAACACTGGCTGGAAATTTGCTGTCAGAGGTCTCTGGTGAGCCTTGTCCCCTGCCCTGCTCCAAGCAGCTGCACCAGCTGTGTGCCAAGTAAGGAAGGGAATGCAGATCTTTAGGATGCTGTCATCAGTCCTTCCTGGCCAGTCTGCTCTCCACTAACAGCCCACACCAACAGTTAAATTAAAAAGCACCTTCTCCCCATGCATTCCACTTTTCAGGCACAGATGAGGTATCAATCCCCCCCAAATTGTGGTTTTCTGTGGTGAGGACTTCACTGATCTCTATGCTAATGTGTAACCAGATGGAATAATGGGTCCACACTGGGCTAAGAAAAGTCTAAAGACCTCTTTTCAGACAGGACCAACTCCTGGTATTACTGTGGGCTGTTTTATGCAAATACTACAGCTTCATTATTATTGCACTACAAAATGCATTAGACATCCAATTTCCTTTGTAAATGAAGCAATGCATTACTTCAATAGCTACTTTTGAAGCTCTCTGCAACTTAAACCACAGATGTTAAAACTATTGGAATTAAATGAACCCCCTCTGAATTGTAATCCTTGAATAGACTGGGGTTTTTTCATTATAGGGTTTATTAAATGAAATATATACTACAATGGAGTGGAAAAAGTAAAATGATCTTATATGGCAAAAATAAAAACTTGAAGCTCACTATCCATACTCCATTGGGTATGAAATGCCAAAAGAGAAAAAAAAGACATTTTCTTGTTAATGTTCTATACTTATCATCATGTAGCCCAAAACAGACAATTGTTTGCTTGTAAATCTCTGTTTTTTTCTTTTATTCACACTATAGACAAAAATAAAGACTGTCCTTCAAAAATACTCTGTCGTCAAGTGAGCTTGAAAGTTTAAGTTGTTACCCATCAGTTACCCATATGTTTATGGTGCTGGAGAGAAAATCTGAGGCTTGTGAGGTTCATTTCTTAGGTGATGCAGTGGCAGTGTGAGTATGGGCTGGCGATTATGAGGCTCTGTGAAGATGAGGGGGAAAAAAAACGTTTGGCAATTGGCGTTGGAGAAGTTATTTCCGAAGGCCATTGAATTCAGTGCAACACTTAGAGTCAAGTTGTTTCTATGATAAAACTTTAGATACCTGTTGTATAAATGCCTAGTTAAGGACTCCAGTTCCCAATACTCTCCTGGGAGGGGTGGTTAGTAACCTGATTTACTTTATAGAACATTAACAAGATTTTTCTTGTTAATGTTCTATACTTATCATCATGTAGCTCAAAACATGTCTGTTTTGAGCTACATGATGATAAAGTATAGAACATTAACAAGAAAATGTCTTTTTTTTCTCTTTTGGCATTCCATACCCAATGGAGTATGGATAGTGAGCTTCAAGTTTTTATTTTTGCCTGAATCATCCTGAGGATGTTCTATAGATGTAGGGGAAGCCTGGGCTGTTAAATTTGGTACCCCAAGGCTCTCCACTCATGGTGAGGGAATTCTGCCCTTTAAAGGAGTTGGATCAGATCTCAGAAGTGTATTCTGCAGTTATCACGGTGAGCAGTTGAAGGTAAAATAAAGGTAGGAGGGCAAAACTCAGCATGAGGGAAGTTTTGCTGACATCAGCACCTGCTGTGCTTTTAAACAGATGCTTGTCACTAGACACTGATTTATTTATTTATTATCATGAAGTCAAGGAAGCCAGAAGTTATTAAAAAGAAGAAATGCCTAAGAAAATAATGTGTGAAGTTGCTGTTTAAACTTAAGCTGCTACAACATATTGGCTGCTTCCTTTGCTTGTTTGCTCAATTCATATGATAAAATAACTACTGCATGCTTTGAAATAAGGGTAAAAGTCCATTTTGGTCCATTTCCTTGTTTACATAGAGAGCAGTAGCCATTAAGCAATGTAGTTATAGCTCCCTTATCCTAATTTGTTGTTTATTTTCATAGGAAAACTTTATTTGATAACTCTTCTGGACAAAGTTACTTTAGCTTACGTAGTTTTGGGAATATTATGAGTTCTGCAAATATTTAGCCATTTTGAGTAGATAGATGTGTAAAAGTTATACTTCTATACTGAAGAACACTTTTTCAGTATTTCATTAAATGTTGCTCTAATTTTTCTACCATTGTAATTCGATGTGTTTGTTTTTGAAAAAGAACTTATGATCAGTGTTCCTTAGTAAAGATATGCAGCTAATCATTTGAATGAATGGAAGGGAGAGGAAGCTTTCTAAATAAAGTATGTCCTCTTTATGGAAGCAAGTGTTTGGTAGAGAACTCTTTCCTTGCCCTCAGGTTGTTTGTTGCTTCTTCAGTTGTTAAATTATTCTGTACTCAAGAGAACATTATTGGTCAAATGGAAACCCATTATTTTTCCACTGAAATTTCCATTATCTGTGAGCAATTCCATCTTGGGGGGGATTATCATATTTTACATTTTCTACAGTGTTCTGCATGTGTTTCATTACCGTGCACCGTACCTGGAAAGATGTCATTTATTATTTCATGCACCAAATTACTCTGTCTGCATTGATGAGCATTCTTCTCTGAGAAGTACAGCTGCTGGCCTGCACTCACACGTCTTTAGCTTTGTTTGAATCTCAAATCTGCCATCATTAACAATTCATGCAAGGAGCAGAACCAAAGGAAAGTAGATCAGGGAATTCACAGTGCTTGCTTTAAGCAGCTCTCACGTTCTAAGAGAGTAGGAAGGATATTATGAACCACACGGTTCATAAGCAGTGCACAAGTCAACCCTGTCCCCTGTGTACATTAATGAGATAACAAGAGATGCCTGTAGCTCAGCAGAGATAATTTTTTTTAATTGCTTTTTGCTGTTTAATTGCAGTTTTTGTGTTTTATAGATTTTATTTAAGCTGTCAGTAGCAGTGCATTAATAGAGTATTTAACAAACACAGAATTGAATACTAATTAAAAGAGACAAGCAGACTCCTTTCCATGTGTATACCAGGCTCTGACAAGATGATGTGAACTGATAATAAGTTTTCAATAAAGGGTAATTGAGAATAAAGCTATAAGAATAGTTGAAATCTTTAAAAAAAGGCAAAATTACTTAGATACCAGAAGCCTGAAAGTGCTGTCCAATAGCCACAGAAGCTCAGCATTATCCAAAACACAGGGACAGCATCAGCCTGCTCAGACTTTTTTGGACGGTGGCTGCACTTTTTCACAGTCCACTGGCCATGAGCAAGTGCTAGAGAGGACTGTGAGTTCTGACACACCTCACTCAGCTGGAAATGTGGTATCATTCCCAATGAGGTCAACATGGGATGAGCTGCAATATAATTGAAGGGCATTAGCATTTATTAGAAATTAAAAAGGAAGCAGAATTCCTTAAGGCCTGACATTATGGGCGTTTGGAGAGGATGAAATGTTTCTCATTAACAGCCTGTGTGCTTTTTGGCTGCACTGTAGATTTTTCTGTCTGAACACCTGGCCTCTGACTCATATTTATTCAATCCAAACACCTGAAGCATATGAATAAATGTTACTGATTTTCCTAGTGATGAAAGAAAACGTGGCCAGAAACATGAGCAATAGCAGGATTTAATGTGTCTCAGACCTGTGTTGAGAACTATATTCTTAGAAAGAGGGAGTAAAATCAGATGCACTGACATTGCCCCCAGCATGACCTCAGTCAGTGGTGTCTAATATTTTGAAGTTATTTCAAAATACAGGGTTTTTCTGGAAAATGGGAGCAGTGCTTATCTAAAGAGTGAGCACCACGATATGATGATACACTGAAATGTTTCTTAAATTGTTTTCCTTCCAGCATGCAAAATAAGAGTAGAAAAATGAGCTGTAGACAAAGATAACTAACTCTCCAGCATCCCAGTGAGAGATTTATACCCCCTTGCTACCTTCTGTGTCCCATCCTGGGGCAGGAAGGAAACACTCCAACATTGCTACTGCTGTGCTGCTTCTTCAGAAGAAAATAATAATGAGTGAATGCTTCCCACAAAATCTTGAATGAATCTTTTAAATATGTTTTGGATTTTTCATAGTAAAACACCCCCTTTTCCCAATTATAACTATTTAAAAATAGCATCCATTCCACTTACTTGTGATTGCAATTACCACCAAAAGTGGAAAGCCCCATTGCTGTTCTGCTTGAAAGTTGCAAATGTGGCTTGCTGAACATGTGCTTGGGAATATTCATATTTAAAATATATTAAATCCAGAGACTCTAAAGTTTCAGGAATTGGCAGATTCTATAGAAGGTCCCAAGGTATTGTAGTGAAAAATCTGGTGAGAACGTTTCCTTGCTACTGATTGGTTGTTTGAGAGAACACAGTCTGCAACACAGGAAAGACTGACTTGATAAAAAATTATGTATCTGATAGTTCAGTCCAGGTCAGGAAGTAAATTGCCATTTTTTTTTTCATCTGTCAGAGCCTTAGCTCATGGTTAAGTGATGCTGACAGTGTAGTGAATTCCTCTCTTGCTCAGTGAGTCCTGAGCAGAGTTCATAGAGCTTATCCTGAGAGCTGCACCTTTGATCTTTGGCAAACTGACAATTACTGTGACTGCACTGAGAAAAACCACGTCCTTCAGCTCTTTGCAGCAGTAAGAAAAATGTAGCATTTTTATACAGAGGAAGATATTTGCACCTGTGTTATAAATTATTTACTCCTTTCTGCCAGCAAAGATTTAGGAATGCGATAGGTAAATATATGGCTTATTGAATTTTTAGTCTTTAGTGATCTCTTATCTTCCAAAAGTCTTTTTTTTTCTTGATGCTGGGGGCAAAACAGTATGGGTTTTCATCTCTTTGTTCTCCCTGTCAGTGCAGTGCTATTTTTGCTTTAAAAGTGAGTCTGTGCTAATATTGTCTTAGTGAGATACGATGAACTTCTTAACAAATCTGCAGTAGCATTCAAATGAAAAATTCCTTACAAATGCAACTTAGCAGCCAAAGAGAAAAAGCTTGTATTCAATATATTGTTTAAAAGATTTTGATTTCAGTTCTCCTCCTTGTTACTTGGGAAAGAAAATTGCTTCCTTCTGAAGAACAGGCTCCAAAACTTTGGCCATCTTCTGAAAAGATACAAAAACAAAACAAGCAAGATGAAAGAATTACCTTCACTCCTAATTTCTCATAGAAAGGTTTATTCCTCTAAGTCTCCACATTGTATCTATTAACAGAAAAGACAACAAATGCATTCAAGGCATTTAAATGAGAGTTTTAGCCAGCCTTGTCATTTGCCCTGAAGGAAGTACATGGAAAAAGAAGTATGTTTCAGATTCAAATTGAATTTTCCTTGCATCTCTTAAAATCTACCTGCTAAAGAAAAGATGGTTTATTGGTAGTACTGTTGGGATACAATTTCCAGGTTGCTACAGTCTGCATCCAGCCTATTCATTTTTGGATAGACTTTTTTGGTAGCTCCCTACCTAACCAAAGCAGAGCTACATTTTTTATTCCTGGTAGCAGCTAAAGTCAGGTTTAGGTTGGGGATTTTTGTGTGATTTGGGAATCTGTGTGTGCACAAATTTCCCTTGTATAAGTATACCCACATGATGTGTGTGCTGCTCGAAGAGCAGCTGGGATCAGAACAGATCAGACCTCAAACTGATTTTGTGGTTTTTAAAAATGTATCAGTGTTAGGTGAAAGTTTTTAATGAACTAGCATTATTTAGCTGAAAGGAAATAGCAGTTGCCTATGGTTTATGACTCACACTTTGGTTAATCCATGAAGAGCCTATGTGAGTTGGTGTCATTAATGAGAAGCAGTTGCATTTCTCCTTTTGTATATCTCTAACTGAAGTTGCAGGCAAAACTAGTAAGTCACAACATTCAAATAAATCTAGAATTCCTGCTGTGCAGCACCCTCCTCCCTTAAAATACCCAAATTAGAGATGCAACATAGATTAAATGATCTCCTGTTTACACCAGCAGTTCTCTGACCCTTTTTTTGTCATCCTACCCATAGATTTGAACACCTAGAAATGAATGACAAGTTTTACTTTTACATCTTTCACATATGTCTGTTAACTAGT
The DNA here is from genome assembly GCA_910950805.1 of Acrocephalus scirpaceus scirpaceus. Classification (NCBI taxonomy): domain Eukaryota; kingdom Metazoa; phylum Chordata; class Aves; order Passeriformes; family Sylviidae; genus Acrocephalus; species Acrocephalus scirpaceus. Next base: position 71,611,443 of record OU383778.1, on the reverse strand, counting down.
GTAGGAAGCCTCTTCTGCCTCTTAAATCAGCTTTGCTACTTGTCCTCAGCATGGGGAAAAAGGCTAAAAAAATCTTTGCCAAAAGAAAAGGGGTGACTCACAAAGATTTATTTTCATGGTCAACAGAAAGTATTTAAACCTGATTAGACATATGAAAGAGTTTATCATGGATTTATGTTTCACTGTGCTATATGAGCTAAATGTATAGACACATCTTCAGTGAAACTTTCTTGCTGTGACAGAAACAGTCTGGAAACCAGTGTGACTCACTAAGCAATTATGCCAGTGCCACAACCTGATGGAATAGAAATGTTGTAGGTATTCAGAGCTTAAGTGAAGTTAAAGCCTGTGGGGTTTTGCTCGGTTGTTTTGCTGCACAAAGATACAGACCACGTTTGTTTTAGTTTTTGCTGTACATTGGACTGAATTTCAAACCTCACAAGAGAAGTTTGTCAGGAAAGATTTATCAATTTTGTCCTGAGAAATTCCCATATATCTGTAATCCTAATACTTCACAGAAGAGTGTCTAGGAAGATTATTAGAACTGTACTTTTTGATAGAAAGAGAAATCTTTGTAGAATAGATGTGTAATACTGCAGAGCACTATTGGTAAATAGCAGAATGAAGCAGCAAATCCCTTCCTTGGAGTATAATAGAGGTGAAAATCATGTTTCAAAAACTTCTCAGCTGTCTTGACAGGTAAAGAAGAATCTCTTCTGCAAACCCATCACTTTTCAGTTCTGAAGCTAATCTCTCAGCCAGCCACCACAATGACACTGCAGGACTTGAAGCCTCTGCCCAGACTTGTAAATTGAAAACCACCGGGGGTAGATTCTAGAACATGATCTCAGTCATTTTACACAGTGAAATTATTAAATGTTTCCTGATACAGTTTTGGCAGATTTAGTGCACTCAGCTGATTCCAGGGCAGTTTGGGAGCTGACATGACCAAGGTACTGTTCCCATGTGGTGATATCTGGCTGTCCATTTTGGCAGATTAAGGGGCACAGGCACAGAAAATCAACTTGGTTTTGCTGTTTAGCTGTTGAGGGTGGATTTAACCTGCTAAGTAGGTATCATAAATGCACCAGTGGCAAAAATGGTGATTCTAACTGGAATTTTTTCTTTATGTTTCTTATATTTTCACTGTGATAATTTTGTCAATGTTATTTTTTACCACACAGATACTCTTAATGCTGAGGGAAAAACATTCTTGCAGGCTTTCTCTATCAGTCACAAAGGAAAATATTAATTCTTCTGCAATCAGCAGAGATTTCTGAAGTACTAGGATTAACACTGGTAGAGATGTGTATTATCCAGTAGCATATGTTTTATGCATATTAGATATAAAGCCTAAAACTACTCTTTTTTCATCTATTCTTTGGAGTTATTGGTATGTTAAAAGTAAACATAGACAAATAGTATGGGTGTTGCTCTGTGGTGAACCAACAATTTGGGAGATATTTCCATAGGCCAAAGCTGGAGTGAGTTGTGCTGTTTTGTTGCCTGCAGTGCAGGGTGTGTGCCTCTTTCACTTGCCCTGGGGAATCCAAACACAGCTAAGCTGAAAATATAGGCTGGAAATTTGCACATTTATAATTATTTTGACTTCAGGGAGAACACATACACAGCAGAGCAAAAGAGCAAGTGTGTAAACTAAATTTTGACTTCAGCATTCCTCCCAAAGGATCCCTGTCTGTCCATGAGATCACATAAGACAACAGGGTTTTCCTGGATATGGTTGTGTGGCTGTTAAACCGAGTGTCTCCTTGCCTGTTATTAAATACTGCTGCAAGAAGGTTTCTTTATGAATCTGTTGCTCTGTACTGAACTGTTATGGCCTATCCACAATAGTGCTTAAATCTGTACCCTGTCCACAGCTGAGCCTCCAGTAGCTTGCTGCCTCTGACCACCTCCTCAAAATTGAATTTTTAGCTCTGGACAGACTGAAACCCCATAATAATTTTGAGCTCAAACCCCAGAGTTATTTCATAATAGCTCTTTTCCAGATCTAGATGTCTTATTATCATGACTGCACCATGAATCTGCTGCTTGGTCCAACTCAGTGGTCAAGCCTCATGTTACATGATATGCTTTCCTTTTTATTTCCTAAGTCAGGCATTAGAAAAGTCACGTGTTGTAACCAAACAAGGAAAGAAGAAAAGAGTAGGGAAAGAGAGGGTGCAAGCACAAGCAACAAGAGTAGGGAAAAACTTGCAGCACAAAAGGTAAAACAGGAAAAGGCAGTTTAGTGTGACAACTTGATAAACAGATTTGATAAACAGTCTGGAATTTTGGTGTATGTTTAAATAGCACCTGTCTCTAAATCACTGACTGAATTCCTCAGTATGCTTAGATCTGAGACTGTTCATCAGTTTCAGCAAAGCTGGTTGTTTTGAACTGAGATTACATGATCGTATAAGCAGCAAAAATTGATTTCTGACATCTTCGACTTTATTTAGTGACAGGTAGGTCTGAGGGAAAAAAATGTAAATTATTGACAGCAATGTGCATCAGAGAAAGACTAATTGTAAAGATCATTGATACACAAGATGTCTCTGCTGGTTCCCTTCCTATATCTTCCATTTTGAAACTATGCAGAATCACTTCTTTATTTTTAAATCTGTTGGAGGTTTATTGTATCAACTTTATCTTTCGACGTAAAATTTTGTTTCCCAATATTCCTTTATATGTTTCAGCTGAGTTCTGCTCTTATACCAAAATCCTTCAGGGCTAGTCTGAGACCTGTTTATTTCCTTCTGAGTCATGTTTTATTCTTCTAGATGTTATAGTGCAGCAGCTTCGTAAAGGCTAGGAGATGTTCACAAGGATCCCACCTTTTTCTCTTTGGAAAGGTTAAGTCTGCCTTCTTGAACTGCAGTGCTGTACATTGATACAGGTGATTATTCTCTGAAGTGTTTCAGTCAATCCCACTAAAATGTATAATGTAGAAATTAGGATGCTTTCATTCCAGAAACTTCTTTAGAGAAGCTGCTTCTTGAAAGCTGCTTCTGAATTTGACTGTCTTGAAATAAAAAGAATAGGTAAGTTATCAAAGTTATGTAAGACTGAGAACTGTTAGCAATCCTTTCTATTTGAACAAATGTCTCTACAATTCTAGATTCTAGAGAAGCATCTTACTTTTGCTATTTCTCTGTGTCAGCAGTGGAGTTTGACAAGAAAAGCACAGCAGGACCAGAAACGTCTTGCTTAAATCTGTCTGCAAAAAAGGGAAAATTCCCCTAAAGTACAAGTGCAGTAGGACATGAATTCAAACTGTAGTCACCACTAGCACGTGGGACCCCTGTTGATAGAAAGCTGCCTATTTATTCTACCTGAAGAACTCCTGTAGAACAGTTCAGCATTTCCAGTGTCACTAATAACTGGAGCTGGAAAAGTTCTGAAAAGAGAAGCATACATCCCAAAGTGTGCCAATCATCTCCTCCAAAATCCTTGCACAGGGATATCAGTGTGACTGGTAACCAAAAGCCAGAATGTGCCCTCATGTGTGTGCTTTACTCTGTGAGGACTTGAGAGGCTTTTTCCTCACACCATTTTCATCTCTGCTGCACTGCTTTGAGGTTCAAACAATTTATCATCTGAATTTGAAAACAACAGAAAATACCTTCTGTTTTGCCTTTGTCTCATTTGATAAGCATGCAGCATTATCCCAATAGGAGTTTAAGATGACAAAACATCAAATGAGACAGAAGGCAGGCTGAAACGGTTATGTTGTCATTAACTTACAGCACCCTTGGTTGTTACAATGTATTTGTGCTGTGCTGTAAGTCTCAAATGAACAATTTGAGAGTAAATGAATAAAAATGGTATGATAGGTTAGTGGGGTGTTCATGACTCCAGATGTTACAAACTTAAAAGCTTTCACTACTCCTGTTAAAATGATTTGTAAAACAGAAACTTGCTGGTTATTTTGGGAGCCTTCTTCCTTCCCTTTTGTGTTAAAGTACAGTTTGTGATGGTGATAACGTCTGAAACTATGGCTGTATCTTCACACCTTAGCATGTAGCACTCTGTTCTGGTTGTGTCGTCAGTCAGAACCCAAATAAATCCAGCTGATGGGGCACTAGCAGGATTCCTGCTGTTTGCAGTAAAACTTCTCCAGGGTTGGATGAGCCAGGGGAAGCAACATGATTCTGACAGCTTGGTGTAGGGCCTTGCTTTGTTTAATAGTCACTGCAGAGGACACTTTTAGGTGTGTTGGAAGGCACTGAAAAATATTGGCAGAGCCTAGCAAGGCATCTGACCCTGATCAAATATTCCTCTGAAATTAAAATCATGTTTAGCTATTCTGCTCAGCCTGTTCTTAGGTAGCTAATAAGGGAGTTGGATCCTCTTGCTCTGTTTTGAGGATGTCTTATTGAATCATGCATAGAATGATGTGACTAATTTGTGGAACAGAAGTCCCTGTGCATCAGCTGTTCACGGTCGTTTTCCTGGGGGGAAGATAGAACTTTTTATGTTAAAAGACACTGATCATTCTTTTCAGCATATCAAAGAACAAATGTACTGCAGGCTTTTCTATTGAAAAAAAAAGTAGTAGAACAAATGGCTTTTATCTGTATTTTCATCATTACACCTGCATAAATCTCACTGTTGCTAATGGGACTTGTGGCAATGTAGATAAAAGCCAGTCACACTGTTGAGATGTGGAGTCCAACAGAACAAGGCACACCACAGAAGCAGGAGGGTTCAACCCTGCAGGGACAGCCTGCAAGTGTGTGACTCAGCCTGCTCAGAATAAACCAAGCAAAAGGGTTATTAATATTAATAATAATATTATATTAATAATATTATTATAAAAGGTGTTCAAAGCCAAGGCTCTCCACATTGAGGTATCCCATCAATCTGATTAATGCAGTGGCTGTGCAAACTTACTGAATGCTCAACTTTTCTGCTGCTCAGATGGATCTCTCCAGAGGAAAAAAGTTTGGTCTCTGCATCCACTGAGCCATAGGAGCACATATATGTCAGTGATGGAAGAGACACAGAGCAAACAAAAATCAGCTGCACTCTGTGACTGGGAAGGAAGAGATGGGACTATGAGGGTAGATCTAGAGCTCTGAATTGTGGGCATAATGGGAGTAAAACCTGCAGGCTCACCTTGAAGAGTAGGAAGGGGGTGAGGGGTCAAAGGGTCAAACCTGTTGAGATTAAGAAAAAATGAAAACCAGTAAGCAGCAGGTTCGTAAAAGTATCTAGAAATATGTGATGAAGGACAACATTAACCTGAAAAGAATACAGTTAGTCCTCCCAGCTGATCACAAATGGTAATGTTGTCACTGTGAGCAGAAGAGGAGGGAAGTTGTGTTGGACCCTAGGACAGAAGTATTAACTGGGGTGGTCTGATAGAGAAACACAGAGTCACTGAATTCAGTGTTGACAAGGCAAATAAATTATGCAGTCAGCTTCATTCCTTGATAGTTTCTGAGAGGATGTCTACAGTACAGTTTGAGTTCTGCCCGAGTTCTATCCATGGACACTTGAAATCTGTAGACCAAAAGCAGCAGATACACTGCCACCAGCAATTGCTTTGACCTAGGTGAAAATAGTAGGGATTTTATTTTTTTTATCTTATATTTTGCTCTTTGAAATAGTGTGTGTTGACCTCTTTATTAGTGTAACATACAAATTGAATGTTCAAAGCAAAGAATAAGACTAAGAACTTGCTATGGAAGGCTTGTTCAAAAGAGAAATTGGGCAAGGAATGGTTTTGATCAACCCTCGCCTGGGATTCCACCTGTAAATGCAATTCTTGCACCTCTCTTGCTATCCAAGCTTAAGAAATGCAACACTGCCCTTTAACACATAAGTCAGAAAGGGAGGCTTTCTGTAAGGTGGTGTGGCTGCTGCTGTCTTGAGAGTCTCCTTTTCATCTTACCTGGGGCTGTGTGACATTATCTTTGCTGTCCCATGGCCTCTTTATGTCTGCCAGCATTTTCTTTCTTGAAAAAACAAGCATACTTGTGACATGTGCCTCTGAAAAGGCACTCTGTTGTCATCTGATATATTTGGATATTCTCAAGTCCACAGAAAAAAATGGCAAGTTAACTTTTCATCACAGGATATTCAGAGTAAATAGAAAAATAAAAATCTTACTGGTCCTTACTGCCCAGAGGAAGTCTATAAACAGGACTCCCAAGTGTGTGCAAGTAATCTTCAGAGGGATTGAAGAAGTGTGGTTGAAGTGTGAGTAATTCTACTTACAGAGAATCTGCAACAGGAAAGGCTGGCAGTGGAAGTATCCCTGTTGCTCTGGTAGGACAGTGACCTCACAATTTAGATCGATTCAGTAGAACTTTCTTGTAAGCAGATTAGTTCCTGCCTGTGTTGCCTGAAGAAGATACAAGGTGATTTACTTACAGGAATGTAAGTGCAAGCCTTTAAATAAAAGAACTGCTATTGACTTTGAAACTCAGTTACCAGCACTGATGAATTTTTGAAGTCAATTTACCATCATTTAATACTATTTTAGAATAGCTGTTAGTGTGTTGCCTTTTTATTTCTGCCAATAAACTTCATAATAGTTGCTGAAGCAGGACTGAGAAGCCTGTGAACACCATGGAGACACTATTTTTTTCAGTGTTCTTTGTGACATACTCATGATCTTTTTTTCTTTGCTTCCTTAAATTTTTTTTAAAACTTCCTTATTTCATTTCTGTTCAGTGTGTGTGCTCATTTTAGTGTAGTGTAGTTCATTGTGGGAGTTATTTAATGCTCACTTGTGAATACTACTCCAAGGCACCCAGCAGGATTAATATCTTAGTAGCCACTCAATCATCATGTTAGCTGTAGAACAGAAGAGTTATATTGGAAGTACTTAGATAAATCTATTTCCTCAAAATGGCTGTGTGCTTTCACTTTGTCAAAATACCTGCGTGTTGGCTTTCTTTGCTGCTTAACTGCTGTTCTGTCTGTTCCTAACTTCCCCTGTTCAACAGCAGACAAGCCCAGGGAGCACTGAATGAGTCGGATGATCCCGAAACAGGCTGTCTAACTGATAACAAGCCAACTTCTCGACACTTCTATCCTGTCGCCTTGCTGCTTGTCAGCTCACACTTGCTGGTTGTGTGGCTTATCTTAAGTCTTGCTTTGCTATTAGCCAAATATCAATAAACTTCACTTGTGTTCCTTTCTTTTCTACAAACAGCAACAAACTAACTCTAGAGAAAAAAAAGGAATTATGTTGTAATATTTCTACAGTCTCAGACCCCAAGGATTCATCTTTAAGATACCAATGTCTGAAATGTACTGTGTTTTCATTCTTTTTTTCTGAACTCCGAGAAGTATACTATGCATTGAGTGAATTGATTTGCTCTTTCTGTTCATGGTAAAGCTTTCCCACTGTAACTAGCGCAAAGAAAGCCCACTTACAATGCTGTCACTGTATAGAAGTTGTGGAATCCTGAATGCTTGAACCCCTCTTTCCAGAGTAATTAGTCTGACAAAAAAAAAAAATTAAAAATGAATTTGCACAACACAAACTAACCCCTAGACAAATATGGCAGGGCAGTGGTTTGTAAGACTTCTCTTTCATTGTGTTTTTTTCATTGTTACTAGCTGATGGGATTGTTTTCGTTTAATAAATGATTATTACTTTGCTGCAACTAACTCTTTTCTGTAGAGTAACTAAATGGAATAGAATAAGTTCTGTTTTGTAACGAAATTGACCTGTTTGTAATTGTTGCTTTAGTTGCTTTTGCTTTCAAGACACTTTTATATTCTTTTTAACAAAGTCCTGTTTATGTCTTGACTTTGGCACTTGTGACTTTTGTACTGTACGTGAACGAACATCTTTCCTTTATAAAGCAGAGAGGTGGATTGGGCTGTTTGAAAAGCCATTCTCTCTTTTTTTCATTGCAAAGCTGAACATACAGGAAACGAAGCAGAGATGAAACTTTCCTTCACTAGGGCCAGACTTAATAAAATGCCTTATTCCTAGAATGCGCATTTTAGGGCAATGTATACTCGCACATATATAGCAAGCAAATTGAAAAAAAAAAAAAGGTATGAAAAGGTTTAAAAGGCAAATATATTTCTGGAATTAGAACAAAATGTATCATTAAAGTATTTAATTTTTTTTTACTGAACTTTAAACCTCAAGGGCAGATATGTTTAGGGGGGATGGAAAATCTTATCACCTATTTCTGAGGGCAATAACTGTACTGGGCCTGGCCTTGGATTTAATTTTGTAAGATGTATCATCACTCGTGGAAAACAAAAATGTAGAGTTGAATCTTTGTTATTTTTACTTCAACTGTTGCTGAAACTCTGCAATGAACAAATAAAGCATATTTATTTATTCTGTGTTTCATGAAGTTGTACTTTTTCCCCCTTTTACTAGAGAAGGATGCCGCATAGAGAATGTTCTGAAGAATGTCAAATGCAGAAAGTATGCATTCAACATGATACAGCTGATGGCTTTCCCAAAGTACTACAGACCTCCAGAGGGGACATATGGAAAAGCTGACACCTAAGTTTAACAAAAGTGTAATCAGGAGCATACATCATGCTAAGTAGTGAATATAACAACCGCTGTTTGTGACCTATGGATTGGGAATGTGTAACCAGTGGAGGTGTTATTTTTATCAGGTTTTATCATTTTACATTAAAATGAATCTGGTTAGTCATTGTGAAAGAAATACCGTGAAAAGGCAAAGGACTGGATATTCTGAAAATCAAATATATTCAACTTGGTGAAGCTGAAGCTTAGTATGACTTGTAAGCCAGCTGGAATTAGGTTTTGGGGTCATTTGATTGAAGATTAAAAAGGGAGATGGCATTTGCTGTAGGAATAGAGATTAGTAATCTGAAGGTGGCATTCTGACTCCAAGCCAAACCTGGAGATTTGATTTAAGGGGTCTCTTGCTGCTGGAAAAGGTGTTTTCTGGAACCAGCGGAGCACTGAGTCTTGATCACTAGTGATTAAACACTTCACATAAATGTTTATGAAAGATGCTAATGTTAATACCTGGGATAAATAGAATTCTGGTAATTGCAATTAGCTTCTTTACATAAGCATGATAACTTCATAATGTGGTTTTAGTAATTGCAGACTGTAATTTCAGTAATTCCATTCTGATTCCCTGCAATTCATTTGGATGTATCACCCTTGGTTTTCTGTAGCCCAGCCAAATACCACTTATTTCACTTTCACATAAATCACACTGAAATCAGGGAGATTAATTCCACAAGGAAGGTGACCTGAATTTGACCTCCTATTTAGTGTAAACCTTTAAAGGAAATTTTCTTTAGTGGTAGGGAAAATAAGTTGTATATACAGGCTATGAAAACATGTATTTTACCAGAAAGCCTAAAATAAATGTTATGAGTAAAAGGCTGTAGTTAGCCACTGCAGCTGATTTATATCAAATTTGTAATGCTGCAGGTAGACACTCTAGGATGAAGAACTATGAGCTTTAAAAATGAATGTTAATGCTCTGCCAGCTTGTGTTAGTCCTGAAATTTGTCTTGCAAAGAACGTTTGTGTTTTCTAATTGTATCTATTTATTACCTTCTTATGCCTCCCAGAGAGAAATACAATTTAAAACTCCCAGGTATTCACTGGTTACTGTCCTTTATGTAATGCATTCTTTTCCTATCTAGAGCAGAAGTATGAGAAATTTATCCTAATGAAACTACCTTGGGAATTTGAGCATCTGTAGGAAATTGTAATTGCCATGGATAAAAAAGTAAATGTTTGTTTACTCCTGTGAAAGTCAAAGAAATCTCTATGCACTATGAGTTATAATTTGTTCTTTTTAGTCTATTGATACCCCTTACTGGGTATAAATCTGTAACTTTAACAGAATCTAAAAGCCTGATTCTGCAAATTCTATTTGGGTGATCCTATGGAACTGATCAATCATTTGGCTAAAATTAAATCCATCTTGTATACCTGCAAGATCAGGCTTTGGAGTTTGTAGGAAAACATCAGAAAGAGATCCTTGTTCATTGACTTTAGTGGACCCAGAAATTCACCAGTACAATACGTTAATTAATTGGAACTTTTTTCCCAAAGAAAAGTAGGTAATGTAAGTAGTGTTTTGGTGCATTTGTTTTTCCTATTATATAATGTGCTATATATAATGTGCTTCCTTGTTTTTGGAATGTATTACTTCAGTAGATGGCAGAAGAGTTGGCAATGCATCACAGATAAGCTCAGACTGATGAGAACACAATGCCTTGATTTCTTCTTGTCATGTACCAGTAGAAGTGGACAATACTCATTGGGTGGCTGGATATGTGCATAAATTAGTGTTTGGGTCTATGAATATAATGTAGCTTATCTGTATGAAACTTTTTTGTGGATTTATGGAGCATAATCCTTCCTTAGGAAAATAATGTTTTCTTCTGTCAGGCTGCTGCACTAGCCATCACTATATACATGTTTATTATTAGCTTAAAAAGCCCTGCATGTGCAGTTTAGAGATAGTGATAAATTCCTCATGGATCTCTGAAATAACCCCCAGGAATTCAGTGGAGAATGCCAACCATTGTACTGTAATTCTGAAACTATCTGTAAAAATCTCAGCGGGGATGGTGTTCCCTGCTGGGTGCTACAGCTACCTAGACGTCTTTATCTGAGTCCCAGTGGCATTCTGTCAAGTTACAAATACGAAATTATCTAGATTTTCTTCTCAGGAAAATAGTCTTTCAAGAGTATGCCTCAGCATTTTAATCCTACCTGGGCTCTAAATTACCATTGTCACTACCATGTTATTTTTGTGTTGAAGTTGTTTTTCACATTGGAGCCATGGATTTGATGAGGAAAAAGAAAAAAATGGCACTGGATTACTGTCCTTTTTGTTTTAACAGCCATTCACAGTATATTCTCGTGAAATTAAATAATCTCTTATTTGCTAAAGATAATTAAGACAAAGCCCCAATCACATCAGTGGGCTGCAGTGAAACTTCATTGTGCTTTGGGCCATTACAGAAGAGTTGCCTGGGGTTTGTGCTAAATACTGAAATTTTTCCCGCTAGTTTTTGGATTGGAACACCTTGTTTAGGTCAGGAGAGCTTTGTAAAAGCTACTGAAGTGCTCCAAGTCTCCCAGAAAAGGCTCTTTGCTTCAGTAGCAAAACGGGCCCAGGTGTTTCATTGTTTGGTCCCTGCCTGCTGGGGGCAAGGGCTGTGCCATCAGCTGAGTTATCAGCTACCATGGGCTCAAAACCCATGGGCTTTCTGGTTTGCCTGTCAGGAAGAAACAAAGAGGGGCTTGCTGCAGGTTGATGGTTGTGTTACCTGGGGTACATTTACTCCTTGTAGCAGCTGCTTCCAGCCCTGTGGGTTGTTTGAATGGCTAACAGAGGAGTTAAATCATCCCTGGGGTCTTGCACATTATCTTGTAGCTCACTGTGGATATCAGAGGAGTAAAACTAAAGAACTTAATTTTTATAAGCCAACTACATTCATTGTTTTGCAGAGGGATAAGGTAAGCATAGTGGTTTTGGTGGTGGCTTCACAAAAACTGTTCCATGCCTGCTCGCTTAAAACTTTTGTAAGGTGTAAAATAATCTGCTTTTAGGGGAGGGCAGCTCTCAAGGGCTAAAAGATGAAAATTCAAAAATACATCTAGCATCTAAAGCCAAATTTTGTCTTACTGAAGATATTATTTGTAGAAATCAAATCAGGATCTGTCTTGAGGAATCCTGAAATAAGGGCTTCTAGCTTTCAATGTTTGTACAATGTATCACACACTTAACTGGGGGTTTTGTACCATGCCTAAATAGAGAGCTAGTATAAAATGCATTAAAAAATAAAGAAAGAATTGTTTAAGTAATTTTCCCAGAAATGATCGTATTATTGTTATAATGCATAGCACGTCTATGACTGACATTAAGCAGGCAGGTCTTTTTTTCTGAAGTCTTTTGAGGAATTTAAAATACATTCTGGTTAATGTTTATACTTTGACCTTTATGGAGCAATTAGGAGACAAAAAAAATATTTATGTAATCTGATTCTTGTCTGTGTGAAGCTGTGTATTTTGATGGAATTCTAGCAATGTCTGTGTTATAAAGAAAAAATAATTTACGAGGACAACTGAAACAAAATATTAACTGAGAAATAGCCTTAATGAAGTCCTTTGCAATGTTAATTTTTGTATTGTCTGAATTTTGCCATTACATAAGTGAAATGAGGAAATTAACAAACAATTTTGTGTCTAAATCACAAATCCTGATGAAAATTCACTTAGTTGCAGTGGAATAAATTGTAATGGTATTCTAAATCTTCACTAGTAATTTAGGTATAAACAAGTGAAACACTTCATTTTGAAGCCTACTCTATAATATGCTTATTAAAAGTTTCAGGAAAGACTTATTTTTATTTCTAGATTAAACACAAGTTCCAAGAAATCCTATGGTCCATTAAAAAAAAAAAAGGGGGGCAGAAAATGCATTGAATGTCAACCAGTGTAATAAAGAAAGCAATTGCATTGAAAACTATGCAGCAAAATTACTTGTGTGAATTAATGTATGTAATAAGTTAACAGTCTTAAATGAATATTGTGTCAGTTGGTTATGCTGTAAACTAGAAACCATTGATATCTATATTTATGTTCTTTTTTATTATAAAGAGGTGTACTGTATAGGCAATGCCAGGAGACATGAATTTGCATCTTGCTTTTCCCTTCCTTGTGGCTTAAAAGCAGATGTTTACAATGGAAATGCTTTAAAGTAATTTGCTCCTCTTGAAAACATAAACTTACCTTGTATATTGCAAGTTTACAAAAAAAAAAAAAAGAATCATACAAATGGTTTTTTAGAGAGGGGAAAAAAAAAAACTTCTCAGGCTTCAGTCCTTAAAACATTGCTTTTTTCTCTTAGTCATGCAACACCTCGACTGTTGTGTTGCCAAGCATTCAGCTTGCACTCTGCAGGACTCCAACGTTTATTTCCTCTTTCTTGCATAGCATCTGCTGAATAAGTAATGTAACAACCATGACTATCAGCATGATACTCATGATCCAAGGTTAAAAACTTGCATTTGCTCAGATATGAGCAAATACTTCAGAATAAATAAACTATAAGACACTTGTGAATCAGTGTCTCCCTATTCCAAAGAGCTGAAACATTAGAATTTGTGTGCTGACTGGGAGAAAAAGTTACACCAGGAGTCTGACTGTGCTAGAAGAGTGCCCTGGACATGCCAGGTTCAGGGTGGTGAGATTTGAACCACGCTGCTCTTACTTAGATCTCTAACTGTTGGCAGTGGTGTTTGGTTACTCTTTCTATGCAGGCAAAATGCTTTATAAGTTTTCAGCACTTCTGTTTATGAATAGTCTGACTTCAAAACTTCTAAAATCCCAAATTACTTTGGTACTTGTTTTCCTTTTGTGTACTTGTCCCTTGTGAAGTTCCTCTCTTACATTCTGGAGCACACAGGGCTGTGGAATAGTAATGTTAACAGGACCTCAGTTCACAGCTTGTGTTTGTCCACAGAAACGAAGCACAACAATAGGAATTCAATGCTTTTTATATTTCAGGACTTATCATTTTTGTTTCATTGCTGTCTGTAAGCCATGTCCATTGTACACTATGTGTATATTTTTATTTAAATAAATGTAATGTTTATTTTTTATGTTTCTGACTTTTTTGTTTGTTATTCATTTTTCATTCTCATTGCGATGGTGTTGCCCAGAGGGAGGATTGTCCATGCTGATGAGAGTGTTCCCTCCTAAAGGAGCTGGTGGAAGGCTACTCACAGGTCCTATCACTGCTAGGAGCAAGGATTTAAGAAAAGTGCTGATGCAACAGTTAAAAGCCTGCAATGGGCAAAAATTTAATAGTTCCTATTCTTCTTAGTCTTACCACAACTTTCATCTTGGGACCAGGTGGGTCATGCATTTTCTAGTTCAAAGCAAACAAAACTTTCACATGCCCATAAGGAAATCCCTTTCACATAACTGTTGATCTATAATTCAGGTGGGATCAACACCTTTCATAATGAAGACTTGTAAAAAGCTGATGAGTTGTGCTTTGTCTGTTATTACACTTTCACCACCTCAGTGATGGATTTTAGGAAAAAAGCACGGGTTGCCTCTGTGCTGGTTTTTTGAGCTGCTGTTGGTATCTAGATTTATTATATGATCTCTCACCACAACAAAAGGTAAGTTCCCTATGGTTGGCTGAAATGTAGCAAACAGATCTTTTTAGGTGTATGATAAAATGTGGCTCATCTTTACTATCAGTACTATGAGTAGAAGGTTGCTGCATAATTTAGAATCTCTGTTTATAGGTTAGCACTTTTAGTTTTACTGAGATATATTTAGTGAGATTTTAATTACTTGCAAGGTTCTTGATAACCTTTAGAAAACACTGGGAAATTAGTGGTTCTTATGGAAATAAGTTAAAAAGCTGCTAGCATTCAGCTAACAGGAGCCTAGGAGTTTTGTCTCTTACTAATAGAAGTGAAAGTCTTTTAAAATAACTTTGCCTCACTTTGCATGTTTATGGATCTTATTTTCCACATCAGCTGGGAGCCACTTTCTTCTCACGACAACGTAAGAGAGAAAAAGAGAAAGAACCTACAACTGTTGTGAGATGATAGAATAATATGATAGTAAAAATATGTTCTCACCAATTCCCTTTCCAATGTCACTTCAGAGCATGCTTGAGAGTATGACCTGATGTTTCTGAACCAGAGTCTGCAGCGTTCTGCACTGGGCTGACCATTGCTGCCACTAAGAGAATGTGTACACAAATGCTGCTTCTGCTAGGCACGAGCTTTCCTGTGAGTTTAGTGGTGAATCTTGTACAAATCACAGCCTTCAGCAGGTATGTGACAGATGCTGTTTATGGAATTAAGGACGAGAAGGTTCCAGATGCAAACTAGACTTTGTGCTGCTTGCTCTGCCCTTTGCATTTCTGTGTAGGCTCTCTGTGCCCAGTCCTAACCCAGTACATGAATGGGAAGTACACTTGTTCTGCTGCAGGAAAAATTCTTGACATTATTAGAGGAGTGGATGTAAACTGCTTCCAAATAAGCTGGGATAAGAGTTTAAATTGACAGGGTTTTTTTTCCAAGTGTTTATTTACTTATATATGCATACATATTATATTTACATTTTAATATTTTCTACATGCTGTAGGATAGGAAAAGGCAGTGACATATAATCAGTTGAAAAATGGAATTTGTGATATTTCTAGCAGTCAAATACAGTTTTGCTATCAGAAGTGTGGCACCAAAGACAGGTTCACATGAACAAAGCTTTAGATTGTAGCGTGCCTGGTAGCATGTGCTGACTCTAAAGGTAAGTTGCTTCTGGGGAAAAAACAAACAGAGAGAGAGAAATGGGCAAGGGCAGGTGTTTCCCAGGCTGGAGTCTGCCATTCCTGTCAGGAGTTTGAAGATCTCAAACCCTGGCTAGCTGTTCCCTCCCATAACTCTGTTGTCACTAGCTTGCTGTGCGTGTGTCTTGGAGTATCTCACGAAAACAAAAGGCTTCAGTCAGGTAACAGGAGGAGGAGGAAGGAAGGGGCTGATTCTGTCCCAGCAGCAATCACTTCCCTGAGTGTCTGCCCC
Source organism: Acrocephalus scirpaceus scirpaceus (assembly GCA_910950805.1). Taxonomy (NCBI): domain Eukaryota; kingdom Metazoa; phylum Chordata; class Aves; order Passeriformes; family Sylviidae; genus Acrocephalus; species Acrocephalus scirpaceus. The sequence continues at coordinate 71,595,897 of OU383778.1, read as the reverse complement.
AGCAGGTGCAAGGTTGGGAGAATAACAGAACAAGGAAAGAAAACTTTGCTATCTTTCCCCAGAAAAGTCTACATGTTATAGCCATTTCTCATGGAACAATAATTTTGATTGCTGCAATTTACAGGACTGCTGACTTGAACAGAATTAGAACAACTGTCGTAGATAAGCAAAGCAGAATTCACCCCTTGGGTGATATCATTCCTCAGAAGTTTCCTTTTAGAGGCAGAAAAGTTTAAGGTCTGGACCTGAAGTCATTATTCACAAGCAAAGAATCAGAAATGGGGCACTTCAGGTGAGAAAATCCAAGGACCAGGTTTTGTGAAAGGTCTCAGAATCATTGACGTTCCTGAAGTTTGTTTCAGAAATGCGAAAAACATTTTGTTTGTACAAGGTCCCACACAGGAAGAACTTATTCATGGTCAGGACAAGGAAGTTGATGGCAGTTTCCTGTTAGTTATGATAAGTAGCTGATGCTAATGAACTTGCACACAGAGGGAACTCAGAGTTCAGCTCATGGGATATGTGTGAAACACCCAGCAGATAAACATGTAATAAAAAATAAGAAGACATGTAATAAAACCAGGGAGCAAACTGATCTACAGGCTAGGTAAGGAAGGTTATGTCTAAGCTCTGTATTTGCATTTTAGACTGCATTCAACTTTTGTCTTCACCTGAGATGTTCTTGGAGTTGGAAGATTTTGCTGCTTTGTGACTGTGGTAGCAGCTTCTATTGACATAGACTACAGGATTATCAACATAAATATTAAAAAAAACCTTTAAACAAGTAACAGGATTGTTGTAAGGGCTGTTCCTGATAGGCCAAACAGGTATTGTGCACAAACATCCTCATACAGGCAAAATGAATTTGAGGGAAAAATGGTTGTACCACTTTGTATATTCTCCCAGCAGCAAGGGACGAGGACAGTGCTCAGCTGAGAAGGTAAGGAGTGCAAGAATGCATCAAGGCAATCTCTTTAATGATTGATAAAAATTGTAATCACATCCAAAGATTACAAAACATTTTAGAGGCTGATTGCAAGTCCTGATATAAATAGTAAGTACCTGCTTGTAAATACCTCCAGTTAAGTTTAAATAAGTTAATTATTTACACTGTTCCATAGGAATATTTGATACAAACCAAGGTAATTTTCAGCGTGAATTAAAAACACCCCCCAAACTCACAAAATAACATTAACCAGTATAAAACAATACTTCTAATGGCTACCTTTACTTCCTCATGACACACCACCTCCATGCTTTGTTGAAAGAGAGGATTATTTAAAAAAAAAATTAAAAATCAAGGTTTTTACTTTTTAAATATCAGTATGGGAAATAGAAGCGATCATTTCTTGAGTGGGAATAGTAGCTGTTAACAGGTTTTTGTGTGAATCCTGTTAGCGTGCTTAGCTATAAAATGCTGAATAGGAGTTTTTAAAAAACAAAAAAGTGGAGCACCCAGTTTATATTCAGGTATTCATGGGCATAGTTAATGGACATCAACAGGGGACATGTGATCCTACACTTTTTTAAAAATTAACAGGAAAGCAGTGCACAACATGCAATTCCCTTTTGCATTTAACTTATTAAGTCAAATCAATTTTTATGAGCACATGGGCTAGAGTTCTGGCACTTAATTCCTTTTGATCTTCTGCCTGCTAAATTCTGCTTCCCACTGTGCCACCATGCAGTTTATTTTTAACAGATAATTTGTTTGGACACCATTAAAATGAAAATATTACAACTTCTAGCACTACTAAGGCACTGAAACACCTGTCAAGTTATTGACTGTCTGCATACACACACACAAATAGCCATTTGCACAAGGGGAAATTATGTAGAGTCAAGAAAATACTGCTGTTCTCTTCCAGAGCATGAAGAATACAAAATACAGGATCCTGACTTCTGCAAAGCCAGCATTACAGATTACTCCCACTAATTTCTGTGCTTGAGGATCTTTCAGCTCCCATGGCTGTTAGGTGTCTGGAGAAGGAGACTGTTATGACTTGACAGGTTTTAAATGGAAGATTTTGGGGCTGAGTCAATGGATTTTTCTTTTAATTACAATATGACGTTAATTCAAAACTCTTTCCCATGATTAATGTTCTGAAAGGCACATTTGCTAATTAGGGTTTCTTTTTTCAGCTGAGCACTATTTAGTGTTTGTATAAGGTGTTTTCTGTACAAGTAATGCACATCTTTGGCATGAGGGTTTTCCTTCTCCTTACATCTTTCTGTGAGGAGCGTCAGAAAATGTTTTAAATATTTCAATATCAATCATGCTGTGATTATACTTCCTAAGAAAACTAATAGTTCACTGACTTTTAGTGATGGGGGCCTACAAACAGATCTTACCCCCAGGTGTGCACCCCTTGAAGCAGCCAGATCCACACTGGTTTGAGCAGCAGGAGCTTAAATTGCCCCAGAGGTTGATGGATTGCTGATAAGGGCTGACAGGGCCCTCAGCCACCGATGTCATGGAGCCTCAGCAAAGGCAGAAAACAAGATCTTGGGCTCACACAGAGATTATCTCATTGCTCTCCTTCAGGGAGATGGGTCTGGAGAAGGGTGGTGGCATCTTAACTGGAAATAGAACTGTGTGGCTCCTTAGGGTATTTTCATGGTTTGTGATTGCACCCTCATGGATCATAAATACTGACATAATCCTGTGACCTGCTAAATATCCTGACCTTTTCTCTTGCTCTAACACCTCTTACTCCTTTTTAAGTAATGATCTAATTAATAATTCATTAATAATTAATGATTTAATGAATAACCTACTTAAGCAGATATGAGTTCATGTCCTCAGAAAGGATGGTACTACAAAAGACAACCAGACACACGAGAAGTTCCTTCTGTGGATTAAATACTCCGGTGAGTCTCAATCTGAATCATCCCTGTGTCAATAAATCCCTGCCACTATCAGCAATATACCTCTATGACACCACAGGAATCTTCTAGTACCTAGTTATCCTTGGCCAGATTGTTTTTTACAATCTAGCTTCCTGCTTTCATTGCTTGTCTGGTAACTTGGGAAGCTGGATGGAGAACTGAGTCGGGAGAACTGTTGTACAAGCTTTGCCCTTTGAGCCCTTGCAAAATTGCTCAACAGAGAACTCCTTTAAAAATTAAAGCAAAAGTACAGGCTCAGCAAACTGTACAAGTCATGCTACAAGTCATGCAGGTTATACCTCAAGAGCAGGATTCAGATCCACCAGGAGAAAATTCTGCAGGACATCTGTGCCTTGGGCATGCCAATTGCAAATAGGGAGCACTTCAGTGAAACGTAGGGGTCTGGATCAGTTCAGATTTTATTATGCAGTAGGGAAAATATGGCAGATTAACCTTTTTGGATCTAGGTTACATTAAGTAAAATGTCTACTTATCCAAAGCCTGGAAAATTTATGTGTTAAAGTGAATGTTCACTAAACTTGTTAAGAAGACAAAGTTATGTGGATTCCAGTGAGAGAACCAAAGCCTGGAACCTGTAACAAAATTATTCTAATCATGAGGCAAGGGGATCAGCAAGTACCCACCTAATCTTCTGCACGATAATGGAGTTCAGGAAATGTCAGGTATAATTGCCAATTACCTTCTTCAAAATGCACATTTGTTTCATCTGTCAGGTATTGAACACATTTTGTTCTGACTTTTGTTGCATTTCTTTAAGTTGGGCTTGTGTTTTGCATCCAAGGCAGGATGAAGGTAGATAAACTTGACATTTGTGTGTGCACATTTAATTTACTGTTTAATAGAAAATGATCTGGTTCTCCAATAAAGTTTTGAAGTATCATCTGCTGTAAGAATAAAGTGTACATCCACAAATATGAAGTTAATCTATGCTTATGGAACTCAAATAGGACAATAAATTTGACAGCAGGAAAACAAAAAAAAATCTCTAGAAATAACATTCTGACAATGTTATTCATAATATAATCAAAACCCGGATTTGGGTGGAGTTTTTATATATATATTTAAAATCAGTTAATCAAGCAAATGCCTGATTATTTGGAACAAAAGGTATGTCACTCTTGAGTATTGAGTTTTAGTCCTAAATTTCATTTTGATAGGTTTGGTTTGATGTTTTGATGGGGGTTGCAGTTGGGGAATAACTAATACAGTTTTTCCTATAAAGTCCTTACTTTCAGGTTGTGCTTATCTGGAAAAAAAAAATACTACTCATTCCAGCTGAAATTAAATATTACACAAATGAAAATATTTATAAAAATTAGCCAAATCTGTCAGGAAAACTAAGTATCCTGGGTGTTGGCATTCTAATTAGCATGCTTCAAACTTAAAAACCAGAATAGCAAGCTCAGCCCTCTTGCATGGTACTAAAAACTTTATTCCACTTCAACAGTTTCTTCAATCATTTTCTCCCAGTGCACTGCTCAGTTCATGACTGGGTTTGACAAGGAAATGTGTCATAATATCTCCTATTTCTGTAATGCACTATTGAAACAGCAAAATGAAGATTAATAGCAATTAAGGCAACTTAAATTCCAGTTCAGCACACAAGGCAGATAGGAGTTTTATATCCATTCCTATCTGAGGCAGCTGGATGTTCATACTTACACATCTTTGCTTCCCTAAATCAATCCGTGTCACAGGAGCTTGACCTTGGAATGTTGGCAGTATGTTCAACTCCTCTATTTCTTTGTCTGGTATTTGCTACAGTTTTTATTGGTTGATAATTTTCATCCTGTCTAGAAAAGGGCATAAAGCAAAAGGTAAAAAGTTGTAGTGCACAGAAATATGTATTTTTCTTCATAACAATGTGTGTATATCTATATTGTGCAAAGGTGGGAATACAGAGAGGTAACACTTTTTGTCTCCATACCTTACTCTATAGCAAATTACCATCACTGTGGTGATATATTCCTGAGTCTGAGATGTGGACTTCGGCAGTGAAATGCTACTGATCACAGTTTTCCAAGTTGCTAACTGCATTGAGATTTTGCAAATGATGCAAGATGTAATACATTGCCATCAGTTCTGAGACTGCAATCTAAATTTAATGCTGCTTTATTTCATTTGATCTGCTGGAGGAATTGTGATGAATTCCACACAACAAAATGTTTTCCAAAAGAAAATTAAATCTTTGCATTTCTCTCATTGATAAATTAGGTACCATTAGGACAATCACATTTTAAGATGGCATGGGTTTTATAGGATGGATCTTTATTATAAGTCCATATTTTATTAATTATATTTGTAGGTAGTTGATAAGTCATTCACTGTTTCTTTTCCCTGTAAAGACCTTTATAACAGGTTATTTATATCTGAACTTACCATAACAAGGAGAACAAGACAAACAATGGTCCAAAAGGATGGATATGGGAAAAAAATATTTGTGCATTTCTATGGTATGGCAGATCCTATTGCTTTATTCAAAGAGTTTCCTAGGACTTGAGGCCAGAAGAAGTGATGAACTCCTCCATGTTATAAGAGGTACTTCTACTTTAAACCAAATTACTTTAATTAGACTGAAGGACTTCACTCTTTAGAAATACGTGATTAATTGTTTTCAAAACCCAGAAATTTCCTTAAGTCCCTTGGCTGTGATATGACATGAACCAGATAAAGTATGCCCAGTTAATCCCACATACCTGAGAGCAATACAAATCCCAAAGCCATTGCTGGTTCTTCTCAGAGAGTTTCCCATCTGATCATGACTGATACCCCACAAGTGCATACAGCCTCCTTAGTGGGATGTGTAGGAATCACCTGCAAGCTTTCTCCTGTGCTCTTCTCCATCAGGAGTGGTTATTTTATCCAGTGTTGCCTACTGAATCCAAACCACTCAGCATGGAACATAATTGAAGCTTGGCCATATTTAGATAAAGGAAGGAGTACTTTGCAGCTTAGCTCATGTCAGGTTCATATGAGGTAGTCCTTAGTTTTAGGACAGGCAAGTCAAAACCAGCAAGTTGAAATATATAATCAAGTATTTTATGTTAAAGTGGAGGCTTTATGTCACTTCTGTTGTCTATATTTAGTCTAATTGTCATTTACATTCCCAGGAGGAAAATGGCCACAGCCAGAAACATCATAAATCCAATTCTTTAAGGAATGTGTGACCTGTCCTCTGAAGATACTAATCTTTATCTAAGTTAGTAAAGGACTAAATATGGAGTTCTGAAAAGCAGTTTAGACACCTACAGCCAAAGTTAGGATTTCTGAATCCTAACCACAGCAGCTGCCAGCTGTCAGTGTTGTTCAGCTGAGGAAAGGAAAAGCAAGCTGTTGTTAAAAAAGCACAGAGGAGCCTAAGAAGTGTTAGAAAAAGCATTTTTCAAGAATGCTTAAGGTATGGAAAAGCAAGATAAAAGCTGTTTTAAGGAAGTGAACATGGGTTTGTCTAGATATGTCTGCACTATGTTGCCAGTCTGCAAAAATTCAGTACCAAAAATCCTTTTTAATAATCAGGAAGCGCATCTTGAGTTTAGCCAGCAACAACATTTACTCTGCTGTGACATTAAAAGTAAGTAATTAATGACTGTAGCCCTTAATCTATTTGCAGACAAGACAGTAATATTGAAAATTGGCTACTGGTCAAATTGCTTCTCTACTTTAATTTTTTACTTGGTGAAAGGAAGGTTTGAAATGAAAGGTAAACAAAATACTTTTCAGCTACATGTAGGGACTCTTAGTGGCTCTCTCTCTCTGTGCTAATTCAATAGCAGAGCCTGTGCTGAGCCATAAGATCAAGCTTTTTAACTTGGAAAGGTTAGAAATCATTGTTATTGAAAGCAAGGCCGACAGCAGAGTGGGTCTGGCTGTCAGTGGAATACCTGCCAGCCCTGTGACCTGAGCAGCAATGGGAGGGGATGCAAGACTGCCATTTCAAGGGAAAGAACCAACAGCCACATTGCTTTAAGCATCTGGATTGTGAGATTAAGCTGACAAATAAAGCAGCAGCTTGAATACCATATCCTGAATTCCTCTCTGCAGAGACACGCTTCTCTGAGCTTGGAGGAACTGTAAGGAGTTGCTGAGACTTGCACTGAAATCACAGAATAATCACAGCAGTGCTGACAAGAAGTTTGTTGGCAGTCTGCACATCTGCACAGCCATAAAAAGCAGTGGCATTCAAATATGCAGCAATACACTGACTGCCCCAAATACCCCTTGGTCTCCTCCCTGCCAAAATGGCTTCCCTTTGTCTTGAAGGAAGAAAGATAAATGAGGAGATTCTTTCTTCAGAAGCTGCTGCCTGTCAGTGGAATAGTGAATAGTCAGCACTTCCAAATTTAATGGCACCTACTTCTCAGTCATTGGAACAGAATTAGCTACTTTAACAGACGGGTTTAGCAATCAGTCCAAACAAAATCAGTTCTCTCTGGGAATATTAAACATCTTGGGACTGAATGTGGAAGGGTTGGGTTTTGTTGAGGTAGGGTTTGGGGCTTTTGTTTCTGTCAGCCCTTCAAGATCCATTCCAGGTGTAACCACTAATGAAAGCAGCCCTGAGTGCAAACCCTCTGATGCAAGCAGAACAGAGCTCCTGGGTCTGGGGCCAGAGGAGGCAGCACCATGGAGAAAAACAATCAACCCAAGGGCTTTCCTCAGTTCCTCACAGAGACATGCTTCATCATAGGCGTTGTACATGGGCAGGCGGGAGTGCTGTTCACATCCAGAAAACCGGTGTATTTTGATGAATCTTGCTAAGTTAATTTGTAGTGTGGAAGGGAGACAGATATATGGCGGAAAAATGGCTCTGAGCAAGAGCCAACATCTCACCTTCCTCTGCACCGCCATCCTGCTCCAAGAACCGCCTCCTGCAAAGTCTGTGTTTTCCAGAGGGGAGGTTTCCAGAGCTCTGTGCTGCTGTCCCCACTGGGGATGCCCTGCAGGCTGCCACAGCTGTCCGTGACCCTACTGCCAAAGCTCCTGGGGCCCGTCTCACTGCAGGGGCGGGAGAACCTTCTGGAAGGTGCGGGGAGAGAAGGGCACCTTTGGGAAGCTCTGGGGAGCGTGTTTGAGGAGGGCAGCCCTTCTGAACGGTGTCGGAGCCCTGGGGACACACAGGGAGAGCCTCTGAGGCCATGACGGGTGTGAGCCCTGGGGACACACAGGGAGAGCCTCTGAGGCCATGATGGGTGTGAGCCCTGGGGACACACAGGGAGAGCCTCTGAGGCCATGATGGGTGTGAGCCCTGGGGACATGCAGGGAGAGCCTCTGAGGCCATGACGGGCGTGAGGCCTCCTCCTCCTCGAGCAGCCATGGGGTCTGTGTCGGGATGGGGATGTTCCCCCTGAGGAAGCTGCCATTTTTCAGGAGCCCCAGGGACACACAGGGAGAGCCTCTGAGGCCATGATGGGTGTGAGCCCTGGGGAGACACAAGGAGAGCCTCTGAGGCCATGATGGGCGTGAGGCCTCCTCCTCCTTGAGCAGCCATGGGGTCTGTGTCGGGATGGCGATGTTCCCCCTGAGGAAGCTGCCATTTATCAGTAAGGTGAGGCAAACCTGCCACCAGTCAAAGGCTCCATCTTGACGGGATGAGTTGGGTGGGAAGGGGAGATCCATTTTAAAAAGAAAAGAAATCAGCTTTTTCAAGAGAATCTTGTGGCACAGAGCCTTCCCACTACTGCTGCGTTGTTTGGAGAGAAGACACAGGTGGCTTCCCCTCAGAGCCGTGACAGGGTCAGGGTGGGGTCCCTGAGGGGATCATGCCTTCCCCATGGCCTCAGCATGGGCAATTTCAGCAGGGAATTGGTATTTCTGAGGTATTTCTGGTATTATTCTGGTATTTTTCTGGTTATTCTGGTATTATTCTGGTATTTTTGATTGCATCAATTCTGCCCGTGCAGCACAGCCATGGATGGCAACACTATGAGGAAAACTCAGGAGCTTCACAACTTCAGAACCCTTTAATCTGGAACCTAAGAGCATGTAAAAGTGAGTACCTTTAATTCCCTTTCTGTTTTTAAAAAATCTGCTTACAGAATGAGAAAGAACAATTGAGAGCAAGGTGCCTGTGACAGATTCCAGGAAATGTACTGGTGGATAGTTTCTTTTGCCTTCAAAATAAATGGTGGTATTGAAATTCCTTGCACTGCTGCAATCCCACCCTGCTGGCTCTGGCAGCTGAAATTGTTAGGGAAGATATAAAATGGCAAAAGAAACTACTCTTAAGAATTAAAAAATACTTAAATATATATATTTATAACTCTTTTTCCCCAACTGATTTCATATTCTAGAGCTGATGGGAGCACTTATTGTGGATGTTATCTGGATGAACAATTTTTTAAGTGTGAGGGTGTGATAGCACTTAGATATCAAGCAAGGCAAGGAAAAGTTAACACTGGGATGAGATTTTTCTCGATCAGAGTGTTGCGTGGGTTTTTTTTTTTTTCCTGCTGTTTGTAACCACTTGTTCTGTAGCTTTACAATATGGTTCAGCAAGCACTGAAGAGGACAAGGTGACCTTACTGCCACCTTCATGACATCTCTTGGTCAGGAGTCAGATCAGGATGTGTGGGATTTAAGTACCTCTATCTGTCTCTTCATGCAATAGTAATCATCAGATTTCAGTTCCTTGTAAGCCTGGTTATGAAATTAATGATACCACAAGTTATGTGGACTTTGGACACTATTGTGTTGTTTTTTCACATTTTATGGACTTACAGCCTCAAGTGAATACACGTGGCATATCAAATATAAAACTTAAACAAAACATTTGTTCAGGCACTAGAATTTAGTAAATGCTTACCTATGTGTAGCAGTGCCCTTTCTTTCATTTATAGTCTATGAAATCACTGTATGACTTACAAGCTCTAGTGACCTGACAAATATGGGACCTAAAACAAATACTTAGGGTTTCCTGTTTATTTTCTTGAAATAAGATGAACTTTTGCCAAAGCTGGAGGCCAGTTTGCATTCTAGTGCACACTATAGCAGTGCATGGAAAGTTTCTTACACTGACTGTTGATTATTATTATTCCCAGGCCATGAATCAAGCCTGCAAAAGCATAAATAATTCACTGTAGTTAGACAACAGTTATCATACAAGTTAGGCACCCTTACAAATTGAGATTCTTGTGTTTCAAATCACTGTTGGACTATTTTATAAAAACGAATTTGCACTTTGATGGTAAATTCAACAGAATGGTGCTATCTGTTTCTCCTGCTTTAAAATTACTGTACAACCCAGCTGATCTGGAAGCAATCTTTATTTTGTTCCAAGAACTTCAACATACTGAAGACTATGAGTACTCCTTTGCTGAGGAATTTGAGGCTGCAGAAAAGGACAGAAATGCTTGAACATCTGTGGTTAGCTAAGATCAATTGATGTGTGACACTGCCAAGGTTCTGAAATGGTTTTTAGTCATATGTCACCAGATTCACCAGAGAATGAGAAGATTCCTCAGGTGCACTGGGTTCCCAGAACTCTGTATAACACCGTGATTTTTCACAGGAATGAAATTGTCCCTTAATGCCACCAGATTATTAATGCCAAGTTGTGGCATTTTACAGTTAGTGTTTGTCAGTGACTGTCTCCTTTTGACGCTGTGCCATGCTTAGCCAGCCAGGAATATCAGTTGAACCAGTTTGATCATGTGTTTGCAGGGATCTCTGTGCCCAAAGCACATGACTTGCCATGCTGTAGGACATGTGGGTCTTTACAGTGTGTCTGTGTCACTAATGTGTCACTAATGGACACAAGCACGATTGCTGTACAGCACCGACCGTCCCATCAGGATTTGGGGTGGAGGATAGAGCAGCCTCCATTCCAGAGATGCAAACCAAAGACAGAAGTTTATTATGGCCAAGTTTTTTTAGGTGGAATTACAGGCATATTGGGAAAATAGAAGTGCATGTTAAATGTGCTCTGTGCACTGAATTTCACAAGTGGCATCTGTAAGGTAGCTTCCACAAAATGTATTGCATGTGTGTGTGCAGCCTTTGTTTTGTTCACTCTCCGTGCTCTGTGCACAGAATAGCCTGAGACTACCCAGCCAAAAATTCATGGGGCCTGTGCAGAGATCTGTGGAAGCATTCTCTTCAGTTTAGCAATGCAAAAGGTTTCTCTGAAGCTGCAATGTCTCCTGAGGGGCCACTTTTAACTGTTTTTCTCATAGCTTTAAAACATATTTCCTGCTTTTCTCATAAGAGTTCTCTGTTCTGTTTATCTGTGCAAACAAAGCAACACTCATTTAATTCAATTATGGATCAATGTGTGGTGTTGTACTTAACAGACAGTAGGGTGTAGATGCCTGTTCTGTTATCAAGTATAAGTGATGAGGACTTTTCTCTTAGCCATGGAGGAGAGAAAAATTTACAGGCAGTGACCTGAGAGAAAATTTAACAATTAGATTCACAAGGCAGTGAAAAAGGGGAAATGCATCATGAGTGTAGACAGATCTGTTTGCTGAGGAAAACCACCGGCAAAAAATTGTTTGCATACACCCTTTAAAGAGTGTAAGTAGTGACACATACAGGACAATTAAGCAGATAATTGACATGTAGTGTAGTTGGATATTGATTGTTCCTCCTTAGAGGGAGCTGTAATTAAGGCAGTGATTTCTCTGCCTTCTGTTCCATGGACATGGCATTAACAGTTATGATCATTATATTCTTCGCTCTCACTAGCTTCAGGTTTTCTGTCACCTGGCACTGTGGCAATTATATCCTGCATATGAAACAATTAATTTTGTCTAGAACTTCTACTTTTTCCTTTTTTTTCCATGCCTGCAGTCTAGCAGGTAATTTCACACCAAGGACCTTATTACTTCACCTTTCCTGGCATTTCTCCTCTCCTTAAAACATTCATAAAGACTGTGTAACTGTTTCTGAGGTCCTCATTAGAGTTGAAGAAAACTTGCCAGGCAAAGAAATACTTTAAGAAATAAATGTGAATTTGTGTGTTTAAAATCTATCAGGATCTTTAGTGTAATTAAATTGTATATTACTGTTTTAAAACAGAATAACTTCTGCCATTTCTCTGTCACACCCTTCTCAAATTTTTAAACAGAAGTGGGTGTAAGTAATAGTGATAGAGCAGTTGTAAGCCCCACAGGACTGTCCCTCTCTTACCTGAGATTTCTTTCTACTGGGGAAAAAAAGAAGATTATGTAATTTTAAAGGTATTTCTCTCTTTTGTATATTCTGATGTCTTTCCCAAATGTTTCAAGCCAGAACAAAGTCTAGAATCTTGTAATGTCTGAATTTAGAATCTTCAACTCCAGTAGATTCAGGATTTGCATGTTTGGCTTCACACAAATCTCTTGTACCACGAGGTGTGGAAAGAACCCCCTTGCTTTCTAAACTCCTTCTCAGAGAGGAGCCTACATGCAGCTGGAGCCAATCTTGGCCCCAGACTTTGTCAATGGTTCATGTCCAAAGGATTATGCAGGTGTAATTGAGACTTTATCCAACTTTGTCCAGCAGGATTAGGGACAGCAAACCAAATTTATAGAAATATAAATGATTTATTACGATAATGATTAGACTAGAAGAACTTAATCAGAATTATTTACCACACAGTATAGGTAGCTATAACTAGAAGTATAGTGCACTATTTTTGGAGACATATTGAAGCAATTATATCAAAGCAATTATCTTGAAGCAATTATACTAAAGCTAGCAAACCCGTTATTAAGAAGAGATTGATGTTACTCACGCATGGCAATCTCTTTCACTCAGCCTCCACGAGTAACCTTGAGGGCTGTCCCCACTCAAGGGAGCGATCTCCACATTCACTCTGAGGAGGGGCTTGTTAGGAAACCTTCCTGTTAAGAGGTTGGACTGGGCTATTACAGTGGTACATACATAGAATATATCACTATTCCATGTTTTGATGTGTGTACGTGGATGTGTATATGTATATATAATGGCAAGATAAAGTGATTGTCTGTCAATCATATATTTCTGGGCCAGCAGTGTCAGCTTAGCACCTTTAGATAAGTTACCAGAAGTGTCACTTGTTTTTCCCTCTATTGGAGTTCTGCCACGTGTTCACGTCACTGCCAGGATGTTTAACTTTGGGACTGACGGGTCAGGCAGGTTTCAGCATTATCCAGCACCAAAAGCAGCATGACACCCCCTCCTCCATGCAGCACTGTTAGCTTTGCACATAGGGTATTGTTAGAGTGATTTTGCCCCTGCTCTGGGAAGAGCTTTCCTGCTCCACAGGTGCAGCTGGAGTTATGGATATCCATTTCTTGTCCCTGATTTTCACTGCCTGTTTGTTCTCTGCCTTTTCCTTGACCACTTCCTTTTCAGAGGAGGGCACTGCTGCTTGTATGTCTGTCTCCTCCACTCCAGCAGCGGCTCTGTAAGGGGAATTCTGATGGGTTGTGCTCCACCTTTGCTATTCTGCCATCTGAAAGCACACCCCACATTTTCCACCAAGTGCCAAGTGGGTCTGTGTGTTGCAGAGAGGGAGTTAAGTGGAAGAAAAATTTTTTCCTATGACTGATTCTCATTTGACCTTATGACATTTTCTCCAGCAGGAGAAGATTTAGGGGGACAGCTCCAGCCTTTCAGTAAGATCAAATCATTTGGGAAAGAGACAGTAATGGGAGGAGTTAAAAATAAACTGCCTTTTGCTTTTCCCACCCAGCTGCCTGAAATGATACTGAACCCTTTTCCAGTGTCTTAATAACAGCAAAATCCTTGGTGATACTTTGAGAGGTAACACCATTTGTGGAGTTTTCAAATGAAACTGCTCAGCTTAGCACTGCAAGCAAGTGAGCATTCAAGTATGATAAAAGCAGAGTAAAATTTTATTCATGTATTAAAATGTGTTCAAACTTCCAAAAGATGGAGGAAGAGAACATATTCCTATATAATTTCCCCCTAGTTTTCTCCTACTCATAATCAGATCTCATCTAGTGCACCATAACCGAGCTGAATAGAACTCTTCCATCTTTCAGTTCCAAATGATTTCATAATAAAAGGTAAATAAGAATCTGTTTACAGTAAAGCATGGCAGAATAGCTCACATATAATTCTATCACCTGAAAAAATTACAACACTTGCTTCTTTATAGATTTTGAAGGTAGAGTGGCTAGACAATGTTCTGTAACTTCTCTGTCTTTTAGAAGTGCACTTGATGTGAAGAAAAATAAGGATTTTCACTCTGATTTTAGGTGCATTCACTCCCTTCAAAACAAAGTTGCTTTTACTAATCTGACTACATCAGTGGCATATTTCTTCGTCTGATATAAAATCAAGAGAGGAGTGAAGAGGAAATCAGAATGTCTTCAACAAGAGATATCTGTTAATACCAAAATATGCTGACAGTGAAATTTCAGAACAGTTTCAGCCTTGCTCACTTGCTTCTAAGTAGGAAGCCAGCTGCGTGATTTTGTTTTGGCATTAAAGTGATGAGTTCTGTTCAACTCAAAATTCAGCACTGAATGCTGAGTCGCTGTAATCTGAGACAAAGTTGATTTGGGATGAGGAAAGATTTTATCTGAAGCTGTGATCAGATCTGTTTACCAAATATGATAAAGCTCAAGTGCACAAAGTTTGACTCTTCCTCAAAGGAGGTGCTGGAAAAACATGTAGCATTTTTTCTTGAGGTTAATGAGCTTTAGACTGCCAACCTTAGGCTGCTAATGATAAATACACACTTAAAATATACTCATGATTAAGGTACTTGTATTTAGATTATTTTGCTTTATAAGTGCCTTTTTATTATTATTTTATTTCAGAAAGATTAATCTTCTGGCTATGCAGGGTATTCTGTACTTAGGGTTTTGTTCAAAAATATTTTCTTTCCGTTCGAATCAAATTGATTTTATATTTCCTCATCCAAAATTCAGCATTGAAAGATTTCAAACTGCTGTCAGTTGGAAATGATTGCGAATGAATCTTTATTGAAAACTATAGCAGTGAGATAATTAAAGTTTACTCTTCTCTTATACTTGTGATAGTACTTAGAATTAGTTTTATACTCCCCAACAGTTTTCCATTAAGTGAAGAGCGCAACTTTAAAGAAGCATATTTTTCACTGGTCTTTGTTTGGTTTTTTTTCATTCTGGGGTATGTTAAATTACTCAGGAAGTTTTACAGGAAAAGTAGTGGCTGAAATAGAAGTGGAATTATTGCTTAATTATCTCAGTTTTATGAATAAGCCAGCATAGACTTTTTAGCTTGGTTGGGAGAGAGGCCCCATCATCTGTATTTCATAGTTCACTGGAATAACTAAGACTGGCATGGAGTTTACAAGTGCCAGCTTCTTGCTCTTGCACTGGATTCACCTCCTGCAGTTCTCCTGCACTTCGGACGTCCTTTCACATTGTGATGGCAGAAATCCAGCAAGATTTGATCTTGTACAGTTCTAGGTGTGAAAGTTGCCATTTTGGTGTTACACTGACTTCCTTGGTCTGAAGGTGACTAGGGGGTCCCTGGGCAGTAGAACTGTTTGTCCTCCCATCTTCAGCCTCTTTGTCCTGCAATGTTCAGATATTCCAGTATCCTGCTTGGTGCTGCCTTGGAGGCCACCACTGTAGGAGCACAACCATTTGTTTGTCAAAAGTGTTGTGGAGAAAGCATTCTTGAAAGGAATTTCCTCATGTACACTGTGCTTTCTTGCATCTAAATTACCGTTTCATGCCACTGAAGGGGAAGGAAGGGGAATATGAAGTGCAATAAAATTGCTGCCTCTGTGAGGCAGGTTAAGACATGGCTGTGCTTGAATTCTTGATGAACAAGGTCATTTATGAGCTTTCCCACACAGAGAAGATGTGCTTAACATTTTCTCCTGATACACTGTTCCCATACGAAGAGATCATGTACCACATTAAGGAATGCATCTTTTGTGATCTCTTCAAAGAAAATTCTAGGAAAGGTGAGAGAGAATCCAGTACTTCTGGAGACGTATTTAAAGCCTCTGCTCCAAGATCATCTTAAGGATTAGGCAGAGATTTACTTAGTCATTTTGCCTTCAGTGCTGCTGACATTTCTAAACAAGAGGCTGACAATAAACTAACACAGAATGAGTTCATGCCTTGAGGCTTGTTCGTACCATAGACACAGCAGTCTCCATAGGAAAAAAAAAAGGCAGTGCAGAGGACAGGGTGTGGAAGGCTCTGCTTGAGACCCAACATTTCTCATGTCAGCAGTGTTTAGATTTCCTGGTGTAAAGAATCTTTCAACTTCAACAGATATCAGATACTTTTTTCTTCTTCATCTTTTTCTTAATCCCAAGTTGCCCGCAGCCGTTGTAGAAATAAATAATTCTGTCTGGTTCAGCAGATGCATGCCTGACTTTTAATTAACCCAGTGAACACATATAGATCAAATTTGCTGTATCCATTCATCTGTACTTGAATTAGGGAGAGGGATGTCTTCAGTGCTGTAATGTAGCAAAGTTTGTTTTTAATTAACCTGATTTGCACTTGTAAGTGAAAGCTAATTAGTACTGCTCATTCATTGTTTATATCTAGGACCACGGGGAATGATTTGATTTTTCTACCTACTTGGTTCTGGACCATAAATACACATCCACTACCTGCAACTTTCAGGTTTTTCACTGAACTGATACTAGTATTTGTAGGAGTTCATATTATACAACAACAAAGTTTTCTTAGGGCAGGATCCCTGAAAAGATTTTTGAATCTGTCTATTTTAGCTCTTGCAGTATGTAAATTGTGGATCTGAGTTTTGCAGATAGAACCTATTTTTATTCTTCCTAAGCAGCTGTGAATTATCCTTAAATAACTTCTCATTTTGATGGTACAACATACTGAATCATAGAAAACTGGGGCTTACAGAGCCCATCTCCCTCCTTCTTTCACTCCTGAGTGGTATTTAACTTGCTGGCACACCACTGAGTCTTCAGACAGAAGAAAAAACAGTGCATCCTTCCTCTGCCCCCCAAAAATCCAGTCAATTTTCCCCTGTGACTTTTGATGTTTAATCTTGGAAGGATTTTCCTAATGTCTGCCTGAATCTTCCTGGAATGCTGCGGACAGTGAATCTTTCAGGAAACAAGTGAGCTACAGTGGAATGGCCTGGGAAAGATGTTTCAAGGTAAAATGTATCACCGGAGGTCATTTTCCATGTTGCTACACAGATGCCCAAAGCTAAAAAAATACATTGCAAGTTAGTTCAGCCTGGTTTTCTGGAGGATAAAAGGAGACAAGGCTGGGACAGGATGCATTCTGAGCTTACTGGTTCCCTTGCAGGAATAAAGAAATACACCCCTGGTATTCTACAGCTGCTGTCAACTGGAGCTGGTTAAAAGGTATTTGCACCATAAAATGGCGTACACAGTTAAATGTTTTATTTCCTGACAGCTTTTCTGAATAAACAATTTAAGCTGGATTTCTCTGCACCAACTAAACTGCTTTAAATGTGCTCCAACTGCATCCTTTATGTGGTTTTTATTACTCCTCGGTGCATAAGCCCTCATAATCAGCAAATGGCAATCTTTCCTTGTAGAATGCAAGTGCAACTTCTTCTGTGAGTGCACCTGATTCCCCCTCCCTGCTGGTCTGTGCTGAGGGAGGTCAGTGCACAAACCTAGCATGGCACAAAGCAATCAAGGCATTTTTAGTGCCTACGTATGCTAGAGGAAAAAAAATCAGATTCCAGGGTAGGACAAAATAGGAACCTGCCAACTTGTCAGAGAAGTGAGTTGTTGGTGGAACTAAACTTCCTTCACCAGTTATGCTGTTAATGTGAGTGCAGGCTTAAACATGCTCCCAGATAGAGCCAGGCATGTTCCTGATGTTGCTGAAACTGTGATAGCTGATACATTCTTTTCCTCAGGTGTCACCTTCACTTTCAAACAGGGTCTCCTAAGCATTTATTTCTGCACAGTTTATATTGCTGAAAATGATTTGAAAAGCACATGCTGTGCTTTAACTAGTACAGACAGCCTTTGTAAAGGCTATATGGACTCTCATTATAAGCCACACTTATTTTTGTTTCAGATCAGTGAAAAAAATGGGCAAAATCAGAATAGTTTTCAATGAAGTAGGAGTTTCTGTACAGGGATTCCTCTGGTTTATTTAGTTCCTGTTTCTGGTTTTTTTCTGGTGCACAAATGTTTAAGTGACCTTATTGAATAAAATCTGAATAAAAATTGGTTAAAGACATCAAGATCTAACCTTTTATTTTATAGCTTAAGTGTGAACTTATCATGCCTTTTGACTTATCTTGGGAGTAAGGATGTGAAGTGACAAGCAGAAATCAAACCACAAAATAAGTTAATGGTTAAATATTTTAAGTTAAGAAACACTGTCTTTGAAGGTTCTCTATGCTTTAACATCAAGAGTCTTAATGGTCTGTATGGAATGGACAGCATTATCAAAGATTATGTGGAGACTTGTGTCCAGACAGGCTTTTAGAATGTCAATATATTCCACTTGACAAAGTAGAACCATTGGATACTTCTCTGCAGTGCTGCTGTTGTTGGAACAATGACAAACTCTCTTTTATTAGTGTTGTCCAAGGGTAAAAAAGAAAGGTAAGAGCATGTATGACAAGTATATTCTCTTGACTATTTTATTCCTGCCTCCTCACACCCCTCATGATTCAGCAGAATCCTAGTAAGAGGGAGGAAGATAAGAAAGGAGATTGGAAAAGGACTCTGCCTTTATGAGATGCTAATGTGTGCTTCAGGAAATCACCTGTCAACAGAGAAAGTTTTTCACTTTGGCAAATAATGCTTTTGTGCAGTGAAGGTGCCATGTTTGGAGAATTTGTAATGTCAGTGCTGTCCTTGGGTCCTTTTACTCCACTTTATTTCCCACAGTCTTTGTTGTTCTGTACTGACTGCAGCTTCATAGAGTCATAGAAGGGTTTGGGTTGGAAGGGGACCCCAAAGAACATCTTGCTCCAACCCCTTTGCCATGGGCAAGGACACCTTTCTTACTAGACCAGGTTCCTCAGAGTCCCATCCAATCTCCTCATCAGGGCAGCATTTTCTATCTATTATCAGCTGTAAATCCTGGGTCTTCATTTGCCATATAGAATTTTCCCTTTCATTTATTTTTCTGGAAGTAGGATTTTTATTTAGAGTATGATATAATTTCTCAGGAGTCAAATATGTAAATTCAGAATTCCCAGAATCTGTGGACATAGAGATTCTGCTAATACAAGCCTTAGCCACACCTTTGGAGATACATGGGTGTTCAACTGGCTATGTGATGGCCAGTCAAGTCTGATACAAGTGTCTGTTGAATGCACACAAGGGGACTTTTTATATATTAAAAAACCCCTCTATCTGTAGCTAGGTCTGAGCAGTGCCCAGTTGAAAATTCTTTCTTTCTGAGTTTCAGATGTGTCAGCATTAAATAAACCATCTTGTGAACTCCAGAGAAATATTCCACCATTCTTCCCCTAAGATAAATCAGCTGCTTTAATTTGTATTGTGGTAATTCCAACTGACCCTGCTCAGAAATTAAGATCATTCTCTGCCTACCAATTGAAAATTAAGCTCAGTAAGGAGAGAGTCCTTGTAGCAAGATGCCTGCAGAAATGATGCTAAAACAAAATGGATTTTGAGGTCAAGTTCAAAGTGACTTGATTAGTCAAAATGCCCAAAACTGGGACGAAGTCATCTTCTTTTTCAGTCTGTGTTGATGTTTTATGGTAGAAGGAAACATTGTTATTCTCCTGTAAATTTTTGTTTTCAAAACATTTGTTTGAAAGTGACACATATTAGATTTAACCTCTCAAAACTACATCCCTAGTTTCCAAGCTGGGAATTGAAGTCATTGGGTTTTTATAACCATGTAATGAATCCATGGCAAAGACCATCACCATGCCTGTGTATGACTTTCTGTTTAGCCACAAGCCAAACTAATTGGCAGTGGTTTGATGGGCACTTTTTTGGTATTACAGACCTCTCAACTTCTTTTTTAAGCACTTACAGGGTGGATTTCCACAGTGAAGAGACTGATTAGATGTAAAAATTTCCAGAAGCAGCATAACTAACCCAAATAACTAATATTGCTGAATTTTCCCTCCCCATTCCCTAAAAAAAAAAAAAAGTATCAGAGAATTGATATGGTGGCATAAGCACCAAATTCAGGACTCCTTTCATCAAAGTGCTGTGATGACTTTTTCCTTGCAGGAAAGGATGTTTTTAGGATGATTTGATAGTGCCTCCATCAAAGAGCATGGAACTGTGTAAACCAGGATTGGGCTGTGGGAAGTTTAGCACCATTCTTCTAATCTGTCTTCCCCTCTTTATATAAAGTCTCTTTCTTTTTTCTTTTCTTTTTTTCTTAAGACCAGAAATATAATATGTAGAGTATAATGTGTAATGTATAATGTGTTCATGCAATTTAGCATGAGTCATGTTGTAGTGCGTTTCTGTCAAGTTCTGGTTCCTTAATTTCTCAACATTCATGAGGCTAAGTTTGTATTCACATGGGAATGAATATGTTGTTCACATGGCAGATATGTTGTGCTAATACTGAAATACTCATGGAAAACTGAGGGGATTGAGGGGTGGGAAGTTCATACAGCTGTGGGCCTTTACAAGATGTCTTGTAGCCTTGTCCAGAAGCTTGAATGAGACCTTACAGTTTTCATATGAATTATCAATTTATAAATAAACCTAGGGATTCTTTCTTCAGAAGCCTTGAATTTTACCAAGAAGGGAAAAGAATAAACCATAAATATCATGCAATGAATCAGTCAATGCAACTGATCATTTGTGAGCTGTCAGATGTAACTTGTTCCCACTGAAATACATATAGTGTGGTAGTTGTCCTTATAAATGAACCCCATTTTTAATAGTTTCTCTGAAACTATTAGAAATGAAGCTCAGAATTGAATTGTTATTAGTAATATGCTTCTGACAAACCAAATTTGTATCATGTACTCCCAACAGTATATGGATTTACTATTAGTGTGTCATTTCTTCATTGCAGTATTCTCTGGGGATTTTAGATGGAGACTTAATAAAAATAATTAAATAGTGCGGTCCATAGCAACAACAATAGTAATAAAGAATCAGGCTAATCCACAAACAGATACTCAGAATACTGAAAAGGAGAACTATCCAAGGAGTAATCATAGTCTTAATACCAAATTAATCCTCTTGAAATAATAAGCTTTTCAGTCTGAGCTGAAACTCAGTGCCTGAGTGCAGCTTGAGACCTTTCATGAGATCTGAGGAGTACATGCAGGAATTAGACACTTTGAGAGTGTCAGAGTGCAAATGTCCTGGGGCTGGCCACGGCCTCACATCTAGCTGACAGTAAGTGGTTTCAGATCTGGCCTTCACTTGAGTAGCACTGCCTTTCCATGCAAGTTATAAAATAATGATTGCTTTTCCACTGCACAGGTGATGCCAGCAGAAAGGACGTGGTGGATATCAAAATATCCTGCTTAACTTCCAGCTCCCGATATTTCTGTGTTTGAAATCACTTCAGAGGTGAATGTGCCTTTAAGAATCTGGTAAAGCAGATGCTTGCATAGAACTTTTTAATTAGCTTCTCTCAATTTCCCTGTGGGGTAGATTGTACTTTAAAAGACAAGAGGATGAAGAGACCATTCCAAAGAATCGCTTGCAATCCACAGTGAATAAGGGACAGAGCGGTTAAGAAATCCATGGTGTGACTGAAACTGTTTCCCTGACTTCCAGTATTTGGAAATGCTGAGCAACTTGAGTCTCTTGAGCTTGCAGGTCTCTACCAAACATATTCTGAGATAAAATTGCATCTCTGATGCTGGAAAATGAAAACCTTGTGTTTTCAGGATGATAATGCAGGACTTGATCTGTCCCAAACTTACATTGAACTATTAGGAATTCTTTTCCTTATTTTAGAATTACAGGATAGCCTGAGTTGGAAGGAACCTGAAAAGATCATCAAGTCCAACCCCTGGCCCTACACTGGGCACCCTAACAGTCACACCATGAGCCTAAGAATGATGTCCAAATGATCCTTGAACTCTGCCAGGCTTTGGTGCTATGACCACATCCCTGGGGAGTCTGTTCCACTGCCCAAACACCCTCTGGGGAAAGAAGAACCTTTCCCTGATATCCAACCTAAACCTCCCTCGACTCAGCTTCTTGGACCAAGTAGGACTGGAAGTAGATTAATGGATGCACTGACATTTTTTTGCTCAATCAAGTAGTAAAAACAATTGTCTTATCTTCTTTGTAGCACTGGAGAAAGCAACACTCTGTCTTCTTTCCAGCAGTGGGAATTAGTTTTTACTTAGTTAAATGGGCAGAAGGTTTTCAAGAACCTTCTCTGCACCACAGAAACTGTTCAGTACCATAATTCTCTGTTTGACACACAAGTGTTCTGCCTCAACAAGAGCCAGCTGTGAAAGTTATCTCTTCTTGAGGATCTGCATAAACAACTTGAAAGTTCATTCTTGACACTCCTCATGTAGTTTCCTCCATCTCTACCCAGCCTATCTAAACCAAAAAGGAGGCAGAGTTTCAAGGGGTAAGAATAAAAAAGGTGGATTTTTACCTATGAGGAATGTGGCTCTTTGGACTTCCTGGCTGACTGCTCTGCAGAAAATAATAACCTGAGATTATTATTATGAGCAATTATTTTCTCTAAATTAAATTTGTGGAGAGATGCAGTGTTGATCAGGCTGTATTTTTAAGTGTAGACATTTTATGGTCATTATGGTTGACATTGTCATTACTTCAAGCAAACTGCTTTTGTTGGCAGTGTCCAACAGCTCATCCCTTTTGCACATTGTAGTTGTTTCTCAAGAAACCTCTTTTTACTTGTACGTCCTTTATGATGAGAAACAACACAGCAGCAGTACAATTATTTCTATTTTCCTTCATTAGGTTTGATGAAAAATCAGTGGCAAGTAGGACTCTTTCAGGCTTCTGTCGCTGTTAATTTTTTATAGAATTCACAAAAGATGAATCAATACCTTTGTTTGAAAGTATCCTTGGGGATGTTGCTGGAGAAAATGATCATGTTTATGCTTGTTGTAGACTTTCTGCACATGTCTTGAACAAACCCTTATATTAATTTCTGAATCTACTACAACTCTGGCTTAAATATAAAACAAAATTCTGGCTGATCTCATGTTCAGAGTTTTTTGGGGGGGAGTAACAGGTGTTCAATGAATAACCTCACGCTTTTAAGACTAATTATTTTCTTTTTTTTTTTTCTTTTTTTTTAACATTGTCATTTTAAATTAAATGAAGCAATTGCCTAGTACATATTTTTCAATTTTTAAAATGACAGGTTAATTACTTGTCCATTTTGCATTGCTGGGAGATACAACTTTGTGAAATGGAGTTACAATTTCTGGTATAAACTATTTTTGATGCTTTCAGTTAGAAGTGATTGTACTGATAGCCTGTGTTCTTCAAGGGTCAAAATGAGTTTAGCCACCTTGCTTTTCAGATTAACTTTTGAGGTGTGTGGTCAGAAAAGTGAGGTACTCAGAGAGCCCTAAGTCCCCAGCCCTCTTTCTCTTTTATAGAGATTTATTCCTGGGAACTTGCTAAAGTGAGCACTGATGCTGATAGGAAGTGCTCTGCTGGAAGATTCTGCAGCTGAGGGTAATTGACCCATGGTTGCTTCAACTGCACACAATTTAACAATGCCATTCAGTCTCCCCTGAGTGTTGTGAAGGAGTGTTTTAAGGTCATTTAAAGAATCCATTTGCAGTAATCCAGTACAGCTGGAAGGCCCTGTGGCTTCTCAGAACAGGCAGCTGGAAGCCAGGAGGTTCCAAATTCTCTTCAGCTTCCACTCTCCACTCGTGCAGGGTGTGGCTCATCACCTTCCAGCCTTAGCTCAGCACCTGCACTGATACTAATAATGGATAAAGAGCATTCCTGAGGCAGTGAAAGTTCCTCCAACATTGTACAAAACTGCAAAGGAACCAAAGAGTCTGCTCCACCAAAGCTGATACACAGCAAGAACACAACAGCTGAATTTTTAAAAGCCACTTAGTTAAATATGGGCAAAGCACTTATTGTGTACTTATTATATGTACCTGCTGGTGGTTTGGGGCTTACTCCTCCTCCTCAAAGGTTTTACTCCTTCATCATTGCTTCCTGTGATGAAACCAGAAGCCCAAATTATGAATGTCTGATAGAGGCTGATGAACTGCAGGAATGGAACCTTGCTATTAGACTATAGCAAACATAGCACCTTTGAAAAAAGCTATAAAGGATTCAGGAAATAAAAAAGGTAAAAATCAGGAAGTAGTTGTGGATAGCATAAAATAAAGGCAGAACTTGTACTAACTGCAAAAAGTGTTTCTGTGATGCAAATTACGCAGGTGTCTGTCTTTATAGTTCAGTATTATTGTTGGAATGTTATTATCAAGGAGTTATTCTTTTTACTGAGGGGGAAGGTGCAGAGACAATGCAGAATCATGATCTGAATGGGATTAAAAGTGAGAATGAAAATAAAGGGGTTTTCTATCTTCAAGGTTTCCCTGGATGCTCTTCAAATCAAGAGGGAAATGTTATGGAACTAACAATGCAGTGGTGTGTTTCCTGCAAAGGTCACTACTGCTATACAGAAGATATAAGAAATAATTGCAGGGCCACAACAAAAGGGAAAATCAATTAAGAGCTGAAAAGTTTGATGTGATATAATCTTACCTGATAGGATATTAGGACTTGGATTTTCACGGATATTAGAACCTGGATTTTCCAAATGGATAGAGAGAAATATGGGTAAGTTAGAGAATGCAGCACTGGATGAACTAATAAATCTCTATTACATTATTACAAAATAGTCAACTCAGATTGCATAGACATTCTATTTACTGGTAACAGCAGAACTGTTCTAGTTACTGGGCATGTGTACACCCTCATTTTCTAAAGCAAAATATATAACTCTGTATTTTACCATATTCTTAGGCCTTACTGCATGAAATCCCTCCACCAGCAAGGAACTCAGCTTACAGTTGCCTCTATTTCTAGCCTTCTATTCCAGTTACCAAAGCTGGACAATCCCTGAGTACAAGTGGAAGACACATTTAATTTGTTGTGATAATTCTTAGAAAACTAGATTCAATTTGGACAGTAAATCCATGTAGTTGGATTACTATACCTACTACAAGTGTCAAAAAGATCAAGTGACTGCAACTAGGAAAATATATAGAATATTGAAATGACTCAGCCAAGAAATAACAGCATAAAAAAGGCCCATGTTGGCACTCAGGGGGCTTGATAAGCTCTGATGGTTCAGCCAACACTGAGATTTTAAAAAGATACCTCTTAACTGTTAAGTGCCGCAGAGAATTTGACAAAATTACAGTGTAATAAAACATTGCATTTGATGTCAAAGTGAAGCTTTGTGCAGACAGTGCACTAATGATATTACTCTCTGGAGTGGAAGGTGATGTATAAAATAAAACAGGCATGAGAAGGCTCTAGGCAGTGCAGGTGAGAATTCTTCAAAAGATGGCAAGCGCCAAGTAGAACATTTTAAAATCAAATGTGGGCATTAGAAAAAGATTAAGGTTTGAAACCATGGGACAGGAAAAGCTACAGAGAGATTAAGAACAACCTAGAAAAAGAAAGGGCAGGCCAGTCCCAGAGTGATGGCAGAGAGCAGGGCAGGAGGCTCTAGGCAGCGTGCCCAGCCTGCTTTGAGTGCAGCAATCCCCAGCCAAGCTCGAAGGGATGCAGGGCCCCAGTGCCCTGGCACACTGAGCCTGCTCCCCAAGGAACAGCCCTCACAGCACAGCTGAGAGCATGGGGCCATCCCTGCGCCCTGGAGCCCATTTACCTCCTGACAAGGCACGCCAGGGATTTCACTCTCACCTGCCTCAGACCTCTGTTTGCTGGGGGAAGGTGAAACAAAACAACTTTCACATCCTCTTAAATATAAGACATCAGAAATTACAAGTTTATACAAAAGTTAGGAGTTCTCATTATAACCATTCCTTTGACACCATAGCATGTTATTTAATAGTATGCTGTCAAACTGAGATGTGACAAAATATATTCAACAGATACTTTGGTATACACCTGAATTTGCCTCAGTCACATCTGGCAAAGGACAGGATGAGCAATGTATTTTTGGCAGACAAGCAATTAGTGGAAAATGGTTTTGATAAAAAGATTGTTTTACAGCTCAGTCAATTACACTATTCAGTGTTGCTCTAACTGAGCTGAGAAGAAACAGCATTTCCCATGTCTAGCCTCCAAAGCTATAAGAAATCTACAGCAGTGCAGCAGTATCCTTCATTCACAGATGGTCAGCTCACACACCTGGTGTGCCGCTGTGCACACTGTGCCTTGATTTTCTTGCCTCTCTCCTGCTACTGTGGCCCCAGCTCATGCATTGGGTTGAAATGTTTTGCAAGTTTATGCCAGGCAGCCTTTTCTGTGCCAGCAGTCCCACTGGCATGACTCTCCTGTTGCTCTCAGAGGGCTTTTAGGATGAAAGCTCTTGGGGTGGGGCAGACTCCCAGATACTGACACGGTGAATGTGTACAAGTAGCTGGGATAGATTCCAAACAGAGGAATGAAAGTTTAAAAAATACTACACAAGTTTCTCATATAGAAATAAAATATTTCATATATTTTCTCCTTTGACCACTAAATGCCAGCACAAAGTATTCAACATCTATTTCATTTCTTTAATTCTTTAATTTCATTTCAGTTCATTTTCTTCTTGAAGGTGTGTGTCCTGGAAACAGATTGATTTCAGTACAACACATGGCAGAATAAAGTTCAGGCTCTCCAGTGGGATTTGGAATCGGGTAGGTGCTGTAAAGTTGATGGTATTTCATAACTGAAAATCAAGTATGTTGGCTTGGAGGGGAAGCTGGTGGTAATGAATGGATTGATGCTGGCAGACATCCTTTGTGCAGGTTAGAATCTTGCTTCCATTTGTTATTCGTTTATATTCACTTGTATTGTTCTGAATGATCTTGAGAAGGGCTTGTCCAAACAAGAATGTCCTACATGGATTACTTAAACCAGCTTATAAAACTGCAGTGTTCAACTATGCAAAATAATGTGTGGAAATATTTAGTCTGGTTTTGGCTGTGCTTTTTTGTGATTTTTTTTTTTTTAATACATTGTAGGTAATTGCATCAACATTTTCTTTCAGCACAATGCTCTGGGGAAAAGATTGGTTGCCATCCTGGAATGAACATACATGGAATTTTTAGAGAGAAACAATGCTCAGTTCTGGTTTCTGTATGAAATGGAAATTCATAGAAAAGAGGGAGTTTGAACAATGGGCTACATAGATTAGGCAGAAAACAAGCTATGTGAATTTATAGAATTCCATTTGCATTATTTTTCAATAGATCAGTCAATAAGGCTGTAGAGAGTTTTTTTATTATATGTAGATGTCTTTGAATATGAAGATATGAGCTATTTTGTAATAGGACAAGGGAGAGTGATGAGGGTTTGATCTCAGCAGGAGCCTATCAGTATCTTGGGGCTGCAGAGAGATGTCTCCACATTGAAAAAATGACTGCAATGAAGTGTCATATGTCAGAACTTCAGTCAGGTGCCTGAGACAATCCTTCCTCTCACACTAACTTGGTTTATGGCATTTTTATATATGTTTTCTTTTCTCTGAAACACTCACAATTACTTTGAGTTGTAAATCACACAGTGACTCCCAAGCAAGGTGGGAGGTGGCACAGAGGCCCCTCTCCACTGCCTTTCATTCCCTAATAATATGGTCACAGTGATATTGGATGCCTGGGCTATGAATTTTTTTCTGCAGGTCAGAGTGCCAGGCACCTTCAAAAACGCTTTAATCCACTTTCCTAAGCAAGCAAGGTTCATATAGTCATGTCTGGTTTTGTCCTCCAATAATGTCAGAAATTGTTGGCTAATTTTAGTGAAATGGCAGGGAAAATTATAGTGCTAAAGGCAATCTTCTGTGGGTTTGAGGCGACAGATTTAATGCCATGGCAGAAGTTGTGCTCAGCAGGGACAACTTGTTCTGTGAAAGACCCTGGAGCAGACACCAGGGAACACCTGTAACAGATATATATCCAAAAATCCTTGGAATATCCAGGGAGCTACTGATTTCTGCTTGGCTTTTATACAGTAGCTTTACTGAGATTATCTTGGCATGTCTCAAGTAAATTCCTCATCTTTCATGGCTTTCAGGTCTCATCTTTCCTGGTCTATCAGCAGCACAGCCAGGCCTTCTTTTAAAGAACTAACATTCTTGCTTTAGCTGCAAGATTTAGGTCACTGATCATTTCTGCACTGGGTAATTCCCTGGCAAGTGAAAGGGTCAGCCCTGATGGCCTGACATTGTCCTCAAGCTTTATTTAATTTGAAGAGAAAGCTCTCCCTATGCAGTTTGCCCTGGCACTGCACCATTGGTTACACAATGGGACTTTCTCATGAGGGTACCGAAGCCAGTTCTTGGTGTAATATCCATCTTGTGGTCCTGAAGTACAGTAAACATAAAAATCTATCTTCCCAAAGAAGAATGAGGTCTGGGTTTTGTTTGGTGTTTGTTTTGGTTTTGTTTAAGGGAAAATGTTCTATCATGTCTCAAAGGTTGCCACACTTGAAAGGGAAATGTGCTACACTAAAAAGGCTTGGATCTATCAAGGCAAATTCCCCTATGAGATCTAAAAACATCACTTAGTACCATGTCTACAACTGAGAGGACAAAATCACTGTGAAAGTCATACAAGGTGCTGCTTTTTATCATCAAATGAAAACTACTCAGCTGAAGAACTGTGGGGTTTATGTGTAAAACCAAAGTAAAAAGAAGTAGATTCATATAAAATCTTTGTCACTCACTGACTGTGTTTCACTAGCTTTTTCAATCCAGTTTTCAAATTTACTCTGTGGCTCTATTATATTTTAAACATATTCATTTTACTCTTTTTTTTTCTGCAGCCAACTCTATAATGGCAGTTTTGGCTATTCAAATCCTTATTTAAAAATTGTTTACAGTGTTAATTGCTCGTTGAATGCTTCCAGTTATCTTTCTGGATTAAATTAATTGATCATGATTGCTCACTAAACTGATAACTTTTGAATCTTTTTAGTTTCATAAAACATGCTAAACTGATATGGAAAATCTAATTTTCACTGTGTAGAAAATATTATTTTCTTTTTATGAAAGAACAGGGGTGAGAAAATGTTAGGTAATATATTCTAGAAAATTATCACTCAGCACATTAAATCAGATTTTCTCTGAATCTTAGTAAGACCATCAAGTTGTTCAACTTCGGTTCCTAGACAAAAGAAATCACTGATAATTTATTTACACATTATCTTCAAAATCTGTGCAGTGAAATGCCATGCCAAACACACCATGACATATTCTCAGGAGACAACCAAGTTAACCCATGGGCTGCAAAAGCTACTGATGTAGTAGAGAAAAAAGCATCAATACAGAAATCTTGGTAACAATTTTTAATGAAACATGTATGAAAAGTGCTGCATTTCTCCTTACTAATTAATAGGGACTCAAAAAAATTAAAAAGTGAAGTGTTGTTTAAAAGTGTTTTTCTTTCTCAAGCGGAGCCTTGGGACTTCCTTTTGGTATTAAATCCATGTGACAAAATCACCCACTGATTTTAGAAAGGATTCCATGGCATAAAAATCCATCTTTCTTTACCTAAGGGGTAGATAAAGTCTTTTTTTATTTTATGGATCATCTCTTTTCACAGGATGATTTCACCACAGATTTTCAAGAGTAGTTATGATTGACCAGTGCTCAAAAATTTCTTCTGGTGGCCCCTCAGAGTAAGACAAGGATTGTCTAAATTAGGTTCATGATGAAGTTTGGCAATCAATAAAAGAACAACAAAAAAACCCATTCTCCTTTCAATTTGTGATACGTGTTTCAGGGGTTAGTATGTGTTTTCAGGGTTTGAGTGTTTTCAGTTTCATCAGATGTTTTCATGAAAAAAACAAGATTACAGAGGAAAGCAGTATTTCAGTGCAGATGTTGAAGGTGCTGACAGTTTTGGATTTTACCCAAGTCTGGTGAAAATTCCAAAAATAAATACCCATTCTTGAAAAGCATTAAAGCAAAGTGGGCAGCCCAAATCCCACACCAATGTACAGCCCATGCATGCATGGTACTGCCTCTGACACATGAGAAGCTGACAACTGGAAAAGAAGTGTCACACAAATAACTTCATTGGAAAAGAATAGCCTGCACTAGCATTCCTGTGTGCCTGTCAGAAAGAAAAAAGGTCCAGTAAAGATTCAATTTAGTCCTGTGTAGCTGTCGGCAGAGGTCTGCCCTTCCTGACCATGTCAAGCACTCCTGATTCTGAGAAGGGCTGGCTGAATGAGGTCTTGCCCTACATTCCTTTTCTGTGTAGGTGCCAGCAGGCCATCAAGCAAGGATTTCCAGTGAAGGCAAACAAAGGTGAATAATAATAATAATTCACCACAAAAATTGGTCCCAGTTCTGCACAGTGTGTGCACCTTTTCTCCTGTGAAACCCTAACTCCATGTGAAGTGGTAACACCAGGAGTTCCTTTACAAGAACTGACATCTCAGGGCGCTCGGCTGTGCTCTTCTGCTGGCTCTGCAGGTTTTTATGTAGGTCACCATGGAATGCCTCACTGGCTCCATGGACCCCTACATGCTAGAAAGTGATAATGACTGCTTCTCTTAGAACTTTAGTGGGAGAGGTAGGAGGTCAGAAGTTGAGACCATCCAAAAGAGAAGAGACTTGGCACAAATTACAGGAAAATGGTAGAAGGCTTTTAGCCATATATTGGAGGTAAAGTTTTTCCTAGAACTGCCTGACAGCATGGGACTGTCAGGATGTTGTCAGATTGCTGTTGCACCTCAATTAGTGTCTGCTTAGGTTGTAAATAAAGATGGTAAAAAACAGCCCAAGCAAAGCTTGGTCTTTTCTAGAAGCCTAACATAACCAGCTGTAATATAAATTAATAAGCAGATGAACCTAATTGAGGTTTGGAGGTTTTTTGTAATACAAAAAGTCACGGTGTCAATATCCAGTTTATATCTGATATATGACAGATTGTTACCTTTTCTATTCTTAGATCTCTCTGCCATCTTAGGTAAGAAAGCAATCTTGCAGTGCTTCCAGTAAGGTCTTCAGGAGACTTGAATTACAGCTCATATCACTGTAATTAAAACTCAGATTCAGGCATTTGCCTTTCACTTTATTCTACCTTTAGGTGGCAAATTAAGCAGTTCCTACATCTCCTTTCTATGTTTGAGAGAATTTTCTTCAAGTACAGTGAAGGGAATCTGAGGTGTAACTTCAGACTTATCCATCTTCCCTCTGTTGGCCACACAACTCTTGAAACAGAGAAATTTTGAAAAAACCCACCAACTGGGGACCCAAGAGGAACAGATACCAAGTATCTTTCAGAAAAGCTGCTCCATGCCTTCTGAAATGGCAAGGAATAAATTCAGATGTTTTCTTGCAAGGTGAGCTGGCAGAAGTATTCCCAAATCATCCTCCTGGATGGAATATTGTAGTTATCTTGGGAAAGGAACTGACTAGTGTAGATTAAATATTAACTCCTTTAAAGAATGACTTAAGCAGGACTTAGACCATTCCACTTGAGGTATTCTGGGAGAAAAAATCCCAGAGTTTTCATGTCCTCAGTGCATCAAGGTTTTTACTTTTATGAAAAGTAAAGGAAAATGTAATTTGGAAAATTAGATAAGGTTTCTGATGGGCAGTTTTGGTACAGTATGTCTTGCTAAGATCTATATACTTGTTATCCTCATTTTGTTAATTATGCTCTGAAAATATGCTTCTCTATTTGAAACAAGTGCTGGGACAGAATTATTTGGGGAAAAATGGATGTTGTAGAAGATAAAACACAGCAGGACTCTGAAGCTTACAGGAAGGAGTAATTTTGAGAAGAGTGAATGGAGAGGAAAGTCTAAGATTCTCAAGATCTGCACTAAAATTGTAAGAATTAAGATTATTAAGGTTACTCTGGAGCATAACACAATTTCCTTTTAACCTTCCTTTTTAAAGACCCCCTTCGATTTCATGAAAATATTTTTTTCCACAAGGCAGCTTAAACTTTCATCCTAAAATTACTTTTTCAGAATATATTACAGAAATACAGTTCAAAGAGAATAGTGTCAGAGGGCATTACATTTAAGTGTAAAACTAAAATGAGAAGAAACTGGTGTTATTCAAGAAATGTTCTCTATTTCCCTCAGCAATCATATTTGATATGTAATAATTTTTAGAAGACAACTCCAGGAGAAATATTTTCTTAAAAGTAGAATTGTTGCATAAGCTTGTGACCCTGGTCTTTATTACTGCCTACAGTCTCCTGAGGTTCTCTCCAGATGGAAGAGATATTTTTCTATTAGCAGAAACTCAGTTGAAAAAAGAAGAAGAAGAAAAATCCATGCCCCAAAAGAATAGCTTCATGGGAAAATATATTAAGCAGTGAAAGAACCAGGAAAATAGAGCTAATTTAGATTGACGGTGTTTTCAAACATGACAGAACTGAGTGAACTTTTTAGGCAAAATTGTTGTGCTAGATCCTTAGAGGACATAAATAATCATATTCATTTTCTTCTCCGTGAGATAAAATCTATATTTTATTTTTAAAGGCAGTCCAAAGATTTGGGGCTCCAGATTCTCAGAGGCACAAAAGATCAGTGTAAGCAGGATAGAGTGTCTGAGGCTGGATAAGTAGCATTCCTACTTTCTTTATCTAGGAAAGCTGAAAAAGATAAAAGTGGCCTACAAATAATTCAGATGATCTTGATCTAAGACGTCTGGTTTCCATGAGGGTTTTTGTCATTCATTCAGAAGAGTGAAATTACATTATTTCTGGGATGTTGCCACTCCTCTACTTGAAAGGCAGCACGGAATCAGCACAGCCTTCCTTAGAAGTGGGGAATGGATTTGCAGAGTCAATTTATGATCTATGACAGTCTGCTCTTCAACATCAGACTTCCTTGTAATGTGATATTCTTCCCAGCCTCTGGGCAAGGAAGAGTCAAAGGACTCAGGGAGTTTGAGAACTTTAACCTAATTGTGATCCTAAAGACAAATCACAAAGAGCTGCAGTTCCTGGGAGAGTCCTCTGCAGGACCCTGTGTCCTGCTTTCTCCATACCCAGGGAGAACAGGAGCTTCAATGAGTACTGGGGGAGAACGGGCTCTGGGTGATAATAGCCATCTGCCTGAAGACAGATCTCCTGCTCTGGGGGTGAGAAAGGGAAAGACTGGTGTGCTGGACAGATTCTTGATCCTCTCTGGTATGAGTTTCTAAAGGTGGCATCAGGCTGCAAAGGATTGCCTTTCCTTTGGGTGATTTCATGTAGTCCATGCAAGCTGCTTCCTCTGGATATGCTGTAACTGCCCCTCAGCTGGGAGTTACTGCTTCTCCTCTCAGATCTGACTCCTGACTAAAAAAATCTGGCCTTGCCATTCACCCCTCTCTGATGGGGGCAAACCTTGAAATCCAGTGAAAGAATTTGGTCAGGAGCTCAGTCAAAGAGGCCCGTGGATGCAAGTCTGTGAACACTTCAGAGATCACACAGCCAGTGTTTCCAGCAGCACTTGGCAATAACTCAGAGAAGCAATTACTGTCTCATAAAAGAATGCAAGATGAGTAACCTTTTCTACTAATATGTATATGTTCCTTGCCATTCTCTTAGGGATGCAAGGCTGTGTCTCACTATGTATTTCATTTCAATGAAAATGAGAGGAAATGCACAATTAATGTAGTTTACATCTCACATTTTTGGACTACTGGTGTCTTGATATGCAGTTACAGGCAGGTAAATGCCATTATCACAAGAGAGGCTACCAGTTCTGGGAGAATGGGAGCCAATTCAGGGCCCTCCTGCTCACATGCTGATGTAGGGATTTTTGTATTGGGAGGGATTTTTTTTAAATGTCATCAGTGAAAATAATTTGTTAGAGACACAGAGGAATTTGAAGAATCCTAGGAAAGAAATGTTCTTATTTTTGTTATTTAAAAACTTGTAAGCAGTCTCCATAGAATATAAATGCAGTGCAAAAAAAAGTTCTGTTCTTATCTTATAAATACCAATGAGAATGAGTCAATTAATGTGTAATTGTGCCAAGGGTTGTACTTATAAGGTGTAGAATGTATGAAGTACAAAATGAGGATTTCTATTCAGTGACAGAACAACTAAAATTAGGCTATGCTTTGAGTTGTCTTTGGCAGAAAACAAAACCTTCAAATGAAAAAAATGAAACCCTTAAAACATCTCATAATTCCACAGTATATGAGATCCATTGGAAAGCTCATTGACATAGATTGGAACAGATCCATTAGATCACATTCATGACTTGAGCAACCAAAACGTACTTTGAATTAAATAAAATGACAAAATACTAAATACCAATCTTGATTTCATTTTAATAAATTCCAGAGATGGATGGTTCTCATATACATATGCTTTCAGTTTTCACGTAAAGCATTTGAAGTTCAGTTGTATAATGAGGTTTCATACATTGAAAAATTGTAAATAAGTTTTAAAAAACAACCTAGAAAGGCATTTTTTTTCCAAAATATTTTTGGTGAAAAATAGCAGCATTTTTTTACAAAATAAGTTTTGTTTGAAAATTTGGACTAGATCTAAAATTTCAAATGTCAGCTTGAAAAATTCTCCAACTGAGACTACTAGTATATGAAGCTTCAGTTTGTTCTTGCTCATTTTATTGGAAAAAGATGCTGGAAGAAATTAAGCAGTATCAACATGCATCCATTCACATGCACTTCTTTGTCTACAGTCATGATCCAAATGTGATAAAAGATGGACAGTGTCCGTGACCGATCTGCTCTTTTTGTTACAAAGAATGGCAGTAGCTTCTGTTCAGAGTCATATTCCAGGCAGTGAAAAACAAAAGGAAGCAGCAGCTGTGCTGGAAATAAAGACTTTGTCTGTGCTGTCCCATCAGCTTGAAATCCCAAGCACTTGCAGGACAGGCCAAACCAACTTTTGAACATACATCTCCTGCTGTAGCTGGGTTCTTTAGCTTCTCTCCTCGGAAAAATTGATTTACATTATTTCCTCTTCACTTCATTTCTGCTTTTGCATGCTTACTTGATTGACCAATGACCTAATTTTTTATCATAATCTCTTTTTGCTGCGATATAATTTAATTGCAGAATTCCCAGGGAGGTACTTCAGTGGTCCTTCAGCTTTATTCAAAGGACTGCTTTTCTCTTTAAAATACTTTGCCTCTTTCCACAGCAGAAAGGGCAAGGGATAAAAAGGATTTGACATGTACCACTGAGTAAAAGTAATCATTTATCTCCAATATGAGCTTTCTTACTTTCATAATTAGGAACATCCTATGTGAATATTTTTTGCCCATTTTGCACCACCCCTCTAAGAGTACGGCTCCAAGGAAACAAAAAGTAAATTTATGTCCAGAAGAAGCATCTGGGCTAAATTCTGAGCTGACCTGGCATAGCCTGTCTGGTTAGGTGATGTGGTTTCTGATGGGGCTCTCATATGGTTAAGGAATGCTGTTAGGATTTGGATTAGTATTGACACCAGTAGCTACTGGTAAACCCTGGCTGGAGACAGAAGAGACTGGAAGAATCAAGAGGTTCTGCTTAAACCTGGTGGTGTTAATGATACAATTTTCCAAGTCTGGGTGGATAGGGCTGTGATTAAACTTAGGCTCTGCAAGAGTCAGAGAGCCAAATCTATGGTAAATAGAATTCTTTTGGTTAGATTAAGTGAGTTAAGGTTAATAAGAATAGCTCTTTCATACTGTCCAGTGACTTAAACATTCTGAAAATAGTAGTGGACTGCTCATTATACTTTGAACAGGTATTTAATTTTTATAATTCCCTTTTTGACCTATCCTAGGTGTGTCCTGAGGGTTTGTTGGGTCCTGAGGACTTCATGTGTGGGATCATTTGAATAAATGGGAGTCATAATGAAATAAGTATTCTGGATTTTATGTAGGTCTGCATGTCTCTGCATATTTTAGAATTTCATCTGCACTTTGTTTCTGAAAGAAACAGCCTTAATTCCCAATACTTCAAAACATGGCAGTGCTTCACAAGTTTTGCTGTCCACACTACTCCATGTGCATTACATATACAGACACACTACTGCATATTATAACGTGAGTGGGATAATGCACATTATAACATGTATGTAGTTACACACAGACACACACAATTAATATGTTCTATACAATACTAAAACTGTATTCTTTACAAACCACTATAAAAACCCCAGACCATGGCGTGACAAAAAAAATTAATTTCTTTTTGGTTTTTCTCTGGATTGCAGAAAAGTATTATTAAGAAAGTCTAGTCTTTCAAACATACAAGTATACTTTCAGTAACTGATTTTTTTTAGTGACAGAGAAAAGGTAACACTTCTGGTAAAAGAACCAACAAACCCCAAAAATTGCTATCTGATTCAACACCATTTCATAGGACTTCCAGAGAAAACAATACATTTTTACAAAATTGTCCTTTTAGAATTTGTTCCACAGACTTTAATCAAAACATTTGGCAATGGGATAGAGAGATGTTATGGGTTTTCCATCATATTCCAGTTTAAAATATTTTGGTTTATTTTCCTTTAAAGTGGGTCTCTGTTGAAAATCATGGTACCTGTTTGCTTCAGGTGACAACATTCCATAAAGGATGAGTATGAGATATTTTGGTAGTTTGATTTTTGCTTTGACTATAGAACTTTCTGACAGCTTGTCTTGCTGAGAAATCTTAGGTTATAACTTGAGTTAAACCGTCCTCTAATTTTTTCACACATTGCTTTTTCAAAAGGGATAAAATAAAGATTTTATGTTGAATTTGACTCAGCTGTGTTTGATGACATAAATGAGGGCCGAGGCTAAGCCTGACTGTGAAAGTGGGACCTTCTAAAGAATTCAGCTGTGGGCACATGAAAAGCAAAGCAGTGCAGCTTATTCACAGCCTCATCGCTCTTTTGAATTTGATGCTTTGATATGATGATTTGATATCACTAAAATGGTCAAACGTTTTAAAATAAAGAGAGCAATTGAGTTGAGAGATAAAATTAGAGAGATGGTACAAATTGGAGGGTCTTCATGTTTCACAAACTGCACAGTGCCACAGAATGAGACTGGAATATTTTTAATTATCCTTAAATGTGACTAAGCTGTATGTAGGTATCTGAAGCAGATAAGTCAAACAAAGAAACCTTACTCCTCAGTAAGAATTTGAATCATCTGAGATAATCAACGTATGTAGAAAATGAAATCTGATTTAATAATGATGAAATTAACAGAAAATTTTTATTTTTAAAAATCTGAAGGTTACTAGTTTATTCAGCTTAAGAGGTGAGGAGAGAAATAAGAGAGTGGAAGGATATCATAATGGAGAGAAACTGCCTCAGAGAGCAAGCTCTTTATTAAATCATTACAGATGCTGACGTAGGCATTGAGGGAAACCAGTGTTTCTGATTTGTACAGCATTTAAGGAGATACAGGCAGATCCAGAGGTGAGGAGTGAAAAGCATGAGAATTCATGTGTGCATTGGCTTTACTGTTCCTGGAATCACAAAGGTCATTGGCAAAGTTCCTGCTGACTATAAAGTCGCACTCTCAGGCCCAACTGCTCATTGTTGTTTGGTTTTTGTTCATAAAGAAAAGGGAGATTTATGAAACTGGAAAAACCAAAATTTCCTTGGGGTAATTGTGAGCTTTGAGAAGTTTAACAGCATTGGAAACTAGCTGCAGCTACAGTATTAGGCATTTTCCTTTACATAGGAGACTGATGAAGTTCTCTGTACAGAAAGTATCTGACCTTTCTCTATTTGCACTTCAAAAAAACCATGGCCTTTATTGTACTAGCAGTGCTGTTTATAATAATAGGGGTAACAGAAAAGGGATAGAAAACCTCTTTTTACAGATTTACAGATATGTGCACAGCTAAGACTAGCAGTGTTCCCTTTGGCCTGATTTTGTCTCTTTAGGACAGGGATGCATAGAATGGGCTATTAACTTTTTCATGTTGGACCCCTTCTAGTCTGCTAAACGTGGAAGGCATGCAAGGTAAGGTGATGGTGCTAAACAAGTTGTTTTAAGCACAGCTCCCAGGTGTTCATCAGTGAATGTAAGCCAGAAGATATAGTAATTATTCTGTATGAGAAACAGCATTTTTACTAAGAGATGCTGCCTGAGGCTTCAAGTTTAGGGTTGGATTATCACAACTCCTTCCTTTGCACTAGTGATTTGAAATATGTCTTGGTCAAATGAAATAATTTAGGGGGCATATGCAATCATTTATCAGTAAACCCAGAAAGAGAATCATAGTACTGGATGTCATTTACTCCCTACTCTTTTTGTAAACCTTACTGAAACTGCAATCTCCTCAGGGCAGTCACTGTCTGCTATGTTGTGTTTGTGCAATGTCTAGCAGAACATGCCTCTACTTTCTCTTGCCTTCTGAGAGCTGTCTCAATACAAAATAAGTAACGTCATTATGGTTCCACTGTATTTCCTTCTTGTAATCAGGCCTGTCACAATTCAAAAAATAACATCGCCAAGACTCTCAGCTACAATATCAGAACTGACAGCAGCAAGGAGCACTATTCTTTATTCTGAAAGGGAGTCTCCTGATACAAGTAGAATTCAAGACCTTTGAGAGACCAAGTACAATTTATAATTTATGTGGCTTCATGGCAGGTAGTGCAGTCTTCCAATAGGGGAGAGTAATGTCTAACATCTATATCACTTATGTGAGTTAAATGAGTTGTGGGGATTTGCGGGTAACGAACTGTAAGTTCTACTCAAGCTGAAGTGTAGAAGGTTAGTGTGGAAACATGGACACAGCTATATTTGAGTTTAGCCTATTAGCCCAAAATAGATCATCACTTCAAATTGTGAATTTTATATTCATGAATATGCCTCTGTAATTATAGAAGTAAGAGCAGCAATAATTACAGTACACAGTATGGAATCACTATTGAATAGGAGAATATTTCGTTGTTCAAGTAGTCCTGTTAGTACTGGGCTGAGTCAATTCATAGGAGACTGAGTGGAAATCAAGGCTCAGACATTTGTAGGCATTTGGAATTTGACTCCCAAGTTTCAA
The DNA here is from genome assembly GCA_910950805.1 of Acrocephalus scirpaceus scirpaceus. Taxonomy (NCBI): domain Eukaryota; kingdom Metazoa; phylum Chordata; class Aves; order Passeriformes; family Sylviidae; genus Acrocephalus; species Acrocephalus scirpaceus. Next base: position 71,556,985 of record OU383778.1, on the reverse strand, counting down.
GATTAGTCTGCACACCAAATTCCCATTATTTGTCTTGTAATTTTTGTAGTCAACCTCATAAATGCATGAAGTATATAGCATTTTAAATATTCAAAGTACTGTAGAGTCATTACTGCTAATTTTGTCCCTTTCATCCCCCCACAAAAAGAATAATTTCTTATTTCTCACTGTCTTTTTTCCCCTTCAGAGAAGTGTTATGTTCAATGATGAATATTGAGAATTTCCAGGGCCTCTCAAGTTAATGCCTGATTAACTCCTGCTTCAGATTTGATAAGATTTTTCTCTGCCTGTCCTGAAAACTGTGCTTAGCCAGACCCAGGAATGGCAGATTATGAAGCAGAGCTGTAAGTGACAGAGACAGGAGGGCAAGACTCAAAATCTGAACAGGTGGGAAACAAGGTCTGAGAGATTTAGGAGCCAACATGTTTTAGCTACACATTTTCCTGTGTTTGGGTTGAATCAGCTGATTGCATAGGCTGGAAGAATGACAAACAGAAACTCAGGGACAGGTTGGATTCTTCTGGAGCTCTTTGCAACCCTGGCAAGTGTGACATCTGTCTGTATCTGTCCTAGGTGAACTCTCTAAGATATCGTGTTCTAAAAATAGCAGCACTTGTATGCACGCTGGCCCTCAAGGCCTGAAATGTGATACAGCTGCTCTCAAATTTCCATGCACTACTGCTTCAATAGTCAGCCTCTTCCAAGTTAAAATGAGGACAGTTAACAGGATTGCAGGATGCAAGCAGCATCTTGTATGCACACACAGCTTGCCCAAGCCAGGGCATGTCATGGTTTTCTTCAGTGTGAGTCTGTAGCTGCTGCAAACTGCTCCTTTTACTTGTGCCTGAGGTGGCAAAGATTGGCTGCCATGGTCTGGACAATCCATCCTTACTCCATCTGCTGCTGCTTGTGTGAGGATGAGGAAGGGAATGGCAGCCCATATAAATAAAAATAGCCCAAATCCAAAGCAAATATTGTCCCACCAACGTATCGGCCTCAGCTCTGCCAGGAAAAGGTCAGAAAGCTTCATTCTCTGAGATCCACAGATCTTTGGGTTCTATTTCTGCTGCTGTGTTGTCTTCAACCCACATTTTCAAGAGTTTCCCTTTGCCCTTCCTTTACTAGGGAAGCTGCTGGGAAGAAAAGCAAGTTAATCAGAGGCAGGGAATAGGAGATGGATGTTAAGATGTCTTTGGCAGTGGGGAGGAGGGTGGAGCTCTCTGTCTATGATGGGATGAGATGGAGAGAAAACATGTCAGAAGAGGGACAGGATGAAGGAGGAGGGGGAAATGAAAAATCCTTGTTCTCCACGTTACCTTTCAAAGTGTATTTCAGACACAGGACCTAAGCTTATATTTTTGTCATGGACAGCTTGCTCCCAGGCCTGCTCATTTAAATCTGCTTAATACTCTTTTGACTCCTACCAGCCTTTTCCCTCCCCCAGCTCCCCATGCCATGTCTTTCAACCCTGAACAATACCAACCTTTTTCTACCTTCAGAAAGCAACATTCACTTTGTTTTCATAGCTATGTAGCTTCTAGTCTTCTATGCTATAAGGTAGTCCAGTAGTGTGGAATCGTCTTGTTTTTAATGTGCACGATAGGAAACTAATACAGTCTTATTGAAAGTAACTAATTGACTTACCTTTAATGCTGAACAAGTTCTAAATAGGCATCTTGAAAAAATAATGCTGCACTGAGATGCCCTTTCCATCAGCAATCTTTAAATCAGGCTTCAGGTAAATAGAAGGGTAAGGGCTTTTCTTGTTTGCTCAACAAGTCTTTGCTGAACAATAAATATATTTCTAGTAGAGTGTGACTGGGAAGTAATCCTATATTAAAATGCACTCAAGTATTTTCAATTACTTGTTCAAAGGGAAGTACTTGATAAAAGGGAGCGGTGTCAAGTGTGGTCTGGAAGGAAACTCTTTCCAGTGCCTAGAAAGAGGAGCCTATGCCAAGGTAAAATTATCAGGTATTTCAGCTGTTGATTTGTTGTGTTATAGCAATTAATCTTCTTGAAACTACAGATCAGTCTGTCTGATTTCTGTGCTGTGTTTCAAAGTACAGTGAGCTGTTTTGTCTGTGCTTTTCCATTTTGTTTAATTGTCTGTAGTGTTATTAAGTACCTAAGAAAGCCAAGGGGGTTTGACTGAATCTGGAAAGAGTATATTAAGCAATTAAATGCAAAACTTCTAACCTATCCTTACATTTAAAATGTTGCTGTTCTCTATGAAAATATTAATCCAGGGGTGATAATTAAAATCTCAAATTCTTTATAACAGCTTTTATTGACCATCAAGCAGATGTGTAATGTAGTTAAAATGCATAGAATACAATGTGAAAAAATTAATTCTCTTTGAAACCATTTCTTAAGGCTGAGAACACAGATCTTACTTTTAAACAACCCCATTCTCATGTCCACTGTCATAAGTACTACTGGCATATTCTTCTTAGTGATCACAGTGAGTCAGAATGCTGTTTCCAGGAATCAGGACAAATTTTACACAAAATATAACTAACTAATTGTTTTTATGTCCTTCATGAGGAGATTAATTTCCTGGTGGTCACCACAGAACAAAACCCTGACACCATCTATGAGCAGCTCTAATTATTATCACTAATTGTACAGTTAAAGAAAACTGATATTCAACAGCCAGCTGGGCATGGTTGTGGCCAGCCTCCTCTAGATGACTCTGCTGGGCCAGAGTTGGTTGTTCCAGATGATCTTTAGAAGTCCCTTCAATCTCAACCATCTGGTGGTTTCTAGACCAGAGCTTATGAAGCCTTTACCTAAATGGAACTCCTGGACAAGTGTTTGATATGCTTGGACACTAACAGACAAATGTTTTATGGCATTTCCAAATTCTTTAGTGATGGTGTAAATCTTCCCTGTGCAATCCCATGACAGTTAACCATTTCCTTTACATACTTTCATGGACAGACAGTATCTTTACATGCTTCTCTACAGACAAAAAAAAAGGTAAAGATTCAGGACTGTGCCTTACTTACACTGCAGAACTATGAGGCTTGCATGTTGCTAAAGAACTCTGAAAAAAACCCGATCTCACATCTATTTTTATTAAATTAAATGAAAACTTGCTAGAGAAATACAGGTATAAAGTTTTTTATTATCTTAAAAGACTTTTCATAAGAACTTTGATCCTGTAAAAATCCAGTTTAGTAATGGAATTGCTTAAGTTACTCCTCCTACTAAGTACAGCACTACAAACACTTTTGGGTGTTCATGACCCACCATGAGGCATATGAAGCATACTCTAAAAATGAAATCGTAGGATAGGATGAAGTGTGTGAGCACTGGAAACACAAGGGTTATTTTCAGTCTTTCATTTACAGCTGTCAGTTGAAGGATAATTCTGATCCCTTTGTGAAAATTGTACATTTACCCCCAACAATGTATGTCCCTCCAAATCAACCTGGCACTCATGGGCTGTCTACTTTGCAAGCTTACTAGAAAAAGTATTCTCAAAAGAGAGGGGTTTTTATTACTCATTCCATCATCCTGTTGCTAGAACAGCCTATTCACACCTTCTTTTTTTGTTTCTGGTTTTGTTAGTGCTACTTTTTTTTCTTTTTTTTTTTTTTTTTTTTTAAATACAGATACTCTAATAAGTGTATTATGGATGTCTAAGGTTTAAAGAGAGATACTGTTATGATTTAGGCTAATAGTTATAATTTATCATCTGCTGTCTGCTCCATGAAAGAATTGCACAATTGCATGTGTTTCAAGAAGGTTTTTTTAATAAACCTGGTGTCACTGGAACAATTACAAGAAGAGGCTATATAATTCAGTGAACTAGACTGAGATTTTATTTACTGCAACTATTACTGTGACCTATCCCCTTCAATTTCTTAGAAGTTGTTTGGGAAATCCTCCAACATGTGAAGGGCCAGAGTGCAGCAAAGATTTTCCATCTGGTGTTTTTTTAACTGTTCTAGCAAAACACTAAACACTAATGTGCAGCTTAAGCCTCCAATGCTCTTGAGAGCTCAGACTAATCCTTCAGAGTAGGTTTCTTTTTGGTAGTTGAGGACATTCACAGTCAAAACTCATTTGTGTTTTCTGCTGTGGTAGTGTGATGGCTCTGCAGGGAGGAAAGGACTGCACACATTTGTTCATTAACCCTGGCTTTGGTACAAAATCCTCTCTGGGACTGCACAGACATAGAAATGGGAGCACTGAAGAATCCATATCCAGGTTGTTAACCTGGCTGTAAAGCTTACCAATTACTCCTGGCCATGTAGTTTGGGAGGCTGGTACTCAAACATGTGCTCTGTCTGCATGGAACTGCAGCATTGCTTAATCAGTATTTCCCTTTGGATACTTGGTTGAAAAGTTCAATTTGTCACAGTTAATCTTTAATTCACATTGACTCCAAAATGTGCTTAGTGCACTGAATATGCTGAGTAGTACACGTTGAGGATGGAATAATAAATGGAGAGGTCATTTGTGTGCAGTGAAGTGTGATCAGGCATCTCTGTAATTTGCAGCCTCTGAGCTCAGACACCAAAGGACAGCAGCTCTGCACTTGCAGTGCACAGAATGGGTACTCTGGGTTGATCTCTGGGCCAAACTCATCCCCATCGTTTCACTCACTCCCCTCCTCATCAGGAGGACTTCCAAAAGTGTTTGCCTGCAAGACAGACAGGTGGCTGGAGAGCTGGTTAGATATTTTCAGTAGCAGCGGATAAGAGATGCTCAGGGTTTCTTTGTTGTTTGATTTCAGTTCACAGCTGGCTAGAACATGTAGTATGTGCATTGTCAGCTTTCTGCCTTTTAACACTGGATATTATGTTTACATGAATCCCTAAGAAAGAATGTTACACTTCTAGCAATTCTATGTTTAAAGAAGGACTGGTAGGGTAAGTAGAGAAATTACATATTTATGTCAGCAAGCATAGAAAGAAGATGACTAATTTTGACCTTTATAAATATCTTTGAGGTTAAATAGCAAGGAAAAGGGAGCTAAATTAATTAGAGAAAGTATTAGTTCTTTTGAGCCTGGGATCAAGAGGCTGGCCATGAGTGAGCTGACCTCTTTGCTGTATTGGAAACATCCTTTAGCTGAAAGTTGTATCTCAGTCTGAAACATAACTCTTACAGTATAAGAGTTGCTACCAGTGACACATCTCTGGTTATCTTTCTCATTTTCTTCTCTTTTTGCTGTCATAAAATTCTTTCAAATTCCTGAAAAGGAAGCGTCTAAACAATATAGCACTGATAGCTGTCCACAGCAGAAGGCAGCTGGTGATGCACTTCTGTGAGTTCTGCTTCTCATCCCAAGGAGTCGTCACCTCACTGCTCCACAGCTTCCCTGCTCCAAGGATACTGCCAGTCTCACAATCCAGATGAAAGGCTGTGTCCTGGAGGCATGATCTAATCCTGAAAGTGTAACCATATGCTTTAAGGGACTTCTTTAAAAGCTTAATGCCTAACTCAAAGAATTGCTGGAAGGGAGACTATAAAGAATAAGACAAAAAATTATAAGACATATAGAAGACAAAAATATTTACTTATATTTATTTTTATATAAGACAAAAAAATGGTAATATACAAAACTAAAATTAAATTATAGTCATTACATGTGATTCATGTTCTTGTTATTCTTTATTTAACACTTTGTCCTCAGTTAGAGTGTTGTAGGGCTTCTTCCCAGAAATGTATCGAATTTCTATCTGTTGAAATGATTACAGAGAAGTTATAAAATTTTAGACTTATGTTTTACAGTAATGTTCCCCTGGTATATTCTGAGAAAGTTTTGATTATTTTTATGTGGAGTAAAAAATGAGTTAAATCTCCTTTGATTCTAAAAGAACTTGTGTTATTTTGGACAACTCAAATTTCTGATTTTAATTAGTAAAAAGCACTTTCAGGTCTTTCATCAAGGAAAAATACAAGAAATTTCAAGCACAAGGTGGCTTTTACCTTTATATTTGCAAAACAAGAATGAGTTTGTACAATTCATTGCAGAAGTATTGCCAAAGGTATCAGATAGTATTTGAGCAATCTTGGAAAAAAATACAAGAAACATTTCTATTGAAAGGAGATTAAGTTTTACTTTTACATAAGGAATGGAAAATTCTTAATGGCTTTAGATACAGTCAAGTTTTTTACTGTTGAGACAATTTCTTTGGACTTAATCTAAGTTGCCTTTTTTGGTTTGTTCAAAGATAGAGAAAGTTGAAACTTGAAAATTCCAATAATCCTTTCTGCAGTACAGAATAAAAACCACTGTCAATTTCCCTCAAGTCCTGAGAAAGTTTGAGAATGTAATCTATATACTCTTTACATGTGCTAGTATGCCACAAGGCATTTTCCTAGGAATTGTGAAAAGTGCAAACTACTTCACTACATGATTTTTGACAAATAGTTTTTATTCTCTTTTTACAATAACATCAGTAGACTTATGATAAAGCTGCAGCCCAAGAAGTTGCTTCAGACACTGTTTCTGAAGATGCAGTCAGTTTCTGGTAGAAAATATTTTCAAGTAAAAAAATAATTTGTAGCTCTACTTACAAACCAGAAGACAGCCAATAAGGATGATTGGATTTCTGCGCTCTCTTGAATTTTTTTTTGTAGTAACAACTGTGAGTGAATATTGTTTGAAGTAAACATCTTTTCTTTGCAGAAATAATGTCCAGCTGCAGTGTACAAGTTACAACATATGTCCCCATGCCCTAACTATTGTGCAGTGTAACTCCCTTAAAGAGGAGAGGGCTGTAGAAGGAATCACACACAATGCTTTTTACCATGAAAAAAGAAAGTAGGAAGGGTAAAGGCAGATCTTGTTTTCTATCATTAATAAACAGAAGTATTGCCTGCATGGGTTGGCATGATAAATAGTGAATATGTTACTTCATTCTCACTCCCTTCTTCTCAGAACCTTGAGGTCTGCTAGTCTCAGCATTTTTGGGCATGATATGCAGTTAAGAAAACAGCTGTGTGCTATCCTTCCTCAGTGTCCCAGGGTTTGGATGATTGTTGTGGTTACAGAGTACTTTAGGTGATAGAGATTACCATTGCTGAGGTGCTTTGCTCTTGAAATGCTACTTGCAGCTGCTCAGGGGAAAAGGATGCTCTGGTTTCAACATACAGTGCTCCTTGAGTAGGTCATGGTGTGCAGGCTTGGAAGATTGCAGGTAACAGCTTAGTGAGAGGAGTCACAGATATCTAAGTGTTAAATTCCAAGTGCTGCCAACCTTAATATTTAGTGCTTGGAATAACTTTAAGGACCAGAGGGAGAAAAAACACTTTTTATGCCTTCATCTTTTCCTTGTGACTCCTTATAGCATATTTGTCAGCAAGGCTATTCTTTTTGTCCTGTCCTTTTATATCAATGCAGCTTAAAATTACTCCTTGCTTTCTGGGACTAAATGCAGACTCATAAATTCATGTGGCCAAGCCCAAACAGGCTGTGCTGTGCCTTTTAGCCTCCCCATCCTTTCTTTTTATTTGTATACACATAGAGGGCTTTGATAAAGTCCAGAGAAAACAACTTTGAAATTAAAAAAAAAAAAACCCTTTAGGTCTTTAAGCCAATGCTTAATATCTACATCTTATCTGTTATAGGTGGAGAACTTAAAACTTACAAACAACTTCAGAAATTCAATGAATTCTGTCTAAGTTGTCCCAGATAGACATATTTATTCATAATTTATTAGTGGTATAAAATACTGGAGGATGAGGTCCTAAAAAGGATTCATGTGGTGTGATAAAACTACAGTACAGCCAAGGGATTTTGGTTAAGTTAACTTATCCAAATGACTGATACCTACTGCTAGGAAGATTGCCTGGGGTAAAATAAAGCCTGGTTACTGGCCTGCAGTAAGAAGTGTAAGAGGGAGAAATGTTGTCTGAAGACTTCAGTTAAAACTTTAAAACGTCAAATGGTGCATGAAAGCAGGAAGCTTGTTTCAGAAAAAAGTTGCAGGAATTATTCATAATGATCTAATTTTCTTTGAATTAGTTATAGCAAGCTTGCCAAAGGCACAACCAAAGGAAATATAATCTCTCATTTGTTATCTTCAACTAATAAAGGAAAAAGAAGATTCTTGGAAAATAGAATGTAAAAAGCCACAATTAAGGTTAATGAGGAGAAGAAATTCCCAGCTGTCATAATGGATTATAATTAACACCTGCTATTCAGTAGCACTGCCTCAGAGGATTGGGGAGTTCCATGTACTACTGACTGAATAAACTCACCTTAGTGCCTTGAGACTGACCAAAACTATGGTTTGGCTTCTCAGTACTCCATTAAAAAGCAGTAGATTCTATCAGTCATAACACTAGATTTTTTTCTTTTCTTGATTTAGAAGATTTTCGCTCCTTAGGAAACTAATGGCTCAAAAAGACCCCCAAGCTGGGATTACCAATGTGTCCTGTATTACTGCAAGACTATGGAGTTCCTGTTACCTGCAGGATGTTTGTGACTCTCAGAAGAGCTGAGAAAGGCCACTTTTTAAAAGAATGATTTCCCAGTTTTATCTGTGGCACAGGTACACTGTTTCAAAGTGTTAATTATCATTGTTTCCATTTTGATTAATTTTTTAAGTTAATTTTAATTTCAATTAATTATAGTTATCATTGTTTGTGTCATATTCCAATGCCATAAGTGTATTTTAAGTTTCTCTTAAATTCTCTTTTGTCACTTTATTGAGGTCTGTTGTGTGGTAGAGCACCCATGAAGGATTATTGACCTTCAATACTTCATCTTGAAAAGCTGAATATACTTGCTTCCTCCTGAAAAGCATTAAATAGCAAAGCTACAAGCTGATGGCTTCTGCTCAGCTCACAACAAAATACGGTATTGGGGTCTAATGAAGTTTCTTTCAGCAGCACTGTCAATGTATTTTAAAATTTGATTTTAAAGAAAGCATCTTGACATAGAAGAATTTACTTGCAGTTCTTTGTTTTTCTTTACTAAAACTTGTAAAAACAGTTCATTAGAAACAGTTCTGTAGATACTGAAGTAGAAAGCCCTGAGGAGTATTGAGTCCCACTAGGAAAAGAAGAAAGGGGAAGAGTTTGTATGGTTGAGGACTCAGCAGGAAGAAAACCAGTATAAGACAGTAATTTGTATGTTAAAGTTAAAATAAGCTTTTTTAGCCTTTGGTATTTCTCAAGAAAATTCACAGAAAACCCCCTGATTTCTTTTTATGTTCTAACTTCACTCCTTTTTCTCCTATGTGTTTTTAACTTTTAGCGGTAGTGATCTGCTTGTCATGGCACAGGTAAGTCAGTCATCTCAGCAGATTTTTCATTCTTTAATGTACTCCTCATCTTTCTCCCTGTTTTTACAAAGCCAATTGATTCCTGGTTGGCTTGACTTGGTCAAGAAAATACCACATTCAAGAAGCATGTAGAAGAGGCTGAGGTTATGAAACGTATTTATTTCCTTTTGTCTTTATTTGAGTTGTTAACTATTGGCTTAATTAAGCCTTTTGATAAGAAGAGGTGAATTCTCTAACTTTGTTTGAGGGAAAATAGCTGGAAGGAGACAGTTTCAGGGTGCTGATTTCAACTTTTTGTTGAAAAAATGCTTAGCTTGCTCACATATGGCTTTCTTTTCTTCCCTAAGTGCGTGAGAGTAAAATTCCATAGAGTTCATATGGGCAAAGTTTGTTTCCTCTCTGCCCCTAGAGAAGATACAACCCTTTAGACATTACAGAATGTCCCTTTTAAGTATGGCTCAGTGTCATGTTGATCAGTCTCCTGATGCTGTACGGAAATTCTGTAAGTGAAGGCCATTTTGGATAAAAATTAGTATTATTTCTGTTCTCAAGAACACCAATATTGACTTGAGGATACAATGAAATCTGTGTCTCTTTCTCTGATTTGATCCACTTGTTCTAAGCAGCAAATTCATTCTCACATTCTTAATCCTCCTGTCAAGGTATCCTATCATGACCTTGGATGAGAGATTCAGGATGAGGATTTCCAAAGAAAGCTGCCTTTAGTTCCTATAAAGATGAACACATGCATGATTTGACTGCAGTTCTGGGAAGTACTCTTTGAAATTTACTGATGAACTTTCTAATTGCAGGCAAATTTCCTTATTTTCATCCAGCCCCTTGCTGAGTTCTGCTGCTCAGAAAGATGTGGTGGATTCACAGTGAGTTGGAATAATTTTGCTTTCACTGTTATCATTTAAGGTGGCTTTCACTTATTTTCCTTCCTCTTCTTTGTTCTCATTCCTGTAGCAGATGTTTCATGTTCCTTGTGTTTCTGATACTACAAGGAAGGGGTTGGAAGCTAAGTCACTTTTCAGTGTAACTGTGATGAGGGCAAATCTTGTGATATAGGAGTTGTTGATCATAACAGCTAAGCTAATCTTAGATTACTTTATTAACATATTGTTCCCATATATTTGTTCCATATTATTCCTATGAGAAATGCAACTAAATATTAACAGCTTCATTTTGTTGTGGTCCTGCCCACATTAAACTAGAAAAGGATTTGAGTCAGAGAAAGAAATTCACTAGGATGATAGGGGTCCTAGTTTGAGGTTAGTGGACAGTAGAACCACAGTAACCATGATGAAGCTGCCTGGATAAATGAGTTGACTGACAATTGTATGTGTAATTTGTATACTTGGAGCAGGTAGTGATGTGATTGTCCTAGGACACACTGTTCTGGTTTCTGTGGTAGCTACCCACCTTGGGTGCTATTAAACCTTGAACATGAACCCTTGGTTGAAGGGTTAAAGCAGCTGAAACACTGCTTTATCCATGGAAAATACCTGTTGACATATATAGAGAGATAGATATTCCAAATACATTGATTGCCCTCCATTGTAAGTATTACCTCTGCATATAGGGCTGGCTGACTCAAAGATTCATTGTCTCTCTGAGCTTTTGCCACATGGAGCTGGAATGGATCTTAAAGTACATTTCTTTACTATTATTTTGCTCACATAGTCATATAAACAAGATGGATAATCTGAAATTGCTGTTGATTCCCCTGCTATCTCACTGCAGGCAAAGAATTCCCGCTTTTATATTTTCCTCAAAACAGTGAAGGTCCTAACAAGAAAGGTATCTGCAGTTCAGAATTTAAAATATCTGTGAAATCGTCTGAGCAATACCTGATCAACAGGTGCTTGAACATTTGGGAACCACTAGAGGCAACATTCTATGGATGAACAACTCATATTTATCTGCAGGGTCCAATAAAACATCAAGAAGGCAGAGGATGTCAGACATCATCTGCACTAGTGCTCCTTACATTATCCTGTTAGGATATAGACAAGAAATGTGGATACTAACTACTAGGAATGAAAAGGAAAAGCAGATTTTAAATTATTGCAAAGTCAGGAACAGAGAACTCTGTAGTGCAAAAATTCTATGGAAGAGGATTTTTCTTCTCTTCTGGTGCCAAGAGGTAGAGTTATTGTTCTTCGTGTACATAGAAACTCTCTGCTATGAGTCACCTTAGTCCCCTAAGTGAGAAGGATTCATTGCAGAAAATACAGTATTAATATTTGCCAATAGCAGTTGGAAAATATTAGCTAGTAAATGGCACACAAATAGCTCAACCTTGTGTAGAAGAAATATCTTCTTCAACCTGGGGATGTTTACTTCAAAAGTAGCCATTCTGAATCAGTTTCTACGTTCTGCCTGCAAGACTAACAAGTCAGATCAGATGTGTCCATGTTTTAGTCATATTGAAACTTTTCCTCTGGAACATATCTGAATTCCCTAACAAAACAAAACAGGAAAAAAAAAAACCAAAAAACCAAAACCACCTCCCCCCAACCAAATAACAAGCTGGCCTTAATTTAGTCCATCCTTTATATCAACCAGATAATTTATTATGAACTTTGGATTCAGGATGTAGTAAAGCTTTCAGATGGCTGCTTAGCTCTCAGGGAAAAGTAAGCCCTAACAGAAATGCTGGAGATCAAGATAAGCAAATGGCCTCTTTTCATCCCAGAATATGCACCTGGACCAGGTGGAGGTAAATTGAAATAAAAGGGATGTGGCCAGTGTCCAACAGAAAGTGGCTAACAGGGTGACAAGCTGAGTGCACAGATTTAGCAATATTCTTTGGAAGGGCAAATTCACAGTATTTAACATACTTGCCACTGGTAAATGAGTTAATGAAAAACAAAATAAAGTTAATCAGGAAATTGGTTTTCAAAATGGTCAAGTGAGGCGTGTTTCCCTCGTCCACTACGAAGCGGCTTCCCAGCTCGGCCCGGCAGCCCTGGCGGGAAACCGTCCCAGCCTCGGTAGGCTCCGCAGGACGGACCGGCAGAACCCAGCCGGTGGGTAAGCTGTGCTGTTGCACAAGTGATGTGAAGGCGGCTGCGGCGAAGGAGGAGAAGGAGGCTTCTCTGGAGCGTCACAGGAGGAGTTTATTAGCAGGAATGGGAGAGCTCCAAAAAAGCCTGTCTTCCAGGGAGAGCAGGGGCTTAAGAGGGACAGGGGTTCATGGGCGTGTACAAGACATTGAACCAATAGCAGGATACTAGAGGAGGGGTTTGGGAGTGGAGTGACATACAGAGAACCAATCATTGAGGGGAAGTAGGGGATTTCCAGAGTCTGTCCCAATCAGGAGCTGAACCTCTCCGAGCTTTCCAGAAGGAGGAGAGGCCTCCCGGGAGACTGACAGCCTCTGGGGGAAGGATACATTTGATAGACGGGGAAGGTTGCTAGGGTAACAGGGTTAGGGACTTTCCAGAGGGAATAAACCAACAGGGAGTAAAAGAAAAGGGGGAACCTGGAATAAACCATCCTTTGGACTTCCAAAATACAACTGTAGAAAATGACATCAAATCTGTGAAACGAAGCTTAACACACCACCACAGTCAAGATAAAGAAAACTCTGAGCAAAGCAGCTCTTTGCTTGTCCTGTCATGAGTATACTGCTTCCCTATCGAAGCTAGAAATAAGCAAAGTCCCTTTATCCCTTTGACTAAAGACCAAAGTTTTAACATGGCGTTACCTTTCCTGTGCACATGACATCAGGTAAGGAAAAATCATATTCAGTGCAGACCACTGAATTAATGAAAAATTTTAAATAGAATACCATTTTATTTCATCCAAACTAAGTAATAAACACTGCTGGTTTTGATGCTTTGTGGTGGCAAATAGTTTATTTCTTTTGTGATATGTCCACCAATGATGAATGCTGATATCAGTGTGCTTATGAATTTACCAACCTGTTTGTCTACAAGACCCCCAGAAGATGACATCTCATGTGCTCCCATATGTTCTTCCTCTTGCAATTTACTGGAGATTTATCTCCTCGGAGTGCTAAGCACTGACTGTTGGGAGCACCCCAACAATAAAAAAGGAGTAGGCAGTGCGTTTGTTGCCATAATGAGATTGAAACTTCCTTCCCAGGAAGTGGACAGCTGAATGACTCGGCCATTTATCAGCTGAGGATAGAGAAATGGAGGTGCCTGGAGAAAAGAATTATTTATTATGGATGGCAGCTGGTATGACATGGATATGAATCATGAGGGAAGCAGCTAAGAAAGAGCCCAGTGGAGACTGGGCAACATTACAGAAATACCAGAGGACAGGTGACTGCACTGAGTCTTAGAAATAGAGTTATGATTTCCAATAATTGGTCAAAAGTGATTCGTGTCTTCAAAGTTCTTTCCCAAAAGGAGACTAAAGTTACAAACCTTGCTTCACAGGCAAAACTTCTGCTGCATAGAATTTTTTTTTTAAGTGTATAAGAGACTTGGTCACCTCCTTTATTCACAGAATTAAATTAACACTGCTTTGGCTGACCTCTCAATTGAAATCTTTGGTAACTGAGATAGGAGTGGTAGTCATTACATTAATGAATAAAGTCATGTTAGAGGTAACAGAGGAAGGAACAGAACATTTGTTGTTGGATAGTAGAACCAAGCACCAGCTTTACTTTCTGTGAGAAGACTGGAGATAGTATTGTACAAAAGGGGGAAAGGGCAAGGAAGAGTCTTTACATAAATATTCCTAAATTTTGGCTTTGAGTTCTTGGGTAGAAGAACTAATTGAGTTTACCTGAAAACCACAATAGAAACAGATATATTAAGAGATAGCCAAGAGGATTGTAAATTATTTTCTTTTTCTGCTTTATTTTTGGTGATAATCTAATTCCTCTGAGAGTGTTCATGTAAGAATCTTGTTTCCCAGCTTGTATCTTTTGGTCACTGTTTGCAATCCCTCTGCATAACCTTTACAAAATTCTCTACAAATTCTGTAAAATTTTTTTCTTCATATTCTTCACATTCCTTGCATTTTTCCAATTTCTTGGAAGTCAACTGAAAAACAAAATGCAATAGTAAAGCAGGATACCGATCCATTGGTTCTGATAGAGAATATTTTTTTTGGCCTATTTTTGGGAATAATTCCAATGCAGGTAATGGCTATGGAAAATATTAGTGGAGGCTTCCATGGTAGTTATGGGCTGTGCAGTTCCTGGCTTACATTTTGAATAAAATCTTCTTTGAGAGGTACATCAGTGAAAGACGCAAATGTCTGTCCCTCTGAAATTGAGGATACTTGTCTGCATGTGTCTAACATACCTGACTGCAGGTGCTGAACCTGCAAACTCTCATTTATCCACACACATTCAAACACCCTGAGATATGTAAGCATGCACAAAAGTATTTGCTTTGATGGGAATCCTGAAAGGGTTTCTCTAAAAACCACTGATCTCTGGCATTATTACCTGCACAGGATACTGGAATCTCATTAGTTTTCATCTCTTCCATCCCACCGGTTATGTAACAAAAGAGGTATTTCTGCCACCAGAGAAACATTTTTGATTTGTGTTTTTTTCCACAGACTGTTGGTGTTGCTTACCTTATTTTTTTCGAAGCTTTGATTTCCATTTTTCCATATGTTCCACACGTCCTGTGTTTTACTACAATTTTTGAGACGGCATTCTTGAACTATCACTTGTGTCTCTAAGAAAAAGCACCTCATTACAAGTTCTTGACATTCTTCCTGAAAAAAAAATGCAGTTGCAGTAGGTTTGTGATTAAAAAGGAATAAGCAAATGAAGGACATCATTTATGATATAATTAAAAACAGAAGCATGATATAAGTGAGGTGTAATCTAAGATAACATCAGTCACAAAGAGGCTAATTTTTACTTATTGGGTATCTTTTCTTACTATTCAAATACATTTGAATATCTGCAGAGATAGCAAACTGCCTGGCCTTTTTGTTCTTTGCTCTCACAGCCTAAGATGAGGTGAAACATAGTGTCTTACTGAAGAACATAGAAAAATAATTAATTAGGAAAGGAACCTGGCATATAACTAAACATAGTGGAATAAAAATAATATTTTTCTTAGTAGTTTTAACACTTTAACTCAGAAATCTGAATTCAGAATTGGTAAGGGAGTAGAGGAAGAGGAAATAGGTAATGCTCCCTGAAATTACAAATTAATCCTGGCTTTATTTTAGCACTGTTGGCTTTGATAAAATAATTTTGAATCACACAATCACAGAATAGTTTGAGTTGGAAGAGACCTTAAAGATCCTGTAGTTCCAACCTCTCTTCTATGCACAGGGTCTCCTTTCTGTAGGCCAGATTGCTCAAAGCCCTGTCCAACATGGCTTTGATCATCCCTTTAAATTGATTAATTTTAGTAGCAGATGACTAAATAAAAATAATTAATACCTGCTTGCATAATTTATCATAAGAACTTTGATTAGAAGAACTATTTATTCCAAGGCAAATTATTTGACTTTAGACACATTCATCAAATTAGAACAAGTCTGCTTTAGGAGATGATTTCTAGTAAGGAAATGAAGCCACCACATTAAACATTAGTTGTGGTCGTATATGAAATTTACTTACATCCTCATCTGCGTTTGCAGTGTATAAACTGACATCAATATCCTGCAAGAAAACAGGAATTGGAATCATAAAC
The DNA here is from genome assembly GCA_910950805.1 of Acrocephalus scirpaceus scirpaceus. Taxonomy (NCBI): domain Eukaryota; kingdom Metazoa; phylum Chordata; class Aves; order Passeriformes; family Sylviidae; genus Acrocephalus; species Acrocephalus scirpaceus. Next base: position 71,541,084 of record OU383778.1, on the reverse strand, counting down.
ATTAGCTAACAAACACCATCCCTTTCCCTTTCCCTCTCACTCACACTTCTTAGCTGAATGCAGTGCTAAATATTTTGTTAAGTCTACTTCTATGATTATATGAAATGCTGACTGCTTTATGAACTTACTTTGGATGTCTTGATCCTTTCCAAATCTTTCAGAACTTCTGCCCACTTGCAATGACCTGCTTCTGTCTTTGGTACATAAGCACTAGAAGAGAAGAAACACAGTGACCATTAGGCTAAACAGAAGGTGTCTACAAGGTTTATGCTGAAAAAAAAAAGACTCAGCATTATAAGATACTACAGATACATTGTTTACATATAGATACATATGGCAAAATTTGGGGGCAAGCAAGCATATTTGACAAATAAAATCACAGAGATACATTAAAAACTGTATCTCATGTCACACACTGTATAAACAATGTGGATTTTTTTTAAAGGCCTAATTTATGGAACATAACACAAGAGAAAAGTTCAATTGCCTGATGTAAAATACCACTATTAAAGTGTAAATAAAATTCCAAATCCACTCTCTGAAGTGACTGGAGACAAGTAACAGCTGTGATAGTAAAAACAAATAATTTTTGGTTGCTGTGTATTGACATTGGCTTGGAAGTTACCATAGGAAGAAGATGATTAGTCCCATCCCACTCTTCAAAAGGCAAAAGCAATGGCTGTTCAGAAGCCAGTACTGTGGATACTGCAGACAAACACTGCCCAGGTATGTTTTCTGAAAGACACAACCAAGGTGATACCTTGTCACAATTTGATTCCTCTCAATTTTGCTTTAGTGCTGACTTAACCAATTTACCAAGACTCCCAGTAAAGACCAAGACCCAGATGTGTGTAGCTGGAAAGACCAACTGATTTGTAGCTTGGAGAAATACATAATCACTTTACCAAACAGTTGGTAGAAAATCAATGCTGAAGGCACACTGTGAAAACCTGAACTCATCCTGGGTTCCCTATTTATTTATCAGTTCCTACTGCACGCTGCAATTTAATGCAGAGGCAATATTAAACAACTTTTATTTTCTACCTCTCCCCTGGCTACCATTTGTTACCCAAATTCAATGAATTACCTACATTAACTCCAATATTGTGGTTGCATGTGTGTGAGACTCTACTATTTGAATGCATCAAATACTATAGTTATGTGTACAAATGTTAAATATTTAGATAGAGTATATACTTACATTTCTTTACACAGTGTATGTGTGTCTAATAGTGGGCAGTGATGCATTTAAGAATTTCTTCAGTAGAGTTTGGCAACTGGAAATAAGGAAAAGCTGTGAGAAGCTGTGCATTGCCCATCAGGAAACATTTCCCTGTGCACAGCCTGGTAACCTTTATTCCAAAGCCACAAGCCCTTTGATTTAGCTGATAAAGTTCTCTCACAGGCTTAGGTTAATTATCTACTGCAGTGCAGTGGTTTTGACCCAAGGTTTTATTCCTTATCATACATGCAGTACTCTATAACTGACTCAAATTATGTGTCTTTAGTAGTAGTTTCTTTACCTGCAAACTTGCAAGTAAATATTTTTAAATGGACCAGAGAACATAAGAAAACAAGAGCTAGCACTATGCAGTGGTAAAAATATCCAAATGGGAGTTCAGTCCATGCACTATCAGGATTGCAGCTCACTTGCTGAAAGCCAACTTAATAAAACAGAACCAGGAAAGTAATGATCATGTGTGTGACAGGACTTCTGGAGAGTATTTGTAACAAATATTTGCCACTCTCTTAAACAGAAAATGCTTTAAATACATTAAAACAATTATTTTGTTTCCAAGGCCCAAAGATATAGCTGAAATAGCATAATTACCTAACCTTACATAAATTTCCACATTCAATAACAGGATGCAGTGTCAGTCCCTTTTATCCCCTTTGGTGGTCCAAAACCTGTTAAATATGAGCTATGTAAATGAATGATTCTGTGACAATCTAAATTGCAGTGAGGACAGAGCAAGTGAGGTGTCCTACATCTGAACAATTTCCATATGGAGGATGCTGTGTTATGGTCAGGCAGAGTAGGTCTACAAGCAAGGTTAAACGTGTCACTGCTTCCACAACAAATGGAAACTGAAAATATATGAGTACTAAACCCAAAATATTAAGTACTTATACATGTCTGTTTTTCAAATGTACAGGAAAACAAAGGAAAAGAATTATTAACTGCTTGGATAGAGTCAAAAGAGCTAAATAATTTTGCTATAGTATGACAGAAAGGCTTTAACCTTTTCACAGTGAACATTGATTTGAAATTGCCATGTTATTTCTTTTGGGTTTGGATTTTGTCACTTGTTTTTGTTAAATCTGCATACTGACTGCTTTCATTTGATATGCTAATCCTTAATCCTATTTTGGTTGGGATTGGGGTATTTTTTATTATTATTAATTAAGTGAAGTTCTAAAGTAGCCTTATGGGGAAACTCCAACTGCATTTAAAGAAATTTTCAACATGATTGGTGGATACAGCTGAAGAAAACATGTTTTAACCCCAAATTTTAAGAAAATAATTTAAAGTATACTAGAAATATTTTACAATAGTTAAACCTTTTTATCATTCTACAAGCCATTTTTATGAACTGGGATGAGGTGGCAACAAATTAAAATATGAAAGACTTATGATGGGTCCATAAGCACAAACCAGCTTTGTAATTTATAATTAGTGTTATGGGGCCTTAAAAATCTGATTTGACAGGGAGTCCCAGCCCAAATGCATTTTCAAATTTATGCTGCAGAACAAAGGGTTCATGATGAGGAAATAACATAATATTATAATAATATTATAATAGTGAATAATGGACCAGGGTTATCATTAGTTTGTCATTTGTTTCCTATTTTAAATAATTGTTCACTGTAGTGACACTGGAACACTGTGTTCTTAATCATGAAATATTGTCTGAATCTTTGGTTTTCTTAAATATTGTAGGTAACCTTTATTGTTATAAAATTAAACTTGTAAATATAAAATAAATTCTTAGGTTTTAGAAGTAATAGAAATCTTGTACTGAGAATAAAAATGTGAAAAATATACTGCATGCATACTCTAAGGGGTACTCCATTTGTTCATAAAGAGGTTTTAATGTCAAATACATCCCCCAACACACTCCTTTCATCAATGCAGGCCATTTTCTATTTGAATTTCTAAATTCTTTCATCCAAATTATTATTCAACAACAGAAGCATTGCTAGCTGGCTTAGAAGCTTTTACAAATTGTTCTCCTGCCTTGAACACATAAAGTAGTAATGTAAAAATTGTCTTTGAATAATGTCTGATTTTGACTTCTTACTCTGTTATCATTAACTAATTACTCTCTGTCATCATTACATCTCTGGTACTTTCCCATGTGAACACTGGACAAAGGAGAAGCTCATATTACAGACATAAATATTTTTTTCTGTAGCTTGTGTCCTGATTACTTGCTACTCTAAAGATTAAAGCCTTTGGAAGTGAATATATGCTCTTCCAAAAATTAATTATGATATACACAATAATGTTTGGGAAAGGAATGCTGTTTTTTAATAATGAATTTAAATTAAGCATTTTTAGAGTAGTTACCTCAGAGTGATATCTAAGGTACAGTAGTATTGTTTTCTCTTTAAAGAAGCGTATCTATAAGCAAATGGAAAAAACCTTTCTTTAACAAAGCAGAAACAACCAATGACTTGGCTGGTTTGGCTGTCACAGAAACAATAATCTAAGTTACTCAGAAGGAAATATTCCCGGCTTTTTACAATATTTAAGTTACATGTGATGGAAAATACCCACAGTTAAAATTACATGTTTCTGCCTAAATACCATGTGTCTAGACTTCTTTATTAATATTTGCTTATAAATGTCTCCTTGAATCCTTGAGGTGAGATATTAATAAATAAGAAAGTTAATCTCCTAGCTGTGCCATTGGGTGCTATTTATTGGCAAAGGTCTTCTCTTTTTTCTCCTTATTTTGAACTGGATTTTATTTATCCTTTATTTATCTTTATTCCTCATCTGCTTCCTTGTTCTTGAAAACAAATGACTGAAAACCTACAATGTACTCAGATCTTATGGGGGATTTAGAAACTGGTGATAATATTTTCACTTTCTGGGGGAAAAAGGGAACTGCTGCCAGTGTTTTCTTCACAACTGTATCACACTGGTGGCTCAGACCTTAATTTGTTCCCCTGTCAGAACTTTATGTCCACTTCTTTCAAAATCCTGGAATGTCCTGAGAGTCTTTCACCATTTGCAGAAAACCCCCACCCTATAAAAAACCTCAGAGCCCTGAAGTCTAAACTTCTTATTTTTGGTTACTCTCAAATTTTCTGTAACTTCTTGACTTCTAGCACACAGATTTTTTTCCTTAATCAGCCCTTTCCTTTCCTTGTTCCCATGAGGAAATCAGCGATCTCAAACACCTCTCTCTGGTAACAATTTATTTTCCCATTTCCCATCTTCATTCTGTAGTGCAATAGATTTCTTGCACATTATTTATTATTATTATTATTTTACTCAGTCTCTTCTTCTCCCCTGTTCTACAAACACATGTCCTCAGCATTTTCTCTTTGGCTTCCTGTGCAGCAGAGTACTTTAAATCTTCTTTTCTCTGTTACTGCTGCAAATTTCCCTCTAAACTCTTACCATCACCTCCATCTCTCTCCAGTCCTTTGACATTTTATTGAGCAAGGCCCCATGCATAAAGCAGGGGTCTTTTCAGATCCTAATTCAAGTACTGTCTACATCATGCAGAGCTGAGTTTTACACTCGCTCATTTGCATTGCTGGAGCAATTCTTCTTCAGTGTTTCTTTTGCCACAATAATTAGAGCCTCCTTTAGAGAACTCTGCCTCCTCTCCCAACAAAATTTCACCCCGTGGCTCTTGTTCTGCTATCCTCTGCTTGTTGCCTCCACTAATTAATTGTTCTGTTCTCTTGCTCTAGTGCAATTACCTTCAAGGGGACAAAGTGCCAAGTATCTGCACAACTAGAGTGCTGCATCTGTTTAAAGTTTTGTCTTGTGCATAATGTTGAAGCTCCTTCTCTGCTCAGAAGCGTACAGAATGTCAGAGTCCATAAGACTGAGAAGAAAATCAACTTTTTTCCCTAGTCTTGTACCAAAAGAATGTTCTTTTCTAATATTTTTTTCCAGGGGAGAAACCATGGAGAGTAAAGATTTTATAAACTAATGGAAGTGACTGGAAGAGGAATGGTGCCCATAAAGAAAGCCATACTTCTGAACTAGGTAGACATTTCCACATTGAGCCCTTAAATAAGTAATTTTGAAATCAAATTTTCATGGATTATGAGTAAGTTTTAGAGCAAAGACATGTTCTTAGTGCCTTGTCATGAAGTAAATGCTGAAAGTCAGAGGTGCAGATTCACTGAAGAATCTCTCTGCTCTTTCATTCCCAAGTTCCTTTAGGCTTCTCATAGGAAACAACCAAAGGGAAACAAACAAAAAAAGCCCTGAATATGAATTAGTGTCAGAATGTAATTATTCAAATTGATAAAGACAGAGAACCACATTAATGTTCTCTGAGACAGTAAAAAAACTGGCACAGATGCTACCTATAGGTACAGCCCTCAAACACACTGTCAAAGAAACTTATTTTACATCTCTGGTAACCTCTGAATGCCATTTGATGCTGCAGCTGTTAAAGAGCTGCTTCTACACTATCATGGTGCCTGAATCCATTATAGTTCCTCTTCTCCTTTGTTACCAATCTTTGCACAGAAGCCTTGGAAATCTGTCCTCAAGCTCCACCAGGTGTTATCAGCAGCTCTCCTCAAAGCTGTAAGGCACAGAGTGAGCTTTCTATGCTTCTGTCTGCCTTGTACTTACTGAGCCAGAAAGGAAGCCAGTGGAATTACTAGGTCTTAAACTGAATCACATGGCTGAATGCTTGTCTGGCTGAGGGCTAAACCATGCCTTCATTTGTTAAATGTTTAAGCTTTTATGACACAAAGTGCTTTCTTAGAAGTTTTGTATTTAGCTAGAGTTAGGCTGGCTAAAGCATTTTTTCTCAGTATTAAAACTGGGTATTCTTTAAATACGATTCTTGTTTGGTTACTTCCCTTTCACCTCCCTCCCACCATGAACTAGAGCTTTTCTTGGTTTTGTTGTGCAGTGGTGACATTCTTGTGGAGTCCTGTCCTACGTGGCTTATTCTGCTTGTATTAGAGAAATGTTAACCTTCAAAAGAGTGTTCTCAGTAATCAGCATGGCTGAAGACTCTCTCAGTTTAATCACATTTTGTATTTATATGTTCTTTGTTTGCTTAAGTAGTTGTTGATTCGCTTTGACAGTCCTTCCTTCTCCTGTATGTTCCTGCTAATTGGCATTTACACTAGAGAGCAAAGTTTGCAATGCCTGTTTGAAAATTTTGCCAAAAGGTCACAGAGTCATTGTTATTCCACTCAATACCTTAAACATCAGAGCTTGAAATGTAAGAAATTAACCATTTCCTTTGACCTTTATTTTTTTTTTTTGAAAGCATGCTTGAGGCTCAGAGCTCAGATCATTGCCTTGTGAAGATGTGTCCTGTACTTGGCTATAGACCTTATATTTGCCAGATGGCAAGATCCAGCCAGGAAAGAAAGTTAATATATGCTTCTTTTCTCTTTTCATCCTTCCATGCAATGTCAGTCCTTTCAAGGTATCAATCACTCCTCAAATTGTTAAAGATCAGCCTAAAGTTTCCTTGATGCAAGGATATATGATATTAATGCTAGGTTAGCTTGCCAAACACAATGATTGACACAGAGGCTCCCTAAGTTTTGCTAGTGGCAAAATTATTTTAGCTCAAATACACAGTAAAGAAAAGGTACACAGCAAAAGACTCATTTGTAGGGCACAGATGGTTAGATGTGAACATTTATCACCAAATGATAAATGCAACCCTTCAGGATGCAATATGTAATAATTAGTTATAAGGCCTTTCAGAGTAAGTTCTCGCAGATAAATAAGCAGTGAGAATAACAGGAGATTCAAAATGTAAAGGGCATTAATAAGCCACACAAACCAGAGCCAGAACTAAAGTTTATTTAGTAAAATGTGTCCTGACCTATACATTTGCTGCTAGGCAGTCCTTGTAAATATTATTCGTGATATTTTTATCATAGCAACAAATACCCAACAGGGAATGAGAACACAGTTATGGATGAAATTTTTGTGCCTTTAGGGGTAATGTTAACATCTAAAACAGCACCAAACATGGAAACTTGAACAGCAAAAAAATATAAATGATGTCATATTGATGCATATAATTGGAAAATCTGAGAGCATAAAAATAGTTGTTACAGGAACAACTGCTGGACAAATAATATCTCATCCTCAGCAAAATAGCTTAAAGACTGTGAGTGAGACCATACACTAACAGAGATCTGTAACACACTTGTAATAGATAAAAGACTAAAAGTAGCAAATGCAGTTCTCAAAATTTTGAAGTAAAGGCAGTATTTTCAGATGTTTTTTGAAAAGAAGAATTATAATCTATGGCCCTCTCTTACAGTGATACTTCCACTGGAATTTGCTGGATCCTGAATTAAAGAGGCAGGATGCAGTTTGAAACATTCTACTTTTTCTTCTGCTCTTAATGTTCTTTAAGGAGCAGAAATAAATCCCAATATGTGACAATTGCCATTGCTTTCCTGAAATCAATGAAATTTTAACTTCCAGAGTTGTTGAGAATTTGACCAAAATATTAACCAGGGAAAAAGCAGATTCATTGAACAACTGAGGAAGCAGCACAAAAACCACTGTAAACAGATCAATAGGCAGAAAAAACTAGAATCAAGATTCTAAGAAAGAAGAACAAAGTATCTTTAGTACAGATTCATTTTAAATAGAGTAGGCATGGAAAAGGAAAGAAAATTTGGAAAACAAATTATTTCTGCTTTATGTTATTTACAAATCACTTATAAATAAAAATGCACTAGGACCTACAGCAACAGGACGACCATTCTTAGTCTCTTGTCTTTGGATACAGGAGAAGTGACTCTTGGAAAAGCTCTAGTGTGTGTGCTCCAGAAACCTCCCCCTTCCATGTAAATTGTGAATGCATTTTTGTGGAATGTAGCCATTACAAACTTGCACCCTGAACCACTTTTTTCTATATGAATCAGGGGCTGAGTGCAATACAGTGGTAGTGTATGTGCCACATCCACATTGTGGTACAGCATGCAAGAGGGATTACTTAATATTTTGTTTCAAGCAAGTTTTTACATCACTTTTGAAAGGCAAAGCTAGAAATCAGTCTTATATCATTCTAAACAAGGGCTGATAAGTGTTTTATCTGCCTCACACTCACGGTCTCTAAGAATAAAAACTTACTGGTTATATTAATAACTGTGTGTCAGACTGCATGCCTGAACACACCTCAGTTTTCTGAAGGTCATACAACTCTGCTGTCTTACAGAGGTTTTTCTGTGCTTTCCCAGCAGCTTACTGATTCCCTGCCACCAGAGCAAGGTACCTATTTGTCCTGAACAGAAGCACAACATTGCAAACAATTTACTTTGCTGCCTTGCAAAGAACAGCAAACAAAGTTGGGGTTTGGCAGATGCCTACCCAAACACCATGGAAGGGCCTCATGGTTGGTAATTAAATTTAAAAGTCACCAAAAACATCTGGCCATTTGCACACAGCCTGGCTCCTTTTGGTCTAAAAAGCATAATAGGCATTATAAACATGGAGACATGTGCCAGAATGCAACTGAAGGCAGTAGGGAAAATTCATGGGAATTATCAGAGATGAGTCCCCAGCTGTGGCACCTGAAACTTCCCTGACTATATGCTGGAATATGTTTACACTTAGCTTTATACTCAAGTCTTATGGCTGCTTCCTCTATGACATGCTGCTCATAATAAATCTCTGGGTATTTCAGGGTGGGACCTCAAGGAACCAAGGAGCCAGCTGACTCTGTACATGTCAGCTTTATTCTCTGAGGTTTTTTAAAACTTAAATGATAGCACTGGTTGCCTCTTTCCAGAAGGGGAACAAAATCAGAACAAAAGGTGGTTGTGTTGCATGTGTCTCAGGTCAGAGTGAACACATCACCACATTCTTGCTACTTTGATAGATTGCACCAACTCCCAAATGAAACACCAGAGCTGTTCCCAATGCAAACAAACATTCATTTGAAGGCTCAAGAGAGCACAATCTTTCTCCAGTGTTTCTTCTGCCCTCTCTATAGGACATACAGACTGGCTAATCAGCTGAAGAATTTTACACTTTCCTTCCCTAAAACCAGGAACTTCTGCATTTCTAAGCTTCCAAGTTCATTGATTTTTGCTCCTACTCTCCAGCAGTTGAATTTCTGAACTATTGCACAAGACTGCTCCTCCTGAGAATGCACATCTTGAAGTTTCCCAAGCTTTTGCAAGAACAGGTCCCAGCAGCATTTCAGACCCAGGAAACAAAATGCTCTTCCTAATTTATTTCTGAAATTTTCCATGCTTAATTTTGCCATTATGCATTCCTGTCACTACTGTATGCTGTCTCAGAAAGTCTTCCGTGCAATTGATTAGGCTAGATTTAATGCTATCATTTGTTTTACACTTGGACATTGAGCCTGCAGGTTGCTGTGTCTGCTTTTGTCCCACTGGGTTTTCTACCTTTTCCTTTCAGAGCCTGAAGGACATTACTGATCTTTATTTTATACCTGTACAGACAGCCAGCAACAGTTTTGCATCAGAGTGGCCACAGGAGTCATCCTGCTGATGACCTGTTCCGTATTAAAACTTCTTTACACAGCTTCTGCACACTCAGAGGCCTGCAGAAAATCCTGCTGGAAGAATTATGTCCCATATAAAGACATTTCATTAGCCTGTGCTTGCCTCCTGTGCTACATACCTTATGGGTAATAGGATGAGGTTATATTTGTAACAGGCTGAAATAGGTACTCATTCCTGATATGAGTTAGAGAAGCACACAAAATTCAGGAGCAGCAGAGCTGACTGCAAGCAAAGCCTGATGTCTCCAACTACTTCCACCTGAGAATACCAAGGGAAGAGCATGTTGATACCTCCCTCATATATCATTGTTCTCCAGTAAAAGAGACTGCTCATAAAGCTTTGGGGCTAGCATTTTCAAGTGTATAACTTCTCTAGCCCTTTTCCCCCTGCTGCTTACAGCATAGATATATATTTCGTTTTTCATTAGTTTATTAGAATTTTATGTAAAAATTTCTTCTGTGTAAATATTTTTCAGCTTACATTTCAATTTTTACAGCTACTGTTGACTCCTAAACATAAAGTTGGATGGTAAGTAATTTAAAATATTACATTAAAGAAACCTCTTCATAATGTAATTTTCTGAAGAGCGCTGGTTTTATAAGTGTGTATAACCTAGGAGAGCACTGCTTTCATCTTTTAGGTCAGATTGACTTTTCTAAAAGTCGTAATGTCACAACAAATAAATAATTGAACAAACATACATATTATTTTCAGACATTACTGAATTAGTCCATTCCTCCAATGGAGGAAATGCTGCTGGTAAGTAAATTACAAAACAAACCAGAAAGCAAAAAGTTGTTTTTTAAAATTTTATAGGATAAAACCTTTGTAACAGCTAAGAACCTGAGCATATAATTGAAAAAATTGCTTAAAATATGGCATTTTGGATTCTTTCTGGTCAGAAATGCCAAGTAGGGTGTTTAAGTAAAGGTTTTTTTGATTTGCAAAAATTCTAGTTGGTTATATGAATTAGAAAAAATGATCCTTTAGAAAATAATAACAGTATAAACAGGTATAAAAATTAATTTTCATGACTTAAATGAAGGATATTTCATTTTCTGATATTTAAAAACAGGTGTCATAGGTTGCTTTGAGATAAATCACTCTGTCCCAGTTTTTGGATGCTCCATACTTTTGATGTGGTTTGAGCACTGAACTGTCAGGAAAGGTACCGGCAAAACCCCTCAGGTCCTAAAGAGGGCAGAGGATCACTTGTAACCCTTCATATTATTGAACCACATTGTTGTTGAAAAGTCACTTTTACTAAATGTAATACAGAGCTTGAGTTCACTCTCAACACTGTATCCTGCTCAGAGTTTTAGTCAAATTATTTTCTTGTTAAAAATTGTCACATGTGCACAGTACATAAATTTGCATTATTGTCAAGTTGTTCATCTTTAGCTGGATGAAAACTACTAGAAAACTACTTTTTCCTCACTGTGACCTGTGTATCCTGAAACTACACACAGTTTAAAATGAGACCTGAAATATTCATGTTTCATTTAAATTATGCAGAATAATCTACAGCAACCATAAAATCTTATGAATCTGAGAGATATTTTCAGTTGCACGAGGGCAGGAGATGGGTGGGGGTTTTGTCCTTCAAAGAAAAAAAAAAAAAAAAGAAGAAAAAAGACAGAAGAAGGAATTGCTTCAAAAGTAGAACATGGGAAAAGTTAAATTTAAATGCTATAAAGGAAAGCTACATTTTGCATTCCGATCAGCTAGAGCCAATGCAAATGGTAGCAGCAGGTACCTGTAGCAGAGTTTTCAGCTGGGTTTATGCCCATGCTCCTGAATGCCAGCTTAGATATCCAGGTAAACAACCATGCTGCTCCTTAGAAGTTACATTAGTTTCTCCTCTGTGCTTACACAGTGGAATTGTTCTTGAGGGACTGGCTACTAAACCAAATACTTTGCACTTAGAACTTCAGTGCTACCTACAGAATGCTTCTAAAGAAGGTTCTTCAACATTCTGGGGGAGCTCTTTGTCCCATGACACGTCTGCAACTGCATATCACAGCTTAATCTCTTGTAGTAACAGCATTTGGACTCTTCTCAAAATGAAAAAGGATACAGAAAAGAAGAGGAAGGACCTTCCAGGACATCTAAATATTGCCTTTGCCATCATGTTCATAAGTGCCTCTAAAGGGAGAGGTGCTGGGCAGAATGGGTAAGTAAAAGATAACACTGAATTTGGATTATGCCTGACCTTGGTTGGATCAGTTGTCTTCTGCAGAGTAAACAAAAATTTAGTCCTAATTTATTTGCCACTTTGAGAATTTTTTTCTTAAAGACTGGTAACAAAAAATGGTCAATCTTAGGATAAAATGTCCTCATATATCAGCATAAACTCTACTTAGCAACAACTAAAACCTGAGTGTTATCAATATTATTCTCATCTCAGTTCTAAAACACAGCATTGTACCAGGTACTTGTAAGAAAATTAACTCTATCCCAAGGGCATGAAAACAGAAACATAAGTCTAAAATGCCACAGCATACCTCTCAAGCTAAATGGGCAATTTTACCTGAAAATTAGCAGCAGATGGAATGACAAATTTTGTACCTGATTCATATGATTCCAGACCTTGATGTTGATATATTATTTTATCATCTCCCCTTTGCATTAGTATCATGATGCAAAATGAAATTCACATCATTTCCTACAAAAAGCTTTAAAATCAGACCTCTTTGGTAGCCCAGAGAGTTGAATCTTTGAAGGACTGAATCCACCAAATTATGCTTGAAAAGTCTAAGATAAAGCAAACTATGGCACAACCTTTAATTCTGAATAGAAGCAAGGGAACAGGAAAATGGGGTTGGTCTCTAACTGTGTGGAACGGGATAATGAGGTGAGAAACATCTCTTTTGTATGAAACAAAATGAGGATAACTGCAGGCAAAAAGCTGTAGTCCATTAAATAATACTGTGTTTGTCTGGAATTGTAACAAAACAAAATTAAAATGTAAAATCATGTAGTTATCTGGTTAGTTTCTGTGGGAAATGGGAAGTCACAGGAGCAGTCTTTGGACTTGTATGTAGCTAGGGATTTCTGGGAAACATAAACAACTGATTAAATGAGAAAAATAGCAGAGCAATTAAGGACAGAGAAGAGAAGAGCAAAAATTGTGCACATCAAGGCTCTCTGCTGAAAAGTTTGTTTGAATGTGAGACAAGGAGATGTGAAGAACAGCATACTTAGGATTCAAGAGAGAGGGAAAATACCCACACAAGAATTCAGCCAAGACATAAAGGTTAACAACTCTACTTTGCAATGAGTATTGTGAGACAAATCATCTGGTGCATTGTGTCATATTGCAAGAGAAGCAGCTACATTTATTGCAGCCTTTTCTTTATAAGTTTAGTTGGAAGCTGTCTGAGAACATAGAAAAGAGAACTGCATGACAAAGATATTTTTAATATAAACTGTACTTTTTTATAACTAACAGAATTCATCAAAGTAACTTTTATTTCCTTATGTGTTTTCCTTAAATCACTACATACAAATGGCACTGTGAGGTCTTTTCCTCCCTCAGCTGCTGTCTAACCTCCCCTGGATCTCTGTTAGAAATTGCTGGGGGATAGTGATTGTAGTCAGTCCAACAAAATCTCACACTCCCTATGAAAGGACTTAATGAATCCCCTGCCTTGAGATGAGGTGAAACTTCTAGATTGTATTTAGAGGGGGAGGTTTTCTTAATTTAAAAAACAAGTGCTAATACATTGCCACTTGAAGATGCTTTCATTTGAAAGTAAGTTGCCATGGTGACATTTTTCTCTCTTTCCTCCAGAAAAGAAAGAAAGAAAAAAAAAAAAAAAAAAGAAAAAATAAAATAATAAAAAAAAAAAGTTAAAAAAAAAAAGCTTTGAATAAATTTTCCCAGAGAAACTACATTCAGTAAAATATTAGTTCTTGGCTTGGGTAACTGCTATTGAATGCTGTGAAAGAACAGTGATTCACAAATCTGTGCTGGACACTGCTATGGTATCACTCCACTACCCTGCCTGTGATTCAGTCACCAGACAAAACACATAGGGAGGAGGATCTCAAGAGACTGTAGAATAACCCACAGAAGAGACTTCGTTTGTTATCCTCACCTGGGAGCTAGGGAACAAAAAATATTACATCAATTTCTCCTTGGCAACAACCATGAAAAGTGTATTTTTCATAATTTTTGGAATGGTTGTTTCATGGTTTTCCCCTTGTTCCCACTACCATCTGGAAAACTTGGAGACAGAACGCATCTTCATTCAGCTTTGCAAAAAAGGTCTGATTCCAGCTTTGGCCAGAGATGTCAGAGGACTGAAGTAATTGGAACACAGACAGGAGAAAAATCCTACTTGCGCTAATGGCTCCTAGAATCAGTGAAGCAAGACACCAGATGAAACATACATCTTCTTATTCTTTTTAAATTTTGTTCTCATTTTTATGTTAGTTAAATGGTTTATACTAAAGAAACATGTCAGGGGAAAACTTCCATTCAGCAATCTCCTTAACACTGACCTTCTAGAACCACTGAAGAGCATCACAGCTCAGAGACTTGCACTGAACAGGAGCTTCCTCAGTGCCTTGGGTAAGGGGTTATTTGTGCCTATAGATTAATATCTTCTTTGACTGCTTCCCTGTCAAGTTCCCAAGGACCAGCTACTTTCTAACTTTTTGTTTATGGCCTCTTTTCTTCAGGTGTATGAGGATAACTCATAACAAAGTGGCCAACAGACAGAGATTCTGTTGCTCAGTCATTTTGGTAATGGAAGGCTGATCTGATTTCTGGGAGACTGACTGTGAACCTGGGTTCCTAAATTTCTGTGACGTTGTAACTACCTGTCTGTTCTGCAGACAGTGATATTTCTTTGAGCTGATCTCTGGAAACTGCTCTGAAATTTCTGACATTGTCAGAATGAGCTTAAGTTAGCTTTTGTGCAGTAGTTTTTAGGACTATTTTATATAAACAATCTCTGTTAAAAACACGTGAAAAGATAGTTCACCTAGAAAAGCATCATATAGTTCAAGTCCTTAATGATTATTAAAGATTTAAAGGAAAAAAAGCTGTACAAAACAATCACAGAGTGGACACCAATACATTTATTCTTAGTGGTTGGAATCTTTCAGCTTTTTTTCCTAACAGTAGATTATTCTACTATGATTTATATTTTCAGCTTATCTGCACTTTTAATTCTTTTAAGGGGCACAACATAAATGTTACACCTATATGTTACACCTGGCTGTATGTTACACCTGTTTTTAGATACTAAGCCTTTTTGAGAAGGATGTTGTATTTTTTTTTGTACCTTTGTAGCTACATAATTCACTGTGTATAAACATAAGAAAAATTATTATTATAAATAAAATTATTGATAAAATTAATGTATAAAAATATTTTTTTAATTTAAGAGATTATAAAGTAATAGCAAAAATACCAAACATTCATACACCCTTAAAAGGGGTACTGGTACAGTTGTATTTTAAAATGTTCCCCGGCTTTGGAAGCAAACAGAATTGCTTCCAGAACACATGCGATTTCTTTTAAGTTATCATGAAGGATGAAGGCATTTAAATAGGTAAGTCATAACAG
This sequence comes from Acrocephalus scirpaceus scirpaceus, assembly GCA_910950805.1. Lineage (NCBI taxonomy): Eukaryota > Metazoa > Chordata > Aves > Passeriformes > Sylviidae > Acrocephalus > Acrocephalus scirpaceus. The sequence continues at coordinate 71,525,780 of OU383778.1, read as the reverse complement.
AGGCAACATTAGTGTGACTGGAGGGCAAAACAAACTTGCTTTCTGATAGTCACACAGTCCTATGTCTGCATCTTGCTACAAGAGTAATGGCTTTTTATATTCTTTTAAGAGCTGTTGAGGAAATCCTGTAGTCAAAACAACACTGGCTGAATGTGTATTTAGAATGCTCAGTGTAAATAAATATATTTGCTTGTCACTATTTGATTTTTTCACAGCCTTAGAAGAGTAAATAACCTCGGGTTATTTACATTACTACTGGCAATCATTGTGGAAGAACTGACATGCTCAAGACAGTGACCCATGACCTGCTTCCAACTTTCCATAGCTTTCATTGGTGACACTTGTGTTCCAAATGTTTTTTTCAAAGTCAGGAGGTCTATATTTTCTTTTAATAAAAGCTAAGACTGATGCAGTCACTCTGGCACTTTGCATGAAATCATACAAGGCTATTGGGTAATCAATAATTAACTCAAATTTGAGGTGATTAATTGGTTCTATGACTTCTGCAGAAAAACAACTGGAAAGCCAGCAGAAGATGAGAAAGACTGAGCACAGTACTAACTAACATAAGAATCATCAACCAATAGAAGAATTAATATGAATAAGAGAACTATGTGACTTGTAGCCCATGAACATTAATGCCTTTGTTTGATAAAATGTTATAAATAGTGAAGAGTTTTGATAGTTGTTGAGCTGACTTTTTGGAAGTGCCATCCAGCCTCTATTTCTGGCCAGAACTGTAAATAAGTCAAATATCTCAGCTCTGTGTGTGGATCTGCCTCTTGCACAAACTGTTTTGGGACAACACCAAATGCTAACGACTCTGGGGTTATAAAGGTCATTTGGCCACACTGCCTATTGGAAATGCAACTGCTACTGAATCATCCAGGAGATGTGTGGGGAGCTCTGAAGAGGCTGGACACTTTAAAGGATTTCCCGCTGTACTAAACACTCTTGAGGATCAGTGGTTTTGGCCTCATGTGTTGTGAAATATCAGCCAGACACAGGGATTAGATCCATGCAGAAAAGTTGGCTAGAACTTGCTGTGCCAGAAATCAGCTGAAAAATATGAATGTGGAAAAAAAAACCCCAACCCTCCATTTATGAGTACAACTCCATTCTAGTACAGCTGAACAAAATGAGTGGAAAGACCAATGTAAAAATTGTAGAGTGTAGGGATTTCATCTAAAACACTGGAGATGTTTCCAAGCCTTAAATTTGCTCTATTACCTACTTTTCTTGCAGAGTTACAAATTACCATTCAGAGCTTTGCTGAAATTTCCAAAAATATCATGGTGCTTCAGTGATCCTTACCTGACTCTGCAGCCTGCTCAATGCCCCAGCAGAGTTTTGTGTTGGCCGTGCCATCCCCAGCATCCTGCCTGCTGGACCATTACTCAGAGGAGCACAGCATCTGCATCAGGAAACTACATTTTGGGACCTGCATGTGGGGGAAAAAATGTAAGTATAAAGCCACAACAGATTTCTGGGTGACTTTCACCCCATCCATTAAGATCATTCAAAGATCATCTTTGTACTCATAGCAAGACCTCGAAGAGATACAGCAGAAAATAAAAGCATGACAACAAAACAGTTTATTTGGACATAATTATTAATATTTCTTATAAAAGCAGTCCCAACATAATCTGTAAGAGAATAAATTTGTGAAGGAGGCTCCCTACAGAACTTGTAGAAGCTCCATCCTCAGAGGTATTGAAAAATCCACCAAATCTGGAGCAACCTGCTGTAATATTGAAGTTAGCCCAGCTTTAGATTTAGAATCTCCCAGGTGGGAGGCTTGAAGAAGGGTCCTGTAGTGCCTCTTCCAAATGTGAACTATACAATGAAATTAGGCCTTGAATTAAAAGAAATGTGGTGGAGGATGGAAATATGGAAGCACACACAGATGTGTGATTGCATAAGCATTGTCTTCATAGAAAATTTAGCAGAGAGAATTTCAGAGATTTGGGCTGAGAACATATTCTTGTTTCTGTAATATGTAAAGGCACTATTGCCAGTTTTGTAGCCCTTCAGCAGCTGGGTCTCAAACAATAAGACTCAGTTTCAGTTACCTTTATTTTGATCAAAATGAACTTGTTGGAGTTGGAATTTCCTACACTGAATTATTTACTCAGGTTAGTGATTTTCTTTCAAGTCCCCTTAAGAGTAATTCACTCATTTCCAAAAACAAATTAGCAGAAAATATGCATTTCCTTCAAATAGAGAAAATATTTATAAGTATTTAATTACAGCTGTGCTTTTTGGTAGTGCTTTCAAGTTTGGCAGCCTAGAAAACCTGCATAAACTTGGCCAAGTCCTGAGTGGCTTATTTTATTTACATAATTGCAGAAGAGATTTTTTGGCATTGTGTAGGGGGTCTCCAGCAGTCTCTTCACTGACATATTCCATCTCAGAGCTTCCCAGGCAAGCAGAACTTTTTGTGTGTGTACATATATATAAAACAAGCTTTCTACAGGAACAGCATTGTGAACAGAAATCAGTGGTGCTGCTGGTGCACAGCAGTGGAATTCGAGTTCTATGACTGGATGGAGAGCACAGCAAAGAATTAAGACATGGTGGAGGAGAAAGGAAGGGGAATGAGGGTAGCAGAAGTAGGATTTATGATCACTAAAGCATATTCTACTCAATCCTATGCTCACTGTCTTCCCGTGAATTCATAATTATAAAAAGGTATTAAATCTTTAATCAGAGTATGATGTAATGATTTCCTTTTTCTCATACAGCATTTGTGAACCAAACAGATTGTTTTCACTGAGTGGACCAAGCTCCTGGAAAAAAAACCAAACCAAATCCCTGTATAAATAGCTTTGTTTGAAAAAAGATGTGTAGAAAAGGAGACACAAGACCACAGAAAGAAAACCTGGGTTCAATGACAGAGGCAGCTGGATGGAGTCTTCTCCTTGCCTTCATCTCACCATCTTCCTGTAATTTGGGTAAGCTCCCTAACACCTATTTTTCACAAGCAGCAATAACTTGCTGAGTTCTCTCTTACAAGAAATCCTCCCTTTTAGTTGCTTTGCATATCTGCCCCTAGGATGGGATGCTTCATGCTCCCCAAGCAAATGTTTCTCGTTGCTGTAGTCAGCTAGCTCAGATGCTAGCTCAGGTTTCTCCAGGGTAGATGTTACAGCTTGAAGAAAAGCCCTTGCAGAGCTAAGTTCTGAAAGTGACTCACGGCTGCACCAGAACACACTGGGGGCTAAAGTGAACACAATCCTAGAGAATGCTAAACAATCACTTAAAACAAAAACAAAAGTTCGTCCTCAGGTATCACATACTGGGCCCAAAATATTTAGGTTCTTCCAATATTTTTGCATTTGTAGAGTGAAACTCCTTTTTTCTTATACTTTACTATCCATTTTGAGAAAATTAACTAATCTATGATCAAGAAGAAAATGGACAATATAATGGTAAGTGGCATATAAATATATATACACATATACATACACACACACACACATATATATATTCTAGCCAGTGTAAAACCACATTTCTTGTGCCCATGAAAGTAATTACTATAAGATAGTGTAGCTAAGGTGTAGACCTTTCTTTATCCAATAAAAATTATTGAAAATCAAATGAGTGAAAGAAATCTGTAAGCAGCGAAGCCCAGTCTGATGACTTTGGCCATCACCAGCACCCAGTGTTGGTCACTGCAGGACAGGTTTACCTCTGGAATCCCCAGGCTGAGGACAAGCACCAGTGCAATCCCAGGTGGGCTCCCAATGCCACCCTCCTCTCGCCTCCTCTGCTGCCCAGCCTCTCCTGAGTACAACTAATCATGGTATCAGCATTAATCAGACCTCAGGAACGTGAAACAACAATTGACCTATTTACCCTTCCAAGGAGCAGCATAGAGAAAAACTCTAGGAGCTACACAATTGCCAAAGTACACTGCCAGGGAAACAAACTGTACTCCTTGTTTTTCTGCCAAAGGTTACAGTACTTGAGCCTTTGAGAGCCACTATGACTCGCACTCCTGTGCTAGCTACACACCCTTTGTTCTAACAGGTATGCCTCTTCTGTCTCTATTGTTTTCATAGAATGCAGCCTGGGGTTAATTTGGTATTCAGCCTGAGGCAACTTGACTGTATGGCTTACACTAACAGATATATTTGTTATTTTGAACAAGTGTGCTCATGTCAATAGCTTCTCCTCTTACAAGCAGGCTGGTGGCAGTCACCAGCTGCAGCTTTCAGGAGTCAGGCACATAGATTTCTATAGAGTATCTGCAAAAACCTCCTTAGTTCTGGAAGGGCAGGTAAGGGTCCCACTTCCCCTTACAGGACAGACAGCAGTTTTGTCACATGCCAGAACATATGCAGGCCCCACTGGTAGAAGTGCCATAATTCCTAATTAGCCAATGCAGCACCAAAAGAGGCTGCAGAGTTCATGCCCAACTTTCTATCATGTTACTTATCAACCAAAAGAACCAATGTTAATAGTATGTTAACAACATGTTAACAGTTCAAATGATTTTTAAAATACATGAATTAAACTTTGTCTCTGTTGTTATTATTTTACAAAAAAATGGCTCTTCTACTGTACATGTTGTTCACATCATTTCTTAGCTCAACAACTGCATTGTCCAATTTGTATCTTCACAAACAGAGTCTGTGGCAGATAGTGACACGACCTAGTCAATGAGATCAGGTCCTTTCTCCAGCAGAGACAGTAAAGTTTCCCATATTGTCTTTATTTATAGCTTAGACTCTAGGGAAGAAAATTACCAACACTTGACATTCACAGCCTTCTGGCAGGGGCTGCATCCAGGGAAAGTGCAGTGGGAATCATTTCTGACTAGCAGTTTAGAATATGATGGTCCATCTACTCAAAAATAAATTGCAGCTAGTAAATTTTCTTCTCTTATATCTTTACTTGCAAAAACATATCCTAATATATTTGATAAATTTCAGTCATCAGTGGGCTAGATTAGTAACTTTCATATAAGACTTTTTTAACTACTGCAGATTGCAACCCTTTTAGTCTACATGTATTTTTATTCTTTTAAAAGCAGTTCCTCAGTGGGCAAAAAAACCCCATCCACCATTTTTGGTAAAGAATGTTTAAGCATTGGCATTAGAGTTAATTGGTAAACTATTAAACAGTTCAGTTGTAACGTATAGCAGCTGTATCAACAATGTCTGAATGATCACCCTATGCTGCCACTGTTATAGCATGAAATACTGTATGATAATTTGTAATGATGCTAGTGTCCAGTTACCTGGATTATAATAACTTATCAGCAGGGACAACAGCTTAATTATATAGTACATCTCCTGATGGCTTCCAAATATTTCTGCTATTCCTCACTAATTTCTAAGGGAAATAATAAATAAATAAATAGGAATCCCTTTCCTTATTTTACAGTAGTACATTAATTTATGAATGGAAGACAGAAAGCTTTTATTAGTCACCAAGATTCCTGAATTCTTTGTGTTCTCATCATGATATAAAAATCTAGCCCTAGCCACCCATAAATCCTGATGGATGATGGAGAACAGGCCTCAGATCAGTTAAAGGATGTGGAGGAAATCCTAGACCAGACTTCTCAGAGAGTTATGCAGAATATTATCTCAAAGGTGACACTTAGCCCTGGTCGAGTGGGATCTCTGTTTAACTGGTATAGAACAGGCAGCTTGGATGAAATGTCTTTCTCTTCTGGTCCTACCTTCAGGTTCATTCTGAGCACAGGATTAATCACAGGACCCATCTAGGGAACAGCACTGGACGAGCAAGAGCAGAGGAACCTTCAGTGTGCAGGAACCTTCTTTGATTGGCACAGAGGCAGTGAGAAGGTAAATTGATACGGGATCAATGATATGAAACCAGAGTCCTTTCCTCTGTGAAAGAATAATCTGTCTGTGTAGGTATCAGGGACCTCCAACATGGTTCTGTCCCATTAAACATCAGCTCAAAAAGGAGTTCTGAGCATACATTGCCATGAGGAACTATTAACAGTGCTTTCCACTAGAGTTTGCTCTTTGCAGAGACAAACTGTCACCTTGTTGGTTAATATGTCAGCATTCAGTCTTGGAATGAATTTCTGTCCTATCAAAACCTGTAAAATGGGAATCAGACACCTCAGCGGAGTGAAAAAATGTCTTTAAATTTCATAACTGCTTATAGAAAATGGGATTTTGCTTCATACACGTTTCTCTGAGAAATCAGTAGCTGATAATAAGGAACTGAGAGTAGGGATTTCCTCCCTCCATTTCTAAGCAATTACTTTAAAAATACTTCTGAAATTTAGAAAAATTTTAGCATGCATGGAGAGCAAATGGATGTGCTTGGGATATTCTTGTTTTGCCCAGTACTATAATTCGGTGTAGAGAATTGGGAACGTATTATAATAATGAGAATTGGCAGTGAATTACAGTGAATTACTTTAAAATAACCTTTAAAGTCACTATCTTCCATTGCAAGTGTTTAACTACACAGAAAAGCCTCAAAAAAAAAAAAAAAAAAAGAGAGAAACAAAAAACCCAACCAAAAAACCCGCAAAAAACCAAAAAACCACAAAAAGAAAAGCCCACAACAACAACAAAAAAAAACACCCCCCCAAAAAAAACCAACCACCCGAACAGGAATGCATGAGTATTCACTCTCCTGGGTTTTAGCTCCTAGTGACGGTGCAGTGTTGAAACAGAGAGTATAACAACAAGACTGAGTCACGTAAAAAAGCAAGAGGAATAAAATCTGTACTTTTGTGCAGACTAACAAGTTTGTTCCAAAGACTGTGTATGGGCTGCTGTGCTTCCCTGATCCCTGCAAACAGCAGCACAGTGCTGGCCTGCAGAGCAGAGACCCACTCTGGTTCACATACCACATTGTTTGGATAGAAGGGGATGTCTCAGTCAGCTGTTCCAGTCTGCCTTGTCTCCCTGCTGTGCTGCCTGCACCAGCTGAGCTCTCTGAGCACAGAAAAGAGAAACATTGTTCTGAAAGAACCCTGAACCTGACAGTGGCATGTTTCTGTCAAACGTAGCGCTGTCCATGGCGTGAAAGACGCTGCAAGCTGAGGATGAACTTTTCACTCATAAGAAAAAATCTAGCATTATATTATCCATACTGCCCAGCTACTCCACATCAGCCTGTACCTCTGTCCCCTGTGAGCCCTCTCTATTTTCAGTGAACTCTTAGGCAGCCTTAGAACGGATCTATTTTCCTATAATCTTGTTTTTCCCAGAGAATTCAAGCATTCATAATGGCAGCAAGACATAACACATTCATAATCACATCACAGAATTGTTTAGTTTGGAAAAGACCTTTAAGATCACTGAGTCCAGTCCATAACCTGAGCACCACACCTGTGTGTCCTCAAAAGATCTTCAGTGTTGATAACTCTACCACTTCCTTGGACTGCCTGTTCCAATGCCTGAGCACTCTTTTAGTGAAGAAACTCTTTGTATTATGCAATCTGAACTTTCCCTGGCACAACTTGAGGCTATTTCATCTTGTCTTATCACTTGTTACCTGGGGGAAAAAAGCAATCTCCACCTGGCTACAGCCTCATTTCAGGGACTTATATGGAGAGATAGGGTCATGCCCAAACCTCCTTTTTTCCAGACTAAACACCCCCAAGCTCCCTCAGCTGCTCCTTATAGGAATTGTGCTCCAGACCCTTCCCAGCTCCACTGCCCTTCTCTGGACACGCTGCAGCCCCTCAATGTCTTTCTTGTTGTGAGGGGCCCAGAACTGCACACACAACTCGAGTTGTGGCTTCACCAGTGCTGAGTGCAATCACTGTCCTGGTCCTGCTGGCCACACTATTCCTGTTACAAGCCAGGATGCCAACGATCTTCTTGGCCACCTGGGCACAGCTGGGCTCATGTTCAGCTGCTGTCAGCCAGCACCCCCAGATCCTTTTCCACCAGGCAGCTTTCCAGCCACTCTGCCCCCAGTCTGTAGCATTGCATGGAGTTGAACTTTGGCACTTGGCCTTGTGAACAGTTGTCCTTGGTCCCTACATCCAGCCTGTCCAGATCTCTGCAGAGCCTCCCTGCCCTCCAGGAGGTCAGCACACCCTCCTAACTTGTCACCTGCAAACTGAGGGTGCACTTGACACCTTCATCCAGATCGCTGATAAAGATACTGAACAGGGCTGGCCCCAGCACTGACCCCTGCAGAACACCACTGGTGACTGGCTGCTTAATTCCATTTAATTAATACTTAATTAACTGTGCTTAATTCCAATCACCACCACTCTGGGCTCAGGTAACCAGCCAGTTTTTCAGCCAGCAGAGAGTACACCAGTCCAACCCATGACCATCCCGTTTCTACAGAAGAATGTTGTGGAGGGGAATCAGATAAGACAAGCAGGATTTGCCTCATGCCCAGGCGTCCTGGGCCTGATCCTCTGCTTGTTTGGTACTTGATACAGGATAGCACTCGAGATGATCTGCTCCATGACCTTCCCCAGCAGCACAGTCAGGCTGACAGGCCTGGTCCCATTTCTGAGGTATTCACAGCAATATTTTTGTGTCTTTTAGGGTAGTAGTCACATAAATCTGCAGTTGGGCTTTGGCCCTCCTAATTTTCCTCCTGCTTAACCTCCTGTTGGCTCATGTTGTGTGCCTTGGTTAGAGGCACTTCCATTGAGCTGTTGATTCCATCACCTCCTTGAGAAGAGAAGCTCTAATCCCTACACGACCATTCTCAGGTGCTTCCATGGTTTCTAAAACATCACCGGCTCTTGTGTTTTTCTTGCCATATGGATCTCCATCCCCTACCTCCAGTGGCAGACAGAAGGAACTTGCTAGCACTTAGTCACTCAAAAATTGGTGGGCTACCTTCAAGTTTGCCTCTAGTGAGCCTGATTTTACCCCTTTCCCCATTTTAGTTTAAAGTTGTTTTGATAAGCCCTCCTTATTTCTGTGCAAAGATCCTTTTCCTCCTTTGGGACTGGTGGACCCCATTCATTGCCAGCAGGTCGGGTGTTGAGTAGCCCAAATCATGATCAAAATCCCTAAATTCTTGGAGGCAGGTGTTGGTCTGCTGGATTGTACCATTCCTTGCCTGCAACTGGATGGATAGAGGAGAGCAGAAGTTGTGCTACTGATCCCTTAACAGTCATCCCAAGGCCCTGGAGTCTCTTAATTGCCCTTGAGCTTCTTGCTGCAACTTCATCACTGCCTACCTGAAAAAACAGAAAATGGATAATAACCCAAGGGTTGTGCCACAGAGGACACTTTCACCTCACAATCTTTAACCCTGGCCCCAGAAAGGATGCAGACTTCCTGAAGAAGCCTTTCTGGTCTGCATATGGGGCATTCTATCCCCTTCAGACAGGATCTTCTATGACATCCACCTCCCTTTTTTCTCTTCATGGAAGGAATTTTGACACAGGGCACAGGCTGTATTAACTTCAGTGACATCTCCAAGACAAATGGTCCATCCTCCATTGTTCCATTCCAGTTGCAGAGTCTCCCACTCATGTGCCAGCTCACCTGGGGCGCTGGGGAAGTCACAGGTGAGACATGCAGGAGCCTGTTGACATTCCTCCATCCTTTAAGTCACTGGGCTCTGCCAGGCAGAAAGAGGACCAGGAGTCCCCTGTGTCATGCAGGGCCTGTCTCGGGGTGCAATTCCAGCAGTTTGTCAGTCTCACACCCCTGGATATCCTCGTTCCCAGAGCTCTGGCACAGGGTGTAATTCCCACAGTCTGTGTCTCACACAGCCCCGGATATCCTCGTTCCCAGAGCACTGGTCCCTGTACCAGGGCTTGCCCACTGCTGCCTCTGGTGCAGATGCAGGGCAAGTCATACTCTAAGCTTAGAACAGCACAGTAGACTCCCAAATTTAACACCTCTATTGAGCTATAAATATTGTCTGTTTAGACTAGGTTGATCTATAATTATCTCCCTCCAAGACATATATACATAACCAAGTGGTACCTTTCCCTTTAACTGGTACATGCCAAAGAATATTGTAACTGTAAGTAGAAATAAATGCAATCCTAAGAGACAAAGCAAGTGCTGCACAATGTACTGCTTGGAAAGTACAGCCAAACATGCTGTGATAATTATCATCAGGAGTTTGTTATGCAGTATAAGATCCTCTTAAAAGAAAGCTGCCTAAAAATATCTTCTTCACACAGAAGGAATTGCAAGATAGTGGTTGTGCACAGGAAGGAGAATTTCCTGTTAGACTTACCCAGATATAATTTTGCAGGTTTTAACAATACAACCCGTGACAAGTGTCTATCCCCTGCATCTCTTCCCTCTTTTCCAAACTAAGTGAATCTACGATTCTATGACTAGGTAGAAAGTGTTATTTTTAACAAGACTCAGCAGTGCATGTGTTTACTCTTGTTTACTACTGATTAAAACCTCCTTACTACACTGCTATCATCTACAGAAACTCTGTCACTGTTTCCAGTAGGATTCCACTGACTGCAGATTTTCTGTTCTCTGCCTGCATTTAATGTTCTTTCAACTGTATACACTAAGAAGTAAATAACTTTTCTCACAGTTTTTTTGCCTCTGCCCATGTTATGTTAACCAGGCTCCAAGCAGTAGCTTTGCTTCCTCCTCATATTTGCTGAGTGAATTTGTTAGCAAACAAAGACATTTTCAGGCTAGCATCAGTTTTCTCTATTTTCTGGTTTCTTTAACACAAGAGAAACAGAGAGACTGGTGCCAAGAGCAAAGTTAAAAACAATACTTAAACTATGTTTTTTATAAGAAATCTTATTAGACAGTTTTTTAAAGCACTTAATAATTTGAGGATAAGCTCTAAGTTCTCTCATCTTATTAATACAATGAAGAAAAAAAGAAAAACAAGAGGATGTCAAAAGTCAAGAAATACTCACAAGTCTCGGAGTGCTGAGCAGCAAGTCGACATGACACAGAAGTTAGGATAGGGTTTGCACAAGTGACAGTAGCAAATGCTCCACCCCCTCCTCCAGCCTGTTTTACTTTCAGTTGTATAAATAAATTTGTACCTAATAAGGTGGAAATTATTCTCGGGACAAAGAGCAGCCTGTAGGGATTTCTTACTGCCACTTCTGAGCAACTTTCAAACTTGGGGGAAAAAAGAAACTAAACAAAACAACACACACAAAAACAAACAAACAAACAAACAAACAAAAAAAAAACCCAAAAAACCCTGTGGAGAAATACATAAGCCTACAGTTTAGAAGGCAGGCAAGTGAGTGCCAAAGGAAAGGCAGCTGGCTGATTGCTATCTGAAGCATGGACCTTCCTGGACATTCTGGTTTAGCATTCTCTAAAGGGAAGAAGGCTCACGGTTTGTGCCCTTGTTGCTGCACCCTGGAGCTGAGGTGTAACCTCCGGGCCAGGGCTCGGCACAGTTGCCAGCCTTGGAAGCAGCCACTGCAGCTTTGTGCCATGACTCCTCCTCCTCTTTGCAACCCGAACAGTGTTTTTTTTACTGGGGCAACTGCCTTAGGAGGGAAAATGCAGTGGCCTTTCAGGACCACACCAAGAAGCCACAGAAGAATGTTGTGAGGACAGAAAAGAGCTTGTCCAAAAGTCTTCTCCATCTGGTTTGCTGTGCAACAGGGCAGAGAGGTGGCATAGGCCAGGAGAAGAAGGTCCTTATAAAGAAGCTGAAAAGAATAATCTGAAAATTGCATTGAAATCCAAAGTTATGGACTTTTAGCTGTTTAAGAAAAGTGAGGTTTAGCGTCTATAATAATCACCGGGAATGGCAGCTGTAATCATGAAGTCCTGCCTAGACACCTCATCATAAAGAGACTTTTGTTCCTTGAGATAAACTTGAATGTCTTGAAGATGAGGTTTAGCAGCTCCCCAACAGCACTGTCAGGTTTCCAGGAACTATCACTTATCTATGTAAGGTTCATGCATTGGAGAGGCAACAGTGAAAACAGTACTTGATGTCTGTGCAATCTTCTTTATATCCTCAGCTGTGTTGTTCTGGGTGCTGGTTGTTATTCTGTGCATGTCACCCTGAGATGTGGTAAAAATAATCTGCAGCTAAATGACAGGGTTTTAGAAACTACTCTGACTCCTTACTGAAGAAGAGATGAGTTTCTGGAGCTGGGCATTTCCTTCTTGTTTCTCAGTGGAATAATGTTTTTTTCAGGAACACTACTTACAAAACAATACCAGTTAGTTCACTGTGCTGGCAAGTTCTGTTACAGAAAGATTCCAAAAATCTATTTATGAACATAAATAAGACTTCTGTATCTTCAACAGCTGTTGTACAAGTGAGAGAAACAGGGCCTGGGACTGAATGTGTCCAGAGAGTAGTTACAGGTGGCTGCATGACAAATTCATTGTGTGAGACACCTCGCTGCCATTTCTTAGCGCTCTGTGGTCCAGCATTTGGGTCCAGCATCCATTCTGCAGAGAAGGCACCAGAATGAAATGTGAAATGCCACCACATTAATTACCTCCTGCATGGCTCAGATTTGCAGTCACTGCCATTGCAAAGAACCAAAAAAAAAAAAAAAAAAAAGCAGAACTCACAATTTCGTGCTTGTCAGGGACTCTTGGCTCTCTCACATGATATCTTATCTGTACCTCCAGAAAAGCAGCTACTTGTGCTCCTTGTACTTTGCCTCAATACAGGCTGTGAATGTCACTTTTTAAGCAGGTGTACAGACATGACAGGTGAAATCTGCTTCACCTGGCAGCTGTGAGAAACCTGGGCAGGATTTGAAAGCAAAAATAAAAATACAGACTTTTCACAGCTAGTGACAGATTCTGAAAAGAAGTACTGGCACTGCAGGAAAAACATCACCTTGGATAAAAATTTAAACCAAAGGAACATATGCATTTATTGCCTTGTGATAAGAGCACTTATTTTCAGACAAGAGTGGTCATAAATACCTGTTTCTTTGAGCTCACTCCAGCTCAAAAAATGAGAGTAAATGATATCATGTGTGTGTGTGTTCTTGGACTGGGATCCCAAGGTGTCTCATATTTGCCACTGTTTAAATCTGAAAGAAAATGGAGTGTTTTCTATTTTTTTTTCTCTTTCATGTGATATTTTTGCAATGCTAAATTTGACAAAATTTTCTAAACTAGTAGAAATTTATAAGAAAACAGTCAATACCAAGCACAGAAAGATTGAGCTATTAAGTAATTATGTGAAAATAGGGAGAGAATAGCTTGATTACTTTTTTTAAAAAAATCCCTTTCCCAAAAATTTCCTTATAGTGAATTTTTTTAACTCTCTCTGGGTTTGTTCTTTTTTTAAGCACTGTGTTTTGCTGACCTTTCTGAAGTTTAAAATATATTTCTAGCTTAATATAAAAACTATTCCTAAAAATGTCATTAGTTGTATATAAAAGTAATGCAAGTGTCTGTATGTATTATATTACAGTAGAGTGGCAATACCACCAGCACTCCCACAAAATTTAACTCTCATTCATTCTCTTAATTACACAAAAATGTGCTCCCTAATTACACAGGAGACATTTTATAATCATCTACTTGCTACTAGCCATATCAAGGTGTTTATTTATAGCATAAATTATTCTCAGATTCTCTTACAAGCGAAATATGCCTTTCTAATTTATGCAGGTTTCATTTATAGTGGACACAGGCTGTTTGGCAAGATACTGGCAATTATTCTCACTAAGGAGCAACTAAATTTTAACTTAGTGTTTTAAGAGCAGTGACAAAGAATGTGAATGCAAACAGTAAAGTGGAAACAGATGCATGACTGCCATTTTGGAAATCAAGCAGGAAAACTGAAAACACAAACGTGACCATCCTGATTTGAAGCAACATTACCCAAATGTTTTTGTGCAACTGCGTGAGACTCAACAATAAGTTTGTGGTTTCTCTACTCCTAATAGTCTGCCCATATTTTCATGGAATTCCTTTGGAATTGATGTTGGTTCTGTTGCTGAACACCAAGAGAGGAACTACTGCCACAGGAGCAGGAGTGAAGAAATGGGGGGGGAAGAAGACTTTTCCAGAGCAGTCTGTGTGATTGGGTGGGTGTGCAAAAACCCATAGTTCTAGCAAACATACACCCCTATAGGATGGGCCCAGCTGACTCATCCCAAATCCAACTTCCTTTGCTAAATTTCTGAATGCTTAAAGAAGGGAGTGCACTACATTCTTCTCACCTTCTGTCTTAGTATCAGCCATTTTAATAAAAGGTCTTGAAATGGAGACCTTCCCCGGTAAGTTATCAGCTCTGACAAGACATAATGCTCTATAACAATTTTAATTTTATTTAAATGAATTCCAAAACTTTTAGCAAACCTGAACCCAAATATACAGGCCCATGCAGAAGACAATAACTGCAATTTAAAATGTACCTTTTTTGTTTGTTTGTTATAATGTTCCTGCTGTCTTTGAACTTTTGCTGCAGGGCTGAACTACTACTCTGTCAATTATCAGCCCTGTGAATTTCTGCATAGGAAAATGAAGGAACTGTTGTTTTCTTCTTCTAGGTGACAGGGCGGATATAAAAACTGATAAGGATGTACAAATTTGGCTCCTTCCACCATTGCCAGAGTGGCAGCCAGGGGAGGCAGTTCCAGGGGAAACAGCCTTCTGCCTCTGAGAGGTCACATCCCAGTCATCCAGCAGCCTCCACCATTACTCCGTGGTTGTCCAGCAAAGGTGAGCCTTGATTCTAGGTGTGGGGGCCAGAAGCAGAGTGCCTTACTGCTGAGAAGGGCATGACAGAGGGGAGCTTGTATGGTGAGGGACTCACATCAATCTGTCTTTCAGATAAGGTAGGAAGGTGCATTTCTGGAATTTATCATGTTCATACACATAACTGAATTTGGTGTCTGTCCTGCACCAGTGCTGTAACCACACATACCAATATTCAGGACTGAAATAATTCTATGGAGTAGTTATTCCTGTAATAGAATATGTCATGTACTAAACAGGTTACTAAACATGTTGGAATGTGTACCCTCTGAAAATCTAGGCAGCTTCTGCTTCATGCCTCTTATCAGGCTTGTATATATAATCTGTCTCTCTTTTTTTCCTAAAAAATAGTAATGTTTCCTAAATTATAGACTCTTCAGATTGCTTATTAAAAAACTGGCATTGCAAAAATGCTATTTAATTTCTAGGCACATCTGGAGAGACATTATTATTACACCTTTCAGAAGCATGCACAATATTTCTGGCATGTTGTAATTTATCAACTATTGCCATTAAGAATGAGCTATTCCTATTTAAAGAGACAGTGTTTCCAAGCAAAACCAGATCAACTGTTAAATCAGCAAAAGCAAAACAAAGGGAAAGGCATTTAATGCATAAAATGTGTAGAAATATGCTTCTGAATCTGTTAAAAGTTAACACAGAGAAATGTGCAGCTCTTAGTTTGAGTTGTGTTAGGAGCATATAATCTTAAGTGCCAGGTGAACACATACTACTCTGTTTAGACAAAATATTTGCAGTATTTCAGCCTACAAGTTTTCCTAAGAAGGTTGCTCTTCAAATTGCATGACAGGAAAATTCTACATATAAAATAATTATATGAATTTTAAAAAGCTGGCTAACATCCCAAAAGGAATCCCTTCACTATAGAGGTTCTCTCAAATGATGCTTGTGTTATTTCTCTCTGTGTTAGTCAGACTTGAGTGGAGCAGCCAGATCACAAAGCTCACTCTCTCTGATGCAGGGAAATACATGCCAAATCCACAAAATCATTGATGACGCTAATCCTTACATTCCAAGATAGTTCTCACAGGAACAGAACTCAAGTCCTTCTTTGGAATTAGGTGCTGTGCTACTTGGCCTCAGATGACTGGACACCTTCTGCACTGGGTAGCTGGAGCCCAGAGCAGTGCCATGGGGAAGCAGGCACATTTCCCTGTTGGGTTGCTCATGCTGAACAGAGCAATGCCTAAATTAGCCAAGTGGCAGGGCTGGCAACAGCCTTTTGAGCATTTAAATGCCCTTGGCTGCCTCCAACCAGGATCTGTAGCTCAGAATCCTCCCCTGGAAGCAGCATCTTTATATGGTATAAAGCACAGCATCCAAAACAAGTGTCAGTCAATTTTTTTTTCTAGACAAGCATTTTCTAAGTGTTTCTCAACAGAAATTCCAGGATGGTGAGTTGAAGAGTCAAAATTTTATGTTATAATAATGAAACTGAGTCTCTTGGGAGAGGGAGGGTAGATTCCTTTCCTCTCAGCTAACAACTTGTTTAAATGTTTTCCCAAAATCTCTCAGTCCATGCAGACACTATCTCTGAGGTCAGCAGCCTGCTTTGTGGCTCACTTCACCATTTGTAGTTGAAGCTTTAAGGAACACAGAAAAATTTGATGTTGACCCATACATGGATGCAAATAAGTTCTACTAGAAAAAATAACATGAGAGCGATTAATAAACTAGAGATGAAAGAAGAATGCAGCTGAGTAATGATGTGCATTCCATCAAGATCATTTCCCCTCTTTAATACTAAAGTAAAAGAACTATGACTTTTGTATCAAATTTCTTGTCTTATATTACTGTTTTATGGTTTCTTTATGCTCTAATACAACTGTCTCTTTAATGATCAGATCTTTTGTGACGAAAGTATAAAATATTCTTGAAAATTTTCTTGAAAACTGATTTCTGTATAAACAGAAATAACAGCTGTGTGCTGTCAAAATTTACCATCAATAACTGGTCATTTTTCATTTCAGACTTGGGTTTTACAATAGTTTGCTGTCCTCAGACCAGTGATTTTCCCCATCTGTTACTTCTTACCTCTCCCCAGAGCACCTGTTTTTCAGGAGCAGCATCTTCCTCTGGATGCTGTGCCTTCGCTTTCACTGGGGCCACAAGGGACACAGAAATGTTCAACATGCATAGGAATGGAGATTCCCCATTTTTAACCTCCCCTCCTCACTCTGATCTCTCCCATCCTCTGCCTCCTGACTGAGTGGCCTAGGTGACTAAAATTCATTGTGGGAAATCATGTTGTAGCAAGGAGCGGGAGAAATGTGCAGCGTATTTCCAGTCCTCTCTGTTTCCCTGATGATTTATCAGTGTGTACTTCATGTATCCCAAAATGAGCCAAAGTGTTTATGGACAGCATGTCCACTATCAGGCTACTGAACTCTACCTGTCCAGGGAGCAGCTTCCATGAGCTGTCTCTATGAATGCCCAAAATGGGGCTGGCTTGCAGGTGCCAACAGCGTTTCCTAATACTGGTGTGTCAGGCTATCCCTCATATATGACTTGATGTTCTTGTTACCATTCAGTGGGCTTTGAAATCTGCTCCAAATAGGGAAAAACCAAAGGCAAACTTCTGGGCTGTGTCCTACAGAAAGTGTAAAGCAGCACCAGCCCTTTAAATTGCTGCTGCAACATTGGCCAAACTAGGGAAACACAATAAGCCAAAACCTTTTTCCACTATGGCTGGATCAAAGTTTGTGTGTATTACAATAATAGATGAGAGATACTCAACAGATTGTTATATTCTCTGCAGAGTTAAAAATGTGGGAGAAAATAAAGCAGGTTTTTCTTAAAAGCATTATTGAAGGGGTAAGGCTCAAAGCACCCATGGTTGCTTTGCCTTTTTTTGTCTTGTGTACTTGTACAGTACTTGGTCAAATATAATTAAAGAGTAACATCTAGAAATATTTCAAATATAAATAAAAACCATATATAGTGAATTTTAATCAATAGAGGCAAAGATGTTTTTTTCACTGGAAATAGTTGAGACTTTAGCACTATGAAGGAGCTAAAGAGATTGTAGAGGACAGATAATAGTTCAAGTACTGATAGATGGCCCTTATGAAGAAAAGCAAATCAAGGAATTAAATCAAGTTTAAACTCAGGAAAATGCATTGTCTCAAAAAGATTTCAGTTTGTGAGAGTGCAACTACATAGAGTAATGCTGGTCTATAAATCCTGTGTAATAAAGACAGTAAATAGTGAACTTGCAAGACATGGATGGGTGGTCAGTGTAGGCATGCTCCAGAAGAACAGTGGATGTGATGTCCCCTGAGAAATAAATAATAATACAATCTGTCCAAAATCTCAGATGTGAAAGACCATGGTATTTCTTATCACTTCCCAGATACCTACATTACAGGCAACACCTTGCAATTTGCTTTCTCTAACCACAGGATTCCTTCTGAAGTGACTCCTACTGTTTACCAGAGAGCATCTATTTTAGTGCAGCTCCCATTGTAGCTAGTTTCCTATCTTTAAAAATCAATGTTGTGTGGCCTAGGGGAGGGATAAAATTGAACCCCTGCTGATATAACACTTTCTTGCAAACTCTTCCATGTATTTATACTGGTAGAGATGCTGTGATTTCCAAGATTTACATTACATGGAGCTGGTCCATAAAATTGCATACTTGTTTCATTTCTGGGTGACTGTATGAAATCAATTCTAACCTACTCTCACACACCTATCAATAGAAGCTTACACCTAGGAATCTGATAAACACAGTCTTCTGGCATTCCAGAGGAGCAAGAGATCCATTGCATCTTTGTCAAAGGGAAAGGACTAAGTCTTTACCCTGAATGTATGAAAAAGTGAATTGAAACTGATGATGGTGCGAGTTCTTCTTATCCTAAACTACAAGGGCTCAGAGGCCTTTTTCATTGCCAGTCACCCCAATTAGCAAAAGCTATATTCAGCAACTTTAAAGCAAATCCTCTGTGCTCTGGCTGAAATAGGAAGTTTAGCCTAAAATGAGGGGTTTGGGCTAATTTGTACATTTCTCAGGAGCAGGGTGAATATATGAAATTGGTGAATTTCTCAAGGCTGCTTCAGGAACATAAATGGCCACTGTGTGATTCCCGAGGGATGGGTAGTGTAACTTGAGGTTTTAAAAGTACTAGAAATATTAATATATTTTATCTGATAATTTAAAAATAGCTACTTCCCCACTTGAGAAAGAGAAAAGCTGTTTTTCTGGTCATCATTGTGATTTCTTGTTGTTTATATGTTCTAGCATTTATATAGAGTGTTCTCCAGCATATAGTACAATTTGGGAATTACTTTTGTTAAAATAGATCAAAAACTTAGTTGTAAAGGATTTTTGACAATGTCTAGTCCATTCTTCTGCCGTAAGTGTGAGCACGTGTGCCTAAACCATACCTAGTGGATATTTTATTGATGTTCTCTTCAAAATGTCCAGTGTGCTGAAAAACTTTACAGGAATGTGGCATAATAAGACATGCAAGGAAGGTGCACAGCAAAGGGAGGATCCAGTGGCAAATGTATGAAAAAGTTTTTCGATATTATTTTGTGGTCTGCTTTTCCCTTCCAAACATTTCATTCCTTCTGTTTAATACTGTCTCAGGTTTTGTGAGCAGAGATTTCATAGCTGCACCACAGGTGGAACTGCTTGAGCAATCCTGAATGACCTGCCCATTTTCCTTTCTTTCAATTACAAAAGTTCCACTGTACAAAGCACTCCTGAGTCCACCTCTCCAGCGGGTTGTGCCCCCTCATGCTGACAGATTTCTTGCTTGCTTTTATTAATTTTAAAGGACAGGATGTCAAAAATCTTACTGAAGTCAGGATGATGTGACAGCTACTGCTTCTCCTGTATAATTTCAACTTCTTATCCTGTCACAAAAGGAATAATTTGTCATAATTTGTCCATAATGAGACATGTGGGCTTATTCCTCCTCCAATTTCCATTTTCTCCAAGTGCTTCTCCTGGCAGGTTTTCAGGCATGGGAGATTACCTATCTAGACTGCTGCACTCTCTCTTTCTCCCCTGTATCTCGAGAGCAGTCATTCTCAGCCTGCTTTTTATCAGCTTGGACCCCAACACATCTGTCAGATCTTCAGGAAGGGAAGGCAGTAGGAAGCCTCCACTGAGTCAAACCTGTTCTCCCAGGATGCAGCCTGCTTGCCATCCACTGGCCAGAAGAAAGGGGGAGTGTGAGAGCAAAGCCAGGGCACGGGGACCCTTCCCCTGTGATTTCCTTGTGTCCTCCAGAGGTGCCCCAGACAGCTTGTCTCTCAGGCAGCAAAAAGCTCTGCAAGCTGTCACAGTCACTCACATCAGATCCTAAACAGGAGTCCCCCTATGTTCACAGTGCTTTTTGTTCACTATTGTCTTCTGTGCTTTTCCTGCTAAAGAGAATTTACTTCTTATTTTTTGTGACATGATCTGTTCCCTGTCATAAACAAAGTTAAACATTTTAATTGTATCACTGAAGATCCAAGTGATTTTCAGCAATCTGAAAAGTGAGATTGTTAAGTGAGACCTATATTTTTTTTAAACAGTCATGAATCTAAAATTCTGAGTAATGCCTCTCTTTGCATCTCATGGTAAATGCAGCATGTCCCTTATACAATACTTCCAGAGGCATGGAAACTACAACTCTTTCATCATATGAGTTTTGGCCCTCACTGAATGCAAATGTGGTTCATGATTTCTACCCTAGGTGTATCTGTGCTGCACTTTCAGAACCAGATGAACCTTTCTATGTAAATATTTGGACATTTGGGGAATTGGAAGTTTAACACGGTGTAGGACATTGCATAACACACTGACTAATCTAATCCTAGAAACCACTGCAAATAAGCACTTATGTTTCATTTACCCTCATGTCTTCAGCCACTTGTTCCTATGGTCTATTGTGGCTACTTTGCAGATTATACATCTAGAAATATTTTAAACACAGGCAAATTAAAAACTGTTGTCTGACACCGAAGTGTATACTTCACTTATAAACATGCCCCAAAGAGAGGCTCTGAAAAAATAGTAGGACAGCAGGTCCAGTGGTGTGATTTCACTGGTTAGCTCACTGACGAGCTGCATCAGAAAGTTCTCTTCCACACACTCCAGGGATCTCCTAAATTGTTTTCTCTCTGCGGTATTGTGTTTCCAGCTGATATCTGGTAAGCTGAAGTCCCTTACGAGTGGGACTCTTCCCATTAGGCTCTAGACAACCAAATCCCACCAGCTTTTTGCAACAAGAAGCCCTAATTCCTGTTCTCAGGAGCTTCCATGGTTTCTAACTCATCAATAATCCCTGTGTCTTTGGTGCCACGTGGATCTCCACCCTCAGCCCTGCTGAGACAGCAGACTGAAGGATCTCACTAGCACATGGTCCCTCAAACACTGGTGGGCTGACCCCAGGCTTACCTCGTTCTTTTATTTACTTCTCTTACAATACTAAGTGGTAACCACTGCAGCTTCAGTAGGTGATTTTTTAATTAGGTTCTCAGAAAATTTCCATATGTTTGTTCTTTCAGCATCTAAGCTCTTTTATGTGAGTTAGAGCCTTATAATATCTTTTAATGTGCTTTTTGAACTGTGACCCAAGTGTTTGCAGTGGAAAGTATCCCACAAAATATTTGATAAGAGGTGAAAAAAAAATTTACTTTGCTGCAACATTTCACTATTACCATGTCTCCCAGAAAATTGCTGATCTTTAGGGATAAAGGCAGATTTGAACCACATGTCAAGTAAGGACAAATCAGCTGCTATAAATTCCTGTTGTTTGCTGCTCCATGATCATTATTTACCATGATGGAGAACTTAGACATTTTCACTTTTAGGAAAACTACTTTTCTACCTGAAACAAAATATTATATGCCTTCTTTCTCTGTTTTTATAATGGCTCATGTTTTTACATCAAATAAGCAAAAACATTCTTTTTAGCATGCATAGATTAGATGTTTATAGGGAAGGGTGAGTTTTCTAAGGTAATTTTTCATTTGGAAAAAGTTCACTTCTGCATTGCTGTCATGTAGAAAGATGAAGGTACTTTTAAAGTGTGAATGTCAAGATTAAAGATCATGATCCTGTGTGTGAAAATATTAACACAGGCTTCTTGAGGAGGATTTATGGAAGATCTTCACATCTAGGAATCACAAGGACAGGGGAAAGTGCTGCCTTTAAAGAACAGACAATTCCACAAGGTAGATTAACAAGGGGAGTTAGCAGACATACACATGATATCTTAAAGCTTTAAAAATATTTGTGTTCCAAAAGCCACAACCTACTTAATTTATAAAGGTTTTATAGAGCCTTTGTTCTGTGGGACAGTATGAAATAATAGACCATTCTAGTAAAATATATGAGCATTATTGCAAAAAGGAAGAGAAGTCAAAAGGACATGTTGAAAGGAAGTAGAAAAATATTTCCAAGTTGAAAAAAAGGGTAAATACTAAGAGGAGCTTGGTGATTTAATGTTTCAGGATAACTCACTAAACTTTGTCAGTTTTTAGACAAGTTCCAGTTCAGTAAAAGTGTCTTAACTATTCTTAGCCCAGTGGAGACATAAAATATATCTTTTGGACAGGGTGCTGGTTAGGATTTTTAGCTATTTAGATAGCTGTTTATTTTTCTCATATTTTTAATTTTTCTCACACCCACCTCAGAAGATAAATAGATGAAGAAACTTGTTTCTTAACCTTTTGAATGAAAAATTAGTTTAAAATGGCCATGGAAGATCTGCAGCATAAATCAATTGTTCTGTGGTTTGTGAGCAAATCTTGGCTTTGTTTAGATTACTTTCTTTTATGCACTTGAAGCTAGCACTGCAAATTCAAGTGTTAGCTTTGTTTTACGTGTAACTGAAAAGTACTATATAAAAGCTAGGAATTACTATTTATTTACTGTATGATATTCATAGCGTGCAGTGTGTGAAATTATGTGGCTCCCTTTTACATGAGCTGAATATATTAATGGCTCCCTTTTACATGAGCTGACCTTTATAAGCTTCCTCTTCTCGACTAAATAATCTTACAATTCAGTTTTCCCCTGCACATCTGTAAATGAAACCACTGTCAGATGGGGAATATTAATGAATACTAAACCAAAAGAGTACATAGTTGGAGAATTCACTGCTTGCTCAGCTTATGTCTGAGGATTTTTTGTCTGCAGTAAATGGAGACTTATTCTACAGAATTTAAGGTGGGTTTTTTTGTTTGTTTTTTTTTTTTTCCATTCTTTTAAAGCCCAAAGGTTTATATGGAGAGCTTTTCACTATTAGATGTAATTTATGGGATATTGTTCAGCAGCTGAAGTGTAAAGAAAAATAAGGAAAAATAAAGAAAAGTAGAGAAAAATAAGGTTACTGATTTTTCAAGCCAGTCAACAGTGTGAAGAAATTATAAACATTCACTGTGGTACTGGTGGGTCCAGCAGACAGAACTCACTACTGTGTCTGTCCAGCTGCTGCCTCATACAGGGGAAAAGTTTCTGGCTGTGGAGCACTGACTTAGTCCCTTCTCCATCTCCCCTTGACCCTTCCCACCATGCTTAAAAGCCAGGGGCTTTACAGTCAGGAGGTGTGGAAACAGAAGCTGCACAGGGCAATTCCCACCCAGTGACCCTTTGGAAGAGCTCAATCTCTTGATATAATGCTGTGTTCACTCCCAAGACAAACACTGCCATCAATAGCAGGGTGTACTGTGATTTGAAAACCAGCACCACCCTGTGCCTGTGGATATGTGATAATATACTCATAACCCCATGGAGCCAGAAATTTGCTAGGAGGTGCCTTGCCTGCCAGAAAACCAGCTGGACTTCAGCAACTGCTGCAGCTAAAAACAGCGTATGAGTGTGTTTTCTGGACCATACAGAAGGCACCCTCTCACAGACAATGAAAACAATCAGCAGCATAACAGAAACAGGATTCCTTACTTCAAATAAAACCGTATCCTGCTTCTAGCAATAGCGTGATTATGCTGGTGCTTTTCTCAGGGGTAAAGATAGGAAGTATTTTTTTATAGTCTCATGAAACAAGTAGTGGTTTTTTCCCTGCTGGTTTTGAGGAGCCTCAAGACTCAATAACAAAACATAGTTCTCTCAGTTATGAGTTCTGCTTTTGCTGCCAATTTCAGGAAGATCCTCTAAGGCCATATTTCACACTAGCATGAATGTGGGGTTTTTATAATATTTCCATCAACAACCAAAAAGTGTGTTACATAAGTGTGAACATGTCATAACAACTTTTATGTTAACTCATGTAAGAGCTTCTCCACACAGAACAATTTAGAAGAGCTCAGGCAGAGCAAAAAGACTGATATATATAAAGCAGCAATTTTAACATCTGTGTTGTGTTGCCTTCATTTGGAAATAAAGTGACTTTGGCTGATGTCATTTCAATACCAACCTAAAAGTAAAGGTATACCCTTCCCTCCCAAGGGATTAAAGGGAAGAAATGTCTATGCCAGCCAAAGATTTTCATCTTTTGATACTATGTCATTTTGGTAACTGCTGAAATAATCTACTTCTTATCTTGCAAGATACAGTCCCTTTCCGAGTTCAATATGATCAATTTTACTGATGTTTTCAGAGTTTCACTCTGTCCACATAACTGAATATGGCTTGGAGCTTACCTAAAGAGTTGTATTTCAAGGATGTGAATTATTTCAACCTTGGCAAAAGAGTAGTTGGTGACAATTTTTCTTTGGTTCCCAATGGTTACTGTGAAGAAAAGAATTTTGAATTCTAAGGAACTTTAATTTTTGAGTCAAGAGATTGAGATCAACCTTTGGTTTATTTAGGTCATCTCTTCCTACAAAATGTCATTGTGCTTGTTCTTATGATGTTTCCTCCAGATGTCTTTAATTTTCTACAAAAGTTTTGAGATTAATTTGTTCAATGCACTTAATTTTGTTTGCATGTCCCACTTAAGGATGAAATATGTGTTTATCAAGATATTCTTAGTTGTAGAGGCAAAGGAAATTGTGTAACGTTTCCTGTGTGTATTCAATAGCTTGTTGTTTATGATATTGCTTTATATTATAGCTTAGAAGCCTGAATCTTCAGATATGAGCATTCAAAATTCTTTTTCGTGCCAAAATCTGAACTTTTCTGACCTGTAAAAATTCTTATAAACAAAAGTTTGCAAGGTCTTCTAAGAAAATCAGTCTGGTACAATTGCATTGAAGTGCTTCTTATTTTCTTCCTTCTTTTTTGTACTCACACATTTACTCTTGTAGAATATTTTCTCATCTAGTCGTTGCTAGTTAAGTAAAATCTTTCCTTAAAATTCTGCTTTTAAGTTTTTGTTCAGCAATTCCCTTTGTCCATTTCAGACTTCTTAAAAACTCCTGCAATTTCGGAATATATGCCTCTATAACCCAAATCCAGGAATTTTGGTTGTTCTGTGGCATACTCTGAATTCTTTTCAGGCCTTTATGATTGTTCTTTTGCAGCCTCTGGGAAAATCACATTCACTTATTAGAGCATGCTAGGCCGTTTGAGGTTGTATTTGTCTGTCAGATAGCTCTTTTTACTCTTTCATGTTAACAAATTTCACAGAAGACAAACCTATCTTGCTATGAATGTGTTGTAAAACGTGTATAGGAAGAACAATGTTGCAGAAACTAACCAGAGGCAAAGATCTGTCACAAGTCTGCTTAATTACTCCCTTACTCACCAATGCTCTTTGCATTTTTGAAAAGCTTATAAAATCAAAACACTGCCTTCTAGAACCTGTGCTCCTGACTAAAAGCAATAATAGTAGTTGTTCACAATTAGACCCAGGACAAGCAAGTTCATGCCTAAGTCCAAACTCACAACTGTGATTTTAACGTGCAAAACATTGTGACACTTCCTTCAGCAACAGAATGAAACCTAAGCCATGCCCAGTGAGAAGAGCTTGCTATATCTAACGCTTGTTCAACTATAATATCTTCTCATGATACTCTCTCAAGCCAGCAAGAGTACCAGGATCCTTACAGCACTGCAAACACAGCTGAGATCTTTTGGAACAAGAAATCTTAAACCAACATCAAGCTCTTCTGTAATTCCTTCACTTTGTCACCTTTTATGTTGTTTATTATAGTGTCCTCAACACCAAGTGCCCTCGTCATTCCTGCCCTGTCCTTGAGGTTTCACTACAAGCACTGAAATGCTGACGAACTGACACACGAAGGACACTCTCCTAGACCTGAGCCAGCACTGCTCCATCTGCTGCTCAGCAGAGGTTCATGGAAAGGGAGCTGGCCCAAATGATCCTATTAAAAGTGGAAATTATTTCATTTATGCATAAAACCACATTAGCCCTATTTAGCAGAGCCCTCGTTCCTCAACCTGTGGAGTGTTTGTTCAGCAGTGAATCCCAGCAGTGCCTTGTTTTTAGCCTCAGGCCATAGGCTGCTCGGAACCATTGGCCTTCTCCCGACTTTGATCATTGCCCTATCAAACAGTGCTACTTCCATGAGCTCTAGGCACAGTTTTAGCATGGCATAATTTCTCAAAACACACATTTTATAGCTAATCTGTGATAATTATAACTTAATTTGGAGAAGAGGAGGGTGAGAGTGCAAAAGGTTTAATTGGTGCTGCATGGCTGGAGCTCTGTACCATTGTCAGATGAAGTGCTGTATAATTTGCAGTTTTACCTTGTAATATCTCTAATCGTGTGATATCCCTAACTAGTTTTCCATGTATGTTTGCAAATTTCATTGTTAATAACAATCTTAATCTGGTATTCATTAGCCTGTTAATTATACTGTCGTTTAGAAACCCTTGCTTCCAATTAGCTTTAATGACGGCATCAGAATCATTTTTCTGTGCTGCCATTTTTGTGCAACATTTTCCCATTTAAACTGCCTGCTGTTCTATCTTAATTAAATTTAATAACAGTAGTGGTGGTTTGTTGGGGACTTTTTAACCTTATTTAATGTCAGACCATTTATACTAGTTTGAAGTAGGCACTGATAAAGTTTGCATTAATCCAATTACTTTTTTAAAAAGTAAACTTCACTTTTCAGATTATTTTAATTAAGGCAAAGTCCCCATGAAAGGTCAAACTCCCTACCTGTGCAAACGTGTAGAAACATTAGGGGGGTTTCTAGGTACAATGAAGATACATTTAAAAATCAACAATATCAAGAAACACTAAAACACTAATATGAAAAAGGAAGCCATAATTTTTTGTTTGTTTGAATAGAGGAGAAAAGGGTGAAAAAGCTGTCAGTGTCATTAGTGACTCAATATTGCCTCGCAGACCAAACTTTAGGTGTGGAATGGTTGAAGCATTTTTTATCTTGGGAAAGCTCCACAGGACCTGAATAATTTGCTTAGCATTATGCAGCACCCTTGAAGTTGCACCATGAGACTAAAATCATGGTTCTCATTAAAAATAATTATCTTTTTAGCCTATGCAAATTCAAAGCCCTTCAGAGAATCTTTCCAGGAGAATACAGAAAATCATAGAGATTTAGATTGAAAGAGATGGTAGAGGTTCACCTAGTCCATCCTCCTCCTCCAGCAGTCTGTCTAAACCAATACCATTCCTGAATAAAAGTTTGCTAGACCTTACAATCCTATTGTGCTAAGAATTTTTTGTGTTTGCTACATACCACAACGGTGTAACAGGCAGCTTCTGCTCAGCTCTACTGACTTCTCTAAATCTTGCTCTTAGGATCATAAGGCACCATTAGATCTGGACAAAAGAATCATGGAATCATTTAAGTTGGAAAAGATCTTTAAAGCATCGAGTCCAACCATTAATGCAGTAAATCCACCACCAGGTCCCCAGGTGCCACATCAACACACCTTTTCAACAACACACCTACAGGTGTGGCAATTTAACCACTTCCCTGGGCACTCTGTTCCTTTCCTGTTCCAATGCTTGACCACATTTTAAGTGAAAAAAAATTTCCTAACATCCAATCTAAATCTTCCCTGGTGCAACCTGAAGCTGTTTCCACTTCTTTTGTTTTTTAGCTGGGAGAGGAGACCAACCTCCACCTGGCCACAACCTCCTTTCAGGGAGTTGTAGAGAGTGATAAGGTTTCCCCTGAGCCACCTTTCCACCAGACTGAACAAGCCCAGCTCCCTCAGATGCTCCACGTCAGACTTGTGCTTCAGACCCTTTTTTACAAAAAAGTTCTGTTTCTCTTAATATACACAACAACAATTCTTGCTTTCCTAACCAAAGATGCAAAATCCCCTCTGTCTTACAAGCTGTATGTCTGGCTTCTTCTAGCTTCACACAATTAATTAATTTCCTTTTTGATTGAGAACTATGAGCTTAGCCTTGTGTTTGTAGCTTGTGTATATCAGCTGTGATGGGATAAGTTTCTTGCATTTTCTTCTATTATGGAAAGGATCTTGCTGTTTGCACTCACAGAACAGGAAAGTATCCTTTGTGCTACTCTGGTTTCACTTAAGCTATGATATGTTTCCAGAACATGAAGCCTTCCCACCAACAGAAGTAACTGCGGAGGGTTAAAAGAATTTTTTGTCATGCAGGTCCGAATGCAGGATGTATTTCTCTTCACCTGAAACTTCTCCCATCCGGTTTTTTCCAAAGTAAATTCCTGAAAATCACAGGAAAATGGGTTACTGCTTTTGGTTTTTTTTGTATAAAATCAAGGCTACAGGAATAACTTGACTGTGCAAATATAAACTTTTGGGCTGTGTGTGGCTAGTTGGTATGTGGGAAATCTTAGGAGAGGCTTCCTGACCCTGAAATAGCAGAACATTTGCAGGGCCATGTTCTTTTCTGGCTCATGTTGCAGCATCAGATGAAGAAGGGGAAGGATGCAGGACAGTACCAGCTTACATAGGATTGAAAAGACTCCATTCTGTATGCTCCACATACAGTAGTTTCAATGGATATCTCAGTGGACATGTGTTCTGCCACCAGAAATTCACCTAATGCTGATAGACAACCATCCCATTATTAGATTGTATCATTTTTAAAGTAGGACCTACATCTCTCCTTTTGATGGATTACATATCACAACCAAGATCATTTAGATGACCACCAGAAGAAACTATTTTTTACTATGGAGGTAATAGGAATAATTTGCAATTTTGTTATCTGAAAATAAAATGGAATGGGTGGATAATGAGAAGAGCATCTCGTAAGTTTGATACCTTTAGTCCTAGTATGAAATTGTTTATTCTGCCTGAAAATAGGGCTGAAAATGGCTAAGGGAGGAGGGGTGTCCCAGGCAGGAGTGTTCTGGCTGTTGTGCAAAGGGGGTGCCTGTTACCTTTGACAGACGGGCAGGGAAGGCTCGGGAATGCAAGGTTGTGTGGCACCAAGGCGGTTCCTGCGCTAAGTGGGCTGACTCACACACCAGACACGATCATTCCCTAGCTCTCCCCGGGCTCACTTTATCTGTCTGGGAAGCTGGCACAGCTGCATCACTCCTGCTAACTTGTGAAGGCAGGCTGAAGTATCATTGCTCCATAGTCTTTTCCACAGGGAGTTGTCCTCATAAATTCTGTCTATTAAAACCCAAGGTGAGCATCCATCTGTGTCTTTGTTCCTCTGCAGTGGTATCCCTGCACTATGTAGGAATCTGGCAGGGTGAAAATTATGAGTCAGAGTTACCCCTAAGCCAGCTGTACAGGACTGACAATGTGAGTATCCTTGTGCTTGCCTGTGCAGCTGCAGCAGCACAAAAGCATTAGAACCCAGACACATTACTCCCCTGCACTTCCAACCCTGTCCTTAAACAGCCTTAGTTCCTTCTACTTATTCTGTGTTTTCTCTTAGTCCTGTAGCAAATCCCATTTCAATACATTTTTCTTCACAGACTCCCGGGTCACTAGTTTTTCATCTAATATTTATTTTAAATATTAAATGTAATCCTATGTTTTCTTCATAGAAAAATTAATCTTCCCAGTAGATCTTTCATGTTGCAACAGTGAGTGTTTTTTCTTAACTTAGAATAATAAAGAAAATGTGTCCCTCCTGTAGATCCTGTGAGTAGTCGTACAAAAAATTAGCTTGGAAAAGACCTTTAGGATCACTAACTGCCAAAGGGAGCTAATTTAGGGAAAATTTGCCTAGTAGAGGCTCATGAGGAAGAACTTTTTGTCTGCAGCAGTTTCTCTGTGCACTTGTAGGTGCTGTTGGTGTCTTGCACAGCTGAGTGCCTTCAGTGGCAGATGGGATTGCAGAAGCCTTTCCTGGGATCAGGAGAGAAGAATGTGCGTTCAGGCACATTGAAGTGAAAATTAGCTGTGAAAGTTAAAGGCAGACAGAAACTAAGATGAGGTTTAAATAATTCTCAGTGCAACTCAGAAGCAAATGAAAAGGGCCTTTCACGATTACAAATGAGAGGAAGGAATAAAGGTGAATTTGGGATTGTAAAAAAGCAGGCAGGGAAGAAAATCCTACAATATGATGTCAGTTTGATATATACCTATCTGTTAAGTTTGCCTCAACTCAATAGCAAGTAATGGAATAGTTTGAACCATACTAGTTTTATAAATAAGTTTTATTGCTTAAAACTTCAAAATAAAAATGTGAAGATGGATCACTAACTCTATCTTGTGTATATTGTACGATTTTTTTTCATCCACCCCAGGAAACTTCTGGCATTTCTTACCCAGCTTTCAGAATAATTTTTCAGATAGATTTTTTTTTTCTTCCATTTCTAAAAAGAAATGAGAATGTGCATGAAGCATAGCTTGACAGCTAAAGGACAGAGTCAAAGGACTTGTCACAGTTTGCAGCAAAAAATTGAACATTATCTAGTTGGAGTTCTGTCCACAGAACACTGGAGTGTAAAACAGCTGCAACCAGGGGATGCAAGTGGACAGAGGACTGGACAGAAATGTTTCATGTGGGAAATCCTCCCTGCAGTATGTCTTGGTGAAATTTATTTGCAATGTCCCTTCTCTTTCTGCTTCTTAGTGTGGAGCGTGCCCAGAAGCAGCTTTATTTAACAGAACCTTTAACTGAGGTTTTTCAAGTGTAATTCTGAGGTGACATGGATTGTGTGTAGTCCCTCAGACAGAGTCATTAAGAGAGATGACACTAGGAAAAGCATGTATTTCAAGGTGTTAAGTACCCTAAATTGCAATTAATGATGTGACAGCCAAGAACAGCGAGGACCATGCAATGCAGCATTATAATGCAGTGCACCTGCACAGATATTATAACAAACTAGGAAACTAAAAGTGGAATTCTTAGCATCTCTGTCTCATGGGGAACCTCCTTGAATACCAAGGGAAATACTGAGGACATGGAAATGGCTTCCATCTAGGATTTAAAAATGAATGTAAGTAAAGACAGGCCTACCTCAACCCTTTCCATATGCACAGCTTGGATGTGGCCTCACGTGTTCTCTCTTTGGATGAATGTTGTCCCGGAGAAATGCCACTGACCATGAACATGTTTTCTGTGAAAAATTCACTGTCACTACTACAAAGGCAGCTCTTTCAACAAAATCTAGAGAAGAAGCTTTTCCTGTTCGTTTTGACTTGGAATATAAATAGCAGAATAAAGGATCAGAAACATTCCTCTCTAAAACCTTTTTAACAGGGATTTTACTAGATGCTACAAGACCTTTCTAACTTGCAGCTGAATGGTTCAAAGGAATTGTGTGAAAGCATTTGGTTACCCTGTGACTGAGGCACCATTTCTTCTGAACTCTGCTTTTCTTGGGAGCACAGAGCAAGGGTGATCTGATCTGATGTTCTCTGATAGTAACAAGTGTACCTAATTTCTGTGTAGATATCCAGTCTTAGTCTTATTCAATTTCAGCTAATAACTTCTCTTTGATTCTCTAAGTATAAAAAAGGCTGTCCATGTTTGTTTAACCTCTGAAAATCAGGGGGTTTTTTTCTGTGTCTGTGTGTTTTCCTGGTTTTGGTTTCCTGGGCATGAACATATGAGGTACTAACTGGGAATTTTAAGATTCTGTCCCTCTCAACATGTCTCTTCATTCAAATGCACAGCCTAGAACCCTCCAAAGTTTCATTATATCCTTCTTTTCAATAAAAAGCACAGTGTCCAATAAAAACCACCTTCCTATTAAAAGTAGTTGTTTGTCATTCCTGTTAATACTGTAGTTCAGGATGCAGAGCACAGTGTGAGCGCTCAGTTGAATTCCTGGGCGTGTGAGTGAGTTCCTGTTCCTAATGCTTGGGCTTTGATCTGCTTTGGGATCAAGGTGTGACCCTTTTCCTTGTAAGACTGTTGCCACTTGATTTTATCCTTCCTAGAAGGCAGTATGCATAACCAGCAACAAGCACAGTAGCCCTACTGGAATATTTTAATGAGTAAACAAGGTCCAGCATGGTTTGTGACTCTTGCCTGAAGGAGGAAAATAAAATCTGTCTGGAATACAACAGGCTGCTTCTGATCCCATGTTGCTGCTGCCTACAGCTCTTGGCACAGACTGAAAATAACCTGCCTGCTACTGGCCACGGGAAGCACAGCAAAAAATCCCCCGAGCTTCTCAGAGCTGGGAGGCTCAAATGTACAATTTCAGAAGAATGATATTAACTTAGCACCTTGCAGAGGCCTGGGTTTTGTGGTGTAGGAATGTTCTGGAGGGACACCTACTGGATGGAGACTTTCCATCTTGCTTTTGAAATCCCGCCTGACTCAGAGAGTGAATTAAGAATGGCAATTTGGTGTATGTCTGGAAATCTAATTGCAGATGCCTGGAGAAATGTAAAGTCGAGTCTAGTCAAGAAAAGAAGGAGGTGTGAAGTTTAGTGTTTAACATACTGGTTAGCAGCAGTGTGCCTGCAGGCAGACAGAGGAGGGGGAGGGAAGTATTAACTACAGCTTTGGGCATAAACACTTACATTGCAGTATAATTCTTGTTCATCTTAGCCTTTTCTTGAATCCAGCTTCATAAATACAGGAGCAGTCGGGAGAAAATTTAGTCAGATTTTTTAAGATGTTATTGCTCTGACAACCAAGCTCAATGAAAGATGCTGACAATTCACAGGCCAGGAAAAACTTAAGACTCAAGAGTATGGGTGCAATGAAATGCCAGGATTTGCAGGATCTTTTAAAATACAGGTTGGCTTGTTTAGACTTTAAAAAAAAAAAAAAAAGAGAGAGACAGCTCAAATCCAATAATTTTGGGATTTTCCAGTGCAGAAATAGCAACATAATTTTCAGATTCAGCAGGAGAAATTGTCCAGTAACACTGACTGCAGTGCTTTTATCACTGTGTTTACTGCTGTTGTTTGTTGTGCAAGGGGACTTTTAAAAATGAACTTTCTTTCCTATTCCATTAATTACTTGAGGCTGTTAACAACCCCTATTTCTGCTACCTTTGAAACTGTTGTAAAGCCACATGCTACAAAGCCAGAGTGATAAGATATATGGAGACTACTTTGGGCAATGTACAGACATTTCCAGCTGGCTGGAAAGATTGTAGGAAATATATCTTCCTACTTGAAAGAAGAAAAAAAAAAAAAAAAAGTGAAAAAATAAAAAAGCTTAGCTGCAAGTATATTTGAACATCTCTGTATAGAAAAAGAAATTGTTGCTTATCATACAATGAGAGAATGGTTTGTGTTGGAAGGAACCTTTAAAGGACATGTAGTCCTGCCCTCTTGCCTTGGGCAGGGATCTGATCACTCTCTGTGAATCACAGCTCAGAACTTGCACAATATTTACTCAATGCAGCAATAAAAGATGTGGGTTTGCTTGGATTTTTTTTTTAAGACAAATTAGCCTTTTATTGCTCAAAAATCCTTTTTGGGGGATTTTAGCAATATCTTCACGCACTTTTTGATAAGATGTAAAATTGGAAGATCTCTTGTGTCTAAGTGCCAGCACAGAAACTGTACATCACTGAAAAATTTCTGATTATCTTCTACCTACAAGAAATAGTGCCTTAAATTCTTTCCCCCTAGTCTTTCCCGATGACTGGTTTTAAATTTCTATACAATGAAATTCCATGATCAGCTACTAGACTACTGGTTTGAGAGAGGATATTGGTAGCACATATTTCTCCACAAATTTTGACTTCCTTTCCTGCTGTCACCCATATCTAGCTTAATACCTTCTGTGCTTTCAGACATTTAGAAAGTATAGAGCTCCCAGTGTTGCAGATGAATTCCCCAAGCACTCCTTAGCAATGCTGCCTTCAACTAGGAGTCCCTGGATGGGGTTTTAACAATGTAAACAAAATATGTTGCTGCTTTAGAATAAGCTTCCTATAGGAAATAATCCTCTTCCTTTCTCAAAGTGGATGCTCATTTAATGGTTTTGAATGATAGCTGTCAGACACTCACCAAAATCTTGACAGTATTTTTCTCCTTCATGATTTCTACGCAATTCCAGCCTGCCTTTTGCTGTCCCCTTTACACAGAGAAATAGTTCTACAGGTTTTCAGAAAATCAGATTTTCAGAAAAGTATGAATATATATAAAGTATACTGACCCAGTTAGTTCTTCTCTTGGAAGACTCTGGAAGATTTTTGCAATTTGTGCTGTTTCACAGGAAATATTTAGTGCCTTGAAAATATTTCTCCTGTTTTTCATCTTAAAAAGAAAATAAAGCTACAGGTACAAAGTGAAAATATATTTAACAATTTTACTACTCTTGGAAATATTTTCTGAAATCACTACAGAAAAATGGATAAACAAACGTGGATCTTAGTTTATATGGTCTAAAGTTTTGATCTATTTTTGACATATTTGTCTAGACAAAATACTGTTTTTCTGTATTTAGGAAGAGGGGTTTTTTAGATAGAAACTGCCCCTCTGATTTTGTTATCATGATCTGTTTAAGTAGAATATAATTAGAAACTATGTAATGGGTTTGCTTTCTTAATTGACTAATAGCAGACTTTGATTTTATTGCATAACTGATGCCAAAAGACCTCTTTTAAGTGTCTATCTATATCTGCACATATTAACATTAATGTTAAATAGGCAATCTATAATAATTTGCTGGGGACAGTGTCTTGTCTAAGCTGTTTCCCTAGGAGCTCCTGTTTGAAACTCTTTATCACAGAGTAACAGAAGGAAGGTTTGCACAGAGATCTCCTCTTAGATCAGCTGGTAAAAGGGTGGGGCAAGCTTCCAGGCACTTTCTTCTGAAGCAGAGGCAGCAAATGCAATCTAGCAGAGATCAGGACAAGTCCTGGGAGTCAAACAGCTCTACTGGGTTGCCAGAGGAAGTGATTGATGAGAAAAGTGAACTTTGCACTTGCAGGAAACAGTGAAATAATAAAAAGGAGAAAAGGAAGATAGTGTTAGGCCACCTTGGCTGAACCAAGTCAACTCTTGCTGCTTTTTTTGAATAGAGTCTTGATCCTAAAGCACTTCCATTACTTTCTCAGAAGCAATGAGAGCCAGCACACCAGAACAGAGGAACTACTGCATTAAAAATAGCATCAAAATAATGCTCTTATCATCAGGTTTCCATTGTGCACCATCACAGCATCAAAATAATGCTCTTTTCATCAGGTTTCCATTGTGCACCAAGAAGCCATCCATTGTATCATCTTGGTTCTTTGTGCTGGCCAGAAGCAGCTTTTCAGGAAGATTTGGTGTCACCAAAATACCTGGAACTAAGGAAGCACAGCAGTGAATGGCCAGGCAGCTCTGTGATGGCACCTTACAGTACTGCTACTACATTTACATTGTCCTGCTGATAGATTTTCATGATTGCATTAAGGTCGCCAAGATCTGACAAAGCTGAGCAGTGTCTTGCAATCAAGTGACAACAGGAATAGGCTTTGGAATGACCAAAGTGACATGATATGGCTCTGGCTATTTTAGGTTGGTCTCAATGAAAAGGAAATTAAATTAAATGGAATCCTTTTTGGAAGTTATTTCACTCTCTCACTGTTTCATACATATCTTAAAGAAATCTAAGAGGTATTTAGCCCTAGATGACATTCCCTTGGCAAGACTGAAGATGTGTTAAAATGCTGAGCTGGCGCAGCCTGTATAGCTACTGATTGCAAAGTCTGAGCCTCAGAATGCTAAGCTTTAGCAGTAATCCAAGTGCCAGGGAGAGGACAGATAGAAATGTTTTATTAACTGCTTTTCAGTCAATTTTGAGCAGTTTCATGCTGTATGTTTACCACTGCTTTCTTCAGGCCAGTGCCGTGAGAGGTGGTTATTCTGCAGTATCACAGCAAGTGTTTCGGGGTATAGGTGGCCCTGCCCTTCTGGAACTGCTGGAGAACTGAAAAAATTAAATATTTTAGTGTTAGCTGCAGGCCTAAGTGGGTCATGCCGTGCAAATGTCTCTGATTAAAAGGACAATGGATGCTGCTGTATTTGAGAAAAAAGCACTTTAGTACAAGTGCTAGAAATGTGATAGAATATTATAAGCACTTTTGCACTTGAGTGCAACTGCTGAGCAAATGCCCACAAGAAAAGGGCTAGCAGGGTAAATCAGCACAGATTAAATGTCTGTGATTCAAAACAGAGCTGAAATAGAATATGTTGGGGTTTTCCATTTTTTAATGGAAAAGCTAATTCCATTTTCATGTACCAAGGATGAGAGAACAGATATTATATCTCCAGCTGCTTTAAATTTATCTATTTTACGAATTCTCAAAGTAGATAATAAAAACTTTTTTTTTTCTTTTTTCTTTTTTTTCTTTTTTTTTTCTTTTTCTTTTCTAGTGTTGTGCCCTGAGTCTAGAGTTCTGTTTCTGCTCTTTCTGGTAATCAGTACTGGCAATTACTGTTCCTGTTCTGAAAGTGTTTGTGAGAATAAACCAGTAGTTTGTAGCTACTTCTATAAAGCTTGACAAAAATGTTAAAAACTGGCACTGATAATTTGGAAGTTTCAACATAAATTGACCTAAAGGAAATCAATAAATAAAGCTTGGAAACTTAGCTGATGCAATCACCAGCACCAAAGACCAAAAGCAAATTTGTTACTGGTGACCAGGTCAGCCAAGTTTCTTCAGCCAGCTTTAAATAAAGGCTAGGAGAAATATTTATGGGCAAACATCTTTTACCATCTGCTGCTTTTTCTAGCAGAGATTGGAGTTCCTTAAGAATTGTTTATTAAAGTTTCAGTTTAGGGTGGAGTACAACAATCAGAGATACAATTTAGTGCCAGTTTATCCCTTTGCTTCATAGTTTCCCTATAGCACACACGTGACTTCAGCCATCCTTCAGAGCAGAGTTCTCTCTGAGCTTTCCTCAGATGGATGACCTGAGCTTGATGAGTGTTTTTCTCAATGCCTGTGAGAAAAAAAAGGTGATATGAGGTACCTGGTGCTACTTCCCTGATATTTTTGTGTGCTTTTGATGTAAAATTATGTTGTGGAACTAGGTGGATTTTTCCATAGAGTTCCTCTTCAGGGGTGGCATCTATAATTTTTCTTTATATTCCCAGCCTTTGCAGGACACCAGTAGCACAGTTACTGTGATGTTTCACTTGCTGCAATTGCCAGCATATTTTCCTGTGTGCATTGGAATTTGGTTGGCATGTGTTTTCACTTCACTGAAATCATTGTTGAAAGCAGCTGTTTTCCTAACAGTGTGTGTTACATCTCATGCTGGTCAGTCTGAATATAAGAATGTCCCAAGATAGCAGGCAATGGACAAATCTAATGGATTAAATTAATGCTTATTGTAGGCTAAACAGCTTCAGCTAGAATCATCTCAGAAATTAACTTGACCCAATATGTGAACAGAACAGTCATTATTAAGAGTACTGGTGCTATCTTCCCTTTTACTTCTGTTATTAGAGCTCCAATACAAACTTCAGTCCTTGTGGGAATGAGTAAGGAGACATCCGCCCTCACTGAAGTCAAAGTCAGAGCTATTCTTCATGCATACAGCCACACCCTGGGCTGGTGTTATCAGCCCAGGTGATTCCAATGCATCTGCAAAATCAAGCACCATTCTCTCACTTCCTCCAAGAAATGATCATTACACCAGGTTTGCACAATGCTCTTGGCTCATAATTATGCAATTTGATGTGTAATCTGTTAGTTTATTCAGTACGGGCCAGAGCGGAGATTAAGTGTCCAGCCTACCTTGCAGATGATAAAAGCTGAGACTAGTTGTGACAATGTTCCCCTGAAATTGGTAAAAATACCAACATTGTTTGACTACTGGTTAATAGATGCCTTCACTCTGCCTGGTTGATCAAATGCCTGCCTCTTGTCACCCCCATCCTTTCCTTCTTGTTTTAATGGGTTTGAGGCAAATTCATTTCAGTAATGAGGAACTTATTATCACAGCATGAGAGATTTTACTCTTGCAAATCAAATATATCATAAAGTCTATTACTACCAGGCTCTTAAGAATTAAATTTAAAAAAATAAAAAACAAACGAACAACAAACAAGCCTAAAAACAACCCCAAGAACTTTTTGGTAGTCTGAAGCAAATGAACTTACCTTTCTGATTTTTCCTGAACTATGGGTTACCATCTTGCAACCTTTACTGTGTTGCATTTTCTTGGTAAACACTGCCACAGGATGAAGTTTGAAGAATTAAGTAGAATAACAACATGCTCTTTTAGCTTCCATTTCTTCAGGGTGCAAAAATGGCATATTTGGATTTCTTCTTTTCCAATTACTGCAAAGTAGCTTGTTTGCTTGCTGTCTGAAAAAATCTAGAGAAGAAAAATTATTATATTTTGGGAGAAAATTTTCATTTCTAGAGGAGATTTACTACATTCTAAAGATGTTAGTTTAGTATCAATACTTTAATGTTTTTCAAAGATAAATAAAGTAACCACTAATGTGGTCTCAAAGACCATGGAAACAGTCTAGGGAGATTTTTTTGCAAATTTTTTCCTGCTTAGCAAAATAGCTCTTTCACTTTCCTAGCTGGTCTACTGTGTCTTCAATCATTTTACAATTCGATAATAATATAGGGGCTGATGTCTCAGTGAGAAGTCATCCCTAAAAGGGAAAACTGTCAAATGAAATAACAAAATAGAGAAAAACCACTTGTAGCATTCATTGACTCATAACAACAGCTTTTGCACCCTGTGAATCTTAATCTCATTCCAGGCAAAATTTGATATGGGACATGGCTTCCAAAATGAGTGTTAAAAGTCTTATACATTAGGACAGCATTTAGGTTGCTATTTAGTGGGAAAGAGAGCAATGAGCGGAATGCTGTATAATTTTCCTGAACTGGGTCAATCTCAGTCTACTGTGTTGCATATTTTAATATACGTTGCTTATTTTAATAAGCTCCTTTACAATGGCATCTCTACTTTCAGGTAGTGCTGTCCACTCTGAGGGAGGCCCTGCCATGTATTTGCTTAAATCTCTGAAGTATTGGAAGGCTTTTCCCCAGAAAGGATCCTCATTTTAAGATAACCTTCAAAAACCAATAGCAGTCTAAGATGTATAAGAGGAACAGAGACACTGAAGATAACAAATTCTGGCAGTCCCTGAGTCTCATTTTTGCCCTTTGAAAATTAAGGTTGCCAGAGAGGGAGCTTTTTCCTTGAGGCATTTCCTTAATGTTTTCCAAATTTTGCTTCATCAGAGACAAATGGTCAGAGCCACTGAAGAATCCTATTACAGATGCAGGGTTTTTTTGGTTTTAAATACATTTCCATGTTTAGCTACATTCCTGAAGCTGTAACTGAGATAAAGCATGTGTAAAAGCTTTGCTTATAGAGTTCTCCACAGCTCAAACAATTTTCCTTCAAGATGCATTAGAAGCAAGATGCTTCCAAGTGTGACAATGGTTGCTTTGCATCATAAGCACTTAATCTGGTTCATGTAAAATATTCC
The DNA here is from genome assembly GCA_910950805.1 of Acrocephalus scirpaceus scirpaceus. Lineage (NCBI taxonomy): Eukaryota > Metazoa > Chordata > Aves > Passeriformes > Sylviidae > Acrocephalus > Acrocephalus scirpaceus. The sequence continues at coordinate 71,486,461 of OU383778.1, read as the reverse complement.
TTCGTTGGCAAGGAAACATGCTTCCAGCATTCCCTTGCACAAAATTCAGCAGGAGTTCAGCAAACTGCAGTTCAGCTGCTGAAGCACAGTCAGCTTGGACTGCTTTGTTATTGTTTCCTACACTCAACTAAAGCTAAAAAGATAATGGGGAGAACAGAAGGAAAGGGGAAGTCAATGGCTCTGAAGGACTATAAGTGATAGGCAGGACCATGTATAATAAAAATTGAAATTGTATATACTTGAAGCAAATTGAAGTATTTATGTTTTACACAGGCCAAGCTTCCCATCTGATGGTCCCCCACGTGTAGTTGCTTTCTTTTCTACAACTGTGGTGACTTGGTTTAGGATGGACGGCACGGCTACTACAAGCTATATGTGTGGAGCTCGGGCATAGTAACACGTAGACACTAGTATGGTGGACGGTTAAGAGCATTTATTATTTGAAACATGCAGTTTAAATACTATCTGGTCTTTCCTTACGTCAGAGGGGCCTTACTACATTTCTTGGGGGGAAAATGGAAAAGTGCTGGCATTGTTCAAGAGGGGAACTGGTGTCTTTGAGATAGCTTATCTCTAAGTTAGTGTGTGCCTGTCCCTTCCGTGACAATCCCGACTTTCTTCCAGACTGCCTGTCCCTCTGCAATCTACATCCTTCCCATATCTCCCCCACACCCACGTATCTACAGATGAGCTGCCTGGAGGTATGAAGTCATGGTATACTACAGGCCTATTTACAAAGGTGCTTCAGACACAATTTTTACACATGACTGTGTATAGTCTCTTGATTTTTTTTTCCTGAACTCTTCCCTTTTCTTTCTCTATTTCCCCTGGCTTCAGAGCCACTTTGTTGAGAAGTTTGCCTCTCTACAGGAACCCGACTTTTGTTGCCAGACCATTGAAGCCTACATAGAATCATTGTTACTCTGGGAAACACAGGTCCATTCCTGCTGCCAATGATATAGTTAAGCAAAACTGCTCTTCCATGACTAGACTGGCAACAACAGGGACCAGTGGCAAATTTAAATGAGCCATTACTGAAACACAACTGGAGAAATGTAGAAAATCAGTCTAAGCTTCCTGGTCATAATGATCTGATTCTCTTTTTTTACAGCAACAGATCAGTTGGTAATAGCAGGTGATACAATATAAAAGAGAGAAAGAAAAATGGGTTGAAACCTCTCCAACCATAAGCTTTGTAATATTAAACCAAATTTCCTAGTGTGAAATAGGTTAATATTTCCAACATGCAAACAGGAGTCAGTTGGCTCAATAACATCTTGCTAAGTAAAACCGGAAAATCAACAACAAAGGAGATGACTGGGATAAATGCCTAATTTATAAAATGTAGTTACTTTTTCCTGTTTTGAAGAAACCCACAAAGGCAGCTGTACTATCCATACACCTCTCCAAGCCTATTGTACATGTAGTCAATGTGTATTTAATCACTAGAATATGCAGAGTGTAATGTCTTTCCCACTTGAAATATTTTAAGCACCAATTCAGCAACTTCAGGCTTTTTGAAGAGATACTAATATTGCAGCATGTTGTCCCAGGGACTCTTCAAAGACAAGTCTCCAGTTTGGCCATAGGTGGTTTGCTCTGATTTAAACTGAAGGACTGCCGAAACTATATAAACAAAAAAAAAAAATGTCTCTCCTTAACATTTCATTAGGCCCTTTCATTCATTTCTCCTCACCATCACCACAAAGCTCTCGGTAGAGGATGGGGGATGCTCCAGTCCAGCTGTCTCCAGAGTAAAGAGCTTTCCCTTCCTTTATGGCCTCAGGCACTGATCTTAAATAAGGCTACTATTGCCAGACAGTGGTCAAGATTAATATCAAACATAAAACTTCCCTGAGAGACTATTACATCAGTGTTGACCTGATTTTAATAACACATAATATTTCCATGGATTGCAAGCAGGTAAACAAGCTTTGACAAGCACCTTGCATAAAGGGACTTTGAAATGGAGAAGACTGCTAAAATATCAGAAAAGATACAGAGATTGTTTTCTGAAGGGGAAAAGAAGGAAATTTTTTTGTAGAATTTGCTTCACTAATTTAGAAACTTCTTGTATCACTAATGTGCAGGTTTTTGTCTTGGACAGCTCTGCCATAAAATGCTATTGGAAAAGCTTCTTAAAAACACTAGTGTCATGTCTTGCTGGGATCCAGAGGGAAAAATGTACTTCAAAAATCATGTAAGGAACCTGAAAGAACAAAGGAAAAAATTACTGGGATTTAGTCCTCTTTTGGATTACACACGTGCCAACAGCTGCTAAAATTGAGACATTCTGTGTTAATCTTTTGATGATTCTTCATGAGAAATACAGGAGGGAAATGGATTTCCTCTTCAGATAAATTATATTTGGGATAATATGAACTTCAAAGCAACAATGCTGAAGAATTAGCAGTAGTTCTTCAAGAATATATAAGCATCTTGCTCCTTTGAGAAAAATCAGTAGTTGGTCTTGAGTCCAGTATTGGTGGTGTGCCCAGAAATTGCTGATGTGCCAAGGGGAAGTAACCAAGCTGTAATTTTCTGGATTATACTTTATCCCTTCAATGGAAATTTGGCCTTGCTGAGACAACTACTTACACCCCAGAGAGCAGTGTGTGTGGCAATTACTCCTGCCCACCCCAACCCTGGGGTGTGATTGTCTGTCTCAGCTTTAGCAAGGCTTTCAGCACTGTCTCTCACAGCATCCACAGAGGCAAAATCAAGGAGTGTGGGTTAGCTGAGTGGATTGAGAACTGGCTGAATGACAGATCTCAGAGGGACATGGCCAGGGTCTAGTTGGAGGCCTGTCCACAGTGGTGTCCTCAAAGGTTCAGTACTGAACCCAGCATTGTCTAACCTGCTCACCCATGACTTGGATGAAGGGGCAGAGGCCTCCTCAGCAAGTTCACTGATGACACAAAGCTGGGAGGAGTGACTGACACCCCAGAGGGCTGTGCAGCCCTTCAGAGGGGCCTCGGCAGTTTGGAGAGATGGGCAGAGAGGAACTGGCTGAAATTCAGCCCACTGTGCTCACTTCCAGCCTTTAAACTATGATTCCTGGTAGGGTTTTCAGCTCAGTTAAAGTCCACTGAAGAAATACTGTTACAGGGCCTCCAGCAGTGCACCTGAATGCAGTGCTTGTCCCTGGAAATGTGTCTGCCATGTGTGTCTGCTGCAGTCAGAGACCTGCCCAGCTGCCACTGTGCTCTAGCCAGCGCTCTGACATGAACAATCTCTCCCTGGTGCACTTAGGATGCTTTGTTGTGAGCAGGCTGTGTATCCATTTTAGGCTACAAAAGAATTGCTGCATGCCTAAGAGCATAAATTATATCTGCATTTCTGTCTGTGTGTGTGTCTGGCCATTCGTGTATGCTATAGACCATTAATTTTAAAACAGTGCTGCTGCTCCTCAGACTCCTGTTGGGACACAGAACTGTTGCTGCTCATATTGCAAAGTATTTAGTGTTTCAAAATCAGTGTCTTGCTCATAGCATGTTTTTTTTTTACTTTGTTTTACAAATTCCAGTTCTTGAGTCTATCCTCACCTTACAGCATCCATTGTGAACCAATCGTTTTAAAAATTTTACAAGTTGTGAGAGCCTCATGCAGTAGCTGGTCTTGTGGGTATATAAATAATGGTTCTTATTTCTTCAGTGGGTATCTAATGTTTTGGGGATTTAACTTCTTCTTGGATGCAGCCTGTAATCATCCAGCCTAATATTCCATTCCCAGCACGTTTAATAGTCGTCACACTTCAACATCTTTTTTTTTTACCTCTTCTCTTTTCAGCCGGGAGTGTTGTGATGTTTGAGACAATGAGTCTCTCTGCATCTGGTTCAGCTGACATGAGGTCCCTTGGCAGGCACCTGAGATTCTGTCTTCCATTAATGATTGTACCTGGCAATGTGGCAAAGGTTTGAATGTCTGATTTGTATCTTCTGTCATGGTAGAAACTCTTCCTGACATCACAGAAGCTGCAGGTTTTTTAAGTAGGAGGGTTCATTTGGCCAGGTTGAGTGACCTCAGTTATTTTTAGTACACAGCTCAGTGGCTTTGGGTTGACAGCAGCTTTGGAAAAGAAGTTTTGGTGCACTTTGCAGCTCTGCCTGGCCTCGGCCAGCTTCCATGTCATGAATCCTGTGCTTGGATGGGCTGGAATGGACTGGTTGACAAGCACAGAGGGGATTGCTTCTAAATTCAGTCTACTGTCCTGGAAACTCTCTCCTTAAAATTACTGAGGCTCTTCAGAGAGATCCTTTTTGGGAGAAAATGGAGACTTCCTGATAACTATTCTCTTCCCCCCTGTATTTCAAATGAAATCTGGTATTTAATTCGTGATTCAAGCCTGTGGCTTGTCCTGCTGGTCAGCCACAATGCACATTCTGTACAACAGCCATAATATGTTCTCAGTGATACATGACTTGCTTTTCTTAGTTCTTTTACTGGCAACCACACTTGCTGTTTAGCCTTAAAATGAGGCTATTTTTTCCGTGTGCTTATCAAGCCTAATCCTGCTGCTTTCCCAGTGAATTTCCCAGTCTCCTGAGACTGAATGTCAGCTGCAATTAGCCGCCCATTGTTTATCCACGCTGGCTGCAGGAACAGCAGAACACTGCTGCATCCTGGCTGCTTGTGAGCCAACTGTCTCTGCAAGCATTACTCACACCAGGAGCAACCTCCCCTTCCTATTATTGCTTCATAACATGGAGCACTCTTTTATTTTCTTGAGATAGCTGTGGTGATGGGCCCCAGAATTGCTGTTTCCTATAACTGTTACAAAATTGCCTCTCAGTCGCATATTCATCTTCCTATGAGGCTTGATGTTTCTACAGAATATTTCCTGGCCCTTGACACTGGATCCTGAGTTTGAGTTCCTCTTTTCCACTGGATCTCTTTTAGCTTTAGCCTGTGTACATGCTCCATATCAGTGACCCTTGCTGGGAAAAAGAGTAAGTGCATCACAAATTGCGTTTAAGGGACAAAAGTTAAATGCTATAAGAACAGTAATGGATTTAGCCACATGGTCATCCTTTTTTCACCTTGCTGGGATTCCGTCTACTGCTGAAGCATGAGGGAGAGGGGCTAGGGAAATTCCAGCTGTCATTGACACATGCTTCTCTACTGGCATAGTTAATAGTACATACTGTGTGTACAGGATGTACTGTGTGTTTGTGGTGTTTGCACCAGTTTCAGGGAGTAACATAATATGATTTTGATGAGTATTTAGATCACTGAAAGCAACTGATTTGTGTGAAATAGAAGCTACTGGGTAGATGTTGGTAAAGAGGGAAACTCCCTTTTGCTTTAATATAGATGTTACCAAATACACTGCTACAGAGGTGTGCTTGAAATCCATATTTTCTAACCATGTCACATCATAAGGTCCTTGTGCTTCCAAGGTATTTACACATATAGTCTTGCAATTTTTTTCCTTATCAGCTTTCTCATAGTTACTTTCTCAGTGACTATTTTCTATTAAACCTTTATTTGTATTATTTACAGGCACCTCTGTGTTATTCCCAAGGAGTTTTTCATGTTGACTTCTTTATTTGCAGTAGTTTATATTTTTCTTTCATGGCTGGCTATAGGTTTTTCCTGAAATGACATTCCAATTTTAACATTGCCATATAATGTCAGTGTTAAAATGTTTCTAAGAAAGAAATACATACATATACTGTGATAATTTCAGCCTCAGAAAAGGAAGAGGAGGCTGTTATAAAGGAAGAGGCTCCTCTGAGGTCAGGCAGAATTCAGCATAGCAAGAGCTTGCTTCTGCCACCTTCAGTCACCTTGAGCAGCCTGTGATTTCTGAGGGGCCACACTCTTTCAGATCTCTTGGGCTCCTTGCCCAGTGAAAATCTCTCCAGTGAGGACAAGGGGAGATGAATCTAAGAGTTTCCTGCCTCGAAGCTTTCTGAAAAGATTAATTACTCCGTGAAAGAATCAAGTAATGAGAAATGACATTGCTTTTGTGGTAGGCCATTGGGTCCCTGGATGGTCGTTCCCATTTTCCAGAGCTAATCTCTAAAGTAAATAGTTGTCCTTTTGTTGACTGTCAGTGGTGTGTCACTGTGCAGTGACCTGCATGTGGAAGTGCTCTGGACTAAGATCTTGTGGCCTCTGCCACGTCTGTACAGGGAGTATCTGCTGCTTTCAGTCTGAAAAGAAGGAGATTGAGCAATTTGTCACCGCTTGTTGAGAAGTGGCCTTTGCTGCTTGATGTCCAAGTCCTTTCTTGCTGGCCTTTCTTCTCTTGCTTTTGAACCTCTTTTTCATTTCTGAAGTGATTCTTTGCTGCCTCCCTCCCCCTGCCTTTTTCTGCTATTTTCTGCTCTCTGCTTAACTGCTTCCTTCTTTACAGGTTATGGCTTTACAGGTCTGTGCATGCACACAAACACACACAGAGAATTTAAGTAAATAGAAAAATTTACTTCCAACAGACACCTACAGACCTGCTTTTTTCTCTATGTTTTCACAGTGTTGTGTGGTCTGCTCTTGGTCCTTGACTAATTAAAATTATCATAACACCAAAGCAGCATGCACACACTCATCCAATTATTTTTTATTTAGTTGTATGTATTTGTTATTTCCTTTCTAAGCCATGTGAGAGCACCTTCCAAGGGGCTATTTCTTTGAAAACTGTTGATGTCAGGGGATGATGTATGAGTAGTGGTTTTCTGTGCAGCTGCACTGAGTCTTCCACAAATAACAGTGAGAATACTTAAATTAAAAACCTTTCACTTTTATTAGGAAATTTGCCTTGGTGACATGAGAACTTTCACCTGGTGACAAATTCAATATTTATATATATCTACTGGTAGCCTTTAATATGCACCCCAAAAGATTTAAAACATCACAAAGGGAGAAGGTGAAGCTAGCCAGAAATCTAGTCCTCTGTATCCCACAAAAGTCATTCCTTTGTTCCTGCTGTCACACTCCTCAGCACAACTATCTTCCTTGGTGACAAGATTGAGGACTGCACTTTGGCTTTGGGAAGAAAACTAGGTGCACACAGCTGTATTCTGTGTACAGCTATGCAACTATTTATTTTCCACGTAGTTGCCCTGTGATGATTCTTCATGAATAAAAAGGTGCAATGAAGAGATTCTCACTGTGATGAACCCTGCAGTGCTGCAGCTAATGACAGAAGACAGAAGGGATCCAAATTTTAGACATCCCAACCCAGTCAAGTGGATTGTAATGCAGCACTGTCACTTTTTGTCCGTGGTCCTTTTAAGTACTCTATTTTTTTTTTCTCATAGAGTGAGCCAAAGGGTATTAAAGAGTGACTGGGTGCAGAAGGCATCTCAGGGATCCATGCCCACCTCCCCCAGGCAGCTGGCCAGGAGGCAGATCACTTTATCCCAACTGAAGGGGAAAACCAGAGATGGTTTTAAAACTAAAAACCAGCTCAGCAGTCTCTGGGACACATGAGGAACTGGATTTCAGCCATGTATGTCCCAGGCTTTACATAAGCTGAGATCTTGTGCACACACCTCTGAAAGACTTAAATTGCTCTTCTGGTAATGGAGTGTCTGAAACTGTAGGAAACAAAGCCCTGACCTCACCTCACAGATCTTGTAACCTCAGTAGGTGATGAGAAAATGAGCAGATGTAAAACCAAAGGTAGCATCCAGCTGAGCTTGAGAGTTTGGAATAAGTGTTAAAGGGAGTAACCACAACACAGGGGCAATGAGTCACTGTCAGTTGTTAGGTTTATCAGAAGGCACCACTAAGTCTTAAGCAGAAATTTGAAGTGACTGTAAACTTTCTTTACAGGAAGCTTCTCATTTCCAAAAGGAATGTGATCAAAGAGGAAGAAGCAGCAGTGCAGTCTTGGAGAGCACCAGCAGCTGAAGAGTCACCTCTTATCTTCCTGGTCAGCTGTAAGCAAGCACAGAGCAGTCAGTGTGTGCTTTGATAGAAGGGGGAATAGCATGGAAGAGATTTGATCCAGTAGAGGTAGATGAGGGATGCAGAGTATGAAAATACTACAGAGGTCATAAGTCAGCAAAATACATTTTTCTACAATGTGTTCAACAGTTTTCTAGGGAGAGAAAGGAGATGGGTTGAAATCAGAAAGAGGGAACTTCAGATGTAGAGGTGAGACAATGAAAACCTGAACCAGAGCTATAGCAAAGGAAAAGGGGCTGGATTTTTAAGGTGGTTTGCAGGAAGAATGGACATGATTTGTGTTGAACATGTTGCCTCTTCTCTTGCCAGCTGTGTGCATTAAAAAGAAGACTGCTTTTGCCATTCACAGGTTACTCCTCTTACAAAATTACTGAAACTTTCCATGCCTGTCATTATTTAGAAACAGTTGCAATTAAGGAAATCCAATTATTTCAGTTCCCTCCATTTTGGTTCCTCTTGTTGTTGAAATTAGTTCCTCTGCTAGAATCTGTAAGCTTTTGCAACTTCTGTTTTCCTCGTTTTTCCCCATGTAACCGTTATGTCAGCATAAAAACCCTCCCAGCTTGCACAGTGCTTTTCTATAGTTCTGAAATCCTGTGAGAAGATTTTTGCTCAGGAACCTAAAACTTTAGGGCTATCCAAATTGTGTTTCTGAATTTTTATCTTCTTTTTTATGTCACTACTAAAAGCAAAAGCTCACACAACTCTAGGGCGTTCTTTAATTAACCCTCATCTAACTCCCACTCATGTTCACAGAAATACTTCCTTTCATGTCACTGAACCTGAGCTAAGTAAAGTTAAAGCCTTGATAATACCAATCTTTCTTCAGGAATGTTAAGGATTGTTGTAATATGAGCAAAGATTAATGAGCAAAGACTCAGGAAGTTTCCTGGCGATGCAAAACTGGGGGGAGTCGCTGGTACACCTGAAAGCTCTGCTGCCATTCCATGGGACCTTGATAAGTCAGAGAGTTGCATGGAGAGAGACTTAATGAGGTTTAACAAAGGTTTAACTTCAGGGTCCTGCATGTGGGGAGGAATACCCCCAGGTCCCAGCAGTGTTTGGGGGGTGACTTTCAGGAGAGCAGCTCTGTGGAGAAGCACCTGGGAGTCTTGGTGGGTGCCAAGTTGACCATAAGTCATCAGTGTGTCCTTGTGGCCAGGAGGGCCAATGGTACCCAGTGGAGCATGGGGAAGAGTGTGGCCTGCCCCTCTGCTCAGCCCTGGTGAGGCCCCACCTGCATTATATATATATATATATATATATATATATATATATATATATATATATATATACCATATTAAAACCTGTGTTCCATTCTGGGCTCCTTAGGACAGAAATGACAAGGAGCTACTGAGGAAGGTCCAGTGAAGGAACACAAAGATGATGAGGAGTCTGGAGCATCTCTTTTATGAGGGGAGGCTGTGGGAGCTGGACATGGTTAGTCTGGGGAAGACTGAGAGGGGATCTCATTAATGTGAATAAATATCTCAAAGCTGGTGCCAAGAGGAGTGCCAGACTCTTTCCATTGGTCCCCAGCAACAGGGCAAGGAGCAAAGGCCATAAACTAAACCACAAGAAGTTCCACCTCAAGATGCAGTAAAATATCTTTATACTGTGGGTGGCAGAGTACTGAGCAGGCTGCCCAAGGAGGTTGTGAAGTCTCCTTCTCTGGAGACATTCCAGCCCCACCTGGGTGTGTTCCTGTGTCACCTTCTGTAGGTGCCTTTGCCTTGGCAGGGGGGTTGGACTGGATGATCTCTAGGGATCCCTTCCAACCCCTATTCTGTGAATGCCTATTTCAATATACTGCACAGAGGTAATGTTTCCTGTACAGCAGACATTTCTGAGGCTTTTCCAAGCATAGTTTTCCAATCTCTATTTAGCATAAACTCTAAATGTGTTAGATTGATGGTTGTGAGATGTAACATAGGATGAAAGAAACAACTCCTCTGGTTTGAAAGGACAGGGGAGGCGATAGCACATGCCATGCCAGAGGGAGATGATTAGCCAGAGGAATTGTAAGCACCTGGAGCCATTTGTCTCTTCTGGAGGAGCCAGTGGTCAAGGGGAGTCAACACTCAGGTTGTCCTAGGGAAGAAAGGTAAGATGATTTTGGCTTTAGTTTTGTTTAGTGGTTTGTTTCCCTAACAAGAGGAGAAGGTCAAATTTGAGCCATGACTAAATAAAAATAAATTTAAAAGGAGTATTTTGTATTGTTTTTCACTCTCAGGCAGAAAGGAAATAATTCAGGTTCTGCTGATATTTTTGTTAGTGGAAAGCACAGCTGTGGAAACCCAGTGGCTACCTGGCTAACTTAGGGAAGGGGCAAGATAGTACAAGACAACCTTGCTGCTCTTACTGTGATAGGCTCTTGAGATTGAGGATCCAAAATTATAATGTTATGACAATACTGTCCACAGGGAGAATTAGCACACAATTTCTCCAGTGTCTGAAGGAAGATGATGCTCAGCTGGTGCACAGATAGCATTCCTCTCTTCTTCCTGCCTACTTACTTCCATGAAAAATGCAGAAAGATAACATACAAGAGACCTTGTGTGAATTGCAGCTGGTCAGATGTTCAGAATAATGAAGGCAGGAACTGAGAAAGAACAGAACCATGACTTATGTTTTACTTCCAGATCTTCTAAGCTAAAAATGCACTGTTTTATTTCCAGTTAAGGAAAAACAAAACTAGGATGATACCATTGCAGGTGATGTGCAAAGTGTAAAACAGGCCACAGAGCAAAAGTAAGGCTGCCTTGCTAGGCTATAGACAGTAATATATCATTCTGCTAACAGAGGGCAACGTAGAAAAGCAAACGTGTGTACAAAGCCTGTTCTTCCTGAAGTGCAAGGTAAAGACATTTTTACTTTGCTTCTTCATGTGTAAGTCGGTTCTGTGTTTCTAGAATTACAGTGCTTCATATAAAATCTGAAAGTATCTACAGCCAGGACTGTGATGAGGATGCCCCAAATAACTGTCCTCATGAAAACCTACTTCAGTCTATAATAAATCGCTCTCCTCCTCCTGAGCTTTCTTGGAAGAAAAATCTAGAGAAAGTAAAATGGGATCTTGCTGACTTCACTTTTTCCCCAGCTTCTCAGAAATAGTTCCATTAGAAGGCAATCATTGCAGCAATTCAAAACCTACATTTAGAGGGTGCTGAAGGATTTGTTTTTCTCCATGAGAACGTGCTTCAGGTTTCACGTGCAGAAATGGGAGAAAAAGGTCACTGGCTCATAGTCTGCAATACTAATCGAGGAAATGCTGGGGAGATAGGCCAGTGTTTTGAGGTTTCTGGCTGTTTAACTGCCAAGGGAACAATCAATCAAGTAAATAGTAAGAGAATCTTTTTATCTTTCCTAGACAGATTTGGGGTTGGTAGGGACTACACAGGAAACATCTGAGCATAACCTTTCCTTGAGTGTGTGACAGCCATTGATGTACACATTCTGTGCCCTGGGTGAGAGAAAATTTCCCATCTGTCATCACCACTTGCATGGATAGAGCAGCTGCATCTCTTGCCCCTCTACAGCACTTGCAGTGTGTGCAACAGCAGTAGCCAGCAGCACTGTAACATAAATGTGTCCAAAATCATACTTCACTTTGATTACCTATAAAACCATATTCTATAAAAGAGGAGGAAGAAAATGCCATTACTTTCCTTAAATAGATCAAATTTCAGTAATAATCCTGAAAATTCCTTTGCCTTTAATTTAACAAATGCAGGAAGGGCCTGGGTTGTCACTAAATCAGCTGTGCCCTGGTAGAAGGAACTTGGTACAGCTGCAGAGATTCAGTGATCTAATTAAAAAGTCTCAGGCTACTGGAATTTTCCATTACGAGATCAGAATGTTTGTCTGCCTCACAATTATGATGCTATCTTGACTTGTCTCATATATCACAGACATGTGGAAATTAATTTGGGGGGGAAGTTAGAATGTGTTCTTTACAGCACTCTCTTCTAGGAAGGTTGGAAAAAATGTGCTGTCCATTTAAATGTCCTATAATTGTTTCCAGTGCTTTTATACTGCATTCTGATACCTGACCTTTTCTTTTTATTATTTTCCTATCAGAAAAATAAAAAAATTTCTAGGTTTTTCATCTTCTTAGTGGTACAATTCCATAGGAGCTTTTAAAACTTTTTTGATTCTACAAATACTTCCAATCTTCTGGGTGTAGGGCATTGTACCACTGCCTGTAATTCTTCTGAGCAACCTATTCCAGGTTAGTTTCCATTTCAAAAGAACCTGCTCCATTAGAACACACAGTTTCTTTTGCTTCTTTCTAAATATTTCATGGAGGTCATGTTTCTAAATTATGCAGGAAAGACTCCACAAAAAAAAAAGGCAGATTCTATCAGCAATCAAAGCCATAGAAATGGTATTGTCTGCCAAGTGGTATCTGGGCATGTTCCTATTTAACATGAAGCTAAGAAGGTAATGCAGTCCCAAGTATTTAGGAAGTCCTGTGGAGAACAACAGCAGAACTGAAGAATAGAGAACATATTTGATGATTATGTTTTCAGCTGCAATCACAGCACAAAACTCTCTTGCTGCTCTCTTTTATTATAGATACATATGGTGTGTACATATATAGAAATTTGCAGGGTATTGGGCTAGGCAGTAATTGGTACAGAGTGATTGACAATAATGAACAGTGTGCATGTCGAAGCAAACTGTGAAAACAAACACTCCTGAAGCAGACATTGGGTTTTGTAGAGCTTGTTTCACAGTTCACTTCGGCTGAAATCACCTTTTCCACATCTCCTATGTGGCTGTTAGAGAACAAGGCTGTAGCTGAAGGGCAGCACTGTGGTCCTGTGCTCACAGGATGTGTGCACATCCAGTTCCACCCCAGTTTGTATCAGCATAGGGGATGTGGAGTTACAGTTTAGTTCCTGCTGCAGCATCTGTGGCAAGGTTATGATTTGAGAATAAATCTGCTAATACTTTCAATCTGAGGTAACTATCTGCATTTGTAACTTCACAAGGAAATAGTTACTATCTTATTATTAAACGTGAAGATTTAATAATATTATTTCCCTGCATTTTTTTCTTGTTTTTCTTTTTTGTTAAATATATTCAACTTCTTTTTTATCTGTTCTGAATCTTCTATTTGGAAGAAGGCATTTCCACTTACTGCCACTGAATTGTCATTGGGCTCATTACCTCCAAAGAGATGAGCAGTGGCATGGAATAATTAAACTTACTTTCTGCTGGTAAGCAGGGAATATTTCCACCCTATTCCTTTTGATTTGACCTTTGGCTATACATATTTCTCTTTGCTACGTGGATGGTATTCTTCCCCTGGATGCAGTGTGTTGCTTTATCCTGGATGAGACAGTGATTTCTACAGCATTGTTTTCAAAACTGTTTTTGCAACAAAGAAAATGTGATCTTTTATACTGCTGAATGATGACAAATTTTTATCTGCAAAAATCCTTATTAGATGGCAATAAAATCTGATTTTTATGCCTATGAGAATTAATTTCCATAATGAAATTTCATTATTAATATTTTAAATGAAGTTGTGTTGCTCTGTTTATATAATGTAGTGTTTAATCACATAAGAATCTAAATCAGAGCTTTGTGGTGTAACCTACTACGTAAGAATAGCTCTTGGGAGATTTGACAAGGAATCAGAAGTTAATTCATAATGAAATGAAGAGGAAAAATGCTTTTAATAAAAGTTTTTCCTTAGTTAATAGTAAAAAACATCCAAGATCATAAAAAAGAAAAAAAAAAATCCAACAAACTCCCAAAGTGAAAAATAAAAAAGCTGCCTGTCAAAGTGAAATGTGGCCTAGTTACAGTGTGGCATGGCCTTGATTTACTGGAATCCAGACAATGTTTGTGGGCAACTGGAATTTTCCTAAAGATATTTTCACTTCTTCTATTTTTAGGTCATTGGAATGCTTTTGGATATGAGCACCCCACAGACCAAAATGTGGGAAAAATGCCTCATGGGAACCAGCAGCACAGGGTTACCCACACCATCCTCACAACACTTGCCATCTGGATTTGGTCAGAAGGAAAAACAAGGGAAATGCTTTTTCTCATCCTGACAGAGATAAATTTCTGGGAACCTCTTGTTCCTTCCCTCTGTTTAATTTTTGCAATTAGTGTTATATTAGTAAAAACAGTCTTAGAATAGTAACTCCCTGACCCTAGGCAATAAAGTAATTTTCCTCTTCTTGATTTTGCACTCTCCCCTCTCTCACTCTATTTAATTTTTCTTGGTTTTCAGTGGAAAAACTTGCCTGTCTGGGATAACAGAACATGTGGGGTCAAGTTCATAGCAGAGAAGGGAGCATTAAACAAGGGTCTCCCTCACTTTCTCTTTGCCTCTCTGTCCTGTTGGTCTCACCAAGCATCGTGCAGCTGACAATTTACAGGGTCTAGTTTTCTCACCTACTAGGAAATCACTGCCAGGCCACAGTGATGATAAATAGGGTGCTTAACCTCAAGAAAGTTAATTTTGCAGCTAGACTTTGTTACGAATTTCTCTTCCTGTTACTGCAGGTCACCAGATGTCCTCAAACCTCTTGGCAGTATCTAGAGCAGGACTGTGCATGTCTCTAGGTTCAGTGTAGTTGTCACAATAGGCAAGAAAGCAATCAAGGGTGGAGCTTGAAAGGTCTAACTCAACAAAGAGGGTATCATCTGCTTGCTTATTTAATCAGAGGCTGGGGCATATTTTAGTGCAGCAAAGTTTTACTTTGCTTAAAAGAAACCTGAAGTTTCTGCTTTTGCTACCTTCACTCTCCTTGAGCAGCACATGATTTCTGAGAGATTGTGCTATTTCAGATGACTCAGGCCACTCATAATTTCTGTAATGAGTAGATTTTCTTATTGAAAATTGAATACTGAAAGCCAATTCATACTGGAAACCAATGTTTTCATGTTGGTTTTCAGTTCAGAAAAAGGAACTATACACTCTTTAAATTGTTCTGTGTCTTTTCTTAAGATAAGTGTAAGTAAACAAACAGGAAAACATCTTAATAAGTGGTTTAAACAGCCACCTCTGGTTCCATGTTGTATCAAATATGTCTTATAAAATGACAGCTGCTACAGCTGATAAAAATGCAAAAGTTATGGTACAGAAAAAAGGAAATAAGTCACCTTATACCTATACAATAGTTAAGTACTGCCTGCCACAGAGTGGTTTAAGTGCATGGCCAACATGCCCCATTTATGCCTTTGTGCAGTCAAAGCAAATAACTCCATGTAAAATCAGAGAGATAATGTGTAAATTTATGCCTGTTTTAAAATGAATTGTTTTATATTGAAATAAAACCAGCAAATCTATTGCTCCTCTGGATGCAACATCATTTTTCCTCTTAGTGCAAGATGACTGCAAAGAAGTGAATGGGACATGTGAGCTGCTAATGCATCACTTAGTTTCCAGCAGTGCCTTAAATGCTGAGGATTTACTCTTGCAAGACACTGTAAAGCTGGGTGAAAAGTTTGTGTGAAAAAGGGGGAAAGAGAGGAAATTGTGACATAAATAATTCCTGTGTTTGGACAAATTCATAACGTGAGGATTCCTTTCAGGCACAATATGACCTAAAGTTACCACACAGGAAATTTAGACGTGTCAGGGCCTCATGAGAACACAGGTAGAAACTCTGTTCCAAACCCAAGTAAGGAAAGGCAGAATTACTGGGGTAAGAGAATCCTGCTTTGAATAATACCTCAATAACTCTGCTTGCTGATGATGTGGGCATGTGTGCATTTATTGGCAATTATTGTTGATGTGCTGCTTCTCCTCTTTCCCAACCTCACCACACCTGCTCTTCTTTGACTTCCCATTTTTTTCTTTAATTAGTTCTTTTCTTTGGTCCTAACACACAGCAGAACTAAACAAGGCTTTCCAGCCTGTTAGGAAGATCAAAATCTGTAAAATGAAATGGAAGATGGAAAAAAACCCCTTCTGTTTGAACAATAAAAAAAGAAAAATAATTTTGATGAGGATCATGATAATGAGTCCTCAATTACCACAGCAATCTGGCTGCAAAACTATAAAAAAGTGTGGGGCAAGGGGGAGGAAATCCACCCTAGCATCTCTCATTTTATTAAAACGCTGTCATTCTAAGTGCTGCCATAAATTTAACCACTAGATTTCTAAATCCAGACTTTGTGCCCATGTCTAATTGCAGGTCAGGAGGTGCTATGTGCACACAGGTTTTCATGGGTTCACTTCAGAATCACTGATGTGTGAAGGGTCTTTTGGCTCTTGTGTAGACCAAGCCAAAGGTAATACACAGAAACCAGCAGTAAGAGAAGGCAGCTGCAGAACAACAGAGTATCAGTGAGCCCGGATTTCGTGCGCTACAATTTAACTTTTTCACTTTAATTCACTTTCCTTAGAGTATCTGTAGTGTTGTTTAGTTGTAGGTAGGAGGGGGTGCGTAAATATGAGTGATTTGTGAAGCCCACTGGACCTGGGATGTGTTAGAAGCTCATGAGCTCTTCTGCCTGGAGCCGAAGAAAGGCTATTTGCAGTATAAAGCAGGCAATATTAGGAAAAATATACAGTAAAAAATTATGTAAATTATCCTGTTGTGATTTTTTTTCTTCTTTTATTGAAAAGGTTTGAATTTAAAATGAGAAAAGTTATCCCCAGGACAGTAAAATTGATAAAGTCATTCCTCCAAGTCTTTACAGTGCCTTCTGAGAGAAACACATTCTATTGGTGTCTTTTTTGTACCTTACTGAGTCTCCACAGCACATGGAAAGGCTGAGCTGTAGGAAGTCACCTTTGGCCACCTCTGAAATGGAATTTCCCTGGACTGCTCAGATAATCTCTCTGTACTCCTCCCAGGCTATTTATCCTTGTTTCAAGTACCAAACCTTTCCTTGCAATCCTGCTATGGCTAGCTATTATTTACAAGAGGACTTTAGAGGTTCTTTTTATTGTACTTTGGGAGGAATTTTTATATTAAAATCACTGTAGACTGGAGATCAGTAAGCCTTGCTTCAATATAAAGGAAGTTAGACAAAATGATAATGAAATTTACTTTTAAATAACATAGACTTGAGCTAGAATGTGTTTGTCAATGGAAAATAAAATAAAAGGAAGGTCAAAATGTCAGGAGTTGAAAATATAAGAGAAAATAATCATACAAGATTATTTTCTTACAATAATCTTGTATTTCATACAATTGACCTCTGACATTCAGTATTCAGAAAGATGTGGATTACCTTAATTTACTAAACACTTAAAAGGGACATAAATCCTCAGGTTTCAGAGTTAGGTCAAATTTCAAATGAATTGAACGAAGAAAAGCAAGTTTCTCTATATAAAGCTATAATTTCTTCATTGTCCATACGGTAATATCTTGGTGCTAGCTTCTGTCAGGAGCAGGTTGCTGAGGCTGATTCTGGCTGGTGGGTCAAGTTATATTTCTGCAGTGCAAGTGAGCACAAGGTGAAATAGATATGGAGTGATTTCCCCCCTCAAGAAACTGATTATAGCACCAGCACATCTTTTAGGAAATCTTTGGATCCCTGCTGTCCTGCTAAGATGCCCTAGTTCAGCTGCTGGAAAGAAGACACATCCCAGGTGACCCATTAGCAAAGAGAGAAATTGGGAAGCACATGCAGAAGAAAATAGCATCCCACAGGCCTTTCTATGCTTTATTGTGCTTTGTGCAGGATTCTCATCAAAGGTAGTTTTGCTTTTAAGATGAGTTTCTTGTTTCAATTCAGTCATCTTTGTGAGAATGCTAATAATCTTTCCATAGCAAGAAAATGGGGTTTTTTTAAGCTTTGGCCAATGTGCCAGTTTCTTTTCAGCTCCATTCTAACAAAGTCTTCTGAAGTCCCTGAGTGCACAAACAAGATAGATTGTAGTAAACCCTCTAACAGCAGATTCTCATCTGAGTGGAGTCACAAGCAATACATTTTTATCAATTCTGAGCTGGCAGGAGCAGCAAAAGGCTGAGCTATACAGCAGCAAAAGGCTCTGATGTGGTAATTTTCACCTCCTTTACTTCCTTTTCTCCTCCTTCCTTTGCATCCACCTCAGTGTATTTAAATCTAGAGACACATGGCTGGGCATCTGCATTCATAACCCAGAGCTGAGAGGCCCTGTCCTACAGCCACCAGAGAAAACCAGTTTGGGGCTGGCTTGGGATATTCTGAGACTGCTCTGAGGATGTTTTGCTGGGTTGAGTTTGCTGTTATTGCTGGGTTTTTAATTGCCTACCTGCTCTATAAAGGCACTCGGAGCTGTGATGGACCCCTTGTAGTCAGGTGAGTAAGTGCAGGTTCTAATGTGGTTCCTTTCACAGCTTTCAATTCTCCTGCCAGCTCAGAATTGATCTTTTGCTTTCATATACTCTCTTCCAGGGGCTCATACCCATTTATTTTTTCAAAACATGCTGAGTCATATTAAAATGCTAACAGAACTTTGTTTTCCAGATTCCTAAGTTGCTCTTGAAAAGCTGTTCAAGCTTTTTAGGCTGTAATTTGTTATGTTACAAAAAAACCCCAAACAAACAAAAAAAACCTCACCCCAGTAAAGATTATATGTTCAATTTTAACAACAAAAAAAGGTATTAAAAATTTTGATATTCATCCTGCTCAAAGAAGCATGATTAAAACAAAAATGGGCCTAATGTCTGTGTAAGCATTGCAATCAGAACAGGGAACTCTTTGTAATTCAATCACAGCTACGGTGCAGAAAATTCCATCACAAGTAAGAATGGGAATATTGAAAAATGTGGCTTAGTTTACTAGTGTCTCCTGTAGTACAGAAGTGGCCCTGGAATGCACATTCAAGGCTGCATATTCTGGGAATTAGCTAAAGAGACAGTGGCAGTAAATATTCTTTAATTCAAAAAGCTGGGTGCTCAAATGACACAAAACCTACTAAGAAAGTGCTACAAAAGATGATGCAAACAAACTGCCTGCCACATAATTATTCTCCCAGCATCAGACAATTCCCAGCATGTCCTCCTGCCTCTTCTGGGAATGAAGAGTAGTTAGTTTTACTTTTTTGAGTAAAACTAACAAAATAATGGCTGCAGTCACCTCCCTTTACAGTCACTTGGGATACAAACTGGCTGCAGTGTCAGGTCCTTGAAGGAGCAGACGGTTCTCACCACCAGTGTTTGACTGTCAGATGCAAAACACTTGGCAGACACACACACACAGGTTGAAAGCCATTGGATAAAACATCCTTTTTATTCTAGACTGAGAAATCCTCAGGGAGGAGGCACGCTGAAATATGCACTTTGGATATGTTTCTTTTTAAGAGAAGAGAGGAGTGTTTTTCTATCACTCCAGGTTATTTTAGGAAAAAGTACAACTGCTTTTGGAAACTTCACAGGCAAACAATTCTGTTTGCTCTGCCTTAGCCTAGGCACTATCTGTGCCCTCATTAGGAATAAGCAACTTGAGCAAAACTAACTTCAGAACTGTTTCATAGCACTTGTCCATTCAATACATCTTTCATTCCTAGTCATAAATATTTGTTTAAAGAATTTGCTTCCAAAAATTGAACTAGATCTGAAAGCTTAATACGTTATGAGCCTGTCCATCTTGGGAGGTTCTACTAATGTTGGATAGGCACCAAAATGCATTTGTCCCTCTGGATGTAGAGCTGAAGCTGTACCTGGGGCCTAAGTCAAAATGGCCCTGTTGAAATCCGTTTCCTCTGGGAATAAAAACCCCCGTGTGAGTCCTGCTGTGTGTGCTAACACAATTTTGTGGGGGAGGAAAGTTCTGAATCTCATGGTGTTTCTGATTGCTTCACAAATTCCTGACCTTCAAGGTGAGAAATGGCCATTAGCCTCTCTCTCTTTCCTGGCTGTCTCACAAGGGTCACAGGATCTCTTCACCAGTGCAGCAAAGCATGTAACTTGCAGGTCAGGAATAAGGAGGAAATAAATCAGCCAGAATGAAAGCCCTGAGGTGTTCCTTCTGCTGCATCCTCAGAGCACTGTAGGAGTTTTGTGACTGCCTGTCCAGCATTGGCAATGAGCTCACGCCTCTTCCAGCTCAGGCTTGCCTGCCCTGTTTCAGGTAGTCCTAGGAAGGGAGAGAGCACTGTTCCTAGAAATTTTTACTTGTGAAAAGGTTATGAAGTTGAAAATTATATCTTTAAAACCTCTTTAGATCTCTGAACCCTCATAAAGTAGAGCATTTTAATTTTGTTCTATATTTTTTTACTTGCCTCTACATGGTTTGCAAGCTTAGGAGAGCTAAAAGATCTTTTCTGCCTTTGGAGAAAGCTGTCCTCACTGGTGGCAATTCAGAATGTTAGACTTATTCAAAACTTGTTCTTTTCCTGTCTGAGTGGATAGATCAGTTTCAGTGTGTGGGTGAGAAACTCTGCTCTCATCTGTCATTGAGCTTATGGAAGTGCATATTCTTGGACCAGGAGCCTCTTTTTTTTTTTTTTTTTTTTTTTTTTTTTTTTTTTTTTTTTTTTTTTTTCTTTTTTTTTTTCTTTTAAGGTACATACTCACTTCACCATCTCAAGTTACAGAATCAAAACTGTGTTGAAACAGTTTGTCATGGGTTTTACAGTCTTTAAGGGTAATATGTTAGAGAATCACAAAATCACAGAATATTCTCTGTTGGAAGGAACCCACAAGGATCATCAAGTCAAACTCTTCAGTGAATGGCCATACAGGGTTTATAATGGATGATTTTCTCCAGATTCCATTGTAAATAAAGTTAACATCATATCAATCCAGAATATTCTTCCTTTACAGTACCTCAAGAATTGCAAATAGAAATATAATCCCCAGTCTTTGTGAAGCTAAACCTCATGTGAGATAGCTGGCAATATCCTGCCTCTTCCAGAAAGATTATCTCCTTCAGCCCTCAAGAGATCAGTTTCTCCTTTGTCTGGCCTGCTCCACCACTTTTTCCTGGTCCCATTTCCTGAGTAAAGGCTGCTCCTGTTGCCTCTCATTCTGGATCTCACAGAACTAGCCTTGAAAACAAATTAATTATTGAACATATGATTGCCATGCTTCCCAGATACCCTTCCTTCTGCCCTCAGGAGCACGGCTCCTGCAGGACCTGCCTGGATGTCATGATCAGAGCTACAACAACTGCACCACAGTCCCAGGCTTTTGCTGTCCCAAAGAAGGACATTTCACAGTTCCCACTGAATTCAGTGGAGCTGGGATTTGGCAGCTGCTCAGTCCCCAGAACCTTGTGTCTGTAGGAATGGGTTCATCCATCATGGGTTCAGGCTGGACAATCTCTCCTGTCAGATGGCCAGCAGCACAGGTTACACTGGTGATAAAGGGTACAAAAGGATGAGTCCTCACCATCTTCCTCTTACTTGTAGGGACCCAGCCCCACTCCATCTCTGCTGTCTGCTGCTGAAGGCAGGTCCAATCCCTCCATCTTCCCAGTCTAACAGTCATTCCCGCAGGTCCCAAAGGCACTGACCCACTGTTTTATCTGAAGGCTTCTAGTTGAAGGTGTGGTCTGAGAAAAAAGAGCATTCCCTTCCTCAGGGGTATAGTATTCCCCCTGCACATCTCATCGCAGCCTGATCTTTTTAAACATCAAAAGTGCTTGTGTAAATATATACAACGAGGCTAAGTGATTAGAATAATCTAATGCAAATTTCAAAGACTCTGAGGAGATCTGAGAAATCAACACTGTCATAAGTTTCATTTCCACAGCATGAATGGAAATAACATTAGTAAAATACAGTTTGTACTTCAAAGAAAAGCAGTGTTGAAATGCTAATAAGTGAGAGGACTGCTGGAAGGTGGGGAGGGGAACATGGCAGATGCAAGGTAAGCTCTTTCTCCAGCTATAGATGCATTTTATTTGTTCATAAATGCCTTAGAAATGTAATAACGTCTCTGTGAGCAATGAGGCATTATTTTCCATTAACTTTTGCCATATACTTTTTTCATGCATCCTCATTTGTCTCCTGAGCCTGACTTCAACCCCACAGGCTGGCATTGCCCAGGGCATGGCCCTGGCCTCTCTTGGCAGCACCAGTGACAGCCACCACAGCCACTGAAAAAGCCAAATAAAGACACTCCAGGGAAGAGAAGCCTTCTCAAAGGCAGTACCCAGCCTCAGCCACCCTCTTCCCAGAGGCAAGCATGCCTCCCTCTCGGACAAAAGAGAACCTAGCAGGAAGCAGAACATGGTGCACAGATGACTCAGGCCAGAAAATGCAGTGGAAGCATAGCTCCTATGGGTGCCACCAGTCTGATACCTGCAGTTCTTGTACCAGTCTGAGCATCTGCCCTGTCCCCATCACATCCCGAAATGGCACTGTGCCAGCCCCACTGAAGGGCGGCACAGGAGGGATCAAGGTGTGGGGGCACGGTGTCTCCTGTCTGATGGGGACGTGAGAGAGCCTCATCTAAACATCCACTTCAGAGTCAAACTCTCGAAGGCTGCACAGCTGTGCCTGCCAGTAGCCAATTCATAAAAAGCTCCTGGGCTCCCAAGCTGACAGAGCCGAGCAGCCCCCTTCCTGTGACAGGGAGCAGCTGTCTTGGTTTGGAAAGACAGTGGTCTGCCAGGGAAAGCCAAAGCTTGCCTTGGAACAGAGAATGTAAATACCCTTCCCTCCAAATTATTATAATTTTGCAATTAGGGGCTTTCAGGCAAAGATATGGGAGTAGGAGTAACAGTTCTTTACTAGGAATAAAAAAAAAAGGAAATACAAATGTAATAGTATTAAAAAACCAAACAAGCAAGCAAACAAAAGTCCTGGTAAAAAGACCTGACAGGGTCAGGGACAAGACCTGATACCCTGTTGGTCAGGGTGTTGGGAGCAGTCTAAATAAATCCTCCTGGAGTAACAGATATGGTTCTGTGGAGTAGAGATGATGGAGTAGAAAAAAGCCCAGCGGTGGCGAGATGGGTCCAGTGCTCCTCCTGGAGCCCAGTGGAAAGGCTGGATTCCTGGAACGCCAGCTGTTTCTGAGTCTCAGTTTTTATCCAAGTAGGAACAGTTGGCTTCCCCCTACACTGGGTGAAGCATCTCACAATGGGATGATGTCATGTGTGATGTCATTGGTGAGCCTTCATGGCCCATCAGCAGAAGATATCTCCCTGGAGGATGGACTGGTGGTGAAGGAGATAAGGAACATTGCCACACCTGGTTTTAACAACTGGCCCATTATCAGAAGGCATCTGCCACCCTCCCCCCTGGAGTTACAAGAGATAAAGAAATATCTGCTTTCAACAGATGAAATAGAATTCTTTGTAGCATTCTTTGGCTACCTAACCCAAGACACAGCCCATTTGGTCTCTGAGCCAGGGCTGAGTCTTCCACCTCCTTTCCCTCTACTTTATCCACTGAGTCCTAGTGCAGCTCCACTGCCCAAAGAACTCATTTCCTCCACCACCATCACTTGCACTGAAAGTGCACTGAGCAGCTCCTTAGGGAGCTGATGGAGAGGTGGCACATCAAGGCTAGGAATATGTCTTATTTTTTCAATTCTGAGGACAGGCATTTTCATGAGAAAAAAAAAAAAAGTACATTTTTAGATCAATAAGAGGTGAACAGTTCAGAAATAAAAGCCTTTCCTTCAGAAATGCAAATCATTTGGATTGCTGTAACATCATCCAGGCTCTAATGATCCAAAGCACTGTCTTTTTTGCTGTCTGCAAAGCAGGCAAAGCTTGATCTGTGAAGGACAATTTCATTTCAAGCGACCTGGGGAAGTGACCATTTTGTCTTTTCAATAACAACAAAAAAGACCAAATGGAAAGAAATATTTATTTGAACACTCATGGCACAATTTTTATTTGCATCATAGAGATCATCGACCAGTTCTGTGCGATGTTTCCATTCCACATTGCAATGTTCCACTATAGCAAATGTGGTGTTTAAGGTCAATCATAAAACAGCTACAAGTGCAATTTAAGTTCTTGCAATTACAGGCAAAACAAGAGAAAAGGCACTTTGTGCTCCATCTGGAATTCCACTTTCTCTGTACACAGTGTTAATAAAATACAGCTGCAGCTCAGGCCAGTGGTAATCAAAAGCCATTAACATCAGAAGCTGTTCAATGGCCTGTATGACTTGTATTTTGTTGGTCTTAGCTCAGTGCCCATGAGACAGACATCTACATTACAGCAGAGCCATGGTGCCATTTGCAAGGAGCTCTGTGACACATATTCCTACTGAAGTCTCCTTTTGGAAGCAGGACTGACCACTTTTGGACACTGTGGGGTCTCTTCTCCCCAGCACCACTCATGCTCATAACCTCCGTGGTTCCTAAGGGCAGAATGTGCACGTGCAGGGCTTTTGGGTAAGAAATAAAATACAAAAAGGGGCCAACAGAGAAAGCTGTGACTGATGTAAGAGCAGCAAGAAAAACTCATCAGGCTGCCTGTATTACATGGAGGGAAGTGATACTTCCTCCCCTTCTGAACATCCAGAACCAGTCCCACCTGTGACTACAGCCAAAGGCACTGCTGCAACAAGAGACACTGTGTGCCTGCAAAACATCTGAGTGTACAACATGCAGCACAGACAACCAGGCCTTTGCTATCCAACAGATCCCTGATCAATTAGAAGAAAAAATTGGTAAGCACATGACTCTTCTCTGCCCTGCAACATCTCCCACACCTGCCTATGCTTTTTCTCCCCTGAGATTTCTAAATGCAGAGCTTAATCCTGATGGGAGCAGGACCTCCCATACCACCCTTTCTGGTTTGTCCTGCTCTCTCTAAAGCTGCACTGCATTTGGCATGAGAGAGACACCATTTTCCATCCCTGGGTTGCAGGATCTCCCTTGCTGAGGCACACAGGGACACACTGCCAGCAGAGCATGCTGTGGCCCAGCTTTCAAGCCTCGCTGGAGCCATATGCTCCCAATAATCGGTGATTTTTTTTCCCCTGGTTTCTGCATAGCTGTGACTTGTACCTATCTCATCCATACAACCATGGCCATATGCTCTTGGGTACCAGCAGGAGCAAGAAAGAAAAGATTACAATCCTCAGGGAACTGTGTCCATCATTATTCCAGCTGCCACCACGACAGGACAGGGCTGGGGAATTTCCAGCTCTCCTGTTGAGGCTCTCTACTTTTCTGTGACATGACATTTTGCCCTCAGCTTTGTCAAACACCTCCCAGGTTGGAAATCATATTTTGAGCCATTAAATCCCCCAGTCCTATCTCCAGTAATATCTTTCATATAAAAATGTCTGGAAGACCTTTTTTTGCTGTGAAAATACAGTAATAAATTCGGGGTTTAAGGCTGTAAGGATCTAGAAATATGTATTCATTCACTGCGATGCTTTAAAAAGAGCACAAAGCTAAGCAAGGGAAAATAAAGTAGGTCTGATTTATACAGTAATACAGTAAAAGGGCTGTGCAGGAAAAAAGCAAACAATCATTTTATGTATGTTTATGCACATTAACTTTCTAAGTGATTATACAGTCTCTAACATCTAGATTTTCATGGGGTTTTGTAATGCTTCAAAGGAATTTAGCTGCAAATAGACAACTATAAGTTTATTTTCCTTCATTTTGGTAACAGCAAATGCATATTTTTCTTTCAGACACTGCCTCTTCTGTCAGTAGTACTTACATTTTCGTCTGCTTTTCTGCTGATAAAATTCCACCGATGTCAACTATAGCAAACCTTCATGCTTGCTAAATTTGTGAACAAGAAGGGAATAAAGGCCACGCTAAACAAACAAAAGTCAATCATCAATGAATAAGTGGGGATTTTAGCCTGTTCTAAGAAAAGGCAAGTGGAAGGGCCTTTATATAATTCTTCCATGCTCAAAGGTAATACATGGATGGTGTTATTTAAATAAAAGCTTATTTTTTCCTTCTTTTTTCCTTGTGTCCCCTCAGAGGAAATTATATAGAAAAGGCTAAAGCTACTGATAGTTTGGTGTTGTGAAAGAGTGAGAATGTAAGCTAGAAATTAATGGGAGTGGATCCCTAGCTATATGATCCATTAAGTTGTGTTGCAACCCTGAGAAATGAAGCATAGAGTATTTTCTTAAAATCAGTATTCCACAGGGGTGAAAGCAAGATTAGGATCTTTCAATGCAACAGCCCAGTAAGTACCCAGGTATAAATACAAAATACCTCTGGTTTACTTAAAGGGACTGCCCTGAATAAGTACCAATGGAGCTGAGGATAACCCAGGGCCTCTAAACCCAGCCTGGATTTCTCCAGGCTGGTGCTCCCAATGCTCTGCACCTGCCAGTGGCAGCTCACTGGAGGGTAGGAATAGGACCTCAGGACCTCCCAGGCCTGGCCTGAGATGGATCTGAACTGATGTGTTCAGGGCTGGTCAGCTGCAGGAGGTTTTCTTTTCAATAGGATGAAATAAAGACAATGACTCTCCAGGGGAATTCTTTACATTGCGTACCTAAACCATAAATACAGAGAGAAGCTAGGCGTTAAAAGAGTGCCAGCTTCAAAGAGTTGTTGGCACTGACAGACACTGATCAATGGTGTTTTGTTGCTACAAGGGGAGCTTCAACTGACAGTGTTTCCTCTTGGTCTGCTGCCAGGGACAGCAGCAGAGGTCTCAGAGGAGCTAAGGAAGGAAGGAAAAGGAGTCTGGAGGAATTCCTTTGTGGCAGTGACTACAGACCAAGAGAAATCTCTCAGCCATATACATCTTTTATAGCCAAAAGCTTCGCAAACATTAAAAGCAGTCAGTATGCTGCTGAAAAGAAAGTGAGTGCAATCCTCAAATACTCTTTTCACTGTATTCTGTCTTCAGGCTCCGTGAGTGGCAGGTGAAATTAAACACATCTGAAGACAGGTGCTCTATCCTTCCCTCTGCATTTGGCATACTGGGATCTAAAAAACCAGTGGAATTATGAAGCTGCAATTGCCCAGCACAAGGGCACTCTCCCCACTGCCAGTTCAAGCAAAGACAGAATCACAGAATGGGTCAGGAAGGGACCACAGTGGGTCAGTCTGGTCTAACCTCCTTGCTCGAGCAGGGTCCCAGAGCACATGGCACAGGAATGTGTTCCAGGTGGCTCTTGAATATCTCCAGTGAGGGAGACTCCACAGCCTCTCTGGGCAGCCTGTTCCAGAGCTCAGTAAAGAAGTTTTTTTCTGGTGTTCAGGTAGAACTTCCTGTGCATCAGTTACTCCCCATTGCCCCTTATTGCTTGGCACCACAGAGGTAAGGTCTGAGCAGGGGCTTTTCCTTGGTGAGGGGCCTTGTCCAAGCCCAGGAAGCAGTTTATGCAGGTTAGTGTGCCTCAGCCTGGGATTTCCCTGGTGTTCCGCATGCTAGAGCTGCAGCAGCTCTGCTGCCTCCAATCATGCTGTGCAATGCCCTCCTGTGCATGTGTGTCCTGCACTGTGTGACAGGAGCTCCCAGGGTGCAGCAAACACTCTCTCCCAGGCAGGAGTGCATCAGTGTCATCTTGCTCAGACTGCTCTGGGGAGGGACTTCAGCCTCTGCTGTACATTGGTCAGGAAGGCACAGCATCAGGCTTGCAACATCAGGCCAGATGTTAGAGATGGCCTCATCCCCACTGCACACAACCACTGTAGGCCCCTCTCAGGCACACCCACAGGAGCTCAACCCACCTGGCTCAGATGCTGCATCCTGCTGAGGCACCTTGGCTCAGGAAGCTGGGGCTCCTCCATTGCTTTGGGTGGTTTTCACCACTTTGACAGCGACATCAGGCTCCTCAGCAGAAGTTAAACCCACACATGTGAACCACACACTGACATACTCCAGTTAGTACCTCTTGGGCGGTACAGGAGTAAAGCTGAAATTAGCAGGACTCTGGTGTGACTGATAATCATATGCAAGAAGGGTTAGGGTCCCTGTAATGTCACAGACTTAAACTAGCTCTATCTTTCCAGCTCTGTCACAACCTTTTCGAAGCAATGATTTTTAATTTTTCTTCTGGAAATAAAACAGATGCTTTTAATAAACAAGCAGAGCCCTTGGGTGCTCCATCTTTTTAACCAGATGACAGTGTCACCAGAAACCATCTCTCGGTGTGATAGCTTTTGCCTTATCTCTAAAGTAACACATTTGCCTGATCAATCAAATATAAAAAATACCATTTAAAACAGCTGCATTTTGGGTTTCTGAAATTCATTACATCTTTAGACTGTTACTCTTATCCCCTAAGCTGCAGTATAATTTTAGTTAATAACCTCCTCCTTCACCTTACCTTCTCCTTCACTTTACAGTATAGTCCCATTTCATCCCTCGCCTTTAAAAGCAATTGATTTGATTTTTTTGCCTGCTGGGGAGGCAGGGGATGGGGGGCAGGACAGCAGCAGGGAGAAGGAAAAGCTGAGTTTGTTGAGGAAACAGGATTGCATTTGTGTCTTGCTTTTCTCTCTGCACATATAAATTTTAGGCAACGAGTAAACCTTACCCATCTGTGACTATGCAGAAGTAGGTTACACTGCCTAAAGCGATTGCAATAACTCACTTGCCACTTTTATAGAACCCTCTGCTTTATTAGTTTTATGCTGATATCTTTGCTTTCCAGGCATATAAAAGGTAGGTAATTGAAATCACAAAGGCAGTTTAATACCTGAGCTATCATATCATCAGCTGGATGGATCTGAAACCAGATTGAAACTGTGTTAGTTCTTTCAGTGGGCAGTGACACAGCCTATGTATCACACAACTGATTGTTCTCTGTGTAAAATGGACAAGTGACAGAAGGACCTTTTTCCCTGACACTGCAAGGTCTGTAGTATTTAGAAGCAAAAAATTAAGCCCATCTGGTCAGAAGCTACTCTTCTACTGATAAAAGCACAATGGGATAAACCTGGAATCTGAATGTTTGGAGCAGTGGTATTAGTAAAAGCAGAGAATTTTACCAACTTTCTGGATCTTCAAAGTGTTATAGAACTCAGGTGTATTCATATGAAAAACTAGTGCTTTTGTGGCTTACAGAAACAGCTTTCACCATTTCAGCCATGATGGAATATTTCATGGTGGCTAACAAAATGCAAGAGTGAAATTAAAGACTTCTCTTTCCATGGCCGAAATAAGAATGACCACCACAGATGTCTGGTGCAACCAAATCTCAGGATCAATCTGGACTGACTGATAGCATGCAATTCCAACACCTCAGAATATATTGCAGTATACAGTAGACCTGGGAATTCCACTCCCTGCACCTCTACTTCATCTTCCACACCTTTAAAAGGTATTCCTTCAGTCAGTCAAGCATGATATTGGTTTCCTCTTCCCTGCAGAGCGTGGCTGTAGCAGCAAACAGTTGATCCAGTGTGCCATAAATTTCCAGTTAAGATGGCAACAGACGTCTCAGTATATGTGAAAGCTGAGTTTGGCAGAACAGTTTTCAGATGGGACTCTTAGAAGCAAGGTAGGTAAAGTGTTTGGTCCTATAGTAACAATTGGTCTACAGTTGGCTAAACATGAGCCCAGCTGTGCCCAGGTGGCCAGGAAGGCTGATGGCATCCTGGCTGGATCAGCAATGGTGTGGCAGCAGGGGCAGGGCAGGGATTGTCCTCTGTGCTCAGCACTGCTGGGGCCACACCTTGAGTGCTGTGGGCAGCTCTGGGCCCATCACTGCAAGAAAGACACTCAGGGTGTCCAGAGAAGGGCCATGGAGCTGGGAAGGGTCTGAGGGAGCACAGGTCCTGTGAGAGGCAGCTGAGGGAGCTGGGGGTGTTTCTCTTGGAGAAAAGGGGGCTCAGGGGGGACCTTACCACTCTCTAAAACTCTGTGATGGGAGGTTGTGGCCAGATGGGGGTCAGCCTCTTCTCCTGGGAAACAAGCAACAGGACAAGAGGAAATGGCCTCAAGCTGTGCCAGGAAAGGTTCAGGTTGGATATCAGGAAGAATTTCTTCACAGAAAATGTTGTTAAACATTGGACCAGGCTGCCCAGGGAGGTGATAGGGTCACTATCCCTGGAGGTGTTCACAGAACAGCTCACTCAGTGCTGTGGTCTGGTTGACAAGGTCAAAGATTGGACTCGATGATCCCTGAGATCTTTTCCAACCTAATTAATTCTGTGATTCTGTGATTCTGTGATTGCAAGTGGATACTTGTTATCTCAGCACATTTCTAACTTTCTCAAGATCAGTTGCACAACTCTTATATTTTAAATGACAGGAAATTATTATTTGCTGATTTCCTGCACTTAACACAGACAATTTGACCTGAGTCTTCAGTGAGTGTTTTTTAAACTACAGCCACTAATTCTATGTGTATTCATTAATTTTGAATCTCAAAAACTGGAGCATCCTGTTGTCTGCAGCAAGCCAAAGCACACAAACAGCTCTCTGGGCTGCTCTTTTTGTTCAGCTTCAGAATGAAATGCTGTGCACTGCTAGCTTGGGTTTGCAAGGCTCTGAGCAGAGGCATTACTCGAGGGAGCACGAACTCTGCAAGCAGCTGGAGCTTGTGCTCTTCGCCTTGGTCCTTGATTAGACTTGATTCTTTAGGCAGAAATGGCTCCCTGGAAACCAGTAAGTGGTGCTGGGCTGAGATTCCTGAGACAAGAATTGCCTCCTGCTGTTCCCAACTGCCAGTTCTGGGTAAACAACAGTAAGTAGTATGTGGGCTCTCCATCACTTACCATAATGCAAAAGCAACTTCCAAGGCTTCATGGGTTTGATCTCACACAGCAAACTCAATATTAGTGACAGAAGGAACACTAATCTTGGGAAAAGGGCAACACAATGGTGCAGACCCTGCCACAGTTGCAAGTGTGTCTGAAAGGATCCAGGCAGCTCACCTTTAGGTCCCAGAACAAGTGGGAGGTTACCCAAGGACAGTCCACAGGCTGCATTTCACTGGCACCCAGCCCATCCTAACACAGTCATGCCTTACTGGGCTAGACATCAACCCCTGCAGTTCAGTTGAACCTAAAGGTGAGTGGGCAACAGTGGGGCTCTGGCAGGAGGAAAAAGGGCTGAAATTATGCTGAGCAAAGGACCACGACCCACAGAGCACTGTTCAGCACCTGGGGAGCTGAAGGTCTACAAGAGAGAAGTACAGGAAAAACAACCCTCAGGTTTATTAGCATTGTCGTTTGGCAATATTCCATGTATTAGAGCAAAATGCAGATGCCAGACTTAGTCCAGTAAAGAACATGACAGATCATTTGGCTTTTGTTCTATTTCACCAAAGGACCTGAGCTTAGTTGGAAACAAAACACCGTGTTCTGCAACTTCACGGGTCAGATCACTGCTTGGGCTGATGCTAATTCTCTGTCAGCTGCAGCAATGCCTGTCAGCCCTGGGCACACTCTCCTCCTGGGCTGCAGCTTATGAGAGCAGCCGTGGAGCAAGTGGGAAGACCTCTTAACTTTCTCTATAAACCTGGAAGCAAGTTATGATCTGAGAACCAAACATCTCCAAAAGGACAAAGACTTTCAGATATTTTTAAATGGTACTTTAGGGACTCTGGCTCATTTTCAATGTTAATAATCTGATATAGCTGTAATATATTTTTTTAATACCCAAGAAAAAATTACAGCACATAAAAGACCATGAGGTTATATTTTAGTTTTCTAGAAGCTGAGATAGTCATATTAATATATTATGAAGGCATTGTAGCAAGAGTGCTAGGATTTTAATGATAAAACATTCAGGGTCAGCAGAAAATATATATCATCATGTGCAAATTCATTTTAGATATAATAAAATAGCATAGCATAGGAGATCTGTCACATCTTAAATAGGATAAATGTTATTTATACTTTATGCTGCAACATTTTATCTTCTGAAGAAGTGGAAGGTACAGCAGGATTCAGTATTTGATCATGTAACATCTGCAAATGTGCAGAGCAGCCACAGCAGCTCACCCAACAGCAACAGTCCAGGGCTGCAGGAATTGCAGTGTGGGGAATGCTGGAGGCCAGCTGGGGAGAGAAGCTGTGCACAGCTGCCCCACTCAGGCTCAGATGGGCCCTGCTGAAGGTGGGAGAGAGCTTATAACAAGGGGAGCAGGCAGTGAGGGAGCCTCAAGGAGGTGGCAAGGAGCTTTGGCCAGCCTGGAGTCGCTCGACCTGTGGGTGAGTGAGTGACAGCTTGGGTTTCTCTGCAAGGGAAATGTGATGGTCAGGGGCAGCTAGTGGCAAGCAGAGGAGGGGGAAAGCTTGTGCCAGTGAGTGCTTTCCTTTGGGAGTGAGCTCTGGTGCTTGCAGGGGTGGCGCTCTGACAGAGCCCAGGGAATGGTGGGAATCCATGCTCCAGCACCAACAGGATGTTGGGCACACGTCTGCCCTTGGTTGACTAAAACCAACTGACTTAAACCAAGGTCAGAAATGCTGCTTGTAGGAAAGGCTTCTTAAGCTGTTGATTTGCCGATGACTTGGTGAACTGTTGAACAAAAGAGCAGTATTTTCCTGAAGGTGTGATAGGCTGAGATGGAACATGCCATGTTTTATGTTGGCTCTGTCTGCTCAGAAATGCTTCTGACAGTAGATAACAGCAGTGTTCTTGTGCAGTGCTAGCAGGTAAATGTCAGGAGGGGACCTTTGAAATGCGTGTAACATCAAGAAAGTGGGGAGAATGTGGAAGGAATGCAATTTATTATCTAACTTCTGAATTATTCCTGATGTTCCAAATCTGGCAGCAGTGGTTGTATGCGCTAAATGCCTGGTAAGGAACTGCACAGTGCTCCACAGGAAGTGTGAATGCTTTGGCAAACAAAAGCCCCAAGGTTAAGCTCTGCATACTGCTTTCTTGGCCTGCACTGCCAGACTTAAGAGGAGGGTGCTGAAAAAACCAGCTGTGAGCATATGGTGGTGTCCTCTGCATACCCTTCCTTCAAAGTGCTCGGAACAGCTTTGTTGTTCAGCTCTAGACAGGGAAACATCTTTACTGAACTTCCTACATCATTTTCTTGCTTCAATCTGTGATCAATAGATTATTATTTTTTAATAAGGTAAAAATGGTAATGATGAGTTCTGTACAAGCGTGAGGACATATTCTGTTATTCCTAAGGAAGAAAGCAGAGTGCAGATACCTTCTCATGGGAGGCAACTTTGCAGTAGTTGTTTTTCCAGGCAGGATGCATTTGGGTTTCTGCAGGCTTCCAATGCAGTCTAGTGAAAGGTCACATTCCCGTTGTTACCACCTCGAGCTGGCACACCCTGTGAATTGGTGTTGACATCCAGGGTGAAGTCTTTGCACACCTCTCCTGATGGTAGGAAAATCTCAAAGGGGCTCATCTTGTCTTTGCCATCAAAATAAGGTGCTGAATTTAAACCAGACTGGAGGCACCCCAAGGGTTTATGTGCCTGACTAGCAGGGATTCACTTTCAAAATAATCAACCTCTTTCTCTATGCCAAAAATAAAACCGTAGGAACAGCAACAGGCAACTATAGCAGTAAAATACTTGTATTATCTGTTAAAGAAATTGTGGAGGGTTGGCATTCTTACATTCAAATTTTTCCTTTTCTTTAATTAGCGGTTTTGTAATGTGAAAATCCACAACAGATGTGATGTAACATCAAGATGAAGTGAAAATATTACTTGGGCACTGAGGCACTCAGCATTTCTCATTTCAGAAGGAAACTAAAGTGAATTCCAAATTACAGTGAAGTTTGGGAAACACTTTGGGAGAATCACCGGCTGCAGAAGTGAGGTTTAAAAGAATGCAGCAAACACTTCAGCATACTTTAGTGTTAGAAAATAATAGGAGTTGAGATGGCTACAATAGGCTTTCTCATGTTTTACAGTTGTTTCTCAGCAAACCTGCTTATCTGTAGTAGCTTAATTTCATGAGAGAGAAATGTTATTTTTCCCCTTCCATATTGAAGTACAGGCTTGTGAACCTACTGTTTGTTTAGCAAAGGGAAACTAGTGGCTTTTCTATGGATTATCCTTCACATCTGTGACACTCTCTTGCTGATTTTTGTCTATCCTGCTGACAGAAGCTAAAAACTAGGCCCTGCTTCGAATTTCCCATGTGTAGTAGCCAATTACAGCACACATCATCTTAACAAAGGAGTGTCATAAAATATGTTTAGTCTGGAGCTTCCTGGCTAGGAGATGGAGAGTCCAAGCTGCAGAGGGCTGCTGCCAGCTGGACTATTAAGGCTGGACTATTTTGTCAACTACTGTGTTTTCTATTTATGTACCTACAAAAAAGAGATGATAAAATCTGTCTAAGTGCTTTGAGCTTTCAGCAAATATTTATTAATTACATGAAGACTTTTGGGAGATGAGTAATTACATTTCTGCATCTTGTAGAATCTGATTTCTTTCTGCTTTAAGCAGCTTCATCTTTCAGTCTTGAGACCACTTTCCAGTGGAACTGTTGAAATTTAGGACAAATATTTTCATGCTAATGGTTAACATATTAACCTCATGTTAAAAGCTTTGCTTCATCTTCCCCACTTCTGCTTGTTCTCATGTTCCGTAACACTCCTGACATTTAAGATGAACTGTAGGTACTGAAGATTGTTGAATTGTTTCCACCTGGATAAATGGGAACTCTGCCATTGGCTCCTCTGGAAATAGGATCAGGACCTGGACAGATGCATGTAATGTCTTGCAAGACACACTAATAATACCAAGTAATGCCTGGACAAATAGGACTCTGAGCACTCTAAGTTTGTCCTTTAGATCTCTGTGACACACCTGCTACTACTTTTTCAGCTGGCTAGTACATTATAATGATCTTCCCATTCATTTTCTGGAAAGAAAACTAGCAATACTGGATTGATGAAAAGAATCCCAGTAACAGGTGCTAAATTACACCTGAGTATAAAGGAAAATGCATTAAATCTACAGGAGCACCCAATGAATTCATAATGAGCTGGTGCTGTCACCATGATAAACAAATGCAAGAAAAGAGCTTACAGGGGTGACCAGAGCTTTATTTTTTTTTTTTTAAGGTTCTACAAGCACAATAAATGTTGCTGTGATTTTATTTCAAGTCCTACTTAGGCTTTGTTTAAATAGTCATGACAGAGGTTAAAAAACCTGAAGTGTAAGATTTTATCAAGGTCTTGGTTTCCTGGAGTACAACACTAACTCATGGGGTATTATTGGTTACACATTAGAACTGCCCCTCTCTCAAATCAGAACTTCCTTTAACCAGGGACAGGATTTTCAAAGGAAATGTTACAGCAATGAAGAAAAATGGAGCCAATATGATTTTGTCCCTGACCTGTTTTTCAATTAAGTCAGAATACACGTTCATTTTCTGTTTCATCCTGTTCCTGCCATTTACCTTAAGTAACCAAAATGATGCACTTTCTCTGAAAGCAAGCTCTGAGGGCCTATCCCAAACAGAGCACCTGCTTTTAGCTGTACTAAATAAGCAGAGAAAACACAACACATCCTATCCAGCCTGTGCTGCCACAGATTGACATGTTTGTCTGTTCCAGCCTGAATCCACCAGATTACTTTAAAGCAGCTTAACCATGCCTGGTTTGACCCCTGGAAGGCCAGGCACTGCAGGGCTAATTCCTGATCCCAATTTCCAGACAGGCTGACAGGCGTTTTCAGGGGTCTGAACAGCAGCACAAAGAAAAGCAAATAAATGCCCACTGAGTAGTGACCTTGCTAAATTACAGCAGGTACCTTGAGCATCTGCTGCAGGCACTGCTGTGACCCTCAGTTACAGCGTGCCATAGGAGCACACATTAGCTCTGGAGTATTGATCTAGCAAGGATCAGTGCAAGGGCACTTCAATGAGAAAATGAGTAATTCTTTACCCTGATTATGATGATTAATTCTGTTATGTCAGCAGCCTTTGGCACAGCCAGTGACAGCAGCGTACTTCAGAGGGGAAACACCTAATTCAAGAGCCAAGGACCTTAAAGAGGGGTTTTGTGTGGTTAAGTAATATTAATAAATGACACACAAGCAGCCATAATTTTACATGTATGCAGAAACACATGTACTTTCCTCAGTTCTGTATAGGACTTGGTACTGATGTATAAGTGTTTTGCATTTGAAACATCAGTCAAGATTTAAAAGCTGGCACTGTTGCTGGAATTGACCAGCCACAGATGGACTCAATGTGGAAGCTTTTGGAGCACATGAAGCTGAGCAGAAATTCTCTCACACATGCCAATTTCACAAAAAAAAAAATCAGTGTTGAACTGGCAGGTGTCCCACTTCCATCACTTCAAGTTTGGTTATGCAAAAGACTAATCAAGACATCTCTCAGGTACCTCATTTAAGACAGGCCTTTGCACATGATATTGGATGTTTCAATGTTTGAATGGGATTTGGCTTTCAGACAGTGCATTCACTTGTTTCCTCTCCAGTTCTAAAGGCCTGCACTCACCAGTTGTGCCCCTTTCTCCTACAGAGTTTCTCCCTCAGCTGCCACAACCAAGTTGTGCACTTTGGCAGTTTGTTTTTGTCCTGGCTGGATCCCAGCTCTTGTCTTTCATGCATTTGGTAGGGAAGTATCATGGCCAGGTTTTCCAATCCTGCTTTGCTAGGAAATGTTCATTTGGCAATCCTATCATTAAAAATGATTCTCAATAGGGTATGCTCTGCCAACACACGACCATTAGCTGTTAAGAGTAGAGAAATGCCACAAAAGCAGGTAATGATATAATCAGTTCAGGTATTTGACAGATGACAAAAAGGGCTCTCTTGCATTAAAGCATGGCATTTCGAAAGCCAGAGAAACACTTGAGGTGGCTGCCCTTGTATCATGATCTGTCTGCTGTAAAACATTCCCCTACAGAGGGAAAATAAATGCCATCACTTAGATCTGTAGATGGGTAATTAACATGTCCACTTTCAAATCAGAACCACTGCAAACACTTCTGCAGGTGTCACTTCTCAGCTCAGAAGTGCTGATCATTTGCCTTGTACTGGGGCAGGCTTGCACAGAACAGTATTTGGGCCCAGAATTTTGAACCTCCCATGTTTTCTCACCTTTTTGGTTCATACACAGTGTTGTTTCCTATCTATTTTTTTTTTTTAATCATGTGCAAGGAAGAGTTGAAGGCTAGGTACAGAAGAAACCAGTCTCCTTTCATCTAATGGGAAACTTACAGATTTTTGTGGCAGAGAGGATACCAACATTTTATTTCCATAGAAGTTTTGATTATCTGGGGTGCTCTTATAGTGACTATATATAGCCCCACCAATTAATATCTAATAATAAAAATACTGAAAAGGTGACGTGCAAATACACAGAGAACTACATTGATCTGCCATACTGACATAAACAAGGAAGCAATTTCAGTGTCAGTTTACACTTTGTATACAACCTGCTTTCCAGCTGTTCAAGGGAGATCAATATTTATGACAGTTCATTAGAGAATGCAGTTGACTTTTATTGTGCAGACCAAAAAAAATGCAGTCACCAATCCACCACTGCATTAATGTATGAAATCAGTTAACAAAATTATTGTAAAAAATAATTTCTGATGGGCAAATGGAAGCAAGTTCTACAGCTTTCCCACATTGCTGTGTTGATAGGAGAAAATGGCATTGAACCATTATACTCAGTAACTCAAGGACAAAACCATTCTGTTGTACAGGGGAATAAAAATATCCTGATTTTCTCCCCCAGTCCCAAACCCAGCAGCAGTTCATCTACATGAAAAATGTCCCCTGGAGTTACTGCAGAAGTCTCACACTCTTTACTCTCTAACTGTGATATGTAAGTACCTGCTAGAGCTATCCTACTGGCATGTACACAACTCATTGAAGCATTGCGTGGCTCCTTCCAAATGTTTTTAGCTTGCCAGCATGCTAAGTTTAATCTTCTGATTCCTCATAATGTGCATACCCACTAGCATAGGTCCTTCCTAAATTCAAATTGTTGAATACATCCGTGGCCTCAGAATCTGAATCCTTCCCTCGCTCGTCGTCATCTTCATCATCATCTTCTGCTTCATCCTCATCATACTCATCCTCACGGTCACCTGCATCCCCAGGCTTGCTGGAGGAAAGGTTTTTCCAGTAGGCATCATAACCAGAAGCTCCATCTGCATCTTCCCCTCCAGTCTGTCGGCCAAACTTCAAAGAGCGTGCTGCAGGCAAAGGAAAATCATCATGTTCCCACCAATCGAACATTTCATTTCTATCTTTTTTTTTTTTCATTACTTGAAGAGTAGTTTAAATGGCAATTATTTTTCATTTTTTCTACAACTAAAATCTCAAACTAAACAAAGATTTCACTTTCTTGGAATCAGTTAGTGGTTAAGAATAAGACTGCTCAGTTCCAGAACTCAGAAACACAAAGTTTTTCTCAAAACAAATGAAACAAAACTGTGCATAACAGTTGAAAGTAACCACACTACTCAGGGCTCCTAGGCAGAAATTAGTCACTAATGGCACTTGTATGGCTTGTTAGCTAGAGAAACAGGCTTACTTGACATGCTCAGATCCTTTGTCTGCTGAGTTTCATGGCCACATTTAGGGCAAGGAGGCTTTTTCCCTTTTTCCTGCTTGAAGACCTTACTTCGCACGTGATCGTCACAAAAACAAGCCTGCGTGTTGAAGGGAGAATACAAAGGCCAAATGTTTTAATCACAGAAGCACATTCTCCAGCAAGAAGCAAGCAAAAATGTGTCTAACAGCAGCAGGGTTTTCTGGCTGGGATTAAAATTTAATGAGGTATCTCTTGCAGTGGACATGGGGTCTGTTCAATGCGGTTCCAGGGTTTCTGGGGAAAAGGCTGGATAAAAGTGCCAATAAACAAGCAGAGAAAGTAACATGCTCCAGGGCTGGATTGCAGTGCTGCCCACAAGGAGCCTGGCAAACTTGGGTTTGTGTTGACAAGCTTAAACAAACATCATGAGATGTATGCCAGAACAAAACTATGCAGGGGCTTGAAAGCAAGAATTAGGGATGGGAAGTTCACATGCTGAGCAGCAGGGTGCAGTGGAAATACCTGGGAAAAGGAACTATTTGGAACAAGCCATCGATGCCATGGGAGAGTGCAGGAAAAACATGTGGAGGGTAAGAAGAGTAAGAGCAGGCAATGAACCAGCACCTGCAGAAATCTGGGCAATGCTGATGATGAAGAAGGTGGAACTTTTTATACAAAATTACTTCTGAGCATGTAAAACGATAAACACAATGTCAACAAATCAGCCTGTTCACACGGAAAACTGGATTAGCTGTGGAGATTATTCCTTTGGATGTAGTGATTTCTGGTCAGGTAATCACTTGATTGTTTAAAAGAACAACTTTTCTAATTGTAGTTCCATGCTGGATCAAAGCATACTCCAAAGCCTTGGATTCTGTTCACGGCCAAGGATTTATTTTGTTGTCTTGGTTTTTTTTTTAAGCCCAAACATGCTGCAGGCCCAACTTAAACTAAGAGGGCTGGGCAAAGATCACCTCACACTGTCTTGTGGTTAGCAGGCAAGCACAGATAAACGACCTTTTGTCCCCCACAGGTCTGACCCCAGGCTAGAAAAACTAATAGAAAAGTATGAATTTCCTTTTAATCATGCAGAGGAAGTCTTGGCAAGGCCTGATACCAGCCTTGGAGGCCAAGGAGAAGGAGCCTAAAATCAGCTCCTCCCAACTGTCTTTACTCCTTACCTTACAACGCAGGCAGGAATGCTGGCCCAGCCTGTTACAGGAGACACCTGTTGGAGAAAAGCAGTATGACAAATTCAGTACCCAGAAACTGCAGACCTGTCATGTTTTTAAATCCTTGCAAAAGCATGCAATACCATAATTGAGGCATTTGATTTTAATTCCCTGACACAAATGCACTCTGGCAATGTGAATCAGTCATTTTACCCCACTGTACCATTTTACTAGATTTTTTAAACTCTAACCTCCTTTTGACACAAAAAATGACAAAAAAATTCAAGAGGGGAAAAATGTTTAACTATTTCTTAAGCTTCCAAACTTTAAAAACCTGAAGTTTAAGAACCAATTTGGTGTTAAGGTTTCATCTTGCTTTTCCTTTTCTCCCAACATTCAAAAGAAGGACTGCTAGAGATGTAGGAACACTTTAAGCTTGCAAATTTCCAAACCTTGAAAAGTTGTTATATTCTGTATTTTCTGTCATATCCTCTGCAAATGTACTTGACTGCACAAAACTTCCTAGGAGAGTCTCTCTGTGTTCAAGAACTGGAGCTGGCACACAAGCGGTCAAGAGCAGAATCAGTGTCCAAAATTTAACTTGTCTTGAGCTTCAAATTGTTATTACTCCACTAGAGGGAGTACAGTAAAGGCAAACGCTCAGGAATTGGCAGCAACACGAAGTTTGGTGAACAGTTACTCCTCGAGAAGCAGTAACACCTACTTTATCAGTTTCTGTGCTCCTTTCCTCCTTGTCTAACCCCTGTGACAGCAGCTTTTGTAATAAATACCATGAGTTCTCCATATGAGCAGGACAGACGTAGAATTTAGAGCTCTGACAGGTATAAAGATGGAACTGGCAATGCTGATGCATATATATTCATCATTTTTTGCGTATCTGCACTTCAGAAAACCTCTCTCAGATAGTGATGGAAAGTAACAGTATCTTTTTCATAGCTAAAATGGATTTATACTACAGTTGCATTACCACATTTGAAGTTCATGTATTCTGTAAAAGTACAGGTTTTATAATCTTGTTACCTCACTTATAAAAATCTCGTCTCTACCAAGTCTGCTCTGCACCACAAAACACCAAACAGTGAAAACCCTCAAAAAATCTCTCTCTATTCAGGGTGTGATACCACATCTGTGAATTGAGAGCTTCCAAAAATCACTGAAAAAACATTCTTGTGAAACAGCTGTTGCTGCCTCAATATTGCTATACAGGAAGAAATTCTGGCAGAATACATCAAGGGAAGCTAAGCAAGGCTTAAAAAATAGCTGGCTAGGAACAAAAGTATGGGAGATGAAGAGGAGATAAGAGATGTCTAAAGATACCAATTAAAACATTGAAATCACAAATATTCTGGACCAGGAGAAATCAATTAGGACACGAGATTAGTCAGTTCAAAGGAAAACAGCCTTATGACAAAGAGCACCTTGAATTTCTACAGTAAGAATTGAAAATGTTGTAATAGTCAAAATACATGCATACAAGTTTTGGGAAGGACAAACAAATGCTTGTCTTGTGATGAACCAAGTCGTATTTAATAGTGGGTAGGCAAGAAGTACTGCTAGAAAATTTTAGTTATTTCACATATGCATAGTCTTGGCTTATTTTGTTTTATTGTTTTGGGTTTTTTTAACTTCCCTTGAAGATTCCCTGTTTCAGCCAGGGATGTGTAATGAGTGAGCAAAGTCAGGCATGGCCATCACGTCCTTTTACAAATACCATTTTCAGTTTTGTCCACACAATTAATCCAAGCACAAAGGGACATAAATTGTTCAGCTACCTGTTCTTCACTCAGAAATGGAGAGTGTTCTGGAGCACAGAGGAAGCAAGCAGAGAGTCTGCTTGGCTGTGGTGAAAGAGACTATGAATAACTAACTTACATTTAAATGTCTCTGCTTCCAGAACTTGGCAGCTGGCTTGATGTTCAAACTGATCATCTTCACAGAGGAAATCATGGCAAAAAGAGCAGGTGAATATTCTGCCTCCTGAAAGGTTTATCAAGGCAAAATAATCAACAATGGGCACAGGCATCAAGTCCTGCTCTGCAAACAATTTAGGCAGTAGTTTTGCCTGAAGACCAGTTCTCCCTACTGTCACAAATGCTTCAAGGTCCTAAATTAGACCCTGCCATCCATTTTTACACTGAAAACCACCTCCTATCCTACAGTATGAGATAGCATAACTATAAAGCAAGTTCTAATTACTTCTAATACTTTTCTTCATTTTAATTTGACTGTAGCATTAACTATTTTTCTTAAATCAGATCACACTCTCATCCAGTCTTCTCCATTCAGCTCTGATACACACTTGAAATAAACACTTCAAAGGATTCCACAAATGGAGACCAGTATGGTTTCCTAAGCAACTGGGAATCCAAATACCTGTGCTAGTGCAGAAGCATGGAGTAAGAATGGCAGAAAACTGCTGGCAATTTGATGCAGTGCTTAATTATGTGAATAATTAAGCTGATAGAACCATTATAATTTAGATTACAGAATCATCCCTGAAATGAGCACTGTATGCTCTTGAGCAGGTCATTTACTTTCCCCACTGTATAACGACTAAGTTTAAAACAGGAAGAATCCTTGCTTTGAACAAACATACCACAAGGACTAATCAGTGAAGACTAAAAAGGCTATGTTAAGAATATAGGTGCACTAACTTAAGCAATGCAAGGAAAGAAGTGCAATTTATATTTTATTTTTAAATGTGAACAACCTACCATGGTCCCAGACACTTCTTTCACACTCAATGCATTCTGCATCTGCCAGAGGGCACATACAGGCATGGGTGCTGAGACACTTCCTGCCGTGACAGACCCAGGCTTCACAGAAATCACAGATTGCACCCTGCAATCACAGCCAGATATCATCTCAGGACTTCTGCAATACCAACAGAGAGACTTATCCCATCACCCTCAATGTATCCTAGTTAGTATCCATTCTCTCCATGGGCTCGCTTTGGTTGAGTGAGAGCGTTGAACCAAACCCGTGTTCCAACCAAGCTGCTCCACAGCTCATGTTTGTTTGTTATTCATTTCTGCAGGATTAAGTATGATGCAAAATAATTTGGTTATCTATCTCAGTTCTGGTTTTTTACATTACTTATCACACATTTTGCACATGGGAAATTGCACCCTCCAGTTGAAACCTAGGATCCATAAACTAAAACAATGATCTGGCAAAAATGGAATTTCAAAGAAGACCTGAAAAATGCCTCTAGACTCTTACAGCTGAAATCACTCATTTGTATCTTAAACTCTGCTATATTAGAGCACAAGCTCTGCAGAGAGCAAAGATCAAATAACTCATTAGAAGTAAGTTAGACTCTTTAACTTTTATTTTGATTAAATTATAAGATCTCCACTTCAGCTATCCTTAACCATAGCATTTAAGAAGCCTTTTCAGCCCATAGGTAACAAATTCCTGTGTGCATTACATGCACACAAAGGTAAGAAAACAGTGATGAATCCAAACTTAGCTGTTGATGCATTCACTCTTGCATCAGTGAATGCATGGGGTGAGTTCAGGAAGGCCAGCATGTAAAGGGTGGCTGTGTTTCTGAGAACAGCTGCAGGCAGCAACAGGACAGAAGTTTAGTCCATTTAATCCAGAGGCTGTGACAGGTCTCACCTTGCTTCCCAGAGTGCAGACACTAACTTGTCCTTCTAAGAACAAAACTTCAAAGGCCTGAAGCTATGATTATCTCTAATTAAGAGCCCAAAAGAGGGGGTTTGTTCATTAAAATTCCCCTCTAATGGAACAGATTCCTCTCTGTGATCTCTGCAGTACTAAGACAACAGAGACAGAAGTCTGCAGGTTGCTGCAGAATAATCCTACATTTTAATGGAGACTGGGAATTGTCTATGGGGCATGTAAGGGTCCAATGCTCTTCATGCATGTGCTTAGGGCCTGCCACCAACACAGATCCATTAGCATCCAGGACATGTGCTGGAGTTTGCAGGAGCTGAATCTAGAAAGGAAAAACTTGGGAGTTTCAGCAGAAGGGAAAAATCAGTTTGTTTTTTTCCTCGCCTTTCTGTAACAAACTTGGCATGGTACATGCTATCATTCCATAAATCTGTTCTACCATTCTTCCAGGAAGATTTGCACAGAATATCCTCATAGTGAAAAAAAAGGCTGTAATTTTGTATACATACCACCATAGCTAGTCCAGTACTGTACACACCAGCATGTTTTATAACACAGTCTGAAGACTTCATCATACATTTTGTTTTTCCTGTTTAAAATAAAAAGGCAAGTAACCATAAGAAAACTATGTAAAAATAAAATTTAAAACAAAGCAGAACGCATGTTTATATTAGAACAGCACTTGAACTAAGTGCCTGTGCTTAACCATAAATCTAGGTAAAAATAATGCAAAGATGTTTGCATTATTGCTGCATCCTGCAACCCACCTTCACAGCTCCCTTAGGCTAAATTAATTATTGTCTGTTTTCAGTCAAATCTCTTGCTCCTGTACTGAGATAAGACAATGTGTTGGTCTTGTTCTGTGTTTTGAGGCACTGGCAAAAATTTCAAATGTCAAAACAAAGAACAAAACTAAGGCCAAAGCCCAGCAATGAAACCTTGAAGAGTCATGTTTAAAACCACTGCTAGTTCTGTCCCACCATGAAAGCTGGGCTGGGCTGGGCAGTGAGAGGTGGTGGGGGCATTACTGGGTGTGGAGCACTGGAACAGAGCTACCCTGCTCCCATCCTTCCCTGGCTCCTTTAAGATGCTGCTGGTTTATAGCCTCCAATACTTGATTAAGTATCAAACAGCTCCTATGGTCTTTGTCTGGAAAACTCTGGATCTCAATATAGTATGGCTGTTGATAGGAATGTTTTTCCTTTAGAAACATACTCCAGATTAAGATAAATGCAACACACAGATATGAGCCATAAGATAGAGGGCATGTTTTTAGTGCTTCACTGCATGGTGACAGAAAGGAGACTTCTGAAGGGTGACACCCTGCCACTGCACACTAACAGCCTGGCTTCCAGAAATGCTCAGCATCTGCAGGTCACAACAAAGGCACTGAAAGCTGCATGTCAGCAGCTCTGAGTCAAACTCCAAACAGCCAAATTGCTTAATGACAAACTGGAAATCTGCAATGATGTGTCAAAACAGTGAAACAACAAAATTCACCTCAGTATGAAATGAATAGCATCCACTGCAAGTAAGCAGCTGTTTAAAAACAAAGGGCATTGTAGCCTGATTCAGAGCAGTTCTGTCACTAGGAGCCCTCCTCTTATAATTTCAAAGTATCAGCCCTCAAGCCCACATAAATAACAAGAGTTGCATGTTACATTACAACCCCATGCAAGGTGAATAATATATTGTTGCTTTAGTTGATACTGAATTGATCAGAAATTATATAATCCCTAAAAAAGGAGTATTTATTGGTGCCTTGCTTGCAGTCAGAGCATTTTTAGTTTTGCTGCTGTTATGAAACAATGCTCCACATGGTCAATCTACAGAAACATCAGAATTCTCAAACCTTAAAGAAAGTGAGACAAATTTTTCCAAAGAAGACAAGCCACGATCCAGGCTTGCAAACCTTTGGGGGTTAGAGGCATATATACTGATCAA
Organism: Acrocephalus scirpaceus scirpaceus; assembly: GCA_910950805.1. Lineage (NCBI taxonomy): Eukaryota > Metazoa > Chordata > Aves > Passeriformes > Sylviidae > Acrocephalus > Acrocephalus scirpaceus. Next base: position 71,441,511 of record OU383778.1, on the reverse strand, counting down.
AGAAGATCACTTCTCAAGAAAGATATTCACAGCAGGCTCAAAGGAACCTGCTCCACATCACAGAGGTACTTTAAGATACAGCTGCTGTAACACAGGTACTGAGAGTTTAACACCACGAGCAGGACTGAGCACAGCTCGTTCTCTTTCATTATTGCTACTCACCACATTGTGCACAAATGGGCAATTTCTGAACAGAGTTACAGAAGTAACAAAAAGCTCTATTCTTCTGTCGTCTAGGCACATGGAGGGGAAAAAACAAAAAGAAGGTGTTAAGCTTTAAAAGAAATCATTAAAAAATACCTGTAAAATGTCTGAAACAAATATTAAACTATTGGTTTTAGAAGGGTGAAAATTCTTACCTTTGGCACTTATCACATTCCTAAAGAGAAGAAATAAGACACTGGTAATTATTTTCATTCTAGGTAAAATATATAAAATTTACAGACCTCTACAGGAAGTTACAATTAGGATCCAAACCTTTTAATCAATATTCTGTCTGCTGCAAATGTAACCTTAAACATCAAGGAAGGATAGTAGGAAGAATGGCATTTAATTAATGGCATTAAATGCAGTCAAGGTATTTATCACTGGGTTTACATAATTGAGAATTAGGTATTTTAATACAGAATACTTTAGGATAATTTACCATTGAAGCATTACAAGGATGTTTGGCCAAGTCAATGTTGGCTCGTGAAGCCCTGATCTGCTTCTCCCGTTCCCGACGGTTCTCAGCTTTCTTACGAGCACCCGTCTTTTTCTTAGGCATGTTTCACTATCTGTGGGGGGAAAAACAGGCATGGAATGAAGTGAAGGCATACAGAACTATGCATGTAAGTACATGGACACACATGACACATCCTGGACTAAACCTGGAGCTTGCAGTTCCTGCATTATCTGTGCTTCAGCTCCATTCACTTCCTTGTCTGACAGTTTCTTTTGAAATGTAGAATAAGGGGACAATCCACGAGGAAGAGCCGTGTGATGAACCATAAAGAATCTTGTGATCTGGAAAACTTTGCTGTCCTGAACTTTGAGTTTAACTGTCTTTGAAGTGTTTTGCCTTAAAAAAAAAAATGAAACCATTACTACCTGTAGGTTTACTTGCGAGGGACCTCTGGTTTTGGTTTGCCTTTCCTGTTTAATAAGCATCTGTAAGGACAGTTGCAGCATCAACAGGCAGTCAATTCTAGCAGCTTCAACTTGGAAGAAAAATTAGTATCTTCATTCAAAAGGTCTTATAAACCAAAGAATCCTAACTTTGCTGAACACAGAAATATATTGTCCTGACCAGATACTAAAATTTGCTTTTGATACCACACATAAATCAGTTTTCTTACCCTGCAGCATTTTGTACCGTGTTTAAATCGCATTAGTGTCATATTTTGTAGGCAAAATTATATTGCTGTGCTGCCTGCTGGCAACTGTCATTATTCTAGAGTGTGGCATTTCTGACACTGGGAGTCCAATATCAGGCTCCACACTAATTTTCAAACCACTCAAATGCTGACTTAACAGCAGAATCTAATGGTTAGTATTTATATGTTGACTTCTTCACATTCCCTTGTAATGGAAAGCAGCAAAATGACAAACTGTTTTCATGAAAAGCACTGCCTCAGTGCCTCCTGAGGACACAGATTACGAGAAATTTTAGATGGCAGTTTTCAGAAAGTTGCACTGAACTAAGTAACAACAGAATTGCAATGTCAGGCCCCTTTAGCAAAGCTGTTGAGTGAATCCATGCTTTCAAACACCATCCAATAATAACAACTTCCTACAGATCAATATTCTTATCACTCTTATCCTATGAGCTTTCATTTAAGTTGTTTGTTGTCTTCATCCTGGGCTCAAATTTTTAAAGAAATTTACTGACTTTGTAATTTTTAGGACTAGAGCTTAACAATGTTATGATTCCAGAAATTATGACAGCATAAACCCTGTCTACCTTCAATTCCCTTCAAGTCAGAATATCACCTCTTTTGAAATAACTAATTAGGTATTCAAATGCCCCTGTAGAGTGTTCTACCTCCACTTTTGGCACACTGTTACCAAATGCTCAGGCAGGAAAGATCCAGTGGAGTCTGTCTGCAGTCCACACCTCTGAGAGGTGTGTGGGAGAGCAAAGTGCATCTGGAGGACCTAAAATAAGAGGTGGTAGGTCCATGCCTGGGTCCCCCCTCAGCCCCAGAGGGCACAACTGTGCTGCCCTACAGAGCATTGGAGCTCCTGCACGGGGAGCATTCAGGTTGTTTCTCCATTTGAAGTTTCCTCAGGAGTGAAATGCTGTGCCTTGTCACAGCAGCAGCAGCAGCTGTGGGAGTAAGCGTGGCTCTCTGGCTTAAGGGCTGATACTGTGGCACAAGGCAGCTCAGATATCAGGAGGATATCTGTGTAGGAATGAGGTGAACAGTTCAAAGGAAAACCCCTAAAATGTGTTTATGAGTGTTGGGTCCCTGGCTTCCATTCTGTAGATTTTCACCTCCTGCTGCTCTCCTTCTGCATTATTTGCTAAGGCAGCCATGGGCAAAGACCACAGATTTCCCACCACAGCTCCAAAGACTCCTGGTGGATTTTAACTGGTGGTTGTGCTATGTGAGATGCATTAACAATGCCCAGCATCTAAGTTCTGCTGAAGTCACGGCTTCTTGTCCTTGGTGAGGTCCCAAAGACACGCCCTGACTGCAGCAGCAGGTTCCTGGATCTTCTGTGCTGAGCAGGACAGTGTCTTGCCTCGTGACCTGGTGGTACACTGCCCACCTTGCTGTCACAGACATGGAGAACAGCTGGAAGGAGCTATTCACTGGGGGACAGGAAGCTGGGGGAGCTACCCTTGTCAGGCCACAGATACCAACACCCAGAGGAGGCTTTCTGTGTTTCAGGGTTTCTTGTGCTTGGCCATCAAACAGCTTCCACTCTATGTGTGTTCAAAATCTGTTTCACCACTTGTACAAAGAGTACAACAAAAATTTAAAAAAAAAAAAGTATTGATTGTAGTTCATACTTAAAAGGATCGTGAACTGAACGCCCTCACAATGCAAAAATCACTTTCCAGGCATTGTGATGGCTATGACTTATTCCATCTTTTGGAAGCAAAGTGGCTAAAAGCTGCACTGTGGGCTCGCAGCACCTGGGGGCTGCTGTGCTGTACGTGCCCGGGTGTGCGGGGCTTTCCTCAGGTGCCCCCGTGCCCCGTTCCCTGCCCGGACGAGATCCGCTCCCGGACAGCCGGGTTGCTCTTGGCGTGTGCCCGCACACCGCCGGCGTTCGGCGCCTTCCCTCACCGTCAGTCTCTGTGCCCCCAAACCGGCCCGCATCACGCAGCCACCGCGGATCGCCGCGCTCCGCCTTTGCCGGCGCTCGCCCATGGCGGAGCCCGACACCGCTTCGCCTGCTCGGGCCCGGAACCGAGACCCTCAGCGCCTCCAGCTCGGCCCCTCTGAGGCACCGCCGCCCCTTCAGCGCCCCTGGCCGCCCCCATTCCCTTTCCCGTTCCCGTTCCCATTCCCGCTCCCACCTGGCTCGGGCGGCCGCGCGGAAGGCGGAAGCGGCGTTGCACCGCGGTGCTCTGCCCGCCCGGCCCGCGCCGCCCGGCGGGAACGTTCCGAGCACGGCTGTGACCCTCTGCCCTCACGGGCTTGAGCTGTTTTCAAAATGAAGTATTGATTAATCTAAATGGTAGAAACACAATGTAGCTTAAAAAGGGAAATTATTGCCGTGCTATTAAAAAAAAAACCCGCACACAGCTCTGTCTCACCTGAGGTTATGCAAGTCACTGTCACGGATGGATGTTGCCTAAAAAACCCTTTGTGAAAATCATTAGAAGGTGTATTGTATAGCTATTTAATGACAGATGATCGCATTCCAGTATATTTCATGATCTTTCACCTAGAAAGGGTTTCATACCTATTTCATATAAGTGAGACCTAGGGCATTGCTTTGTGTGCTTTGATCATCGATTCACTTGAGTGGGGTGGTTGTGTTCCTTCACGTTGTTATAAATGACTCAGACCTCAAGAGAGAACGAGTTACAAAAGTTTTATTGAGGTCTAATTGAAATCACACAGAGCAAAAGGGGGCAGCGCTGGGAGCGAGGCTGGATGCCAGGGGCTCGTCCAGAAAATGGCGGCTGCGCCTTTCATACCCCAGTGTTGCATCAGCCATGTACGTGTATTTATGAGCAGTCACACATATTTCAGCATTTTCCATACATATCCCTGGCCCCTCCCAAAGCCTGCCAGCTGACCCTCCTTCATCATCCATCGGTGAGGTCTTCTTACCTCTTGATGGGAGGTGAGGCGCTGTCAGGCCAAGGCACCCAGCGACAAGCATTCCCCATTCCCACCTTCACCAGAGTTGCCTGGTGGCAACCACACAGGTGAAGGAAGAGACGATTAAAGGAAGTCCGAAGCCAAACTACAACAACAGAGCCTCATATCAAAAAGAACTTTAAACCTTAACAAAACTTTTAACACATAATAACCGTTCCTCATCTGCGAGAGCCAATCACCACACCACCCCTCCATAACAACCTGGTTGTAATTCCTCCTGAAAGTTGGCTGCTGGTTATGGAATGTGATTTCCACTTAATGAGAGACACAGGTTTTCATGGGCCATCATTGCCTTTCCAGGAGGACACTCCTAAATTCTGAAAGGCCACCATTGATTCTCCCACAATTTGTTTGCTTGTCACGCTTTTTCTTCAAGACGTGATCTTCACAGCAGGTTAGTGGGAGGCACAGAAAACAGCATAATTGTTTAGCAACAAAAAAATCGTGGTGGTCACTAAACTGGGTGCTTCTTCATTAGAAAGTGTGTGTGGAGAGGTTAATTTTTAATTATTGTCAGTATCCCTGGCCACACATGGTTTAACTAAAAACCAAAGTAGAAAATACCTACGTAGAAAATACCATATTTTCTGAGATGTTAGAGGCATTTTTGTGTAAGTCTCACTTTTCTTAATGAGAGTCATTTATCTTGTATTAATTATTCTTGTATTCTGCTTGTGAGCATTGTAGTCTGTTTTAGGCAGCCATGAATGCAAGAACAGAATGAGGATAAATGTTATAGCGTTGGAAAAAAATACAAACATAAAGCTTTAATCTATTTCATAATAATTATCCTAGTCAGCTAATCTGCTCTCATTGAATGAATGGAGCTGTTGAAGAAAGGACTATTATACGTGCACAGATGTGACTGGGCATTTTTACATAAACTCATGAATTAAAAAGAAGGAGAAATCTAGAAAAAAACCAAGGAGATATGTAGATGCTAAGATTTTTATCTTAGTTTTATTTTACCCTGTGAAACAGTATCTGCCTCAAATATGTTCCAGAAACCACCCTCTAGATGGCAGGAGTTTGTCACTTCACTCCTGAACAGTAAAATGTCGAATTTTCAGAACCAATAGGGTGGCCTAGGGCTGTAATACAAGTGAATTAAAAAAAAAGAAAAAAAAGAAAATTAGATGAGAATAACTGATTTAGAGCTTACCGAATTTCCATTAGCAGTACTGGACTAGTCTCTGGGGAGTTATTGCAGAGTTGTTTCGAAGAAAATGCAGAAAGTAAGGAGAGCCAGCCTCATTTTTAGAGATGTTTCCAGTTCCCTTTGTGCGGGAAGCAGTGGAAGGACGGTGAGTGTGTCTCTCAATGGTTATCATTCCGTCTTACCTTACAGAGGGTCAGAACTGTCATGTCTTTGCTTAACGCCTGCTGGCTGCCTGGCCAAGATAACCCCTGAGGGCCACCCCACACTGCCTGGAAAAGGTATTTGTCTAGTCAAGAGCTTTCAAGACGGCACATGTATTAGTGACAGTCTTAAACCTAAGCTGGGCTACCTGTAGAGGACACTAGAGAGAAAAGTGCAAGTCACTTCTGTAAGCTAAATGATGCAATGACAGCAGAGCCCTTGGTCTTCCCACGCTAAAGGCATAATCCTGCAGCAGCATGCACTGGTTTCCTCTTCTGTTCCTCTCTGCTGTGTCATCATGCATCTCATAAAGTTAGTTTTACCCATAAATAGGGCCAGAGGGTGCTAACAAATCAGAATCTCTCAAAAATAAATGGATGTCCGGGATACAGAACAGTGAAATTTTGAGCAATATCTTTCCACCCTCGCTCTCTTTTTTGTTCACCTTTCAGAGTCATGTGGTAAGGCAGAGCAGGGGCACTCTGGATTACTTACTGATTGCTGGTCAGATGCATATTTTTAAGGCAGTAAATTCACATTTCAAATGGGAATAATTCAGCAAGGGTGCTGTGAACAGTTGTCTGAGGGAAAGTGTGCTTGCTTTTCCCAGTGGCAAAGCTGAGTGGTGCCATTGCAGCACCACATACCAGCTCACATGGACACTGACCATCTTCAGAGTTGTTCTGCTCACTTCTTCCTCTGCTCATCTCATAAAAATTCTTCCTTTGCGGTGAGAGCACATTTCAGGAATGGACATTTATTTATTCCCTAAGTTACTCATGTGATAATAAAGGATTCGTGCCCTCTCACTTCTACTACGTAGAATCATGGAGATCAGAAAGAAAAATCAGGAAATTAGGTGTGTGCACAGCCTCTGTCAGAACGGCAATATTCTGAGGCAGATAAGACCTTCATATGCAGTGACACTCTTCAGGAGTCACCCAGGACTGTGCTGGATGACAATGAAATATTTTTACTGCCTTTTGCTGTGATGTCTCAGTCCCTTTAAAGACACAACAAAGCATAGTAGCTCTCAACTTGAAATAAATACTGACCTGAGTTGTTGTCATTTACTTTTAATTCAATGAACTGAAATTTCTTTTTCTCTAAATAATATGCTTGTTCTGATCTAATTAAGCCTCTATTACCTACCTGCCTATTACCATAATTATCTTCATTATTGCAATGTCTCCTTGCAGCATTCAATATGTTTGCCTCCCTGGGGATTGCAGTGTAAAATAGGTGCGGCATATACCTTTCTAAATGACCTTTGAAATGGCATACATCAAATTTAATTTGTTTTTAAATCCTGGCCTTGCAGCAACTGACCTTAAAAGTCATGTCAATATTTGTTTGATGTAAGATAATTTCGTCTGAAGACATTTATTCTTGCCGATTTAACTGCATAAAGAAATGGGAAACAAAAAAAAAATAACTTGAGGCGAAAATCTTTACTGACGTCCACTGAATTGGCATGTTGAAATATAATATTTTAAAATAGGCATCCTAGAATTAGATGTTGTAAAGATTTTTGTGTGTGATTTTTTTTCCCCCTGCTATTATACCTCATGCTTGCAGTCATTAATCTTAGCCCTGGAAAGTCATTCCCCAAGAAATTTCTAGATGGTTGTTTTGTCTGGTCAATGTGGAATGTATCAAGAGGGAAAAGAAGAAAGATAAGAGATAAAACAAAAAGAGAAATTTTGCTGTTAAGTGATTAGAGTCTTTATTCAGGGAGCTCACTCAGTTGTCAACTTCTTTATTAAAATCTATTAATCTTTTCTATGATATTCAAGTTCCATTTTTTCACATTTCTTCCATAACTTCAACAAAATACTGAACAGCATTTTTATCATGGTATCTTACTGGGGCTTTTTTATTTTGTTTTTTGAGATGAAAGATACGCAGTAAAGCTAATACTGGGATTTATGTGCACAATTAATGTGCCATGATATGTTAATTACCATATATTAATTAAGATTGCTGAGGTGAGGGGATAGTGCAAGACTAATCAGTTACTCATTTTGTACCATAAGGGGGAAGATAAAATTTTTTGTTGCAGAGAAAGAACTTGTCTGGTGGCAAGCTATTAGTATTATTTCTCCATGATGAGATTGCAATATCATAAATCACCTTGTTTCTCTTCCCTGTGATCCCATCAAAAGGCTGGCACACAGTGATCTATTTGCTGCACAGGTGACACTGGGAGGCTTTGTTTGTGAAGAAGAGGAGGGAGATGCCTGATAAATGGCAGCACCTGTGTGACAGAAATGAAAAAGGTAAAAAGAAAAAAAAATCAAGGTCAGACAGAGGATGACTGATGACAAGAATTTCTCTCTTGGTGCTGGAGGCTTGTCAGGTGGATGTGGCAGAGGAGAATGAAAAATGTGAATGTTTTAATTGGTCACAGGATATGAGAGTAATTCACACAGGTGATGAGGAGACTGCCAAGGTGGCGAGGAAACTGAGAAGCCACTCCCACAGGAAGAGGCCAGAAGGATATGCTGTATCTGGCAAAATGAAAGGTTAGAATGGGGTTTCTATCTGTGTGCTGAGTTAGAGGGGTGAACAAAATGCCTGTTGTAGCACAAGAGCAAATGGGTATGAAACTTTACAGCCTGGGGCCACATGGGGAGGGAGAGAGAACAGTGGGAGAGTATCAAGGTTCAAGTTTGTGATGTATGAAGAGAGCTGACACAGTTTAATCTGGAGAAGGGAAGGCTGAGAAGATCTAATTGTTGTCTTTGAGGACCTAAAGGAAATTTATAGAGAAGACAGAGCCAGGCTGTTCTCAAGGGTACCCCGTGACAGCATGACAGGCAAGAGTCACAAGCTGAAGCGAGAGGAGTTACAACTGACATACAGAAAAAAATTCTTTGAAGTGAGAGTGGTTAAGCAATGGAAAATCTGTGCTGGAGCCCCAAACACTGAGGTTAAGAAACTCTCTTGTATTTAGAATGGATATTATTAAAATAACACAATGAGTTAGATAGGAGGGGACCTCTAGAGGTCACCTATCCAAGTCTTCTGATGAAAGTTTCTACATCAAATAAAGCTGGTCAAGGCTTTGTCTAGCTGAATCTTAAAGGTTGCCATGGATGGGGATTGCACAACTGCTCTGGACCCCCTTTTCCCAGGATTAACAACCTTGCCTGCAAAGATCCTGAATAGGAGGATCCTACTGATTTCAAAGGCAGTTGGACTGTGTCCTAGATGAGGTAGACTATTTGTTTGGCATATTTTTCTGAAATATCTGTTCTAACAAATTCAACATTTCACCTGTTCCATGTTTTTCTTCTGTTATCGAGCTGTGTGACATGTTCCTCTTTGGTGTCCCTTCTTATCTAGGTAGCAATTTTTCTCCTTTAATTATGGCTTTTCCTTCTTCAGTAGAATTCGTTTGTAGAAGTCTTATGCAAATATGAACTGAATGGTGTTCCTGTCTAATTACAGCTCCATTTAGTTGACATTAATATCAGTGGCACTGAGCACTGGCTGAATTAAATACTGAATTTATTCAGCTAATGAAAGCTGAAGGACAGATCATTTGTTTTATGGCATACAACATGGGTGCCTTAGCTGTTGATTCAGAGGACTGAAAGAGAATTTTTGCATCAAGTGTTCACTTCCCTGACATTGTAAGGAGCTCTCTCTTATCATCTCTTTCACAAAATTAACAAGCTCCCATCTTATTTGCCCTCACTGTGCTTTTGAGAAGCACTGTGGATGAAGAACAGGATTGCACCCAGTGTAGCATAGCATGGTACAGCAATTCATCATACATTGAATTTCACAGTGGAGGTGATGTAATACCTGTATTATAAATAAGATGTTTGAGTGCAGGTAATCGAGTGTCAAATCAGATGCTTATGGCACTATGAAAAATGACACTTGGAACCATTTCTAGGCATGGATATCAGTCCTCAGTATTCTGATTGATTTAGAAAACCCATTTGTTTATGTTCCACTACTGTTAGTTGATATTCTGAAAATAGTTTCTATTCATTCTCATTTGTGCTTTATTAGATTCCATTTATAGTGCAAAGTTGTAATAACAGTTCTATTGCTTCTCAAGTACCTGTACATTTAGACTTATTGAAACGTCACTATAAATAGTCATGTGCTCACCATGTTCACTAAACTGCTTATTTATATTTATGGTGGAGTAATGAATCTGTAGTCCTACTCTGATCTAGAGCTTAGCCACTGGTGATGTATTATGGAATACATTTCCATTTTTATAATAGGTGTTTGAAGCACAGTGCTGCTAAAAAGCTGAGCAAAAGCCTTTTTGACAGAGTATGAGGGGAAATTGGAGAGTGTTCTCCAATTATTTAATTGTATTTACATATTATTTAAAACACCAGTGAAAGCTGCAACACTATTTGTCTCCCCCAACACTATTGTACCCAAAGACAAGACAAAAGCAAGCAGTTTCTGAAAACAGCATTCTGGGCTGGAAGCTGGTTTCTTTGTTCACTTTTACTAGGTTGTATCTCTTTTTGACAAGATAGAGTTCTGCAGTCTCTGCACTGAGTGCATGTCTGATGGGTCACCAGATGTATCAAAGTGTTTGAGGAGTTGTTTGTTTGTTTTACTGTGTTTCTTGTTTGTGCAATGTCTCTGGGCAGACTTGCCATCTGCAGCTGGGACGTGGCTTTGTATTTTATATGTAGTTAAATATTTGTCTGCAAGGGCCTTGAGGCTATGAATTTGCAATTTGCACAATGGTGAGTGAAGTTAGAGAGGAATAACTTTTGGTCACTGCCTGCTTCTCTTGGTCTGACCCACTCTGAGCTTGAAGACCTTCCAGGCATCCTACAAAAGCTAGTTGTGTAACAGATTTGGGCTGGAAGATGGATGGGATGCCCCTGGCAGCCAGTAGGTTTCCAGAGCATTTTCATCTGTATCATTACCCAGCTGAAGTAAAATGTTGCTTGCATTTCTTTTTGGAAGGGGCTGCTTGGTGGAGTTTGTGTAGTGGTATTTTAGTCACTGGTCAGTTAATTTTAAATCTAATTCGTTTCAGAGAGCTCAGACCTTTTAAATGAGCTTACTGTTTTCCTGTGTTAAATCCAGCTAAAACAGCCTAGAATGGACTGGAGCACTGGCCTAGAAAGGAAAGGCTTCACAGCCTGTTACTGATCCCCTGAGCCATCTCATCCCCTTTACTGTCATGTAATGTTTGTTTAATGTAAAATTTCCATATAAAGCCAAACAAAATAAAACCCAAAATGCAGAACAGCACCTTTCTGCCATTCAGATATTAAAATGTGAAGGCAGTGAAAATGAGATCTCCTTTCATAAGTGCATCAGTGACCTTAGGGGGACCCTCAGCAGGGAAATGCCACACCGGTGAGAAAAGGCTCAGCTCAGAGGAGAAGGTGGATGAGCCTCTCTTGGCACCGTGGGCTGGAGTCACTGGGGCATTTTGTTTTCAGCTGCAAGGGAGAGTTGGCCCTTGTGGGAGCCTGTGAGGATTTCTAAAATCCATGCTCTGGGCCAGGCTGTCACTGTGCATGTTGCCAAGGGTATCTGAGCAGGAGTGTGTCACTGTGTGGCTGACTGAGGATTGCTGTGCAGAAGGAAGCACGTCATTCCATGAGTCGCTGAGGATTTCCATGTGTGAGTGACTGTTTCTCTGCTCAAATATGAATAAATAACATTCAGAGCCTCCAGTCATTCTAAAAACGTTTAATCAAGGCTATCAAATAACGGGATTGTCAAAAAACATTCCTTGCTGAATTTATTCACGAGGTTTCAGGGACTAAATTCAGCATCCCAGCAGTTTCCCCTGGGTCATTTAAAGTTCCCAGAAAGATCAGAGGAAGACCTCGAATTAAGATCTTTGCAAATGTGAAGCCCAGATGAGATCACTTGTGTGAAAAGTGGAAATGATAGCTCAACAAGTGCCTCTGCAGGCACAGGTGGATCTGTGGAGTTTTGCACAGCATCAGTGAGTTGGGGATTGAAGGTACAGGGCAATGAGGACAGAGCGTGTAAAATGGCAAGGACAGCCTGAAAATACTTGCTGAAGGTGCTAGGAGAAGGCAAGGGAGAGAATTTCAGAGCTCCCTCGCTGAGCATAATGTAAAGTGACACATTTTTGCATGGAGCTGCTGAGTCTGGCACTTTGAGCAAGACCCTCACCTGGGCTGGCCCTGTGTCCCACTGCCCCCACTGTCACCTTGGCCTCACCCTACCTCTGCGCCATGCTGGCACCCCAGGGAACATTTGTGTCACAGCTTCCCTCACTTTGCAGTTCTGTCCTTTCATCTCAGTCTCTCAGATGCCACCATGCCCCCTCCACCACGTGAGGCACAAATGAGGTGAGTGGGGTGTGGATGAATATAAAGACATTCCAGGAATGCTATGGAGTTACCAGAGCTTTTCTAAAGGGCCATTTTTTTCACCACAAGGTCGGTGAGTGAGCGTGATTTTGACCTTGAGAAGGTTTTGAATAGAATGGGTCAATGGTCCTTGTTGGAGAGTGGTGCAATTTCTTCATTTCACAGTTGGACAGTCACAAGCACGAGTCTCAGGGAATATCTGTGTCCTGCATCTCTTAAAAAACAATGGAAGCCCTGGAAAGGTGTTCTGAAAACAAGCTAGAGAAATTGCACATTCTTTCCTCTGATTGACCCGGTCTGCCATTACATCAGACTTCCTTGGATTCAGCTTCAACAGTTGCTCTTCAGCCTGGTGCTGGTCTCATCCAAATGGGTGGGTGTCTAGCAGATAGCACTGTTTGCATCTGAGGTGAAGTGGATGTAAAGTTTGGAGTGATTTTTTAATTGCTGATATTTTATCCTTGCTACGTAGCAATGCCCACCAGAGGAACACAACAAATGCAATGTGGCACAGCCCACCTAAGAACAGAGCTGGAACCGAGGTGCTAAAATAAAAGCAGTTACTGAAAGCTAGTCAAATATGATCCTCAGAGAGTCTGTTTCCCTATCTCTGTTGTGCAGCTACATCTCTTGTGGAGCAGTTGCAGCTCATAAATAGGAGGTGGGAGTGCTACAGAAATCCTTGGGAAAGAAGGATGCAGAGATAAATGCGGGCAAACATGAAATACAATTATCCAGCTTGGAAAGGGGTTGCTACACAGATCTTATTGCCTTTCCTTTGGGGAGTTTTGCTGACACAGACTTTCCACTTTCATCCTGTGATAGAAGACATGTTCAATTTTCATGGGAAATACAATAGAGATGTAAAACATTCAGAGTTGGTGTTTTTACTCTACAGAAAGTAGCCATAATAAGTTCAGAAATTTTAGATGGTATATTTTTATCACTTTGGATACAGCATTAAAATGGATTTTGTTAGGCCTAGTAATATAGTTTGAATATTCAGGGTACTTGAACATTAGACCATGATTCATGTAGTATAAAAAATAACTTTCTACATGTACAGAAAGTCATCTATTTGGTAGAGCTACTCAATATATAGCAGTGTCCAAGTGTAAGCCACAGTACAGTGTATTTCCTTATACAGTATGCGTATGCAATTATTTAGAATATTTAATGTATTTTGTCTTTATTCCCCAAACATAATTCTTGTTTCAGTTTGAATGCCTGTTCCTCTAATTTTAATTAACAGCAATGCTGGTAAGAAGAAGTGAGATGAGGACAGTCGTGGATAAAATGTGAAGTAAATATTAATTGTGCAATACTTTATTTAAAAATTAATTTTAAGTACAGTGACAGATATACTCTATAGCTAGAAAATTGGCATGTAACATATCCATGAAATCATTGAATTGGATTGGATTTCTTTCCCTTTGCAGTATTTGTCCGGGAAGCTTTTACTATTTCACTAAATTGTAGCTGCTTATGAGGCTAGCCTGCCACTGGTGCTAATTGAATATTCCTGTATTGTTAGGTTTGATCTGTGATGAGGTTTCCATGGCGATATCCACAGATGATACTATGGCCCCTAGAACAATTTCTTTGTGCTGATGTGACTGTCAAGGGCCTATCTAGCTGAGGATGAAAGCCCAGCTCAGCTGAAAATCAGTAGGAGTTTGCTGTTGACTCCAGTGAATTTGGTGTTGTCTCTATTGTGACTGGGTCTGGGAACTGCTCTGGGTTCATACAGGTCCCAAGTGAAGGCAGTCTGTAGTCAGGATAACACTTCTGGTTTAAACTGTTGGCTGTGGTGCTTGAAACCAAGTGGAATTTGCTGGCAAATAAGTGCCATTAAATAAGTGATGCAAGCCATTTCCCTCACAACTTGAGCTCTCTGGGATAATTTAATTCCATTGCATGGGAGCCCTTAGAATGGAGTGGGATGATATGGCATAAGAGGTGATGAAAGTACAGAAGATGGTTCTCTTTCAGAGAGCTTGCATCTGGATATGGATGGGCTTGTGAGAAAAGGAAGAAGGAAAGGAGAATTGGCAGTGATCAAAGCAAACCAGTTGCCTGGCTACATTGAGATTGATATGTTGTCAGCTGAATAATTGACACTGGTTTTAAGGAGGGTTTTGAAGGAAGATAAAAGGATTTGCTCTACTGTGTGAAGCACGTGGAAGAAAGTGTGGCAGTGCTTTTTGGGAATTCAGTGGGCAGAGGGTGGCACTGTGGGTGAGGATGCAGCAATGGCAAACTTGAGAGGGATTGTAGTGCCCGTTTTAAGGGGAAGTTAGAGGCAAAACTATGGCATGAACAATAAGGAAGAGCTAGTGGATGAATATAAAAAAGGGAGAAATGGAGCCAAGATAAGTGGATGATCTCATTTTAACAGTACTCTGAATTGCCTTAAAAATGGCAAGTGCCAGGACAAGATAAAAGGAAGCTGATGAGATGGGGGAAGGAAGGTACACGAGATGGGTGAAGCTCCTGTTATGACATGAGATGAGTTCCTAGATAAGACTTCTAATGTACAAATGTGGTTAAGAAAGTCTATCATTTTCAAGAGATTATGTGAAAAGAAATAGCAAGTTTTAGAAGTAATCAGGGTAAGAGAATCTTCGGAGTATAAAGCAGTTTCCAAACTTTTCTACTTCCTTATTCCAGTGAGACAGTCTTGGATCAGATAACAATAGAAAAGAAGCACTTCTGTAATATTTCAACTGGTTTTTTAAAGTTGAGAACAGGATAAGGGACAAGATTGATTCTTGAAGGTCAAAAGATCTCTTAAGGAAGGATGTGAGCTGTGATTTTTACTATCTCTTCTTTTGGATGGATGAGTAGGTGTTTATCCTAGCAAGAAAAATGTCCCAAATAATATCCACTTCCTTGATCCTTGTGTTACAGTTGAACTATGAGCATGTGGATAGATAAAAGAAATTTAAGGAAAGTGAGAAAAGATGTATTAAAGGTACATATTTTTAAAAATCGCTTTGAATTTACTACAGAAACTTTTTTTTTTAATGAAGAAAGCAAAACAATCTAAGTTGTGTCAGTTTTATGTTCAGTTCTGTAACTCCTGAAAATACTGGGTAGATCCAGTACACTTGTGAAGACTGTTTTCCTCCTAGACTGCAGAGAAAGGGTTCTCATGGAGCAAGGAGGACCTCTTGTGGTTTGTTCTCTGGTAGAGATTCAGGCTTGGCCTGTGTCTAAAAGAGTTTGGAAATTTATAAAGTGGGGGAAGAGTCACAACACACACTAATTATTCCTGTAGCAATCCTTTATTTAAGTGGAGAGTATGAACATACTCTCAGAGAGGGTGATTTTGCCTCCTTGCTGGAACTTCACTCATGTTGAGGTTCATGTTCCAAACTGAAATGGCTTTTTGGGTTTTTTTAAATAATCCATAAAAGTGAAACAAAAAAGCAAATAAACTTTATGTAATTAAAGCCTTCCAGGTAAACATTCCTATCAGTCTAAATGGGCACAACCCAGAAGTTGTGGCACTGTGCTGGTATACAGGAAAGTGCCATAGGCTTGACATTTGGTAAATATGGCAAAATATTTCTCTTAGGCCTCTCTGGACTATTTGGAAGCAAGAAGGCATTTGGGGAGAAAACTTCTTGTTGGCCTACATGTAGCAGGACAGGTAGCTGCCTCAAGTACTAAACAAAGCACTCTGTTTAAAATTGAAGTATTCAAGATAAATAAACCAGAACAAGGCTATGCTGTGCCTAGAGAAAACATTAGTTTTTACTGAATGTATGTGTACTTCTTGTCATCACAGTACAGGCAGGACAGCTTTGCTACCCACTGAAATATTTTGCTGGTTTTTATTGGTGGTGTGGATAGCAGGAAGAAAGTGATTTATAGTGGAAGTTTTTCTATAATCATGAGTAGCTTAGAAGTCAACTAATGGATTTCTACAAATTTACTTGGAAGATCAAAAATTAGTTTGTAAAGTTTGAGAAGCAAAATGAAATATAAACCTCTATATACATGCTTGAAATGCAAGCAAGTTGAAAATTTACCTTTTTTTTTCCTTTTTTCATGTCTCATGAAACATGGAGCTAGGAATGATACCTGACATTAAAAACAATGTTAACACTTTAAATGTTAATAACATCATTAGCGTTGTAGGAAATCAGGGTAGGTGATCATAATGGACTCTCTTACAGGAACCCTAATTAGTCTTTGCTATCTGTAGCAAAAACAAACAAACCCTTACTGGCTCCAGAAAAGCCTTTTCTTCTCCCAAGACGATGCTATAATGAACCATTACACTGACTCGAATACAACAAAACTTTTAGGCCCTTCACAAAAAGCAGCTTTTAGACAAGATATTGACTAAGGCGAATGCCAAATAAAGGTGTAATGTAATAAAGGGATTTCAGCAGTTAACTCTGTCAGACAAACAGCAACGTTGTTGCAAACTGCTGTGCTCGATCCTTTATTTAAAAATAAAGGTCCACATCAGAGATTAGAACTAGAACTTGATGAACAAACTCCTTCAAATGACTTTTTTTTCTAAAAGTGTACTTATAAATCATTGATCAGTCCTTCCCCTGCATGGGCCATTTCTCTGTCACTGCAATTGTAGTGATAAACAGTTCATAAATGTATGAGGTGAGAGGACGCAATACAAAGGATAGGGCTGTTATCTAAACCCTAAATGCAATGTCTGAAGTATTTGAGTGATGAGTTCAGAACACTTACTTTTGTAAACTAGCCTTACAGGAGGACAGAAATCTAAAGCATAAAGAGGATGATAAGTGGCAATAGCCCCAAATAAAACATCTGAGCTCTGTCAATTTTTGAAGTAAACACTCTGCATACTTTTTCCTTTAACTCAGTTGAAAGTCTGCACAGGCTGTAGTTTGAGCCACAGTCCAGGTAACAACATAATTTAAGAAAGATGCAAGGAAGTAAATAAAAAAATGAGACAGCAAAATTCAAGGCTCTCAGTTTTTTATGGGCTTGGCATCCTTAGGATTGAGTGCAATTTTCATTCAAACTGGTGGTATGAGTACCATTTGAAGAGGAATTTTGATATCTATGTATGAAAGTGCTTCCCTTGAGCAGTAGCACTGCTTCTAAACCTGCTTAGTCCCAGCTTTGAGCAGCAAACCATCTTGAGCAGCAAACCATCTTAAGCAGCATATGTGGGAACACCATAAACTATGCCTAATGTGCCACAGCATTTTGGCCATAACCTACAGATAGGAAAGTCTGGAAGTACAGAGCCTGTAAAACTCTCTGTGACAGCACTGTCTGGTGTCTTCCAATAATGCTATTTCTGCTATTTTTAGGGTAAGGAAAGGAAAGAAATATCCTGGCAACCTTTAAAGGTAAATTTGGGTATAGACAAAGGGGATTTCTTGGATTGTCTAGTCCAAACCTTGCTTTTGCATGCCATCATTTAATAATTCCTTCACATCAGTTTATCATGTCTTCTTTAATTCCAGTTAGGTAATAAGAAAATTTCACAGTTCTGTAAATTAAAAGCTTTCCTCTTTATATTTTCTTTTGTATTTGCTTATAGATGATGAACTTGCAGTATTTTTCTTAAGGGCTGAATCTTAAATTGCTGTTTTCCTTCCACTGCATTTAGCTTTCCTGACATACCAACAGAGACCATCAAATCCTGTTTGGTTTTCTCCTTGCTGCCAAGCTTTTAACTTTCTCATAAATAATTCTTTACTTTCTCAGTCTCCTAGATGCCCTTTTCTGCATCTTCTACAAGGGCAGCTCCAGGTGGGTTTTCTTGAGGCTTCACATGAAAAGGTTTGTGTGTCCCCCCATCACTGCTGATCCTGTCTGCTAATGCATTTTAAGGCCATATTTGAAGGGAAAGGGGGTGTTATTGGGATCTTTGTGATGCTGTAGCCTTCATGAACCAGTATCCCAACCAAGAAGCTCCCAGTTAAGAGCAGAAATATGTGTTTGCAGTCTGTAAATTCATGACCTGGCTTTATGCACTATTGAATTTCATCACATCTCTCTCGGTTGGATCAATAAGGTTTTCCTGTAGTCCATACATGCCTTTCTCTCTATTGCCAATGGCACCTTATTTTATGTTGTCAATTAATTTCCCATTTTGTTTCTATGCAGAGTGGTCATTTATGATCCTGTTAATGGTGATCAATCCCAGGAATCTCTCTTGGGAAATCTCTTTTAGTAATCTCACCCATTTGTTTTTAGGAGAACATATTACTGTCTTCCATTTGGCCAAGCCTCTGTGACACTGTTTAAATCCTCTGTTTAAGGTGGATGTGTCTCATCAGCAAGGTGTCCTAGAACAGAATACCCAAATAATTCAGGTATATGCTTCCTGTCTCTCAAGCAAGACCAGGAATCTCTGCATATGTTTGAATTACCCCAAAAAATCCTTCCCACCATTATCCTGGATACATCTATTTTTCATTAATGCATTCAGAGGCTTGTTGGTGACTGCTCAAGGAGCAAGATGCAGGATGTCTATTGAGCAAATAACTTTGTCTGTGTGTTCTACTATCTGTTCTGCAGCATATTCACTGATGTGCTTCAACTAGAACAGTGCAAAGCAGGATTCTGCCACTAATTTGAAAACTGCAGTAAGGTTTATTATATATTGTCCACAATAGACAGGGCTTTTTTTTTCTGCACAGAGACTCAACTCTGTGTTTCTTTTAGGCATTAGAGAATGGCATGAAGCTGGGAACCTCTGCTCCCAAGATGTATCATTGTACCACAGAAGTTGTGAGCCCCCTAACAAGCACTTGGCATGACTCTCTTTGCTCCAGATCACATGAACTTCCAGCATGATTATCTCTAATCACACATTTCTCTGCAGCTTCTGCAGCAGGTTCTACTCATTATGCAGTCTTGATTAATACATTTCCAATTTGTCTGTTTTTAAAGAAAGAATCTCTTTTATTGGTTACAGTTTCATTTAGGCTCTTCACAACATTTTCCCTGGAAGATGATTAAAACACTAAAAACTGACACCGTTTTGGAGCTGTGTGTTAAGATATTCTGCCTCAGCAGGACTGTGCCTCCTCTCTATGTGTCTGTCAGCACCAGAGCTGAGAGCACAGATGCAGAAATACAAATTTGAGCACCATTCCACAGTTAAGCTAAGTGCTGTCTCCAGTTGGTCAGGGTGACTTTTTAAGGGAGATGCCCATCACAGTAGTTCCCTAAATTTCCCTCATGCTGTGGACTGTGGAAGATGTTAAGTTAGATAACAGAAGTTTAGGAGGTCCTGGTGAACCTTTGATATTTTTGATTGCACATGCTCTGCCTTAGAGGGAGAAGAAGGAAAGGAGCAGTAGATAAGGTGAGAACTTATAATCAAGTTCCTGGTGTCCTGTAGGAGAAACCACCTGGCTGGGATGGCAGCAAGTGCCACCTTGGCTGCCCTGCAGACCTGGGGCTGGATTTTACCTGTTGTTTTTCTGTGAGACATTTAAATACCTCCCCTTATAGGAGAGCAAGGGAAATAACCTAATAACAGGAGAAAAATAACATTTTGATATTTTTACATTGCAAAGGAAAAGCCAATATTTTGATTAAGGGCTGAATGAGCCTCTAGATGAGATTAATGAGAAATGTGGAAAATGCTGAAAGTTTAAGGGAGCTGAATGAGCTATTAGGAAGAGAAAGAAATTGCAGAAAGGTGACTGTTTATTTCAACATACTTTTAGGAAGCTATAATAGCATAAGGAACAGGCAGAAAGGGGTTCATCAGTAGCTATCTCCTGGGGTGTTGTACTTTACAAAAAAAAATCTCTAAGGAAAGCAGACATTAAACAAATATGATGAAACACGGCAGGTTTTGCCTTTGGAACACAGGGAGCACTATCTCACTATGAAAACTTAATAGAGATCAAAGGAGGTAAAGCTCCTTTGAACTACTTTCAGAGTTTTTAAATGAAAATACCACTTTCCCTATAAATTCTATTGAACTTTTCCTGTAGCTCCACTGAGCAGTTTATTTTGGCTGTAACAGAGATCCTTTTTTTGTCTGGGACTTTACTCAGAAACTTTCTTAAGAGTGTCAAAGTATTCTCTAGAACATTTCAAATTCACCTGAGTAAATGAAACCAGAACTGCAGTGGCAACTGTAGTGATTCAGAATGTGTTACAGTAGAATGAATCTAAGGCAGGATTCTGGAGTGACAGGTAATATAGCTATTAGCATAAGAATAGGAAGACGGATGGAGTATTATCAGTGTCAGGACAAGAGAAGATGTATTGCTCAATTAACTCTCTAAATGTACTGACACAGTGGGGTTTGTAACTCAAAGCACAGTATTGGCAGCAAATGGGTGAGGGGATGGTATTGCTTTATCCTTTGCATGGTCTCCCAGTGTTAACCTCTCTTCTGCTCTTCTCCAGCTGTAGACAAGGATCTATTTCAGTCTCATAGCCAAGGAAGGCAAAAACTTCTTTTCCGGAGCACCTGCAGAGAGATCATATTTCAGTCAGCTTTCCTGCTATCCATCAGCATCAGGAAACCTTCAGGCTGCACTGAGGTTAGCACTAACCCCAAGAGTCTTCCAGTCACACATGAGTGTCTCCTAACCCCATGGGGACAGTGACACCCAAGGCAGAGGGAACTGGCCAGAACCTCCTGAGAGGAGAGAGAGAGAGGAGGGACTTCTCACCTACCCTGTGCTGTGTGTTTTCCCTAAGTTTGCTTTGCTGTGCCCAGTTCAACACAGTGACCGACCTTTGGGACTATCTAGGTCCTATATTTAATAAGGCATCAAGTTTGCAACCTCTGCATTGCTTCCTGGATGATCTTCCCTCCAGTGATAAAGGGAGCCAGTGCACCCAATATAGGCTTTTTCAATATCCTGCAATGCCACCTTCAGTATTCTTCTGGATAAAGATTCCTAAACTCCAGGTAAATCCCCACTTCAGCAGAATTTAGGCAGCCTAGTATTTTAAGGTCTAATTTTTAAACCTCTTGCCATTTTACCTCTTGGCAATGAGTGTGCCAAGAAGCTCAGATAGAAGTCCACAAAACACCATGGGATTCTGTAACAGAGGGCTTCAGTAACCTGGTGGAGATTCCTCACCTTCTACTGAAGAAATTTCTGCTATTTCCTTTGAGATCATTTGGGTTTTGGTACAGACACACAATCCAGTACAATGTAAGCATAGCAATTATCTGTTAAACAAAGAAAGGGTATAAACTAACGAATTTTACCTCATGAAAGGGCAAAATGTTGTGGCGTATGCCAGAGGTAGTCATGCAATGAATTTCAGTGTATCTTTGCTCATTATCAGCTATTGACTAAATCCAGTTTCTATATATCAAGAATCTGGAGCTGGAGTTCCCCACATGCCACTTCTCTTCTGCTTATTAACCCCATTTCACACACTCAGGTTTGGAGATGATGGTTTTGTAGCTTTCTGCAATGTATAGTTCAGATGGAATTATTATCCCTTCAGAAACATGGAAAATGGGGAGGAGAATTTGTAATATGTTGGTAAAGTCATACATCACATTCAAAACTCAGAGATACACCGCTCATCCCAATGCTACTGATACTGTAAAATTATTTTCTGTAGCATATAAAAGTAGAGATTGTGCTTGTCACTTTAATTTGGGCAATGAGGCTTTGTGACAATGCGTTGTATGCTTCTGTGAGTTTGGGTTTTTTTGAAGGAGAGAACTTAGGGTAGGGTAGGGTGGTGGCAAATGTCTTGGTGAACTGAGAAGAAACATTTACAGCTGTTCTTGAAAGCATTCTGTTCTTGTGCCAGGACCACGACAGAGCTCTGGGGAAGATATTTCCATGAAGTAGAAACAACACAGGAAGAACCACCATTAGCTATTGACACCACACTGGGAGACTTTAGGTCAAAGCATTGACCTAGTTAAATGTAGTTCAGCTTTCAGCAACAAAAGTAATCAAGTATTCTGTTTTCTTTATTCAGGAGTATTTTCAAGGTGAGAAGTGACCATTAGATTATAAATGAATTGTGAAGAATTTCATATCTTGCACTTGAAGCATGCTTTCAATCAGTGTTTGTTTGTTTAATTTGAATATAAGAGCAGATTGTCTTTTGCTTCCCAGGACCATCTCACTTCTGAATTTTCTCCAGTAGACAGGTACTGTTTAATCAGCTACTTTGGCTCTGAGCTGCACTGCCTAGTTTAAGCTTTTGTTCCTGTTATGTTTTATCCTCTAGCTTAAAAAGCCTATTAGTACCTCCTGTTATATCCCTGTGATGGTACTTACACAATGTAACCACATCACCTCTTTTCTTGAAAAGCTGAATAGATTGGGCACCTGAAGTCTCTCCCTGGACAGGAACTACTTCAAATTATTTTTAGGGTTCCTTTCTTAACCTTCTCAAGGTTCTCAATATTTTTTTTTAAATGCAGATACCAAAACTGGACATCGTCCAACATTTGTCTCACTGGTGTTTTAGGCAGAGCAAAAATCTACTGTTTCCTTCTGAAACATTCAGGGACAGCTGTATCCTCTTTAGGCCCCTTCTCCCTAGGAATATAGGACAATTCTTTCCCACTCTGACTCCCACATCCTTCCCTGTGTGCAGAGTAAATGACACACTGCTCCAGAGTGGCAGGCACTTTGTCACCTGGAGATGTGTTTTTACATTAAGCTCTATTAAAGCACATTCTGTTTCAAACTAAGTTCATCTTATCTGGTCCCTAATAGGTTACAGTGCAATGAGAATGTCATGTATCATTGAATAGCACACTTGTCAAAAACCTCTGCCTGTGTAACTTCCCTAACCACACTGATAACTTCCCCACAAAAAAATAAATCATATTTGCTTGGCAGGCCACTTCCCATAAAAACACTGTCCATACACTGGATTTTTTTCTCTCTTGTTTTTTTTTCGGGTTTCTTAATGTCAGCCTAATCAGCCTGTAACTAACTGGTCACCATAATTAGTTTTTCTGGACTTTGTCAGGAAACTGAACACCAAATCTTTCAAGATTTTCCTGTTATACCAAGATGTACTTGAAGTAGTGTCAGAAAGTTACTCTCTCAGTCCTCCTGTCCATTCTTTTGGGATTTTATTGGTACGTGTGTGCCATTTTTCTGGGTCTGCTGTTTTTCATATGTTCTTGGAGATGCTTCTTCTCTTTTGAGTCCATAATCTAGCAAACATGTCCTCCCTTTCTTTCCAAATACAATCCTCAAGTATTTATTAATAATAGATATATTTTTTTAGCCTTCTCTTCTCATAATACTCCTTACACTTCTAAACTTACAAATGCTTTATTGCCCATAGCCCTTCCAGGCATGGATTTTCCCCTTAGGGCCTTTGGTTCCCTGATGAAATCTCAACACTTTCTAATTAATGTTGATTGCCATCTACTTCTGAATTTCAATGTTAGTTCTACATGGGAATTTCTTCTTCTCATTTGCTGACTTTGCTTTTTCAAGGAAAGTTTTCCTCTTGCTTAATGGTAGACTTCTTGGTAAATCACCGTATTTCCCTGTAAACTTCTCTATTTTGTTCCTCTATTCACATTTTTTCTCCCAAATGCACTTTTTTTTCAGTTTTAGGGAATTAACTTTTTCGAAGCAGCATGTGCGTGTGTGAAATGTAGTTAAGGTTTGTTTGCTTGGATCATGGGCAGCTACGAAGATAATCTGGAAAGAGGCAAATATTGACACGAGTGATATACTCAGGCACTCACTGAATGAAAGTGAACGGTATTTCCAGCAGCAGATTTTGCTAACAGGGGCTACAACAGGCACTACCGATAAATCTTGTGAGACATTCTTTTGTTACTGAGCACAGTGATAGGAAAGTGGAATTTTGGCCCTCATTTGCTCTAGTATAGACAGACAGAGAGTCCAGCTGTGTTTTGATCCTTTTGAAAGGTGTCAGTCATGTCACCCCAAAATTCTTTTGGGGTGTTTGATACACTAAAAATCCCCAAGTCTGAGCTTTCACCGTGCCAAAATTAAGCACATCGTTTAGCTGCCTCTAGAGAGCAGCTGCATCATTCTTTGAGGCGTTCTATGCTCCTGTCAGTGACACCTGATTTTAGAAAAGGCGCCTGTCCTCATTCCGGAAAGTGCAGCCGCAAACTATTCGGTTTTGAAAAACCTCTGTACAAGCGACGGCCGCTCCGATCTGCGCGCCATCGTTACACTGTACCCCTGACATCTGCGCGTTTCTTGGCGTCTCCTGCAGCAGTCGGGAGAAGCGGGAAAACCAGAGCAAAGCTGAAGCTGGAGCGGGCGCTCAGAGCTGCCGGGCAGCGCTCCCGGGACGCGCCCGGATCCCGGCACGGGCGGCCTTGGCACCGGCCCCCGCTCCCGCGCTGCCGCCAGGTGGCGCCGCCGCGCCGCGTCCCCCTCCGCCGGGAGCCCCTCCGCGGGGCCGGGCAGAGCAACCCCTCTACCAGGAATCCCCTCCGCGGAGCCGGACAGGCAGCCCCTCCGCCGGCAGCCCCTCCGCGGGGCCGGGCAGCGCAACCCCTCTGCCAGGAATCCCCTCCGCGGAGCCAGGCAGGCAGCCCCTCCGCCAGGAATCCCCTCCGCGAGGCCGGGCAGCGCTACCCCTCCGGCGGGAACCCCTCCGCGGGGAGCCCCTCCGCGGGGCCGGGCAGAGCAACCCCTCTGCCAGGAATTCCCTCCGCCCGGAGCCCCCTCGGCCGGCAGCGCGTCCGTGGGGCCGGGCCGGGGCCGGGGCCGGGTCCGATCCCGATCCCGCAGCGGGAACTGCGACGCCGTGCGCGCGTCTGGAACTTCCCCCGCGCCGCCCCCTCCGCGCTGCTCCCCGGCCGCGCTGCCAGCAGCGGGGGAGGCAGCTGTGCGGGCAGGGCCGGGGAGGGGAGGAAGGGGCAGGAGGGAGGAGGGAGAGGGGAAGGCGGAGACGGGGCCAGCCCGAGGAAATCAAACAGCCCCGACATGAATTAGGCAGCGGCCGTGGAGGGCAGGGCCCCCTCCCCCGCTCGCTCGCTGGCAGGTCCCGCACGGCGCCGGCGGGAGCAGCGCCGCCCCGCTCGGAGCGGCGGCTCGGGACGCGCACGCACACACGGACCGGCGGCGGCCGGGCGGGAGGGAGGGCGGCCGGGCGGGGGGGCCGGCAGATGAAGATGGCAATGTCTGTGATCCAAGCGTGCCGCAGCCTGGCGCTCTCAACATGGCTGCTGTCCTTTGTTTCGTGCATCTGCTGTGCCTGGACTTCACCGTGGCCGAGAAAGAGGAGTGGTACACGGCCTTCGTCAACATCACCTACGCCGACCCGGCGGCCGGCGGCGCCGAGCTCCGCAGCGAGAAGAGCGAGTGCGGGCGCTACGGCGAGCAGTCGCCCAAGCAGGACGCCCGCGGGCAGGTGGCCGTGTCCGCCTCGCCCGCCGACATCTACGCCTGCGACCCCGGCACCCGCTTCAACGCCCCGGCGCCGGGCAAGAGCTGGGTGGCCCTGATCCCGCGGGGAAACTGCACCTACAAGGACAAGATCCGCCACGCCGCCGCCCAGAACGCCTCCGCCGTCGTCATCTATAACGTGGGCTCCAGCAACGCCAACGAGACCATCACCATGCCCCACGCAGGTGAGCCGCGACGCTCCCAGGGGTGTGCTGGGGGGCGCGGACGGACAGAGCTCCTTTGCCAGCCCGCTCTGCCGTCCCGCATGCTTGGGGCGGGAGCTTCTGCGGGAAGGTGTCCTCGCACCTCCTAACAGGGAGCGGGATGGGCTGTGGTCGTCGCTGAGTGGTGGGCGCCCGTCGTGGGGGCCGTGGAGCTCCTCTCCATGCTGCCATGGCAAAGGATGGATGCGCTGCTAGCATATCCATAGCAATGCACGCCGGTGCTCCGGGGACCGAAAGTTTGGGACGTGTCAAGTTTGGGTCTAGTCAGAGGGATGGGACGCTGATCCCACTGTGGGGCACCGGTGTTTCCTTGTGTCCTGGGAGTCCTCTGGCAGGTGCCGCGTGGGGTGGAGTGGGATTGAGAGCTTCCGAAGAGGAGAAGTTGTAGTGTTGTGCTGCAGGCTTATCAGGAGGTGCAATAAAGTAGAGAACACGGTGTCCACAGTCCTGGCTGCGATAGTGTAAAAGCTGTGAGATCGAGCAGGAATGTCGAGTATCTGATTTGGTGAGAACATGAGATATGTTGTCCGGGACTGCGATGGGGGGAGTGTTTCACTCTCCCAGGTGAATGTTCCGGTGGAGTTTGTGCTTGCAGTGTCAGCACGTGGGTGGTGGGGTCCCACCATGTGCTCCTCAACTAGAACCCAGTCAAAATCCAGTCGTTCAAAATAACCCAAACCCCGGCTTATGCCCACAGAAAAATCCCCCACTGTTTCTGTGCCAGTGCTCGAACTGAAATAATGTCTTAGAAACGGTTCACCAGATTTGTATTTAGGGACAGTGTTTTCTGCCAGGGGTCACTTGTCTTTTATACCAGCTGCCTATGCCATGGAGATAAAATGCCACCTATTGTGAAATCTCAGTTTGGTTTCCATCCAGTAACTAATCATGCCCAGCTGTTTCACGCCAGTTGAATCTTGGTAGAGTTGGGGTAAATAGAAACACAGAAATGCTGCAAAACAGGATGTTATTCTAATGACATGTTAAATTTCCACAGTAAACTAGCTAGCTTGGATGTGCTGAGAAGCAATTTGTTGCCTAACCATAGTGCTAAAATGCAGCTGATGCAAAAGCAGCGATTTTGGAACCTCTCGTGTCCAGCCTGTTTCAGAGATTAACCATTTGTATTGGGTGAATTAGTGTTTCTTGGGTACGGCTGCTGGGAGATGGGGCTTTTTTTAGTGCTCTCCTTTGGTTTTGTGAGACAAGCAACTCATAACCTCTTGTGCTTCCTAAAACTATGTTTTATAACCTGCCCATGGTTTAGCAGCTGTTCAGATTATACTTCTTGCTACTTTTAGTATCACAGATTATATACTAAGAGGTATAAAGCAGTAGGAGCTTGGCATACTTATGCACCCTCAAAGTAAACCTCAGGGGCTGTTTTAAAACTTAAGATGCAGCATAGTTTGTCCTTCTCTAGTAAGTTTCTCTAAAACTGCCAACATGTTGGATTAATTAATGGTTTGCCTGTTTTTAAAGTATGCACTAAGCTGTTTTCCCACACAAATGGTGTTTTATTAAGAAACGGTGGGAGTAAAAAATGCCTCTAACCTTTTAAAATGTTAGAGCTTTGGTTTCTTTTAAAGTCTGAGATGAAGCAGGGAAGGAAACTTTCTTACTGAAAGTGGCCTCAGATTTAAAAAATATGAACATAGTATCAATTCTCCTGGGAGCAGCTTCTCTTACATCATATGATTCCATAGGATTTGATACCAGCAGTGGGTTTGTACAGCACCAGAGGCTGAAAAGAAAGGAAACTCTCAGAAATTAATCTGGACTTGTGGAACATGATCAGTGAGACTGAAGGACCTTGCTCATTGATTTGATGAGCTTGCCTTCATTCTAAGGATTTTTGTTCAGCAAAGCTGAGTAATGGTTGTTGGGCTTACCTTAGAGAAAAGCTATCCTCTGCACGTGGTCAAAAGTGAGGGGAGTTTCAGAGCACAAGTCTGATGGAATGGAAGAAAAAATAATTATTCTTAGAGATTTAGCAATCTAGCAGGGATTCAGAACTTTCCTCTCCCTCTGGTACCGCTGCTCCTCTGGGACAAAGTGAATGGCCAGGCTGTGTGAAATTGTGGCTGCAAGTTTCTGACTGGCAGCCTTTGACATTTGCTTGTTCCCAGGCTAAATGATAGCACAAGATTCAAGGGAAAAATGAATCAGTTTCTTGGTTTCTGAGTTGAGCAGCATCTGCAGTGTTCTGCCCACGCGAAATCCTGGAGTGGGAAGAAGAAAATTCCGTCCTGGAAAATACTTGGAGGCTGAGAGGGAAGGGTGAAATATGACCTAAAAAGCAATTAAAAAGTCAGAAGAAATATTATGTTACTCCCTTTTTATTTTCTATTTTCCTCCCACAGATTTTTTTGAGGTTTCATAGAAGCTTAAACAAACTCTTCCTATACAAAAAAGAGTATCCTGTTGCATAACAGTGTGGCTTCTGCCCTTACTAAATAACTTTTACTCCTAGGAGTAATACTACTACTAAGAGTTTTTTCCCTTACTTGCATGCTTCTCTTCTGTATGCTTGCCTTCTTTCTCATACTGTCACTTTACCTCTTTGTACTGCCTTTTCTGTTCCTCTCACCCTTGTTCCTTCATTTCTACCCCTGTGCTTCATTCCCTGCCCTAACCACGTTATTTTGCCATTTCATAGTGCTTTGCCCTTGCCACTTTCTTCCCAAGGCACTCTTTCTCTTGCCAAAGAACTTACCTCATGGCTCTATGTTTAATTATATTTCCTGTTTTCTGCCACAGTGCGTGCCAATGACCCTTTGCTCATGTGGTGCCTCCTGATTTTGAAATCTATAGGCAACTGTAGCAAGATATTGTGTGTGAAGTTGAAGGAAGGTTCATAGAGCTCCCTCCCACCACCCCCAAATCAAAACCAGGGTAGCATTATATCAAAGCTTGTTGTGGAAATCTTAAAATATGACTCTCCAGGATTTATTTATAGAGCATACAGCACAAAGTGTGCAATTTGAACCAGTTCCATCACCCCATGGAAAGCCTTTGCTTTCAGGGAGCTTGTACTGAGGTCACTGCTTGCACGCCCAGAGGGATGAGGTGGAGTTCTGACATCTGCATTCACAGGGAATGTGGAGCTCTGGGATTCTCCTGCTAGGATGTCCTTAGCTGGTAGATCATCTGCTACAGCCTGTGCAAACTGGCATCATTATTTTTGTTGGCTTGAAGGATGGCATAGGAGCTGTGACTATGACTTTGTTTGCTTTTTGACTAAGTAGGCTCCAACCAGAGAAGGGAAAAAAAGCATCTAGAATTTCTATTTCAGGCGCTTTGCATTTCTCCTAGATCAACTTTCCTAGCAGAAAAGTACTCTAATAACATAGAGGATGTTCTTTTTTCCCCAGAAGAATAAGCCATGGGGTTGGCTGGGGTTTCTCGTTGAGGTTTTTTCTTACTCTGACCAAATTAGCCATTATCTAAGTTTGAAAAGGCCCCAGCCACTGTGTCTACGTTTAAGAAATTAGTCTTAATTTGCAGTAGTCTTACTACCTGTTGTAGCACATATCCTAACATACTCTCTGAGCTCTGAATAGAGACAGTGAGAGAGCCTTGCAGAAGGTGATTTGAGGTGAGAACTTCCTTCTCCACAGTTGGTATTTGAGGGAACCTACATAGGCCATTTCTAACTTGGGAACCTTTCAGGTGCTTGGGGCAAGGGAGGATTGTTAACTGAGACTGTACACCATTCATATGTGGGTAAAACCAAATCTATAATATTCTGCATAGTTTCTAAGATTCAGTTGGAATCCTAGGGTGCATCAGATTATCTCACATTGTTAATATGTGAAGTAAATTGCGTCCCACTTATTTTACACCAGGAACATATGTTAGTCAGGCAGTTTTGCATTCTCCATATTCTGCTTTTCCAGTGCATCCCATCACAAACTTTAGGTCACGTGCCTCACTTGTGACAGCCCCTTTGAAACAGAGGGCAAATGGCTTGGGTTTTTTGTAGTGGCTTGTACACACAGCAGCAAGTAGCAGCTGTATCTTTGAGACATGAATCTCATAAATGGTCTGAGATGATTCTGACTTCTCCCCTCCCTCTCTGGCCCTCAAGTGCAGTGGGTGTATGTGCCAGACTGCATGAGGAGGGTATGGCCATCCCATTGCAAATTCAGGTGTGTCCCTCTGCACATGCTGCCAAGAGGGCCAGACTCAACCTGGGAGATTCAGCTCCATAACAGTCCCTCCCTTTGTACTCAGGTTTCTGTTCCTTGATCAATGGCTAGTCTTGCCTTTTACATATTTTAAGATGTATTGGTAATAGTTTGGGCTTTGGGCTGCCCTGTAGATTTGTACTGATGTGCAAATTAAACACCCAAGTTGAAGATTTCTCTCTTTACAGACTTAATTCTGTACTGTACTTTTTTTTTTCCTTATTAAATCAATTGTTTCCCTAAACTTTTGTGGAATTCTAATGAGGAAAATGTGCTGAGAGCATTCACACTGAATTTACATATGGATAAGTGTGAATTAATGGAGGGCTGGAGATTTCAGACTTCCAGAGTCTGCCATGGTTTTTTTTCTTTTCCAGTCACCCAAGATTGATTCCCAATAGAAACTCACTCAGTGGGGGAGGGAGATGGAGCGCAGTGCACCTCTGAGCCCTATCCATTGAGGCTTTGCTGGGATGTCCTGCCATCCTTAAGAACCCAGAAGAGCTCCTGGATCCATCATCCAGCCAGTAGGCCTGGCTTTGTGCAGTGTTTGAAACTCTAGTTCCCTGTGTTTATCCAAATTCAGGATTTCTAGCTGACAGGCTGTCCCATTACACTCATTCCCTGGGGAGTCACACTTCTACTGCTAGTTCTGCTCTGAAGAGGTTCTAGACTGCTTTACTGCCCCTGTGTTCAGCTGTGCCAGGTGGAGGGGGCACTTGGTGCTGTTAGGTAACTAGCTCAGGTCAAACTGAATTGAAAGGAGTTAATTTGACCTTCAAGGACTAGAACAACAAAATAATATTAGTCCCTGGCACTGCTTGGGACAGCCATCTCAGCTGGGGCCCTGAGTTTTGTCATTAGATGAGACACTTTTTACCTTGTTGAGTCTTGCATCTCTCAGCCTCACCGCTGGGTCATGTGTGTCGAGCCCACTGCAGACAGTGGGAAGAAAGACAGGGGAAGGGACACTGAGCCCATTGAGCTTTGGATCAATAAGCTACAGCTTTCCCTACAAAGTGGTGAAGTATTGATTCATTGAAGATTTCATTGATCCTCCAAGCTTATTGATTGCAAAAGCAGTTAGATTTCTGCTTTGGTTATCTGCAACGTTTGTATACAGTGACATTCATACAAGTGCTGTCTTCAGATCCCTGCAGTAGGAAGTGACAGGGCAAGAAGAAAATCTTCCTCAGGAACAAAATTGTATCCACATCCACACTAATTGCTGACTGGTGACCTGGAGCACCTCCTTTTGGTATATAGTCCTTAGGAGAATGTCTTGCTTTTGAGAAAGCAATGGTTTGTCCTAGTCCCATCGATATTTTGTCTGTAAAATGGTATATCTTAGCTTGGGTTAGTTATTAGAATATTGTGGCAATCTGTGGCTTTGTGTAGCTCACTAATTGATGCAGGTAGATTTCTGTGCTACCTCCCTTCACATCATAGAGGACAGGAACATTTTCAGAAAAAAAACCCCAAAACTAACTAGTTCAGTGTTGGCACTCTTAAGAGTCTTTTCCTGGTGAGCAAAGAGGACACTTTCTACTTTTCTCATGTAAGCAAAGGCCTAAAAGAACCCATTATTGTGCAGCACTGGTTTGATGGAGCTCCTGGTGCTTTGTCATGTGAGATGACTGAGTCTCGAGTGACGTCTGCCTCTGTACACCACGAGCCAGGCTGGTGAAGAGTTGGGTCTTTATGAAGGGATAGCCCAACAACTTCTCCACTTCCCAATAATCTCTGCATAGCTAACCTGCACAGAAACAGCATTCATTTCAAGACAAGCCCCACTTCTGCCCTTTCAGCTACCTTTGAGTAACAGTCACTTGATGACTCCTTTGGTGCAGAAGGGGGTGAACAATACAATCATTGACTCATAGAAATCAGATATGGAAAAGATTGAGTAGTCCATGTAATCTGCCACCTCACTAATGCAGGGCTGCTTCCTACAGTGTTACCATCCACTACCATCCCAGGGCTTTTTGCGTAGCGTCTTGCAAAGGAAAGAATTTGTGGGTGCTCCAGAAACAAATGCAGTCTGTGTAAGGAGAATGGTTCTGAGGCAAGAGATGCAAACTGTAGGAAGATGTTAATTAGTAATTCTATACCTTGCAGTAATATTAAATTCACATAGCTTCCACAGAGGCACACCAGCTAAAGCGTAGGGTTAAAAGCCAACTGTATCCATTGTGTGTCACAGTCTAGGGGAGTTATATGGCAATTGGGAGAAGAAGGAAGCGCCAAATATCTTGCAATTGGTTGTATGCCAACAGGCTTTATGTGCTGTGTCTTTATTCCACAGTGGGATGGGATCCTGGACTTTGCTCATGACCAGTGCTCTCCTCATTTCATTCCTTAGCATTTCGGTTTCTCTGGAAAATAAATCTGGATGGTTCAGCCTCAGGTCAGGCACTGCACAGTTTGACCAGATCCTGACTGTGGATTAGCAGGGATCAGGGACCCCTCAGAACATCCTGTTTTTCATGAGTGTATTTGGATGTAGTATCTCAGAATGTAATTCTCTTGAGAACTACAATTTCTGTTACTTGGAGAAGAAAACCCAAGCCTCTTAGATGAAACCTTAACTTTAAAAATTCACCATATTAAATCTACCAGCTGTATATCTACTATCTGATGCGCTGGCCACATTATTATAAATAGAATTATCTCTTCAGCCAGCTGAAAATTACTGAGTTAGGTTCTTACCAGCTGCTGGAAACAATGGGTTTTAGTTCAGAAACAGCTGGGGGGAAACACCTCTTCTTTCACACACATAGGTTGTAAATATTGTTAGCTCATGAAACATCAATATTATGGAGCTGTTTTTTATTGGAGAGGCCTAACAAGGACATTCTCTACCTTCTGTCTCCTCTTCAATAAATTATTTGAAATAAACCTTAGAAAACTGAAGTGAGGAGAAATGAAGGAGACGATGAAAAAATTAAACTGTTTGTTTTATTGCTATTCCACACTAAAATATGAGAAGCTAGCGTACTTTATTCTGTGCTACTTAAAGATAATAGCTTTTTAAAATAATTGTTGGTTTCTTTTCCCTCTTGAGAGTGGCCAATAAATAGTGTCAATAAAGTGAAGTGCCTGTTCATTTGCCTCTGACAGTACAATCATAGTGATATTCAATCATACTGCTAGACCTCAGGATCTGTCAGAGTTTTGGTCTCGAATTTGATGTGTTTAACTGTGTTTATGTACAGGATAGTCCTTCTGTAAATTGGAAAGGTATTTTCAGTTTGAGACAAAAATTAGAATGAAAAAGAAATGTTTATCTTTTTAGTTCTCAAACCCCAGAAACAAAAATTGCAGCCATGTAACTCCATAGAGTCCTGGCTCGAGTATGTCTTGTGTACTTCTAAAACATAGATAGAAACATTACATCTGCCCAGGAATGCAGTTCCTCCAGGGATACGTGGGAGAGGGTGGCTTGGCAAGTGCTCCCTTGTGCTCCATTCTTAATGAGACCTAGCTTTTTAAAATTAATTTGTATTCCATAGTGTTGTGAGCCTTTGTCATGAATGAGGATCTCAGCAGTGGGGTGCTCCATTACAAAGCAGTTCTTTTTGTATGATTTTCTGCCAAGACAGCCCCTTGCTACTGACATATTTGTCTATGAACCATCATCATTTGTCACTGAAATGGGCTTAATGACATAGGATTTTATTCTTCCTTGTAATTTGTTCCATATCTTAGCCTTCCTCCCTTCTTATGTGCTCTTTGGTTTGCTTCTTACTGTTCAAGTCTCTCCTTACAAGCCACCTCTTTTTTGCAAGTCATTGTAAGAATATCTCACCAGATTATACATGTATCATATTATTAAGGGAATTATACATCACAATAATCTCTGGCTTCCAGCTTTATAAATCACACATCATTAAATTGTGCTCCTCTGTTAGTTGTTTCAGTTTGCAGTCCTTGTCAAAAAATTCTCTTTTTTTTGAGCATGGTCACTGTTACGTTACACTGAATGTGCCTGGCATTGCACAGCTGTGTTCAGAATGGGCTCCAAAGCCTAGTGGGTAGCTTCATCTTTAATTAACACTTATGCCTAATCTTAAGATTGCTGTAAAATGTGTCAGCATTAGTTGAATATGTGTTGTGGGTTGCCTGGGTTCAGACCCAGCACAGTAAGCTCCACGGTTTTATTGTTTTGGTTAAATTGATTTGTGGAGCACTTGAGAGGCTTTTGCACCTAATTGTTATTCTCATAGTAGCACAGCATTTCCAGATCCTCAGGATCAAAGCTCTGGGTGTCTAACAAGTTTCACTATAAAAGATTTCTTGCATTTTCCAATTATGCAAAGATTCTCTATCAGTATCTGATAAAGATCTCTCTGGCTTTACATCCTGTGATGCTAGCTAAAATGTTCCTATTCTTCTTCCTTTTCCATTTCAGTAGTTTCTGGTAGAAGACAGAAATTATTTCTGCTTTTCCTTTGTCCTTTCAAAAATCTCTGTGTTAGAGAATCTTAAATCTTCAGCCATATTTCTAGTACATGTCTGTGTTTGTACTCAAAAAATAAATCAGTCTTTAAACCAGGACAGTCTGATGCTGCAGTCACATTCATGATTGCTTCTTATCCTTGCACAGAGTATGCTTTGCCCTTTTGTGCCTCTTTAAGCTTTTATTATATGCCTATTGCCTCCTAGTTTTACCTGCCACTATCATGTTCCTTGACAGAGGCAGTTTTTGCAAGGTTGTGTAATCTCTGTGCCTGGTCCTTTATTGCTGTTTCTGTGTCCGTGTGTTTGAAGTACCATCTGGTTGTCCATCAAATCTGTACCTTTACTAAACACTTTATCAAAATTTCTCATGCTGGAAAATGAGGAGCTGTCTGAGTAAAATACATTATGTCTTTTTATAATGCTGTCATTGATGTATTTGCCTTGCCTTATCTTTCCTTCAATCCTATACCCTCTTTATTTTCTACCTATTTTTTTTTTCCTCTCCTTTAGTTTGTTGGGGTTTTTTTCCTTTATTATCCAGTAAGTTTTTTCCATGGACTTCTCACCCCTTTTTTTTCCTTGCCTTCTTCCCTTTCCCTTTATGTGTTCTGCACCTGCTTTTCATCTCCACTATTTTGATTTCTTTTTTTCCTTTCTGCCCACTCCTTACCAGGTTGACAAAAGGAGCCAAAGGCTATTTGCTTTGCATAAGCCCTGACTGTAAGAGGAAGCAGAGCAGGATTATGCTCTTTTGGTGGCTTTTCCTCTGCAGCTGACTCTGGGTTTAAAGAGCATCTGCTGTCTGCTGCTCAGGGTGGGCTCAGAGGAGTGGGACACCAGCAATTGGGACGTCATCAGGACAGTGACAGGCACACCACACTTGCTGTGCATAGAAGGGCTTTGTGCTGAACACCATTAAGCCTTTTTCATGAATTCCTAAAAGACTAAATTATGGTCTCCTCTCTTTCATGCTTTTATGGAAGGAGATTAAGTTTGCCCCCACACTGGATGCTAGAAAAAACTGATGGCAAATTTTTCTATCAGAACTGTTTTTCTTAGGTACTGGAATGGATTTTCAATAGAAAACTGTTTTGGAAAGTTTTTGCTCTGCAGAAAAGATCTTACAGGTCTGGTTTGAATAAAATGTTATTTTAGTAAATATTTTATGTTTCTGAATTTCAGTTTCATAAGCGGTTTGGTTTCCCTTTTCTTTTTTTTGATTATATATTACATTTTAATTAGCTTCTACCAGCTTTAGATGCTAGTTCCCCCTTCCAGAGCACAGACCTGACTTTTTCCCAACTCACTTTTCTCTGGGAATCAATGCATGCATCTGATCACCATCAGTATTATTTAAAGATAGTGACCTCAGGTTTGCAGTGCTGAATTTCTTTTCCCTGTCACTGTGTGACAGCAGCTTTCTGTCTTCCCTCACTATATTTATATCCCTATGCTGTGCAGGGTCTTTAGCCCTTGCTGCATGTCTTTACCAGCAGATTTCAGCACTGTGTCTAGATACACACGGGAATGTGTGTATCTAGAATGCTCAGTGTGAGGTAAAGATTGCTCTCACGGACAAAAAAAGGCATAACAGGGATCAGTAGCTGTCAATGCAAGTAAAATAAATTCAGGATTGTAGCATGATGCAATTTCCTAAATGGTTGCCCATACCTTAATGTTATTTGCATGGGACTGGATAGTTCTCTAAATGTCCAGTCCTGGTAAAAATACCCCATTCTCTGGGGAAATTATGGTGGTATTTGTACAAGGAAGGTTAGAGAAGGTGTTCATAGTAGTTGTTGTGGTTTTAGGGTACTTCCCTGGAGCTACCACCCAGCTCTTTTCCACACCTGGAGACTCAAAACTCTGGCAGAAGCTCTGCACAATGGGCAGAGATAAACCCAATGGAGTGAAGCACCAGCTTTTCACAGAGGATCTCTGCAAAGCCCTTAGCTATGTGACAGTGATGAACCAATGTCAGCTCGATATTTCTTTGTGGCTGTTGCTCATAGGAAGGAAACTGCAAGAAAAGGCACTTGCAATACAAACAGCCTGAGCCACATCTATTTTTTGTGTCTGAAGAGAGCTAGCAAATGCAGAGAGGTGTCTGTAAGCCTCCACCAACCAACCATTTGCTGAATCTTGTCTTGCAGTGTGAGAGATGTGAAAGCCTTTTTCTTCTAAAACTTTTATTTAACTGTTCAATGCCAGCACAAGGGAATATTGTGATGGAAAACAACCTAGAGCAGCAAAGCTATCACAGGCAAGGATGAAATAGTTCAAAACATGATGGTGCCATCATTCACTTTGCCAGAGAAACAGCTAAAATAGCCATTAGATGAAAGTCACGTGGATGAACCTGAATCCTGGAGGGGTGAATTCATGTTGATGAGAAAATAAAAGCCATCAAAGTAGATGGTGACCCATGTGGTCTCCCCATCATGTAGGAAGTCTTCCTCTCAGAGACTGTGAAATGTCTTTGACTAATCCACCTTAAACCTCATTTCAGTTCTGCACTGACTCCCATTTCTCACTGGCACCCACTGTCATGATCTTTGACATTTTCTTGTTTGCTGCCTCACTGCTGTTTGTCCCAGTCCTTCCTTGCTGCCTTTACAGGTGGTGAGGTCATTCCTTGAGATGATGAGGTTCTTGGTCAGCTCCAGTTGGAGCTTGTCTGTTTTTCTCTCATTGCATTTAGCAGTTTTGCACGTTTGGGAATTCTGTTGCTCCCAGAGTGCAGCTGGATCCACGAGTGAATTAGATAGGGAAAGCCACCAAACAGCTTGAGTGCCTGTGAAAGCCATGAGCTCTGTCTAAGGCAGTTGGGAACCTCTAGGGCACGTGGATTCTTCAGGGAGCTCATCTGTCATCTTCACTCCCCTGACCTACTGACCCCTGCTTAAGAAGATACACAGGAAAATTCCTTTTTTCAATGTTAGCGGGGGTTTGGGGCTTTTTTTCCATCTAGAAACATTCTCATTTCTTACTTGAATACCCAGACAGCCTTTTTTTCTCCCTTTTTTTTCCCTATCCTAGTCTAATAAACAGAACTTATTGAGATGCAAGTTATGAGAGTCCACGGACAATTTTTAAAACAAAAATATGTCTGCATAACTACTTATTTCCAAAATTATGGCTTCTAATGGTTGCAAGTGCAAAGAAATTTTTGGTGCCAGAGAATTGATGTTATCTGGTGTCTAAATATGCATGACATCACTTCTTTTCTGCAATAATTAAGAGCTTCATTCCCATTAACTAATTTATGTAACCATCTTTCTGCTGTTAGACTTACAGAAAATAACAAAGCAAGCACTGAGTTTTTAGTGGGAAATATCTGCTGTTGAGTACCGTGTACATTTGAAGTGTGGAATCTGTTCTTAGTTCTTAACCAATACTGTGTTGAATTAGCACAATGATCGCTGTTGTCTTTTCATTTTCTGGCCGCTAACCAGGAATATTTTCTGCCAATGCAAAAACAACTCTGCAGATTCTATCACAAAGCTGTTATCTTTGGCTCTCACTAGCCAAATGTGTTGTGGATTAGCCCACAAAACAGGAGCTACTGTGCACATGTAAAGCAATAGTCTCTTTGGTAGTAATGATAGCAGGGAGGCAATTTTAATGGGGTCTCACCTGGTCTAATGCAGCAGCTCCTAAATGCTCTTCCTTGCAAATACTTAAAAACCACTTCTCACTTTACTAAGCTAGTGATTTGGCAATCATAAAACTCAGTAGTAGGTATTTGAAAATTATTTCTAATGTCTACATTACATTAAAGTAATTTGGAGAACACTCCATGGCCCAGCTGAGGAAAATGTTTGCACACATGGTTATAGTTAAGCTCACATTTGGTTCTTGCTGAGAATGGACTAGAAGTTGAGCACCCTGCCTAAATGTCACTGAAAGTGGTTCTGTGAGGAAATGTCATCTATGAAAGATGTAGAAGTGTCTGACATAGCCCAGAGGCTTATTACTAGGAATGTTAGTGTGGTCATCTCAGGTGAAGCTAATGCCCTCCTGTAGCACTGTGAGTACTCAAGATCCTAACAATAAGCACTTCTATTTGAAATTGTAAAAATAAGATACATATACTTTATATGTCACTAAAGAGGTACTTAATAAATATTGATTAAAAGAGATGGTTTAATTATTTTTCCTTTCTCCACATAGTTTGGCTTCTGCTTTCTGGGTTATCAGCCATGTGTGCATCACAATAAGAAGCCAAGGTGGCTCTCAGCTTCTAGTGAACACTGTGCCCCTTCCATCTGTGGGAGAGCTGGCCACCCAACCCCTTTCTCACCCAGCTGCTGTCTGTTCTCCACTGTGTTTTACTTGATGTTTGTCACCATTGCATGCAGAGGAACAATCACAGCTGTGGGAAACGTGGACAGCTGTTTAGTTATTTGCAGATGGCTTAAAGATGTGCATCAACCAGTCATTTGTACTTGCTAGGTGACCTAGAGGAGTTCATGTAATTTAGAATAGCCACACAGCATTTCTTTGCTAATCAGGGAGTTGCCTAATTTAGAAATACATGTATATCTAAGCTCAGTCTGATACGCAGCAGTTCCTTACCTTACACCCATTCCAGTTTGGGAACAAGTATTGTAATGTTTTGCAGGTTTGGTTCCAGTAGATAAAATTTTGCATCCTCCCTCGTGGCCTTATCAGTCTGTCAGCTTCATTTTGCTTTGAGAAATTCAGGACAGGTTTCCTTAATGTTCCCAGTGGTACATATCAGTTTTGGATAGAACTTCTATCCATTTAGACAGTTGTTTGGGTTATGTTGAGTTGATGGGAAACTGTAACCAAGGAGGAGGGAAGTGTAAAATTAACAGATGTTCCTCTTTTAGACATTTCTAAAAAGCTAGCTGCCATATATAGTTAAAGGGCTCTGCCTGGAAATAATGCAATTGTAACTTCTAATAGCCTTTAAGTACATACAGGTGCCCCACAGCAACTGTGTTCACTTCACAGAAAGACTTGCTAGACCAGGCAAATATTAATGCAGGATACACAAGTACTCATGAATACCTGAGGCGACTCTGCAGTGCCTTGGGTGCTTTGCAAATCTGTATTTATCACCACAAGCCTCAAATATGTTCTATAATCTGAAATGTGAATGGCCTGCCATGCAAGTGGAGGTGATTAGTGTCTGTTTGTGAGTGCTGTGCTCTTCACAGGCCTGGGCCCTACTTTGCCTTCTCCTGCATCTCCTTGTTTAATAAAACACAATTGGAATCCATCCATCAGGGAATTACTCCAGGTTTGATTAATTTATAAATAAACCTGATGTTCATGCTGTTACCCAACAGTTGTCTCCACTTGTTGGCAGGAGTTCAGGAACTGAGAATGCATTAAGTCTTTATTCATAAAGTGCACCACATAAAGCCAACTTAAAAAAAAGTAATTACAATTTCATTTTGGTTTCCATCTTTAATAATGGCATGTCTCCTTGTCACTGAAATGGATAATATTCACAGCACATAAGCACCTCCAGGCTCTAGCAGTGAGGAGATTGTACCTTTTTTTGGGAAAGGGTGCTGCTCTGTGCAGGCTTGATAGCGTGAAAACTGAAAGAAGGTATGAAGTTTTAAATAGGTGGCTGAATTTTAGGTCCACTTTTCTAGCTACTTTGAAGAAGCTAGAATGACTGGAAAAGTCACAAGAAGTTTATAGGAAAGA
This sequence comes from Acrocephalus scirpaceus scirpaceus, assembly GCA_910950805.1. Lineage (NCBI taxonomy): Eukaryota > Metazoa > Chordata > Aves > Passeriformes > Sylviidae > Acrocephalus > Acrocephalus scirpaceus. The sequence continues at coordinate 71,401,549 of OU383778.1, read as the reverse complement.
AAAACTTCTCCAGCAGCAGTATTCTGATCTCAATTGTTTCCTACATGGAGTATTGGGATTTGACTGGGCTCTAAGCTGACTTTTCACAGGCCATACTTTCCATATGCACACTGCTTTCAGACCAGCTCAGGTGCTGATTTCTGAACTTTCAGGTTAGTCACTCTTTAAGGGCCTCCAAAGTTCCCATTTAATTTAATTACATTTTTGCATGTTATGAAAAGGATTCCAATAACTGCCCTGTAAATTCCAACTCCCAAATCTTTCCTTTAGAAAAAGCATTCTAAGATTGCTGATTCCCAGAAATGCACTTACCTGTGCCACTAATTTGTAACCTCACTTCTGAAATCCTAACCATGCTGAAGTCAATGGCAAACCTTCCTATGGATTTCATTGCCAAATAGTTAAATCAGGAAAATAAATACCTGAATTCATTGTATCTTCTGCTGCCCTCGTAGTATTTAACACTTTGTCCGGTACTGAAGAGCCACCAAGAAACTTAATACCAGGCTTTCACCAGCGTTGGCAATGAAGCATCAGCAGTCAGCATTTCATATAAATTGTACACATCTGTTAAATTCAATCAAAACATCAGACAACACCAGAGCTTCATTAAGATAATTCTGTAATTGCATGGAATGATGGGTCAGCCTGTGAGTGCCTCGAACCTGTAAATATTAACTGGCATGACTTCTCCAGCACATTTAACAAAGGGTCCACCTGGCCTCAAGTGAATGTATAAAATATGTAGTCATTGTTATATTTATGATATAAGTAGAAGTTAATTTTCTTACCTTTTGAAGAGCTTGAGAACAGTAAGTCATGTCTTACGTGTATTTCTGACAGTGGGCTTCAAAACATTTTTTTTCTGAAATCTCCTGACACCTAAAATTTGGTTCCTTCAAGGTTCATGGCTTTTGTGTGAAGTGAAAGGAAAGTGAAAGATGGTGTGGCACTGTTAGAGCTGTGTTAGGAAGGGGCTGAGAAGCTCGGTATGCAAGATGCACATCCCTGCTTGCTTGTGTCCAAGGGCAGGGAGAGAGGGTGCTGCCTGACAAAAGTCAGAGTGGAGATAAAATCTCCGGCATCTCAAGCAGGTACTGGCTGGATGCACTGCAAAAATACCTGCTCTAAATTTGGAGAGCAAGATCAATGTGGTTTTCACACCTTTCTTCGCTAACTGGTGTACTAAGAAGGAATGGCAATGATGACAGCCTCATCACGAGGGGAGTGCTTCCGTGGTGGTTGTTAAGAGAACACTCAAAATTAGCATTCACAGTCTCCAGTGAAGGAGTGGAATCTGTGTTTTGTGCCATCCTCTATATACCAAATAAATGTGGACAGTTGTCATAGAAATAGTTCCAGAGACAAGGTCTATCCACATTAAGCCTAGCAGAGGTAATTCCTAAACTCCTTCCTGTCTGACCAAGTTAAGATGGCATTTAATGTGGGCTGGATTTGTTCCAGACAGAGGATTAGTTATTAGATCTTGAAATACATGGCTGGTTGGTGATCTTTTTTTTTTTTTTTTCCCCATAAGTTTTCTAGAAATACCATTCAGCTGAAGAGACCACAGTGTAGGCAACACCACATGGTGATTTCAGTGCCTTCATCCTGACATGCATATTGTGTTTTGAGTGATGCCGATCTGCTTTGAGAGCTTGTGGGATTTTCAAAACCACAGCTACGTTAATCTCATTTGGGTTCTCAAACATACTTCAGATCACTCTCTCTTTTTCAGAGTCTGATTACAGGATACTGAATGATGTTTTGTACTGCAAATGGGCTGCTTTCAGTTTTCACTACCCTTTCATTTTGGATATCTCTAACAGTTTAACCTCCCTGTGAGTCTTCAGCATGCCATATTACAGTGAAATTCTCTGCTAATCAAGGTGGTTGCTAATGAGAGAATCTCTGTTTCTCACTCAGTAGAGGCACTGCTGTATCCTGAAGACATCTTGCCCTTCTCCTTGATCCAGATTAACTGTAGAAGGCTAAATTCAGACAGAAATATCAAATGCTCAGCAATGCTGAACAGAAATGTTACAATTACATAAAAGTACGAGAAGTCAAAGGAGGGATTCAGATAGGTGATTGAACGTGGAAATAACAGGGTAGCTGAAGTTCATGATTTCAGCTTGTAGTTCTGATCTGCTCATACAGAGACGCTGAGTCATCCAAGGCAGAAAAGTAAATGAAGAGAGAGAACATAAGCTGCCATACAAGAACCAAGGTAAATAGAATTACCTGCCTTTCATGTCCTCTCTCTATGGGCTGAATTAGTCTCTGATGCAATCTAAACACAGAAATACATGAGAAACACTAATATCACTGAAAGAAAATTCTCAATAATTATGACTAGTGTTCCTGCCTGGGAGGCAGTGTGTGTTTTGTTTGTTGTTGGGGTTTGTTATTTTTGCTTTGGGGTTTTTGGGGGGTTTTGGGGTTTTTTTTTTTGCTTGGTTGGTTGGTTGGTTTGGTTTGTTGGTTTTGGTTTTTTGGTTGGTTTGGTTTGTTTTACTAAGGGAGAGGAAAGAGGCATGTGAAATAGCATGGAAGTATCTGAAACTGCATGATACAAGATCTGAGTTGCATGTTCAGGGAATAACTAGAAGCTACCATTGAAGATTGGCTTAAAACAAACCTTGCTTTGGAATCAGCTGTGCAACTTTACATCCCTTGGCATCTTCAGCTCTTTCTTGCTAAATTTGGGGCAAGATTTTGTTTCTGAACATCTTAAATGTTTCATATAAAATTCTTGTTTCAAGTACTTTATAAAAAGTTATGAAATTCTCATTCAGACTCTGAACCTTCTGGCTGCAGTACATGTTCAGATAATGAGATTTCAGTAGGGAAATACAACCTTTGCCTTATCTATTGCACATACATCCAGCATGGAAAACTCCTATAATCAGCAGGTACTGCAAAAAGATCTGCATGGATGATATTCGTTTGAGCATTAAAGAGCAAGAATCTAATTAGCAATATACAGTGGTATCAGCATTATAAGTGCTTTTGTTTTCATCATTCTCAAAGCATGCCTAAATCTCAGAGAGAAATGAAGAAAACCATATAATCAACCAGACAAAATCAGCCACAGCTGTACAAAATGTAGTGTGGACAAAAATGTGCTCTGTGGTGAAGCCTGCAAATATTGACAGGTAGCTCTGACAAAAGCTTTGTTGCAGAAATGTGAGCACGTGCAGCACACACTGAGCATCAGCAGAGCGTCATGAATTTGCCTGAGAAGCATATGCTGGGAGGAATGTATTTCTGACTGAAGAGGAATTTAGTTCTGAATTTATTTCTGCATTGCCACGTTCTTGTAGAAGTACAGAGGAAGGACTCTGCCTGTTTAAAGCAGGTTTGGACCGATTTTTGCATATCACTCCCATGTAGGCATCTAAATACTTTTATTTAGCGGTAGATAGCCTGAATCCTTTGCCTGGGCGTACAGATGTGTGTGTGCCTGTGTGTCCTTATTCACATACACGTATCTAAAAAAATGGTAACTTTCTCCAGAGAGATCAGCTCCAGCAGGTAACCCACACCTGTTACTGAACCCACAGAAGAGCCAAGGAGGTACAGATCCCATGTCATTATTTGGCCAATGGATGACCTATGTAGACGTAAACAGCCCTCTTGTTAGGGCACATGGCATGGTGGTAGTACTTTGGGGTTCATTTCAACTGCAGTTCTGCAGGACATGGGAAAAAAACAAAAAGTAGAGCTTTTAAAAATGTTTAGACAGTGCTAAGGAACCCCTCTTCTGTGCACTTTTCTAATTTGAGGGGATTCAAGAGAAACGAAGGAAAAAATTGTCTCAGCCAACTCGAGTCATTAACCTTTCAGGTATTATAATGCAAATAAAATGTGTTGTCTTGAAATGTAAATAAAATGTTTGATACAGACAACTCATAATGCAATCCCACAGCTTGTATATGCACAGGTGTAACAGAGTGGGGACAGGAATTTGCCTTCTATTTGTTAGCTTTTCAGAATACCAAAAGCAAGAGATACCATCTGGAGAAGAGTTTCTAAGTTTCTGAGAACAAGAATGAAATAAATGTTGTTTCCATATTGTTCCAACTGCTTGATTAGAAATGAGTCAGAGAGTGATCTCTGTGTTCTTCCCCGTCTGGACATGTGTACTCCCTCATCAGCTCAGATATGAAATTTAAAAATCTTGTTAGAAGTGTTTAGATCCTTAGGTAAAATCCTTAGCTAAAATGACAGGGTTCCTTGTAGGAAAACAAGAGATTAGTTTTACAGTGTAGGCCTTCATGCTGAAAATACTCATGTGGGCATGTACCATGGATGTAATGAACTTGCTTGATCTATTTATAGCTTTACCCAGTGTGTGTTTTTACCCAGATGATGCTCCTTAAATTTCACTGGACTGTGTGTATGAGCAGCAGTTCACACTAAAGATCACTGTGCAGAACAAGAGTCCAGGTAGCAAACAAATAGACTTAATTAACTAGACATCCACAATTAATCAATACAATACTTATGACCTTTTTATGGTGTCTCTCTGCAAGAAGGACTTGTAACTTTCAAAATTGCTGGTGTATTACTATTTTGGTTTTGTTTTGGATAATTTTCTTTACAAAGATAAATAAATAACATTCAATTTTGAGGATGGAGAAACATGCAAAAAGGGTGGAGTAGCCAAACCTTACAGTGTGCCTGGAGTGGATTCCAACCTTCCAGCATCTTCTTCACTCTGCAGTAATAGATCATTCCCAACCCACAGCATTGTGCTTCTCCAAGCTTCCTATTTGCTAGTTTTGGTTCCATATGTTTACTCTTTTCATATGCTTGAGCTCCCACCAAGACTGGTTTGCTTTTCTTTTCCAGTAAGACTGAAATTTTCCTCCATTTTCAACTGAAGTCTATTTGTATTCACTCTTTTCATAAGCTATTCTTGTAATTTAATATTAAATTTCATATATATTTTCATATACATTCTGAAATTCTGCTTTAATCTACCAATTCAAAGTTTTGCAAATTCAAAAAAAAAAAAAAAAAAAAAAAAGAAAAATATGCCTATAAAGGAGGAAAATAATCCAGGCAATTACATTAAATGTGCTTACATCAAACTATGGTTGGACCAAATATCTTTCCCCATGCCTCTGCCCTCCCACTGAAATAACAGATTTCATGTTAAATACAATATTTGAATAAAACACTTTGTTGTTGTTGTTGTTGTTCTTTTTTTTACATCCCCAGCCACTGGATGGTGTTTCATCTGCTGATACCTTGATACTTGTGCAATGTATCTGGTGCACATGAACTCACCCAGGATGGCTAATTTTAAGGCTTGCTGGGACTCTCTCTTTGGGAGAGTTATAAATGAAAGCTCAGTGGGTCCAGGTTGACACAAAGTACAGGAGGTTTTTTTATTTGGTTTTGTTTTGTTTTCCTCTGCAGCATGTGTCAGGAAGCTGGGTTCCCTTCTGCAGTTTGTTCCTTTAAAAGCATGTGAAAATACAAATGCAACGATTTAATTGAGCTCAATGATTGCCAGGTATTTTCTGTGACTTTTAACAGGTTCAATTACTAGATTGGGATCACATCAAAGGAACTGCGGGATTATTAGCATTACAAATCTGCTTCCTGATCAGAACTACTCAGCACATTGAGTTTGAGGAGGGGAGATTAATGCATTTCTGTACCATGAATGAAACCACCTCAGGTTCTAAAACAGCCTCTTGTGCACTCCATAAAGCTTCCCTCTGTAAGGAGCCAGGTGCTGTGAGGTGCTGATTGTTAATTTTAAGCTAATGGTTCTGGCTTTGGAGGCTCTACAGAAAAGCAGTGAAGATGGGAATAGTGCCTCGTTCTCTCTTGTTCTCTTCCTTCCTTGTCTTTCTTCAAGCTGCTTGTTTCCCATACTGCTGTTTGCTTCCCTTTTAGCTCTTCCAAAATGAGTTGGGCTTCAAAAAGACTTTTTTAACATTAAAAAAGAAATCATTCTTGGGGTTTTTTTCTGGGCCCTATCAGACCTGATTCACCCTGCAGTCCCTTAGTTCCATGCTGGACTAGCTGAAGGCTTAGTGGGTGGCAGTGCTGTGGCAGGAAAGGCAGCCCATGGTGAGGAGGGTCATAACTCTGTAAAATGAGCCTGAAACTCAAAGTCCAGATTCGTTGTATCCTGGAGTTGTTGGCTTTCTCTTCTGCAAAGACCCAAACAGGTATAGCTCAGTCTTTAAAATCAAGGTAGATCTTATTTTATGGAGTTGTATCTGATCAGTCTAGTTCCTGAGTACCCAGCTGCACATCTCTCAATGACAATTAATTAGCTAATTAAGTTTTTATCTGTACCACACTGTCTAGGCTGTGGATAGCATCTTTTTCTTCTCATTTTCCACATCTCTGTGTGTTTTCTTGTGTCTTAACAGAACTGAAATTAAGTCATTGCAAACAAATAGGAACTGAAACCTAAGGTAGTTATGCAACTTTGAATATGACTTCTTTTAATAAGACTTGGTGAATAAACCTATCTGGGGTTAGGATTCTGACCATTTTAAATCCTGTGCTGTCTCCCTATCACAGATGTATTGTAATTCATTAACAGTTCATTATTTGTAGCAGACTTGGCTAAGGTAGAAATTGTAGCATTTGAGAGATAAAAGGTGAAGGTATTCACTGATTGCAGTAAGAATGGGAAAGCATTTTTCTCAGCAAATGAAAAGGTTTTTATTCTGTTTTGTAGATGGGAGATGGAATATGCTAAAAATGGAACTAAATATACTTCCATATCTCATTTGAATAGTCATCAAGCAAAGCAGAAGATCTGTATGGCATTAGAGTACTTTGGTCCTAGTATTGCATAAACATAGATTGTTATTTCTTTGGATGTTTGGGTCTCCCACAAAGTCCAGTACATACTCCAAATTTAAAATATGTACTCACTTTGCATTTAAGAGGGGGCCTTTTTATTTTAGGAAAACTTACACACAGGTCTGTGATGGACAACGGAGAATAGCAGCCACTGTCATTAAATATTGCTTTTAATACCTCAGATGTTACAAAGTGGGATCAGATACCTCTTGTTTCAGTGAAGATGGATGAGGAGTTAAAAAGCTGGTGCTAGAGTCTAGTATCAGTATAGGCTTATTGTGAGGCTCTCCATCAGCAGCTGGAAAGCAGTGTTAGTAAAAGAACTTTTTGTCAGAGAATCTTTAGGAGGCACGTAGTCAGGCTGCAATTAGTTTATCTTAATGCAAAAAAAAATGCACTCTTTGTGTCTTTAGAAGAAAAACAATTAGTTGCCACATTAATATCAAAGAGACAAGCATAATTAAATGGCTTTCTGTGATCTTATTCTGCTTTCAGCATTACTTTTCTGAGTGCCATGTGTATCAAAGGCATCATTTACAGCTCTGGCATCTACTTGTCAGAGAACAGTTTATGGCTCAAGGCAGTTGTTTATTTTGTTTGTTTAAACTTCATGAGGAGTGCAGTTCACTGTCCAGTGCACATGCCTTGGCTTGGGATGCCTTTCTCTGGCACAGGATTGAAGTGGTCCTGCCTGGAGTCAAAGATAGCTTGTTTTTAAGGCTGGACATAAGACAAGTCCAATTGGTCACTGATGCCAGTGCACTGCTGTATGAGGGCCTTTGACAAGAAGCCTTCTGAAGGAGGCTAATCACAGGTTTCCTCATTGTACAGCACATTGTCTCAGAATTCTGTGTGCTGTGCCATCGTTTCACACAGTTTCATTGACTCATCAGAGGCTGGTTGCCAACGTTGTGCTTCATCTGTTAATGCCAGGAGAACAATCCCGTGGAAAGGCAGGCGTGCATGTTCTGGGAGCTATTCAGAGCTCCAAACAGGATGAGTGCTGCAAAAGAGGAAATAGAAATAGAAATGACAAAAACCTACAGATGTTTGGAGAGCCAGAAGACTAGTGCAGGAGCTGCCAAAGAAAGAACGCATAACAGGAAAAAGAAGTGGATGAGAAATACGGGAATGTGAGATGTGGTAGAAAACCTTATGAAGGGAAAACTTGAAATGTTTGTCAAGACAAGAATCATCACCAGACCATGAGTAGATTATGGTATTTTATAAGGTCTTTTCTGTTTCATCACAGTTTGATGATTAGATTTTATTTGATAGGGTGGTTTTACTTCTGTTCATTCTCATTTTCCCAGCTGAATGCTTGTGATCTAGCAAAAATATCACAGGTTTATGGCCTCATATAGGACTATCTCATTGTAATGTTTGATAATGCTCAGTAGAAAAGGAAAGCTGATGGTCTAGACTAGCTGAAATATAATTTGTGCTAAGTATTTGCTACAAGTATTTTAAGTGGTATTTTTATCAATACTTTGAAAGGAGTACCTGTCCATTCCCTAGACCTGTGGGATGAAGTTCTGCTCTGCGTGTGCAGATGTTAACTTTGGCAGGATCAGTACACAGTGACAAGTCAGGGCCAAGCTTCCTCCCACAAGCCAGCTTAAGGAATACTTGCCTAGAAAGCAGAGATGCAACACAAGTAATGCAGCTCATGCCTCAGGAGAACCTTGTCTAGCTCCCACTGAGGTCTTCACTGAGGACTGGGGTGCACTCAGGTCCTCACAAAGAAACTTTGGAAGGCAGGCAAGGGAGAAAATTCTCCGAGTTGCATTTCCGTGAAGTGAAGGCAGAATCCTAAATAGCAGCTCGTCTGTGTAAAATATCAGAGTAGGGCAATCTCAAATGCCTCATTTTCTGCAGTGCTTGTAAATGTAACATCACACACTTGTTAGTAAGAGGAACATGAGATTGAATTTCCCTGTGAAATATAAAAAGATAGCAATGACACAATAGTGCAGAGGTGGCGGGCTCTGAGATGTGTTCTGACATTACAGCTGTCAGCCTTCCCTGTACATGCAGATGTCATACTGTCAGAATTCAATAGGGTGAAATGGGTTTTCATTTTAGATGAACAGGAACTCCAATTATAACCTCTTAGATTTCCAGCTACTGTACTCTATGTGAATGTGTTTAACATTAATTCAGCCCGTGGCACAAAAGTCCTTTGCATGTTGCCTGGAACTACAGTGCTAGTTGCAGCTGTACAATAAGGTGGAGAAGGAACTTCCCTTATTCCCCCTGTATTTGGTTTTTGTAACTTTTTAAAATGTGTCTTTTAAGCCTTAAGTTGTCACTGTCAGTCGAGGACTCAATTTCTCTTGATAATAGGTGAAAGTCCCACCTGGCTAATTGAGAGCTCTGTGGTTGTTTAGAACTGATGGTTTATGATTAGCTAAAGAAAAATAGTCTTGTTCCATGTATTAACATTTTTGAAATTGCTGAGATCAGAGTATTGAGTATCATGGAAGGTAGCCCTAATTGTAGGAATAAAATTCCAGTTGGCATTTTTCTTGTGTTTCTGAAGGCAGTTACTTTGCTGAAAAAATCATGTAACTGGTGGCAAAATTAGTAAATTTTTCTACATTGTGTATGTGACCTGTGACCCTAAAAAAATCTGTTTTGCAAGTATGTCCTCACAAGAGAATGTTCATGCATTGGAGTTAAAAAAAAAACTCTGCCAGGTCTTATGTATCTGTTTTAGTATTGAGATAAAAACACAGCTAAAATATTTTAAACAATATAGTTTCTAAAAAGAAAGTGTTTCCATTATAATTCCCTGTTGTAATAGTTTGGAATCACAATTGAATTCCATTATATTTTTATATTTATGACCTCATGCAACTTCCTGTATTACTTGTGCAAAAACTTTGCTTTTTTAGCCAGATGAGCTAATTTTTTATACTCAAATCTATGCAATTTTGAGATACAAAGTTTTTATCTTGAAAGCTGTGCATTTAAATATGCTAAGTTTCTATCTGCATTTAATTATAGTCCTGAGTTTTACAGAGTGTGGCTCAGTCCCAGAAGCACACCGGTGCCTGGAGTGCATGGTTTGCTGTCAGAGATAGGCAGAGGAAATATTTCATTTACTTTTCAGAGGAAGTCTCCATTGTGTGAAGCTGCTTTGCTGCAATATCTTCTACTAATTGCATCTTCCCTGTATACAGTCAAATTAAGTCATGCCTATCGTGGCTTTCTGCAAGGGTCTGAAAAGCTGACAGAGATATTATTAGTTGTCTCTCAGTAGTTTGTGGCTGCCTGTGTGCTTGAGCTCATGTCTGTTTTTGTGGCAGTGAACAGTTGTCCTTTGCAGCCTCGTGTGAAGATGAGGGAATACTGAAGGTGCACCAAGACTTAACAGCCAGAACAGAGCTTGCCTCTTCATTTGCTTGTTTGCTAAATCACAGCATTTTGCTTAGAGATTAAGAAAATTTGATATGCAAGTTATTGAAAAGAACTGCTTGTTCATCTGTCTCTGTTGTCTGAAATTCCTTGCAGAATAAAGCTGTCTGTAAAAAAAAAAGTCTGCCACTGCAGCTGGAAATTTTAGTATTGGCATTAGGATATATTTCTATTGCAACAGCCAAAAAAAGCAATTTGTTTTGAAATCTCATCTGCCTACCATGGCATATACATTTCTATAGCCTTGCAGCTTTGTTGTGTTCGTGCAAGTATATGGTTTGCTGAGCATTTTCTATTAAAAAAAAATAAAATATGCATAGATTAAATCAACACAGTTTATTCCATGTATCTCCATCTTTTGATCTAATATCTTTTTGAAAAATACATGAGATGTAATAGCTACAAAATAATACATAGCTCTAATAGATTAAAGTATGTAAGAGTATTATTTATCAGACATTTCGTCAAATCCAGACCTGAAAAAATAATCCGTATCTGGGCTCTGTGATAAAAATAACAGTCAGATATATTTTGATCATGAACTAAAATGAAATTCAGCTGTCTCACAGCACTGTTGATCTTTTCCTGTGTGCCATTTAATCTGGTAATGAAAGACGCACTATCTCCCTCCCCCATATGTTTAACTGGAACAGTTTTTTCAGGTGCTGAGCACCTGTGGCTCCAGACCAAACTAAGTGCTTTGTGCAGCACAAATTGAGAATTCTGTTTGAACACAAAATGCTCTTCAACAAGTCCTTTTTATTGCCGAGATGACCGTCTGCCCTTGTGAGCTCTTGACAGTGCTATTTTGGGATGGTTTCACTAGTTAGCTCTGGAATGATCGGAACACATCTTAACAGCAGCAAAAAAATTGATGCAAAACAAGTGCACTTAACTCTAGCTCTGACATGCTGGTAAATTATTCAAAATCATATTGTATTTGCTTCAGAGGAAAAACCTTTAGAGAAAATAATGTGAATGAGCAGTGGAAGTGGCATTTAAGGCATGCTTGCAGAGTTTAATTCCAGATTAAGCTTCGCTGTCTGAATGCCAGTGCACTCGCTGCCTTGCCATAAAAAGATCTTGTCTATCTCTTCACTTTAGTTGATTGCCAGAATGTAGAGAAAATGCTCACTGATGGAGTGAGATACAAAATTAAGTGCTTCAGATTAGTACAGTCAGAATTTGGAGTGCATGTTGACTTCTGTCTCTGAGAAATGGTCCTTTCAGGCATTTAAAACAGGGCTCAGGGCAGAGAAGCTGTTTTTTTCATTTTGTTTACTTAATGACAAATGTTATTTTATTGATAGATAAATCAATTTGAGAACAGGATATGTTTTTCACAAAATGAATGTTTGACATGTCCCATAGTAATCAGTGCCTGGCTTGACTGTGTTGTCTCACTGGCACCCAGTTTAAAATTACTGAGAACAGTGCAAGTGAAGTTGAGGGGCAGAACCTGCTGCAGATTTACCATCCTGCTCCCACCCCCAACTGGGGCTCTCAAGAAATGAATATACCTGAAGAATTTGAACAAAAAATAATAAAGAAGGAGCCAGTCAAATGCAGAATGTGTCACAGAAAATTACTGATGATGTCTTTTAGGAACAGGTAAAATAACAGTGAGTTACGTCAGCACAGAGAGCTTCAGGAGAAAAAAAACCTCCCAAACCTGTATCATATACTTCATGACATAAATGTGTGTTTTCTAGTTATGTCATAGGTTCTTGTGCATGCTGTTCCTCACCAAAACCCATGGAAGCAAGAATTTATTCTTGAATCTCCTAGAAAGAGTGGGGATAGTTGGACAGGGTGTGCCATTCCCAATGGATACTTCAGCACTCCTTGGTGATCCCTTAGAAGGAGAAGTGAGATTCATGCAGCACACATTATCACCACAGGTGATGAAATGGCACATTTTGGGAGCTGAACCTGCTTATGCTAATAATAAATGTTATTTTTGGTCAGTGCTAAAATGAATCATCAAGAACTCTCTCTTTTGCTGAACTGCTCTGTCCTGAACTGAACTGAACTGAAATCAAGTAACAAGGCGTCTGAATTATTTTAGTTTTGCTGTGGCCAAGTTCAGCTAAAAGTTTGGTTGTTTTCTCTATTTCTTCAATGCTGGTTTAAAAGAAAAGCATAAATGCAACTTTTCATTTTCAGCACACAGCATTTTTCTTTTGTATAGGTGGGAATCTTCATTTGCTTAGTTTAACCATGTTGTAAATTTCTTTTGTTGCCTGTCACTGCTCCAGGTTATGTCTCTTTTAGTGAGATTTACTTTATTATGCAAACTGTTAATTCGATATGAAAAGTTGCAAATAGTTAATGGCCATGGCCTTCAGGAATTTAACTTCAATTTTTTTTTTGAGGGATGCTAAGAACCTGCAACTCTTCTATTAGAGCAAACAGTGACTGCTCAGGACCTTTGAAAGGCACATCACAAATCTATCTATTTAAGAATAGCCCTGATTCTCAGAAGCCCATTTCTTGTTATTTCAAAACTATTAACAAAAGTGTTTATATCTGGGCAAATTAAGTGTGTAATTAATGGTGTAGTTTTGAGTGTTTCAACAGTCAGAATGACTTTGACCCTGAAATATGCTCTAGCATGGCAAACAAACAGCAGCAGCAGCAGCAGAGAGAAAGTAAAGAAAGGAACAGCTCCTAACCTCCAACACCTACTCAGAGGTGCATGCAGTTACGTATAAATCAGCAAAACTCACTTTCTTCCTCTCTCATTGCAGAAGCGTCTAAAAAGAAATACCAACAAAACTTGGTGATAGCAGATAAAAGATGGTTATGTTTACTTGAATTTAAAAAAAGAAAAAAAGTGAGTGCAGTTAACAGTAGACCAGAATCAGCATAAAAAGCTGGAAAATGAACTTGACTTAGGTGGATGTCATTATTGGAAAAGTTTCTGTGATCACCACCAAGTCATGGATTCTGGGAGTCCTTGGGTTGTCCCTTTCTCTTTAACATTGAGCAAATATGCTTCAGCAGATCCACGGAATGTGCAGTGCCTGTTCTGCCTGTGAGAACTGTTACTTAAGATGCAGCAAGGCTCGTTTGTATGGAGCCCTGGGTACCAAGAACACTTGTCAGATCATAGCAGCCGTAATGAATTGACCTGCATTCCCTTCCCAGTGGAGTGAATACCAAGAGCTTCCCAATATTTACTGATCTCCTTTTGGAGAGTTTCCAGTGGAATAACTTTGTTCCATTTTCAGAGTGCTTTCTGTTGCATGCTGAGGGTTTGAGTAACATGTGAAGTGCCTGAGTGATTGCAAGCCCCCAGAGGGATAAAATTAGGACTAAGCTTCCTCGTGAGCTATATTAAGGATGAATATGAATAAGATTATCAACGGGATAGGACATGAGATAAGAACTTGGACAAGACATGTACAATATATTGGTGGTCAGGAATAATTGGTTTTGGCGTATTCATAATCTTGTTTTGTAACACCCTTTAAAAATTATTAAACTGGATTCATAGAAGTAAATGATCTAGCCCGCTCCTCTGTAAACATGGAAGACATGCTGTCAGGTTTTAACTGTTAGGTAGTTTGTCTGATGATAGTGTTGAATCCTCAATATGCTCAATGGGTTAATTTTACACTTCAGTAATTTCTCTGAAGAGTTTGGGCAGTGCAGCAGCAACCTGTAACAGGAAGCTCACAGAGCAACAAAAATCAAGATATGTTCTCAGGATAGGCGCTGTTCCCCGCTTGAGGTTGTACTCCACACACTCCCCAGTTGCCAGTGGTGATGCCTGGGTGGAAAATCAGATATCTACTTTCATTTATTAACACTCAAGTAAAAATTAAAAAAGAAAACAAAAAAGACACTCCATTATCTCTATTGTTGGGAAATGTACTGCATATGGATCAGTTGGAAGTACTGAGTGCTGCATACCTCATGCAGGGAACTGGGCACTTCAGGAGGGTGCACAGAGGATGAGGCATTTCAGGCTGTAGTTCTGGTGACTACACAGATTTTCAGTCAAAAAATCCAATTTGGGTGATATTAGTAAAGTGGTGTCCCTGGACCTCTGTTTTCACGTCACCTCTGTCTATCATGCTCACAGACTTCCAGAGCTCCTGGTGCAATCAGGAGGCTTTCCTGGCAGATTGTGATGCAGAACTGACAACAGACTCAGGTACTGGCTGTGGTTTGTCTCTGTGTTTGTGCTATTGGGAAATGTTTGAATTTCATTGTCTATTCAGCAGTTCAAAAGTAGGATTACTGAAGTGTTTCATTAGGCATCCTTTAACAACTTTTTGGTCTTCTGTTCTGAAAGTAGAAAAAGTATTTCTAGCCAAGTCTGATTTCTAAATTCTCGTGAAGATGATTTTGGTCAAAAAAGATGTTACATATTGTTTGGAAAGGCATTCACATTGTGTGAGGGTTTAATCTGAGTTGATGGAATTAAAGAGAGATTCTTTGGTACTGCTTAACAAGCAAAGATTGATTGGTCAGGTATAAGAGTACTCTTCCTTTCTCTGAAAGCCTGTTTCAGATGGAATTCCTATTTCAGTGTCAAAGATAACTTGATCAGCTTGTAGCGAGCTGTAGCTGAATTGTACATAATGAGAGAGATTTGTGTGATGGGAGCATCTGTATGTGTGTGAGCAAGAAGGGAAGAAGGGAGGGATTTCAGCTTGTTTAGAAAATAAAATGCATCATTAATCTAAATATGACAGCAGCATAAGCTGTGAGGACTGCCTTCCAAACAGCATGCCATGAGCCTGTGTTTTCTGCCAGCTGCACTCGCGTTTCTGCCTAACTGCTGGTTCGTTTTCCTGGCTTGGCAAACTGAGTGCTGCCTCTGCCAGGAAAAAGCATTGTGGGGAAAGACTGCCTGGAAACCACTGCTGCAGGAATGATCTGCTCAGATGCAGTCTAGTAGGAATGGAGGGGCAGAGAAGAGAGGTGCCAGTCACTGTTCTCTAAACCTGAACACCAGGGAGAGGCTTCGTGTCCTCTGCCTGGAGTCTTCCAGACGTGTGCATTTGGGAGTGGTGTGTCAAAGCAAGTGAAAGAAAAGGATTTGATGAGAAAAATCTGGCTGCAAAAGCTGTGTTTGTTTCATTTTTGTTCCTTGTTGGGAGTGATCTTTAGAATGATCACCTTTCTATTTTGCTTCCCTTCTTCAAAAGCTAAATGCAAAGGGAGTTATAATACAGAATATGAATACCTAATCATTTCATGAGTTTGTCACCACGCTGCTTTGCATATGTGGTAGTGTTCTGTCCTCCTCGAATAGATGTTTCTCCTTTAAACACTCTGCGTGTTTCTTTTTGTGGGATTTGTTGCTTGTTGTTTTTTTTAAATAAAAAAAAGGTCACAGGCAAGTGAGTGCAAAAGCTAACAACATAAAATAAACAGCAATTATGAATAAGAAATGCATGGAGAAATATGCATATGTGTACAGAAAGTTTTTACATAAACTGAATATGAATGCAATGGAAGCAGAAGAGGCTGAGCTGCTGCCAGCAGGATAATTATATAATTGATGTGCTTGTCTATGAAACTGCTTTTTCTGTGCTTTGATATATAGCTCCACTAATGAGGTGGGTCTGAGTCCCAAAATTTGGTCTCTGTTCCTTGTGTAATATTCTTCACATATACAGTTCTATGAGGAATATGCCTGCAGCCTTTTGGAAATGAAACACAACCTTTCTAGGTAACACTCATTGTGTCTGACTGGTTTCTGGGTCACACTTTTTGCCACTGATCTGGTGGGCAGATTGATGTGCTGATGAATTCAGTGAAGGCCAGGAAAAAGGATGAGGCTGATGGGTTTGTGACTGGAAGGATCAGGTTGTCTTGCTGTTGTTTCACACCAAAGTACTGGTGTTTTGAAAAATAACTGAGTCTAAGCTGAATATTTCATTACCTGGGACCAAGGAGATGATTTTGGGTGAAAATTTACTTTTATTTATTTATATTTAATTTGAAGATTATCAGACTTTTTTTTTCCCTTGCTCTCTTTTAGTTTTCTGTCTGAATTCTCCTCATTTCTTTGAGCTGTCCTTGTAACTTTGCTCCCCCCTCGTGCATGCACACACATGTTGAGAAATAAGTTTCAGAGCTCCATTGTTCTCTTTCAGAGGGGCATAAAGATGAGAGATCCTCAGGCTTTCTCTCTCCTCCTTTGGCTCTATTTCCATCTTTCCATTTCTTGTCCCCTAAAAAGAGTCCCACAGAGCAGGATTTCTTTTCTTGGAGTTGCTGCTTTTGCTGAAGACATTGGTGCTGCAGGAGCCTGCTGATGAATGGCTGTCTCTGACCCCTATTCCATGTGTCTCCACCACAGTCCCAGGGCTTAACGCAGATAGGCACATTTTGATGAGGTTTTTTTCTGTGCTTCTTAAGATAGTAATAATTAATAGCAAGACTCCAACATACTCCTGTTTCCTAGCATTCTGTCTCTTCAGTCCCTGTATATTTGTGTGGTAGTATGTTCTCGAGTGAAAATTGGGAGGTTTCAAATCTGGAAACACTGCATTTTAATAAGTAAGTTTGGAATAATTAAAAGTGTTTTGCTGTTGGTATGCTCTAGATAAAAGCATGAAGGAGACTAAAGGTACAGACCAGAAGTTCCAGATGTATATCCCAGAGTCACACATGATTGTGCAAGATGTACCCAGAAAAGAGATCCCAGTGAGATGGGGCAGCATCTGTTCACTGATCCAAAAGCAATTGCTCTTCTGCTCTGCCCAGCTTGGCTTTGCTATTTATGCATCAAAGCTGGCATTTAAACCTTTACTGGAGTATGATTCCTCAGCTTTGAAAAAGCACAGATCTTGAAAGAACAGGTGACAAACTCTTTAAAGGATATCATATTGCCAGAAAACATGGGATTTATGCACACAGCCTCAAATGGAAAGCATGCCACCAGGATGTCATGTGTGTCTGCTGTCCAGAGCAAAAAAAAACTGGCTTTGAGAGCAGGATTTAGTCACTTAAACAGAGATTTCCAGTACCCTTGTAGGCATTGTAGCATGCCCTGGGCTTCCAGAGGTCCTGCAGTGCAACTGCCAGCCCTGGGCAGCTCCCTCACATACCCTAAGGAACAGAAAGTGGCACAGCACACCTCTCTTAAGGCCATTGAATGTGGTGGCAGGAGGAAGTGTCTGGGGGGACTACAGGAAAAAATGCCAGGAGCATTGGACAGCAGGGGAAGAACAGCCAGAGCACATGGTAAGGGAGATGTGAATGAGGTATATAAAGAGTGTAGGTTTTTTTGTGGCAGGCAGATAATTAAAGAAACTTAAAATATAGGAGCCTGGTTTTTATACACTGGAATGTGCTTCTTGACAGAAAATCACATTAGTGACTTCCTCCTGCTGTAGCAGAAAAGTAGTTCAGGCTGGATTTGTCTTTCAATAGATTTTTTAACGTATAAAACATGTCAATGTTCTGTAGGTTAGGCTTGACAAAATTCCTCTCCAAAGGGTTTGCAGTCTGCAAATTCACTTATTTGTCAATACTGTAGGTGACTAATAAGGACCAAACTGATGGTGCACAATTGTTTTGAGGTAGATTGGTCTTGGCGTGAGGAGATATGTTCAAGGAAGTAGGAAGCCCAAAAATAGGGGTAAAGAAAATATATGCAGCAGAACCATGACTGGACAGTCATTAGCAATGATATCACTAACTAGGCCAGACCTAAAATCCAAATGGGAAGAAATGCGGACTATGTGTGTTGCAGAGGGAAGCAGTAGCTGAATAAGCCACGGAGTTTTATGAATTTAAACAAAAAGTTCATGCATTTAAAAATCTGGCTGTGGACAGGCTAACTTGGGAGTGAGTCAGCCTGGTGGCCAGGAGCTGGTTGGGAGTGCTGCTCAGGATGGAGCTGAGCCAAACCACCAGTGCTGGGCAAGCCTGCGCTCCGTGGCAGCCCAGCCTGGGCACGGGTGCTCCAAAGGAAGAGGTGAAGAGGGAGCAGGGGAAAACCAAGAGCTGGGGAGCCTGGAGAGACTTGGAGCTTTGCAGGATTGTGCTTCTACAGTGCTGCAGAGCCACGTGCTCCGAGCCCTGGCACGGCACCGGCAGCTGGCCGGGCTCTGTCCTGCCCTGACCTAAAGCTGTCTCGGGCATCTGCCTGATCTGTCTAAGCCTGGAGCTGGCTCCAAGTTACCCGGTGAAGGGCTCATTATTATTCTTAATGAGTTATCAAGAGCTCTGATCTTAGCCAGCAACATGTGGCCAGTACATTTGGATTGTTATTTTTAACCTTGTAAAGAAAGAAAACAGTTGATTATATTGTTTAAGCTCTGTTTTCTTCTAAACAGGAATTTCCTTTTTAGCACTGCCATATCCCTTAGTGTCTCCTTTACCTCTTTCATAGCTTTTAGTTGCAGTATCAACTACAAAATAATGTCTTCAGGTCAAAAATATCAGACATTTTAGTGGACAGTGCAGTATATGCTTGTACAAGGTCCCAGGGTAATTTTCTTTCTTTTCCTAGCTCTGAATGGCAAAGTAGATGGGACGCAATTACATACTTGGAACAGGTGTGACAAAGGCTGCTATTAGCAAAGTACTATGGCTGAAGGATAATCAAGGTTTTGCCATAAGAAAAGTGGATTGAAACTTCTGCAATTAATAAAATGCATTGCTTAACACAGTAAATATGCATCCAGTCATGGTCCATAAATAGCTATATCACAAAACTTACAGAGATCACAGGAAAAAAATAAGATTGGGAGTACTGCCTGGGAATAGAAAGGCACTACGACTGAGTTTTATATCTTTTATATCTTCCTGTCAAAGATAGCTTTGATACTGTTGAGTGCTGTTATTTCTTGACAAAAAGGTATATTAGATGGTGTCTAATATTCCTGTGTTGGTGCCTGTAGGAGAAGGGAATACAGGTGCTCATGTCCCTAATAAGTAACAGCTGTGTTAATTACCAATGCAGCCTCACCCTGATGGGTCACAGCTGTACCCAATAAAGAGAAGTGTGATAAAAAGGAGTGGGGTAGCTGGTGAGGGGGAATCATGAAGGAGGAGGAACTGGAGGATCATGAATAAGAAGGCTCCTGGGAAGAGAGAATCCCTGTAGTGAGGTCAGTGTGGGTGTGCAGTCAGAGCTGTTGTTGAAACCTGCAGTCACAGTCTAGCCAGGTAAGAGCTGCGGTCAGAGTCTGCAAACTGATCCCTGCAGTCAGAGTTCAGCAGGAAATAACCAGCAGTCAGGGGCTGCAAGGGAAACCTCCAGCAGGAGCTGCTGCAGCCAGAGTCAGGGAATGGTTGGGGTCAGGATGGCTGAGCTGTAAAGGGGAATAAACCAGGACCCTTTTCATGCTGTGATAAACCACCAGTCTGTCTCTGGGCTCATTTCTACCCTCTGACGAAAGGGCTGCTGCAACAGGTGGCAAAGTGATACAAAAGCTAGATCTGCTTAAGGTAACGACTTTTGAAAAAGAAAACTGTTTCCTTAAATTTTTCATAATGTTGTTCTTTCATTTATCAACACATCCTGCATACTAAGAGGTTTTTTGCATGAATCTTTACCAACATTGTTCTGAGCAAAGAGGAAGAGCTCCACCTGCCAGGAAAAAGACATGCCTGGTTTATGTTGTAATTAAATGTAAGAAAGAAAAAAACCCAAACAATGAAGATAAATGGTTGGCAGGTATGAAAGTGGGTTAGTTAAATGTTGAACTCTCCATTTCCACTGGCAATGGCATACATTTTAGTTTTGTTTTGGGTTTTTTTTTTTCCCTAATTAATGTGTTAGGGGTTTTGTTTGGTTTTCTAAAATATGCTATTTTCTTGTTGTTTTGAATTTTCCATTTCAGTGCTTTACAGAAGCCTTTTTTCACTGTCAGCACTGCTGAGGGAAGCTGATATAAGGGGACTTTTTTAGACAAATCTAACACTACTGTTAGTGTTACAGAGGCCAAAACTTGTAATTGTCCTCTGAATTTTTGAGTGTTGAATAATCTCCCAAAATAGAAGAAGTAAAGATGCCAATTAATCCTCCTTATGATATATTAAGAGCTCTGATTCCTGTGTAGTTAAATTTCTTTAAATTAAAAAAAAATGTAAGAGATACAATATTAATTAAATGTGAGTAGGGTTTTATTCTTAATGACTCTTTATGTAGCATTGCTTATGCCTGAAGAATGGCTGCCAGTGTGTCAGAAAGTAAAAGGAAAAAAGTTGCAAACTATATTTTTAATGTTCCTCTCCTTTCCTTACCCACCATGAATATTGCAGTCCCTTGCTATGAATTTTGCTGTATTTCAAAGTATTCTTTTTACCTACACTGATGTGGTTCGTTGTCACATATTTTATTGCAGTCCTCCAATCCTCATTGTTCAAATGTCCATCAGTTAAGGTCCTCTTTCTAACCTGTTTTTCCAACCTGTCAGTTTTTCAAGATGGACCATAAAATGCTGTTGGTTTCTTCTTTGTCACTTTTCTGTGCAAAACTTAAAAGTGTAGTCATTGTAAATTTCCACTTTGTTTTTTATTGAGGCTTTTTTTTCTTCCCCAAAAAAGCTATGAGGTCCAGAAACAAGAAAAGGTGAGGTTCATGCAGAATTACTTGTTTTTTCCTCCCTCCTCTCATTTCCTTAGTACTTCTGCTTGATATTCAGTTAATTATCATCTGAGGTTTTGTTTCGGGGAAAAAAGAGGGACATCTTCCCCTCAATCCCATCAGTGTCTTTGGACAAGCCCATCACCCACACTCTTTTAAGAGGTTGCTGGGGCATCCTACACTGGGAACATCCCATAGCTGTTGAGTGCTTTGTGGCTACCCACAGCTTCAGGAAGGTGTGAGGATGTGCAGCTGCTGCAGCAGGGTCCTAAACAGGTGGGGTTTTATTTCAGGAAAGACTTGGAGGGCTGTGTGTTCTCCAGTCTGCCTTGTAGTGACATTTGCAGGTGGGAGGGACAGGCACATAGCAAAGTCACTAGGGAATAAGCACAGCCACCACCTTTCAAAGTGCTTCCATGAATTTTCCAGGCCAAATCAGAGCCCCCATCATAGCCAAGTTCTCCAGTGATATTTACGAGATGTTAATCAAGCCAAATTAATTTCTGGGTACACTAAAGCTTTTCAGTACATTTCCACAAATATGATTTCAGGTCTCAAGATTAACTCTGCTTGTTACAGAATCCCCACAGAAATGTAAGATACCAACAGTACTGTTCCTTGTCTTTTCCCTGTGTGCTGTTATGAATATGCATGCACTTAGAAAGAGGAGCTAGTTTTGTTCTGAAAACTCACTCTGTTACACTTTGTACATGATAGCAGAAAGCTCTTATACCTTTTCCCTTTCTTTTTTTCACTTGCCCATTAACGAATTATTCATACAAAGGTCTCAGCAGACAAAGCATGAAAAAGTAGAGTACCTGAATTCCCTGAGATTTTCATTTTGTGCTGCTTTTCAGTAAAGAAGTGCTGAAGTGATACCTACATCTGAGTTTGTGAAAGGCACTGTGGAATATGGAATATGTGATCCTGGGAAGATCCAGATGTGTTTAAGTGCAGGAGCCTTTGACTTCAAAAACACAGCTACTCATAATAAGCATTCTGGCTGAAGCCTCATGTTTTGAGTGCAAGAGACAATTCTGTGAGAAGCTGGGTTCTTCACCTTTGCCAGCTTACAGTTTTCTTTTCCCTTTTTTTAAAATTATTCCTTGCTTTGTGATGCTTGCTTGTAGAAACCTGTAATAGGTAATGATGTAATGGATAGAGAGTAAAAGATAACTCTGCATACTAAAATCTCTGTGGGCCTGCTGGTACCAACATTTCTCATACAGCATCAGTTTCAGAACTGCTTGCATGATGATGGGGAAGTCTTTTACAGACTTCATGCTTGGTTGTGTCACGGATTATACTACTGGTTCTAAGACCTTGTTAAAACAGGAAAATTAGGAAATCTGGAGGAAAAAAAAAGTAATTTAAAGGTTTTCTCTTGTTTTAAAATATGACTGATGGTAGCATGACTTCTCCAAGTCTCTCTATTGTGGTCGAAAAGCCCTAAATAAAAATAAAAGAAATCATGAAGTTTTTATCTTGATGCAAGATTCAGATGTGATGTTTAGGCAATTGCCAGCACTTGAACTACCCTGTTTTCTTTTTTCTTTAATGTGCTTCAGAAATTACAGTAAAGGCATGGAGAAATTTATTTCTAATGCACAAGAACTGTGAAATCCTCTCAGCTCATAAATGATACATTTGGCTTCTTCAATTTTATGGCCCTTAACTATTATTCAAGGTGATAATGAAGAAAATTCCTAGTATCTGAGGGGGAGTCCTGTTGCTTTGGAATCCCACTGCAAATGACCGTGTCTGGCTGCTTTCTTTTTCCCTGGTGAAGAAGTTCACTGCAGTAGGTGTAAAATTATTGGTACAGGAATTGGTTCTAGACAGCGCAGAAAGTTATTTCTTTCATAGTGTAATTTTACAATAAGAACCTTCTTTCTCATCTCATCTCTGAAAAGCCCTATCTGAGCTGGTGTTAAAAGGCTGTGCTCTGCTGCATCTTATATTGAAGGCTGAAGGATTTAGAAGAAGTAAATGAATGTTCTTTTAATCCAGAACACAGAAAAAAGTTTTGATTTCTAGCTTCTTTTACATTTAAAAAAAAAAAGCTGTATACATTGAATTTGGATAGAAAGATGTATGGAAACGGCAAAAAGTTCCATGAAAATTTTTGAAGAAAGTTTATTTTTATGTTCTCCATCAATGTTTTATCAGTAGTTTTAATAGAAATGAAATGTTGATTTTTTTTTTTTATCATTCTGTACTCAAATGGATGACTCATCCTACAGGGAGTAATTTTTTAGTTGTCTCATCTGTCATCAGGTCCATGAATCCTCACACCAGTTGTTTCTGCTCCTATATTTTTGCCACTTTTTAGTTAGAGAGAGAATAATGCTGTTCTAAGCAAAAACACTACAATCATGATGATAACATTTCCAAACAATTGTATGAGATGTGCTGTAATAGAGTTACTTATATCTAAATGCTGAATAAGAGTAGACATCAAAGAGAAGTAAATATACTAATACTTGAAACCTGCTCAGGAGAAAAAAATTGTTGGTTTTGCTAAAATATACCTATATTTTACATTACTACAGAATGTGATTCTAATGTAATTTAAGCTGATCTAAGGTAATTTGATACATGTGTACCAGTAGGTGGATTAGAGGTTGCTTCTTGTCATTTTGTTGCTGTACTAATGCCCATAAAATGATGCTTCTCTTTCTTCCACACTCCTTTATGGATGCAGTAAGCCTTAGTTTATAAATGGACTACAGGAAAATATCCTGGATGGTGCAGAAATGTTTGGTTTGTGCTTTGTCCCAAGAGGGAAAACTGGCTTTTTAAGTCCATCTTACTAATAACAGGATAGTGGGATGAGAGTAGGCAGAGAAATGAGAATTGAGAGTTTTCTTTGTTCTTTTTTTCCTGGACATTGGAAAGCTGATTTCTGTTGTTTAGTGAATCTAGGATAATGAATGTGTACTGAACTATCTCCCATTACTCAGTCATACCATAGCAGAGAAGCACAAAGGTAGGATAAATTCATTCTTGTTAGTCGTAGAAAAAAATCATATTTTACTGCCTCATGCTCAGTAGCTATTCATTTAGTCGAGTTCCTCCTGCAGCACAGAATAGGGGGAAGATTAGGCACAAAATTTGAATGACACCCTTATGCTTTCTTTAGCTGCAACATTATGGTTTAAACGTAAGATCCATCTGGTATTTTCATCCTACATTGGAAGCTCTTTCTTGAAAACTGTTTGTTATGAGAGAGAATAATTAGACTGTCTAGTTTAGTACAGGCTATTCAAATTAAAAACTTCACCAAATACTG
The DNA here is from genome assembly GCA_910950805.1 of Acrocephalus scirpaceus scirpaceus. Lineage (NCBI taxonomy): Eukaryota > Metazoa > Chordata > Aves > Passeriformes > Sylviidae > Acrocephalus > Acrocephalus scirpaceus. The sequence continues at coordinate 71,377,430 of OU383778.1, read as the reverse complement.
ATGTGGTTATGGGAAACAGGTCTACTGAGAGCCTTCCATTTCCTGACTTTAACATAACTTCCTTTATTGACATTTATTGATGTCAAACTTCGGTGTGGCAGTAGTGGGCACAGAAGCAACGACCTCTGGGGTTTCTTTGTCCTGCTTCATGCATTTGCTTTCTTGAAGTGCATTACAGAGGGGATCCACAAAACACAAAAACCTAAAGCATTTTGTACAAGATGTGGTCCCAAACCTTTGTCAATCCAGCTGCTTGCAGTCTAATTACCTCATTTCTCCTACTAGAGTGTTCAGGCAGGAGAAGCAAACTGAAGGATTAAGTTCAGAAGCTGAATAGGTGGCCCCCAATTTTATGTTCTGTCAAATCAAGGCCCTGAGAGTGAGGAACACAAGTTGGCAACTTGGGCTTCATGGCAATGGATCCTCAAATGCAAAATGTCTGAGGGCTTGTGCCTGAGGCATGATATGTGCCATAACACCAGTTCACCCAGAATTTCTCCCACTTTAGGCTGAAATTAGCATAAAAAATGTTTCTTGGGTGAGAAGAGGCTGGACTACAGCCCCAGCTAAAACTAGGGAGGTCTACAGATTTGTCTAAAATTATGTGAGGAGAAAGGAGACAGTTAATCATATGAATGACTCTTTCGGAGTAGCTTTTAAAAGCAGTTTAGGGGAATCTCTGGAAATTTGTCCTTGTAGGTATCTCCCCTTTCTGCTTAGATAAAGACATAATCCTCAGAGGCTGATTATGTTCAGACTCAAGGATTTGGCTCAGAACCCGTGCTGGTGCAAAAGTGCAGGAGCTGTGCAGGTTCTTTGCAGCCGTGAGCTAAACTATAACCTTATAAAGAACTCAGCTGGGCTCCTGCTAGTTCAACAGCAGTGGAAGGAAAGTTCACACTTGGAACTTGACTGTTTCCTTTGAAATTAAGGCATTTTCATTCCAAGAAGAATAGGATCTGGTCTGTTTTTCTTTTGACACTGGAAGTGAGTCTCTCAGATTTTTAAACTCTGAGCAGCATTATTAGAAATTTTTTACCACTTAGTATAATCACTGCTTCCAGTTCCTGAATCTTTTATAGTTGGCCAAAATTGTTGTTGGCATCTTTAGAAAAAATACATGTGCTACTCTGAGCAGGGTGGTGCTTAATTTTTAAAGAGTTATTTAGTAGCTTGACATTGCATGAGTACATTTCTATATCACTAAAGTCATTGCACAGAAAATTATTTATCCAACTTAAGCTAGAACTTGAGAATATTTTTGTGATTTCAGGGTTGGTTTTGCAACAGTATAAATTTCATGACTTTCCTGCTAAAAAAAAATCTGAAACTCTGTTTCATTGTATTTTGCCTGTAGTTTGTGTGTGGCTTCCAGGGGAAGCTGTATGTTTGTTTGTCTTTTTATTAATAAGCTGTTGGCTAAATAAATTTCCATTGTTAAGTGACTAAGACAGTCAAATATTTATGGTACAGACACAGGGCTGTTTCTTTTAAAGGCTTGTAAGAAACATCTGGCCAAATGACTGAACATCTTTTGAAAGTGGAAATTTCTGGGATTAATGGTCAAGGATTCTCATTGCAGGCACTGACTCTTAATGAGTGCCAAATGTGCACCTGTTTTCCCCTCTCCACAAACGTGTTGTTGCATGGAGGATGTTGTGATGGCAGCTTGTTTGTACTGTAACTTGAAGATCACTCTTCCTGCAGCTCAAATTTATTTCCCACATCTGGGCACATCATGCACACAACAGGGTGTCAGTGCTGTTGTTCAGCTGTGAGCCAGTGGCCCTACACCTGTGCACTAAATCAGTCCCTTAGGCTGCACTTAAAAGTTCTTCTTGTACTTATTGCTCTGGATTAAACAACATAGTCAACTCTTTTGTTAGGATTTGTCAGTTCTTCAGAATTTCAGCAATTCTGAGGTGCCTTCCGTGCCCTCCAGCACGTAACACTGCAGCCTAAGCAAAGGCAGCAGAGTTTGCACTGGCAATGTAGTGTCTGGATTGCTACTTTTTTAGCTTTGAATGGATTTAATGCCTCTGCAGGGAAGTGAGCTCAAGGAGGAGGTGCTCTACAAATCACAGTCAGTGTCTGGCAAAGAAATTTGCAGAAGATAGGTCTTAGATACCCTTTCCCAGCCCAGCCGTGGCAGATCCTGCTCCTCTAATCTGCCACGGTGCAGTGATTTCTGAGGTACCTGTGCTAAGCCCTGCCTTTGCCCTCAAGGTACTAAACAGGCTTACTGAGTGAAAATCTCTTGTCTGCACAGTCCCTAAGGGCCAGGTTAGTCCAAGGCTGTCCTGGATGTTTGGGAAAGTTCCAGCAAGTATTAAGGCTGGGTTGTGACTCTCAGAACCAGATGCCTCATGGTACCTATGTGCACATCTCCTTTCCTCTTTGCAGTGAGCAATGTACTTTACTTATCTTGCTGTAGTGTAAAATGCTTGCAAAAAAGTCACAGAGAATAATGGTTCAGTTTTGACAAAATAAATTCTTAGAAACTGTGTAAATGTGAAAAAAATTGTGCAGAGGGTACACAGGTCCTAATTTTGGAGAATCCCCAATATTGCTGTGATGTTGTCAGCTTGTTGCTGTCCAGCTGCTTTAAAAAAGCAGCAGCTGCTGTGCCTCATTGCCTGCTTCTTTCCTGGTAGGTGCTTTATGATTTAAATCACTTCTTTGGGCAGAGAAAAGCAGATCTCTCTAATTCAGCAACATCCGTTTACATTGACTTGACAGCAAGAAACAAAACCATTTGAAAAGGATCACTGCAAGGATAGAAGAGAACAGGCTTGACTAATAAAACACTGCTGGAAGCAAAAGACAAAAAGACATACTACTGGGGTTTACCTCTCTACTCCAGAACATAAAAAACATACGTGTAATTTTATGCATTTAGGAGTAAAGTGTTGTTAGATGAGGTTTATTTGTCATTTTAAAGGCAGGTTTTCATAATATGCATCGTTCTGGAATAGTATCTTAACTGAGAGAGCAGCTCCTGTGTTCTACGTGGGCATTTTAAGCAAAGCGTAGGCTGTTGCCACATGAAATCCTTTTGCCTTTTTTGACTGGAGGAGAAATGCTTCCAAACTCTGTGCAAAGACAAGAGACCAGACTGTGCTGCCTGATATTTGTGACTCTTTATGCCCTGTGCTTATAGCAGAGTGTGGCATGGCTGGTGGGGAACTTCCCCCCTGCAATCCGATTATCTAACACTTAATCTGTTTTGTTGATGTGCTGAACAACAGCGGCTCATTCAGGAACACACTCGGGGCAGGAGAGGGGAGCTCTTCTGAGAGCAAGCTGTTTCAACCAAACATTTTCCTTTTCGTGATTCATAGGATTAAATTTCAGGCTGTTGCCTATGGAACCTGGCATTAACAGCCAATACATTCATCACATTGGCTTTTCTCTTCAACTTCCCTTATGGAAAAAAAATAGAACCATAGTTTCACCATCAGTCTCCCTTGACCAGCTTCTGAGGCTGTGATTACATTTTTCATCACTTTTTAATACTGACCAGACCCTAGGTGGTTAAATTCACAGTTCCATCATCTCTTTTCTTTTCAGCACATACAGAATAGTCCTGAAATGAGCTGAAATCGAGCTGTGCTACTGTTAGTCTCCTTCCTTTATAGACAGACTATTATTTCTCAGCATATGTGTGGGAACTATCCATACGTAGCAAGACTATTTCCTTTTCACCTAGAGGACAGATGGGGGTCGGGATACGTTTATTGCACTGTCTTGTGCAGTTCTCACAGGTTGCAGTGTGTGCAATGGGGATGCTGAGAAACAGTCAAAGCCTGGTAATAGGCACTAAAAGTACAGATAACCTTGCCTTTTCGGGACTGCGTTTTGCTTTGCTCTCTGAAAATGATGTAAGAACATATTTTGACATCACAGAGATGAGATTTCAACCAGTACAGACAGGGCTGAACTAATAATAGTGTAGGGGACAAGAAAAGAACTAGACAACCCTGTGCTGTCTGCTCAAATCCTCCTCCTCCACAGCTTGCTTCCAAACAGGTTGAATGATATAGGGAAGCTCACTTTTCAATTTTGTCTTGATGTAACATGTGTTTTTGTGTTTCTGTAAGCTCAGATCTCTGGTGTGTGTACCTCTGGTGTGTGCCTAGCTGTCATGCAATGAGGGTAGGAATAAGAGATTTTAAAAGTCTGTATTTTCCCTGGTGATGTTTAGAAGATGTGTAGATGTGGCACTTACAGCCATGTTTTAGATTTGGACTTGGCAGTGCTGGTTAAATGGTTAGACTCAAAAGCCTTTTCCAACCTAAACAATCCTGTGATAACAGGAAACCTCAGTGTGGAGTCACAGGGTCATAGTCTGTGTATATCTTTTGGGAATGTTGTGTTTGCTTAGCTGGACTTGCTAAACTTGAACCAACAACTGTCTCATTATATACCCATGTTATTGCTACCTGGATATTTCTGTCTGTGGAGAGTATATAAATGGCATGGCAGGGCTGTGTGTAATCTGGAAGATGCCATAGTCAGGAGAGAGTCTCCTTGGGCTACTTGATCAATACAGGTGGATTTTTAGCTTCTAGACAAATAGATGGAAGGGTTGTGGATAAATCTTAAGAATGTCATCATAGGCAGTGGTCCACTCCATTCCATTTTCAAAGGTTGGCAAGCAACCATGTCTGGGGCAGCCTAGGCTCTTGAATCATGTGTTCATCTGTTTGCTCTTTTCCCATATTATCTTTTGGGTCTACCCTATGTATGACTCTAGACTCCTGTCCCTTACTCCTGTTGTAAGTGTAACCTTTTCACTCTTCTTTGATTATCATGGTCAATCAGTCTGTTACCAAGTCCACATCCCATTCTGTGGGATTTGATGTGAAGAGACACCTTATCCAGTGCCAAAGGGTGTGCAGTCCCAGCCTTCCTATTCAGCAAGCAGCTCTGAAATGCCACTAAAACACAGCAGTCCTTTGGCCCCGTGTAGTGCAGGCACCAGTTTTATTTGGTTTTGTAGCCCAGGGTCAATCTGCCTTGGCCCAAGACACAATACAAGAGTCTTTCTTTACAGTTCCAGGTTTCTGCCTCTTTGGAGTCAGTTTCTCCTGTACCTTCTAAGCAGACTTGTAAAACTCCAATAAAACCAGCAAGGTTTTGCCATCTCAGCATTTGATTAATACTGTATGCCAAACAAAAACATTTTGAAGATTAACTGCGTGCCTGTCATGAGTATGTACTATTTGCTTATGTACCAGCTTTGTTTATGTGATGACTTTTGACAGCTATAGATTAATTTTACCAACTCTTTCTTTCTAAAAATGAGGAAACAATTCTATTTTATGATCTTAGAGGTTTTTTCCAACCTTAATTCTGTGATTCTATGAATATATAGCAAGAGCAGAAATGGATTTTTTGAAAATATAGGATAGCAAGACCAGTAATCATACTTTTTAATGTAAACAACTTGGTTGTAGCGAGTTAATGAATGAAGCAACTACTGAAAGACAAAAAAACATTGTGTTATTGACCAGAAATGTGAAGTGTCATGTATAATTCAAAACTAAGTCCCCCAGGAAGAGTTCACATAATGTACATGAACTGCTGAGTGGTTTAATAAACAAGGAAACCAAAAAGGGCAGCGTTTGCTGTAGTCCAGACATCTGTTTAATGCATACAGGTATTTGCAGCCAAGTAAAAAACATGGGTTTTAACACTGAAGTGTTTCTTAGTGAGAGGAATTGATAATACCACTGTGGTTAAGCAGATTCATGCAATAGAGCTGTCGTCTTCTCTTAAAATGCAAGAAAATGTTATCAAACCTTTGAAACTTTTGGGGATTCACTTTTCCAGTCAGGGGTAGTGATACAGGAATTTCTAAACTGAACATCTGTGCTTGCTACACTCTAGCAGTATTATGGGTTGGTAACTACTGAAGCTGTTACAAATATACAACCTGGCAGCATTTTCAACCAGCACTGTAGATATCTCAGTGATATGAGAGCTTCAGTTCCTTCTCTGGTAACCCTTTTCATGAGAACCTGACACTATGGTGATTTCTAAAGCCTTGCCATTGTAATGAAAGCTTGGGTGAACCAATCTTCTCTCAAAGTTGAAAAATGTTGCCGTTGACCCATGAAAGGCACTTTGCATCATTTAGCCCAGATGCTACTTTTGTTTTTTTCACAGCTAAATCTGCAATGGGAAAAGCCACTAATGTCTATCTTCAAAGGGATAGCTGAACTGCTCCCTTTCCTTGAGGGGTCCTGCTGCCCTTTAGCATTTTGGGTAGCACCCTTGGCCAAACTAGCACCAGCTTGCATAGGCTGCATGTTCCAATCAGCAGCAGGGCTCCCTGCCTTGGGATGACTGCAGTTTCCCTGAGGCTAGAGGGAAGTCAGCTTTGTTTGTCGTTGTGTGCTCAGTTTTGTACTGTCTAATCTGCCTGACATGGGAGAACTGATTTGAAAGCTGCAAACAGTATTTCCTACTAAAATGAAGCCTGAACAAATCAGACTGAAGAGAACCTTTTATTTTTGCATGCCGTCTTTTTCCTTGTGTGTGTGTTTCATGGCTCATCCCACACACGGGGAATAAGGATATCACGGAGTGACAGATTTCAAACCTCTAGGTCAGTGCAGCCTGCTGTACTAATTGCCTAGTGACCTCCCTTTTGGATCCTTGGCAAAGCCTGTCTTTTTAGCAATCTGTGCTTCTGCTATGACCTCTGATTATGGATATTAAAAAAAAGTATTCCTTGGCTTTTCTCTTGCTTCTTGTAAATAAATAGGTATTGGTTTGCATGGCCATTATTCCCTGTGGGCTTTCTCCAACCACTTTTCAACTGAGATTAAACTGAGATGAACAGCTTTGTGGTTTGGGGCAGCCTTCAGAGTGTGGAGTAGAGTTCTTTGGTCTCCCACGGATTTTGTCCAATGGCAGTGGGTGGATTGCTTTGGAAGGCGTTCATCCTGGCTTTTTTTTAATCAAAGTTATCCAAAAATGAGAGCACTGTCTGAATGAGGCGGGTAAGGTCCATTTATTGTTGTAAAGAGCAATGCATCTGCAGAGGATGGGTATCTCATCTTTTTTGACTGTAGAAAAGAGCCTTAGGCATCCCATGTTCATAGTGATAGTTTTAATTTTTCTGGGTTTTTTTTCCTTATCTTTCTTATAACATGTAGGTTGCCATATTTTGAGGTGAAGCTCACAAACAACTGATCCACAGCAATGTCTCAAGCATTGTTTCAATTAGGCTTTTCTTAACCTCCTTTTTTTTTAAAATGTATATTTCTACTAAAGATTTTTAGGAACCACCATGATGAAGCATGTAAGTGCTACAAGCTAATAACTGAGAGAATTGTGTCAAAATAGCAGTAGAAGGGACCTTAGAAAGTCATTTAGGTTCAATAGTCATCAGTGCTCTACTATTCACAGTAAAAGCAACTGTTGCTATGGGGCACAAAGTTTTGGTTTGCATCTTTATTAACCTGAGTGCTCTTACTGACTCTGCTCTTTCTGTACTGAATTAAATGTTTTCCTCAATGCTCCAGGATTCTTTAAAAGGCCCACCTTTTATTAAGCTAGGTGTGTTTTGTTCGTAGATGGGATAAATAGTGTCTGAAATGGTTGTGCCATACTGAATTGTTGTGCATGGTATTGAATCTTGCATTGTTAGTAGCCAGATGGTGCTTTGTAGACCAAAGGGCTTGTCCTCTGCAGGAGGGAGAAAGTATCTAAAAGAATGTACTAACAGACCTGAAATCCTTCTCCATGAATACTTTGTCTGCATCTTTGTAGAAACGGTGTTAAAAAATCACCACCAAAATCCTGGATAAGAGAAAAATTTCATTCAATTTTGGGTCCCTTCTTTTGTTCTTTCTCATTTGTCTTCTGGAAGTGACTGTCTGGGTTTAAGTGTCAGAAAGAGGACTTCTATGCCAGAAATATTCTATGTGTTGACTTTTAATGTACTAATCTTTGAGACTGCCAGGCTCACCTTCCGGGGAAATGTTACATAATTGAAGTGTCACATAAAGTGTGTTGCTTTTTGACTACATTCCTTTAAAGTCTTTGGTATTTCCCTCTTTTATTTCTGAAGTTCCTTCATTTCATGTCCTAAATAACACTGACCTTGCTGAACCTTTGCCTATGAATTGCTTTGAGACTGGGTGACCACAAACACAAAGGGAAGTGAGAGATTTATTCAAACTTGACATTAATGCAAGCAAGTGGCATTTAGAGGCTTTGCCCTTAATAGTAAGAACCCCAAAACATCTACAAGAATCAGGAAACTGATGTTTAACTGCTTTAAAGCCAGAATCAGAAAAATTAGCAGGGAAGACCAAGGGTCATGACACAAGAGATTTAAACACCCAAGCACACAGACCAGCAACATTATCATTGTTAAATGTGTACATAATGCAGTAACTTTGCATTAAAAACAAAATCTATATCCAAAATCCAGGCAGCTTCCACAAGCATTCGGGAGATGCTCCCTCTGGGAAGGGGAATGGGCTCAGGGTTCCCTTCCCAGTGAGGTGGGGTGTTGGAAACATCTCAGTTCAACAGCTGCTCTTACAAGCAAAGGCTCTTAAGTATCCTCCTTACCATCTCTTAAGCAAAAAATGGAAGAAAATTCCCTGAGAGAAAGGGGGGAAAAAAAAGGAAAAAATCCTAACCTCCAACAATCCTTGTATTCTCAGATTTGTCATCTTTTGGGAATGTGTGCTCTCAGGAAATCCATGAGTTTTGCCTCTTGGTACGGGCACAGCTTTGATGGAAAGTGACCACACACTCCAGGGTTGCTGCTGCCCTTGCCTTGAGCCACTGCTGGAGTACCTGCTGAGTGCAGCTTCTTGGCAGAACTGTGCTCCATGCCTTCTGCAGGTGCAGAATGGTGCCAAAAGAGCCACAAAACCACGTGTTTGAGCCTTTTGCATTAAGTGCTGGAATAATGTCAGGGTTTTTTTTTGCAGCGCACTATTGCAAGCTTTGTTTTACATTTCCAGCTGTAAACAGCTGTGTTCTTGGAGGATCTGGTGTCTCTTCAAGTTCTGCAGGAGGACTCTGTGTGGTAGTGGCTGTTCCCAGGAAACCAGGCTAATCCCTGGGTAAGAGATAGGAGTGATGCAGTAATTGCTCATTTGAGCAGAGAACCTCCCACGGGGCAGGTAACACTGTCTTAGTTCTTGATTTCATTTCCAGCCTTTGCTTAGTAAGTGTCTCAAGAGCCTGTGAATAAAGGTAATTCAAGGAGAAATGGTCTGGAAGTGTTTGCAAAGAAAAATGCCTGAAATAAAAATTTTAGCTGATATTTTCACTGAAGATCAGTCTTACTTGCCCTGGTGTTCCAAAGAGTGGGTTTAAGAAACACAAGATTCTTTGCTCAATGTAGCATGTATCAACAGAAATACGGAGTGGTGTGTATATCCTGCATTTCCTAATGTGGTCACAGATATCTCAACTTGATTTGAATTGTGTCTTTTATTAACTAGTTTCCCATGCAAATACTGGGAAGGCTGAGAAGTAATAGATGGAAGAATAAAGATTTATTTCCCTGTATCATTCAACTGTGAAGCATACAGCTCTATGGAATTTGATAATGGTAGTGTAAAAATAATGGCATCTTTAAAGAAATACAGACCTTACATCTGAAAGGCACATCAGAGCTAAAACCCTTTTCTTCTCATGCCCACAGGATTTTGACAGTGGGAAAAGGGTTTGCTGAGCAGATGAAGAGGGATTTTTTTGATCTGCAGGCAAATGTTCTTCAATAATTATAACTGGTTTTAATTAATTATTTGGAAACAGCATCTCTGAAATGAAATTGTGGAATTGTTTTAGCCAAAGCATATATCTGGCATTGATTCATTCCCATGCTGTGTGAAGGGGTGTTTCATGAATCTGCACTTCTATTTTGCTGAAAATAACAACCTGTACAATGCTGGGACATTCTGCAGGATTTTAAGAAAACGTTTAGCTCTTATACCTGCCAGGATATTTGGGGCCCTGTTTCCTTTCTCTAAGATGTCTGTAACTTCCATACATAACCAGTAAGAATTGTTCATATCCTATGCAGGGAAAATAAGGCCTGTGAGCCAGTCTGTTAAAACCTGTTGTCTGAAGAGCAGTGTATAAATACAGACAGCTTTTTCAATAGTGGTAGATGTTCTCCCTTCCCTTCAGTAACCTTTCCACAGCTGACTTTACATCCAAAATGTCCAGCTGTGCATTGTTTTAGCCAGTGGAGGGATTTCACTTTCATTTCATTGTGGGGAGAACCAGCTTTAAGGAGAAAAGGTGTGTGACTTCTGACTGGAAGCACAGACCTTTTCTTCCTGACTAAGGTGGGAAAATAAGGTTTATATAGCATTTGCTTTTCATTTACTATAAATGCACTTTTGAGGTGTTTATATGACTGTCATAGCAAGGTGTGCATTATAAAGATGTTTAAGAGGAGCTATATATCCAAGCTCTGCATGGATTGCATAACTGTAAGGTTCCAGAGCAGAGTTGTCTCTCTGGATTGGATTAGGAAGCATTCATTCCAGTGACTTTCTCCTTGTGAAGTCAGGAAAGATAAACAGTCTGCCTCTATAGAAATATAAATATTTTTATCCAAGACATTTAGACTTTCACATGTTGTTGAAAATTGTTTTTCTTTTTTTTTCTCATCTGTAAGAAGGCCTGCATATTGAAAACATTTTCAGGCTCGATGTGTAGTTTTAGCTTAGGGTGGGTGTTTCTTGCAGAGTTTGAGGTTTGGTGAGCACTGCCAGCTATTTCTGGGTTCACATGGTTCAGTCTTCTTGTTGAAGCCTGAAAAAACACTTGTGTTTCATTTGTGGAGTTTTTCTTTTTTTTTTCTTTGCCCAGTATGTTTTTGTTTGTTCTGTTTCTTGTTTTGAATTAGGCTTTCTGCTCTTGAGCTCAAGTTGGAATTCCCCTTATGAAAGATCCATGTGTGTTTGGTGATGTGCAGCTTGTGGTGCCTCTCCAGTCTCCCTCCTGGAACCAAGGATGACTGGCTCAATAATAAACATTAGGGAATTCATTAGTGAGAGTTGTGTGTGAACAGCAGCCTCTGGTGATCTTGAACTTCCCGTCAAATAATCTCATTTCATCACTCGTGTTCCTTTAAGCTCAAAATGGAAGTGGGAGTTACAGTTGCCGCGACAAGTATTGGTGACTCTATTAAATAAACACACACACATTCTCATACACGTATGCATCCTTGCTGAAACCTTGTTTGGACTTCTGTCCATGTGGAAAGAGACACAGGAAAGTTCATATCTTGTAAAATTTTCTTTTCAGCTGAATGTGCTTGACATAAGACCAGGGAAGTTTACCATTTCTGTTCCAAAGCTTCTGAGGAGCCAGGGTGCACGACTAAAACATTGCAGAGGAATTTTTGCATTTTTCTAATCTGATCTGTTTACTAAGGATAATCCAAGTTTCAGTCAGCATGCTCCTCCCAAAAAATAATCTTTCCCTGTCTAATCACTCTCACAGTTTAAAACTCCATAATTTATTTGTTCTGATTTGAAAAGATTATCTTAATACTTTAGCTATGCACTTTCCAATGTAGACAAAGACTCTCTTATTCAGATCAAATGTGCATATACATATATGTAGATATAGATATTTATATACACATTTTATGTGTATACATATAGTCAAGTCATCTCCTGTTTCTGTTTCCAATAAAGCTCTTCAAATCCTTCAGGTCTCTCCACAGCCACAAGCATTTCCATTATTCTGTTCCTCTCCGTTCTTCTTTGCCTCTGCTCTTGGTTTCCTGTTTATAAATCCCAGGATTGTACTTCTCTTTGCCACTAGGTTACCTCTGAACTCTGCCCTGATATGGCAGATTTTATTTTGGTTGGCTATTCTGCCAGACTTTCCAGTTTTCTGTCTTTTTTTTTTTCCCCATTTTTGTTTTGTTGGTGGTTTTTTTGGTTTGGTTTGCGGGCTTTTGGGGTTTTTTTTGTCTTTTCTTTTTATATCCTGATTTGTTTGCCTATTTTGACTTCCTTGTTCCTAGAAATACCACCTTGCTTGTAGGAGCACATTAAGAAATGTGCAGGGCCACAGATGATTCCTGGCATCCCTCCCCTGCCACTCATCCTGCTTTATTGAGCTATTTTTGTAAGAAGTAGACTCTGTTGTGGAAAATGGCTGGGCTGGCTTTTCCTCAGGATCATTGATAGGTGTGTGTTGGGAGTTACAGAAAGCAAATGTAAGAACTAAAGTACCAGAAAATATTCCTTATGTTCCTCAACTCTGAGTCCTCAGAGAGTTGGATTATTCTCTCCTGCGCTTTAGTGGAGCCAGAAAGTGAGACTTGTAGACATGGGTGAGTTGGGGAAACCAGAGCTGTGCTCTCCTTACTTTTTTTATGACTTGGACGCTTTGCCTCACTCTCAGCTGATTTACCACCATTACGTCCACTCAAGAGATGATGGTGGTGTTGCAGCAGCAGAGAATAACATCCAGCCTTTTGGTGGGATTGGCCGTGGAAATTTCCAGGGATGGGGCACCCACCGCTTCCCTGGGCAGCCTGTGCTGGCTCAGCACAATCCATGGTGCCAGCCAGGTTCGTTCTTGCTGCTGCTAAAGGCTGGCATAGAGAGAGCTCAGGGGCTGTGATGGTGAAGAGAGAATCAGCTCCCACCATGCTTTTTCTGTAGGAGTCAGGGCTCAGCCTGGTTATTTAGTTAGGCTGAAGAGCAGCAAAGTTAAATCTAATTACAGTTACTACAGAGCTGATAGCTGAGTAAGTCAGAGGAATATTGTCTAACACCAAGATAGTTCATTTGAGTAAAAGAAACCCCAAACAAACCAAAAAATCTAATAAAGAAAACCCTTCACCACCCCAAATCAGTGGTTTTAGGTGGCTCGTTCTCAATTTTGTCCCAGTTGTTCTTATGTCTCTATGGTGTTATTCTGTGTTGTTTTTATCACACAAACCAACCAGTTGCTAAATTTTGTGTGTAGATAACCATGACACCATAGTTAAAAAGGAGTTTATTGCCCCCCAAACCTTTTCCCATGATGTACAGAGAGGCCTGTAATGTACTGAGAGTTGTATTTTACTCTAAAGGCTCTCATTGTTCTTAAGAATTATTCTGACCTGTTGGCATTGGTGTAGATAATTAACTATGTCAGTGTGTTTGATCGTATGGGAAAGACTTAGAAAATCAAGTAGAATATAAATATTTTCTTTTTTATTAGGCATTTGAAGTACTGCTTACTCTAAGGGATTGTAGGGACAGCTGGAAAATTGTGAAGCTGACAGTGTTAGAGACTAATAAAATAAAATTTGATTTCCTGACAAAGGAGGTGAATTTTATTACCAACACCATATACCCTTGCCCTGATTTTTGTCTGATTAATGCTGATTTTACTTTTTTATTTCAGTGTATGGAACAAGTCCCCAGTTTTAATCAGCTTTTAACCATAATGCCTCAAAATGAAGGCCAAAATTGAACAGCACTGTCCTATCCTCAAAATGGAAAGTTTCCCTAACAAGGTTCTTGAGCAAACAAGATTTATCCAGCAAAACCCGAAAGAGTCTTTGTTATTTGTGTTTGTGTCTGAGGTAAAATGAGCTAAGGCAGGGCCCCTGTTGCTGGACCCACAGGGGAGTGTGGAATGGCTGAGTAAGGCAGGGATCACTCAGCTTGGAAAAGAGAGGGCTAATGGCACATGTTGTAGAGGTCTAGAAAACTCTCATACAAATCTCATGGCACTGAGGGATGTTCAGCAGTGTTGGAGGGTTTGGAAGTGTGCCGGTGATATGCTGCTCAGCTTTGGCTTATTTCACTCTGCTGATGTGTTCTTCACCCTCTACCTGAGATGTGACTTATTTATCCTTTTGTTTTCTTTTTTACCATTTTTTTTCCATCTTTTCTCTCTTTTTGCTCCATTTTAATTCATTGTTTATGCCACAGACTGCTAAAAGCAGTTTTTGTGCTTCTGGGGAAGTTTTCCTTGAGTGAGGAAAGAGGAAATTCCCTGAAGCAATTTTATGAAATTTCTGGATTGTTGTTCTGAGTCTGTTTCTTGTCCAGCTAATTCAGGGTCACTTGAACTGGAGTACGCCCAGCAGTGTTGCCTAAAGCCACAGCAGATGTGCCATGCTATTTCCTAGCTCTTTACACTTTCAGTCTGTGCTTTTTGAACCACAAACCACTCCAGCCCACGCAGAGCCATCCGAGCTGTGTGTGGCTTCCACCAGAGTTGTCTGAATCTCTTGGTCTGGGCATTCTCATTCACCTTCTCTGGAAGAGAAAAACACATGCCCTGTGAGGCTGCTCTGGCTGGCAGGCTTGATGGTGCAGGAGGAAGTTGTGCATAGTCCTGCCCCTCTGAGCAGGAGGCAGCATCCCTTATTCCCTCATCTCTAGCCTGCAGCCCATGGTGTCCCATCCTTGAGTCACTGGGGGGATTGTAGGGAAGCCAGGGCAGACCTGAGATGTTCCTGCACAATAATTGGAGTGCTGAGGTGGCTCTGCTGCCTGGTGGGGTGACCTGCTGTACCTAGGAGGTGCTGGGAGAGCCCTCACCTGGGAGAGCCTGCAGGTGCCACAGCACCTTTGACACTGGTTGGGCTTGCACTGGGAGCTGATACAGTTCCAGTCTTTGAACCAGGGATTGGAACTCAGGCATTTCTGTTGAAATTATATTTTTGCACGCACGCCTTCTCTTTTTTCCTGTTTTAATGGCTTGGAAATTTCCTAATGATTCTCCAGGGGCAAGTGTTGTTTATTTAGCATATGTCACTAATATTTTTTCACACTTTCTCTCATGTTATGAATCAGTGGGCAGGATTGGTCATTACATGAAAAGAACCACCAATTCTGTGTCTAAAGTTTAGATTAAAAGCTTTGTTGTAATGCATGTAGTAATAACGATTAATCTTCATAATAATGGCAGCATTTTTTTATGTGTAGAGAATATATATTTACACCCTTCTAAGAGCACCAGGCATGTTAACTGGTTTGTGTTTGCCTTGTACTCTACCCTGACTACGTAAAATGCTATTTAAGGCATATTTTCTTTTGGCACAATTCCACTGAAAATAGCAAAGCAGCTTCTGCTTTAGACAGTGGGTGTGTTTTGCCAGAACTCTGAAAAGGTTGTATTTTGCTAATAAATTATCCTGTAGTGTATTCAGTGTATTTTGGTCTGAGTTGGAGCATAGCTGAGCTGTAAAGCCTGCATGAAGGAGTCTGGTATATGGCCCCTGGTATATAAAAAAACCCATAAGCATCCCACTGCAAGTTCCAACACAGAAAACAAGAGGCATATGCCATTAGCAGTGTATATATGGTTTAGAAACCGAGGAAAAATTCTAGGGAGGTCTTCAGTACAAAGGCTTAGCAATTATAATGAAGTACTATCCTGGTTAAGATAACAGTGTCTCGACAATTTGTGCCTGAGGTTGGGCTGGGATCTAAGAAAACCTCTTGAAGAACAGCCTGTTTTCTGTAATTAAGTATGAATAAGTATCACTACATTGGTTCATTAGCATTGGTTAGTTCAGCAGACTGATGAGCTGACACTGTAGGAAAGAAGGCCAGGAAAAGTGCAGCTATCATGCTGAATTTGGTTTTGTGAGCTTTGTAGCTGTTTACTTCTTTTCCCTTTGCTGCAGCTGCTGCATAAAATTTAGAGAAAGTCAATATATTCTGAGCTCTTACAGGCTTGGCAAGATCTGCATTGATTACAAAAGCATGAACAGAAATTTCTTTGTCCCTAAGCTGTCTGAAGCTGCTTTTCACAGGAAAGATCACAGTCAGAATCATCTTGCCTCTCCTGGATTTAGCATCAAAAGAAATGAACCGAGAATAGCTCTGCTGGAGGTTGTTGTTGTCCAATTCGGACAGAATAGCAAACTTTTATATCCCTTACTTAAATACTGTAGTCAGTCATTTACATCAGAACATCTTTTTTTTCTGTTACTGAATTATCACAGTAGATACTTGCACTTCAGCAATGGAAGTGTTTCATAGCAATAAGATTGTCTAAGGAAAAGCAATAGTTTGCGTAAAAGAATTTCCTAATTTCCTTCTTTTGCAAATGGGAAAAGTGCTGTAGGGAAAAGGTGTCACTGCTCTCTCCATGGTTGTTGCATTTGCCTTTTAAAGGAAAGCTGATTTATAGTTAAATGTTTTGGAAGATGGGCAAAGGACCAAGGCGAGTGCTAGCAGTGCCAAGGAGAAGTGGGAAATTAGTGAGAGGGTAAGTTGAAGGAAATCTCTGTTTTATAAGAGACAAGGAAAACAAATTGGAAATATGGGTGGGAGGAGACGAAAACACCTACATCATTGCAAAGCAAGGGCTCTAGAGTAAGAAAAGAAAAAAATATTATATGGTGAAATCTTGTCTTCTGATAACTTCAGTAGCTTGATGTCCACAAAAACGGGACTACGTGCTGCTAGGCTGTGGAAATTGTTTAAATCAAGAGACATCACATTGCAGAGCTAATTAGAAGCAGTTTTGAATTACATGACAAGTTCCAGAGATAATTCAGCAAAATATGACCTGATGTTACAGCCCTGTATCAGCCAGGGCACAGAATTAAAAACAACAACATGGATGCTTTGAACACCCAGGGTCCTGTGTTTTAACTCCTTATGTTCTCATGTGAGGCCCTTCCCATTTTATTTGGAACCTTTTTGGCTTAAGAGTCTTAGGTGAGGAGTCTCACTGGATCACTTTGGACAAGCTGATCTGTAGCTGCCCATATCTGTTATGAAACCTCATTAGAAATTGGTGTCCTTTCTAGTCCTCTGGCATGGAGGCAGTTTATGTAAGAGATTATAGATGACAGTCTGTAGCCATTCACCTGTGACACATGATGTGTTGACTGTGTATCACTGCCACTTACTGTATATTGCTCTTCTCCTGCCAACCTTTTTTCCTGTAGTTTCACTTATTAATACTTCAATTTGAGACCAATGCCTTGAATGCCCAGTAGGGAAAGGTCCCTGCAGGGAGCAGTCCTTTTACCCACTTTGATTTCTTATCAGTAATGTAATGTTTCCCCGTTTGCCTACATAAGTGTCTAGGATGTGGTTTAAACAATATTGTGCTTCTTCTTCCCCAAACTGGGGGAAGCTCAGAAATCAGGTTTTTGAAAGTATTGCTTTGATTTCCAAATGTACTTTTTGAGTTCACAAAAACATAATGTAAGGCTAAGTTGTTGGGTTTTTCTAAGGGGAAAAACAGGTAGCAGCTGTTATTCTGATGAATTTATAATTGCACCATACAGAATAGAAGAGCTGAGACTGAGCTCTCAGTGGGTGCTCTTAAAAGACTTGGAACCCTTGTTGCAATTATGAAGATAGGAGTTCAAGGGCACGTTTTGCAGCTGTGATAGTAGCTCAAGGCCAGCTTGGATGGGGCCCTGAGCAACCTGATCTAATGAATGGCATCCCTGCCCATGTCAGGGAAGTTGGAACTATTTGATCTTTAAGAACCCTTCCCACCCAAACTTTTCTATGATTCTGTGATATTAGGGCAATTTACATGGCATCCTCATTAACATATATACCATTCCTCATGTAACTATATTGGAAAGAAACCAAATATAAAGCAATGCCCTTTTTAAAGAGAGCAAGATCTGCAACAGAAGGGTGTATCTTCTGATGGCCAAACAGACCATTCTTGGCTATAGCTTAGACAGTCACCACAGCACCATCACCATGGAGTCCTCTTCATTCTCTTCAGCAGTAGCTTTTCAGCTGAGTTGCTGTTCTGGAGAGAAAAAAATGGCGTTTTTTAACAACTGTCTGATCTTTGCTCCAAATTTGCTTTAAAATGTTACTCATCATCCAGACCATAGTGTAGGATCCGTTCACAGGGCTGTAGGCAGCAGCACAAGCTGTGGCAGGAGAGCTCTGTGCTTGGCAGCACAGTGAGTCCTTTTGCAGAGGGAGCACTGCTGAGCTCCCAGGGAGCACCAACACCACCAGCACCAAATTTCCTGACACTGCCTGGGGCTGGCACAGACTGCATGCTGAGCCTGGCTGGGATGTGGAATTGGTTAGGTTTGTGTCTGTTTTGCTTCCTTGCAGTAGCTGCTGGTTACTGAAATGGATTCCTAAAAACGAAATCATCTCTTCAAGAACTAAGGAAGAGTTGCTTAGGCTCTTGCACCTTCCCGTAAGCTTTCTGTTCCTGGGCTCTGAGCCAAATTGAACACTGTCAGGGCAATTTCTGAACTCCAAAATACTGTTTGGATTTTCACTTACAAAATCTGTAAGTGCACTTCACTGCTTGATTTTGATCTACAATATAAGACAATTCTTCAGTGATATCTTGGAGAAAAGACTCTATATGCCTCCCAAATTGAAATTCTATTCAAATAGTTCAATTAACTTCTCTGACTGACTTCTAGCTGTTGCCAAGCATGATGAATTAAACTGCCTATTCTAAAATGTGTCAAAGACCACATTTTAGAGCCTCCATCAAAAACTGACAAAGGATTAAAGGAGCAGCCCCACCACTGCTGGGCCTGACTGCTAATAAGGAGAAGAGAGGATTGTGCTCAGTGTCACCTCTGAAGCTCCCAGAGCAAAATCAAGGAATATCACAGGTTTGCAAGCACAGCCTGCAGCCAAGGTGTAGCATTTATGTACATCTTCTGGAGATGTAAAACCTGTTCATTTCTCCCACAGAAGCCACTGTTACTGCTCTAAAGTCTTTCATTTCCTGTGTCACTAGTGAATAGATGGTTACCCTTGAAGTTTGCAGGTTTTGCATGAAAGCATACCTGCTGAAATGTATTTCCATAGCCAAGGACTGCATGGAGAAGGGTGGGTTTGGAGAGGGTCTTCTGGATCTTTTTCCAAAGCATGCATTTTCTCCACCCTCTCCATCCAGAACTATTCAATAAGGCAGATACACTTCAGCAAGTTAAAATGACTTAAATCACCCCAAATGCCTGTTATTTCTACCTTACTTGTTTGGTTATTGACTCATTAGAAGAGAACACTGATATGCTAAATGTATCCTTAGCCAAAAAAAAAGAAGAAAAATAAAACCCATTCACTGCAGTCTGAATACCTTTGATTTATGAATCTCTGATTCATCCTGACAGCTACTTAAAAATTCATGTCAAACTCTGCATTAATGTTGGCCAGAAAAAGAAAAGAAATGTGTTAGGGAACAAGAGTGTCACAAAATGCAGTTCCCACTGTGGGTGTGTTTAATGAAAGGCAGTGGTAGCATTTAACTTGCCAGGGAAGCATCAGTACATGTTACTAGATCCTTTCTCTTTTTTTAGATCTGTTGAACAAATGTGTCCTTGGGCATAAAAATGCACCTCTGACACTGATGTCTCATTACGTTATTTCCCTTCTTTAATTTGCATACTTTTTATGTATGTTGGACCTTATGTGAGTCTGAGATAACACAAGTATTTTGTTTAAAAAGGGAGAAAAGAGAAATAAATTGCTTTTTCTTTTATTTTCTTCCTAATATGAACATATTTGAGATTAAAAACATAGCCTGATGACATGATTGGTAAACAGTATTCTCTATAATGTCTTGGAGAAATTATCATAAACTCAGTAAAACATTAAAAAAAACCTGATTATTTATTTGTCACTGCTTTGGTTATTTTTTCCAACAATGCTTCATTACAAGAAAATAACCAGGTAGCCTGAAATTTTAATATATTAAGAGTTTGAATAAATAATAGCAGCTGCTTTCCTCTTGGAATAACAGTGTCTTCTACTTTGCATTTTGAAACAGTTTTATTTAGTGTATGTTCATGGCAATTTGCTTAGTGTACTGTGTCCAGAAATATATTAAAGCTATGTTAAACATAATAAACTATAATTTAATTAAACATAATTAAACACATTGTTAAAGTTTTTAAAGACCTACAAGATTTAAGATAATTAAATAGTTAAGATACTACCTGTATTTTCTGCTGGAAATGGGTTTGTCTGTATCTGCATTTTTATAGGCTTCCAGGTGAATATCCATGCAGTGGCCTAGGTTGTACTGATGATGCTGTTAAAGGTCAATACTGGATAAGACAGTTGGACAGAGGGGTGGCTTTTGAGGCTAGTTGATTAAATTCAGTATTTTTGGCTGTGGAATTTTTCACTGTGGGTTCTTTTTGCCTATGCACGAGATTAGTGCTTTGGTTTTCCCGTAGAATGAATTTAAAAATTTTCTTTTTTTTTTTTAAAGACAGGGAAAAGAACAGAGGAAGCCATGTGGACAGTAAGCCCTGCTCCAGACATTTTTTCTTTTTGACCGCAGGAAAATTACTGGCATGGCACCAATGCCCTTCTCAGCCACTTTGAGACTTGGCAAATCCTCCCTAGGCCATTAGGGTAATGTTTGCATTAGCCTTTTGTAATAAATAGGTATCAGAAGAGTTGCAAGGCTAGATTTATCTTGACTGCTGATGGTGGACTCTTGGTAGAAAAAAATAAAGGGAAATAGCTGAAAAACAATAATGCTTTATAGAAGAGTATCAGCAGGAAGGTTAAGTTTCCAATAATGGATATCTAAAACTCCTGACTCTGCCAAACTGTTGATCCCCTCTATTCTGACTGACCTGTTCATCATCAGGGAAGCGTTATGATGGAAAGCCTCATGAGAGGAAAAGGGGTGCTGTTTGCATCCCTTGGGGTTCAGTTCCCAGCTTCATAGCAGGTTTCTGTGAGCACAGCAGCCTGCCACGGCTGTTTCAGTACCTCCAGTGGATCCAGGCACCCAGCAGAATTTTATAAAGTTCCCACCACAGTTGGTGTTTTCTGCTGAACACCACCCCCCTGGGTATATCCAAAGTCCTGCCAAATCACCTCATGGCCTTCAGCATCCAAAGGCATTGAAAAACCTGGTTTATACCTCCCAGGGGTTTTTAGTGAAGAAATGTCTGAGCTGGACTTTGAAGACCGGGGTACAGTGCTGCACTGCTGAAGCTCACGTTGGATACTGGCTTGGAGGGAGAGGATTACTGTTGAAAATGCAAGTCACCCTCCCACACCTTGATTTGTGGCCAAATGATCCCTGCCCATGAATCTCTGTGAATGTCCCTATGAACACAGTGCTTTCTGCTCCTGCCACAGCCAAAATACAGTTAGCCATGGGATTAACAACCTGTCAGCCGATTTCCTGGGATTTCATCTGAAATTGAGGCCCCACCCCCGCATAGCTCTTTGAGTTCAGACAACCCCCAGTTTGTACCTTTCTAAATGCCAGTTTGTGATCATTTCATTTGCTGTTGTTCCTAGCATGTTTTTACATTACAGCACACCCCGTCTGTCCTTAGCCACTTTGAACAATTTGCTATTGCAAAGCATAGTTTAGGTGTAAAAATAGCCTACATGCTTGTTTCATGAAGTGAAAGAACAGACTATCCCTAATGTTAAACTGTAAAGCAGTGAGAGTTTATTTGTGAGGCCATAAAAGGCATTTAACCACCTGACAAATCCCAGACAATTTCAGACCATATATTTCATGTACACAGGGGACATAAAATTGAAAAGAAAATAGTTTCAGCAATGTGTGATGCAAGTAACATCAAACAGTGCTGTACAGAAAGGAAAACTGGCATGGAGTTGAGGATAGCTAGATCACTGGAGGGCCCAGTTCACAGGGTCATGACAGAAGGCTTGGCAGGACTGTAGGAAGTCCCTACTTCATCCCATTAGTGGGATTTTGCTGCCTCAGCTGTGCTGACTTGCATGGCCCTGCTGCACGCTGTGTCAGGGGCTGATCTGGGCTGCAAAGGCAATTTTATGTGGAATTAAACAGTGCTCTTGACTTTAAACTTGTATCAGTTGGAGATTCAAGCTCCCAGCAAAGAGTCCCAAGTTTCTGTATGGGTTTGGGCCGTGGGGAGCCACTGGGAACACGCTGAGCTGCTCTTTGGTTGCCAGCCTGGTGCAAGAGCAGTGATGCTTTGGCACATTCCGGTTGTGAAACCATGTGGGAATCTGTGACTGAAAGTGTTCCTGAGCTGAATGCAGAGTTAGGAGGGGCTTCTCTGACAGACTCATGACCCTGCAAAACAGACTGTGATAAATGTACATGGAGTGTTGGATGTGGTGTGCCTCCCTTTCTGCAGTGTTCACAGCAATATCATCCAGATAAGCCTCAGTAATGCTGGAAATCTGTGTTTACATCAACCCATGGAGCACATTTTACGTATCTCACCAAGATTAGGATGTAGAAACACACTCTGTAACTGGTTTCAGTTGAAACCTTCACCAGATCCATCTGGCTTCCCTCTTGGTAAGCAGGAGGGAGGAGCAGAAGACAGCACAGCTTTCTTGTTACTGTTTTGCCAAAGCTGGACAAATCAGAGAGCTGGGCAATTACCAACTGGAGGAAGTTCAACAAGTGAGGGGCCACATTCTGCACCTGGGATGGGGCGCACCTGGGATGGGGCGCCCCTGGCTGTAGAGACAGAGGGGAATGAATGAGAGGCTGGAGAGCAGCGCTGGGCAAAGGGCCCTGGGGCTCCTGCTCCATGGAAAGTTGGTGTGAGCCAGCAGTGCCCTGGCAGCCAGGAGGGCCAACCCTGTCCTGGGGGGCAGCAGGGACAGCACGGCCAGGGGGCAAGGGAGGGGATTGTCCCCTCTGCTCTGCCCTGGGGCGGCCTCACCTCCAGGGCTGGGGCAGTTTGGGTGCCACAATGTAAAAAAGACATGAAACCATCAGAGAGGACCCAAAGGAGGGCAGTGGGGATGGTGAAGGGCCTTGAAGGGAAGCTGTGTGAGGAGTGGCTGAGGTCACTTGGTTTGTCCAGCCTGGAGGAGACTGAGGGGAGATCTCAGTGTGGTTATAACTTGACGAGGAAGAGAAGCGGAGGCATGGGCACTGATCCCTTCTCTCCAGTGAGCAGTGGTGGGACCCAAAGAAATGGCTTGAAGTTGTGTCAGGGGAGATTCAGGCTGGATATTAAGAAAAGATTTTTCACCCAAAGGGTGGTTGGGCACTGGAACAGTCTCCCCAGGGAAGTGGTTACAGAACCAAGTCTTACAGAGTTCAAGAAGCATTTGAACACAAGTTCTCAGGCATGTGGTGGAATTCTTTGGATGTCCTGTGCAGGGCTGGGAGTTGGACTTGGGTGATCTTTGTGAGTCCCTTCCAACTCAGGATACTCTGCGATTCTATAATTGCCTTTTGGTGATCACTCATTTTACTTAGGGTTCCTTTTCTCTCTCTGTCTGATAGGCTTAGAAGATGTTGTAGCAATAATGATCCCTGAACCCAAAGGAAAAGAGATAGTGAGCCTCCTGCAGAGGAACATCACTGTGATGATGTACATAACCATCGGGACACGCAACCTGCAGAAGTACGTCAGCCGAACCTCGGTGGTGTTCGTCTCCATCTCCTTCATTGTGCTGATGATCATCTCCTTGGCATGGCTGGTCTTCTACTACATCCAGAGGTTCCGCTACGCCAATGCCAGAGACAGAAATCAGGTGAGCAGGGCTGGAGTAACTGTTGGTGTTTCCAAAAAAATCACCACGGGATTTATTGCAGAAGTAAAAGAAATTGTCAATGTGTAGTAAAAATAGGAAACCAAAAGAAAACCCAAGAAATTGAAAAGAATAGGAATATAAAAATGACTGTGGCTGGGAAAAGCCAAGGCTTCTGTCAATATAGATGGCATTTAGGAAAAAAATAAATTAATAGCGTATGTATATTATGGGGGTTTTTTTCCTTATGCGAAACATAAAAAAATAGACAGGTGATATTTATTTGTGAAAAGATTGTTTTGGTACATATAGCAAAATGTCATAGCAGTAACTAAGGATCCTTGAGATCAAAATGCTGACTAAAACACAATGAGGTGTGTGTGTGAAGCAATGGTTCATGATAAGTAAAGAAAGGGGAAAAAAAATATTCTCACTTTAATGCTTCCTTAGAAGGGTCTTGGGCTAGAGAGACAAACATATCCCTCTTCATTTGACAATGATCACTGAACAGAGCTGTAGTGATAGCCACCAGTGTTATTAAACCATTGCTATGGGTTTTGGAATCTTGTCCAAACCCCTTGAAAGAGATAAAAAGCCTATAGAACTGGAGAGGAGTCAGCAGCAGTGGTTTTATAAAGCACTGTCCATCTTTATGGTAGTTCAGCAGTGAATAATAATAGCAACAGTAATAATAAATTTAATATTTTCTTGTCCTGATGCAACTGTCTCAGCAGAACTGGGAAGCTGAGACTTCCACATTTCATTCTAACGGTACAGTACAAAATGTTATCAACGTATGAAATCTGAAGAGAACCATTTTACTGCAGGAAAAAAATGCACTGTAATTCAGAGAGGTTTCTGAACCCTCAATAAATTACTGTCAGGGCTGGGAGGGTTGCCTTGCCCATTCTGTAGAAAAGGTGAAACTCAGAGTATGAATAATTATCTTGTAGAGAAAAGCATTGCTACACACTCTGTAACAAATATTTGACATGTAGGAATCCCTCGCCTTCCCCCATTGAAATTCAGGCATCCTCTGAGATAGAGAGCAGCTGCTCTGTATTTACAGACAGAGAGAATATATTTTCCTTTTAAATATACAGTCTGAAATTTTGGATAGCAAGAATGAGACTATCCCAGCTGGAATTTGAACATCATTGGCAGCAGATTCGCTGTGACTGCAATGGCTGTGATAATTTTTAGATGCTTTGTCTGCAAAAGCACATGCGTGCCTAATTTGTGTGAGTAAGTGTGCTTTCAATCAACTAATTATACAGGCAGCTTGGCAGGGTAAATAAACGTACATAAACATGAAACCCAGCGAAATAAGAAGCTCATTCAGGTGATATGTTATACTTTGAAACCGATGTGTTTATATGTTCAAACATATTTACTTTTCAGTATTTTCTTTCCAAAGTTTGAATGAGACCAACATCTACACGAGCAATTGTCCTATGGAGGAATTTTAATAACTTGTTTATTATACTAGTTCTGTTCTTCAGAAAAATTAGAAAGCATGCCTCCTAAGTAATTACATATTAATTATTCGGGGGGGAAAACCTGGGCAATAATAAGGGGCAACCTAGAAAGTCTTCATGCACTTTTCTTCATACAATTTTTTGTGACATATAATCTCTTTGTTAGCTCTTTTCATATGAGAAATGGTAGCAATATACAAACAAAACACTATAATTTGTGTTAATGGGTTCCTGCAGGTTTTTAGTTTTGTTTCTTTTAGTCCTGGCTATAGAATATAATGAGGTAGGTAGTTCAGAAGGGCTCAGCTTGCTCTTGCCCTTCTCATGAGTGTTCCTTTCTGTTTTCCATCAAGTTCTGGGTTTCTTTTTCTTTGACACGTTTTCTTGTAGCCCAAGAATGGGATCACAAATTTTTGATTGAAATCATAGTTCCTTTTGTCAAGCCTCATGAACACTTTTGTCCAGTCCTTCTCTATCTGGTGACTCTCCTTTCCAGGCCTGCTTCCCTTCTTTCATTGTTTCTGAGCAAGCAGTAAATCCAAAACAAACTGATTTAGTTACCATCAAGAAAGCAATGAGTCCAGCTATTGAGGGAGGCAGCTAGAAAGACTGAAAAATCTCCTGGAATCATTTCCTGTGACTCCACAGTGAGATGAAATCTGGACGTAGTCCATCTACATCTTCAGCCACCACTCTTCCTCATCATGTGTGCAAAATCTAAGTTCACGTGCCAGAAGGAAGACACAGCTTGCTCCAATTAGGTGCCTGATTTTGATGAGTGGAGAATCAGGATTTCAAAGATTCTTGCTGAATGCCAGGGCCTATTCATCCCAACTTGGCTGGGAATTAATGCAGTAAAGCACAAACTGTCTTCCACTATGGGCTTGTGCACCTACAGCTGGGGTGTCAGCTACGAACATGGTGAGGTATCAATTTTTATTTTAATACATTTAATTTTTAAGAGTACCTCTAGCACAGACAACTGTACATTACATATGGAAGTAGAAGATAGGTAGTAATATTCACATGATCGAACCTTTTTTCCCACCTAACAAGATGTCCAGGAAGTAGGTGGTTGCCCTGATGATGAATCCTTTTGACATTGAAGAGGGTAAATTTGTGTAAGAAAATCTGTTTCCTCAGCAGCTTTTTCCTGGAGGGCTCCTGAAGATGAGAGAGTTGAGAGAGTTTATAAAAGGCTGTGGAAATTGTTTAAATCAAGAAACATCACATTGCAGAGCTAATTAGAAGCAGTTTTGAATTACATGACAAGTTCCAGAGATAATTCAGCAAAATATGACCTGATGTTACAGCCCTGTAACAGCCAGGACACAGACTTAAAAACAACAACAACAACCCAACCCTGTCAATGTGTCAGATTTCATATTTCACCAGTACTGGCAGATTTCTCTTTTTATTGTTTGTGAGATGGGAAAATGAAGAGGGGATGATGTTTCAGTGCCAGACTTGTTTACAACATTTCTTCCATGTCCCTTCTTTTCCACTGACTTCCTCTTCACAGGAAGTTTTGTAGAAAGTCATTTTGAAACTGGTTGGGCTCCTTAAGTTTTGCAGGATAGTGAAAGCCAAAGCAGGTAGTGATTGCACTGCAGTTGAGGAGGATCTTGTGTGTCCTGGGTTAATCTTTAGTATGTGACTATCAGCATGTGGAGCATTTATCTGAGAGGGAAAACTGGTGGCTGTGGCTTGGAATGAGAGTTTTGGGCCACAGAATAGGGATGTCAATCTTTGAAGCAGTTTGGGAAGATGCTTCCCATGATGGAGTGTGCAAACTTTGTGGATAGATGTGTCTGATACCTCATGCTGGTGGTGCATCTCATTCTGCACAAGGCACAAGGTGATCTCCCTGCAAAGGTGATAGTTTAGGAAGGCCATTAAAGGAGAAGCACTTAGTGTAACTTCTCTTCCACAGCATGTACAGTCATTTACTTTCTCAGGAACGCAGAAGTGGTGCTTTCCATGCGACTGTCCTTCCTTTTTAATGAGCATTGCCATCTCCTCGAGACCACCACATCTGATATGCTTAACTCCTTCCAGTCCAGTACTGAATGTTGCAGCCTCGCTAATGAGATTATGAGATTTATGACTGTAAATCTCTAAGCCTCACTTTAAACCCTTAAACTGCTGTAATGCCTCTTATCTTTTAGGAAAAATCATTGGTTATTGATAGCATGCCTTGCATTCAAATGGGAGAATCCTTTGAAAGTATGACTTTAGTCCAAGAAATTCCTGTTCTTTCGAAAACTAAATTATTCTCATTTACATGTGAGTTATGAATTTATCTATTTATGATAGATAAGAGAAAGCAAACATGAAAGCAAGCAGATCAAAGATGTACATGAGTTTTTAATCTTGTCCTTTCCCCTTCAAGAACGTGCAAAAAAGAACTGAGACATTTCATTCATTGAAGTAATAATAATGATAAAAAGGAATCACAAGCACTTTCTGAAGCATGACATAATGGCTCTTGTCTTGCTGTATGTTATCAGTCTGTCTTTGATTTACATTCAAGAACCAAACAGCTGACAAGAAATGTTTCCAACTCTCATTTGATTCTTTTATTTAAGGGAGACTGTGAGAAAAACGGACTACAGCAAGAGATGTTGAACAACTACAAGATACTCCTTCACATGCAATAATTAAGTTGCTGGAAAGCTCATGTGTAAATCTCCTGATAGCCAACATAATTTTCACCTCTTTAGCCAGATCTGAAATTGCACTCTGCTTTCAATATTGCATGTATTTTATCAGCCCTTCCAATCCAGTAATCCTACTCTCTAAATTTAATCTGGTGATTTTAATTGAATCTGAAGACCAAAGTGGTAATTTACTGGTCATATCTGTGTGGTGATTTGGTCTCAACTTATAAACTGCCTCGAGCTTCCTTTTGTTTTTGGCCTCATGCTCTCACCCCCTCCAGCTGGAAACCCTTGCTGCTGACAGGCCCCTCTGAGCTCTGGCACAGGAGTTTCCAGCTCAGAAAGTTGAATGTCTTCTGAGTCACCAAAGGCCCTAAGTCTCTCCTCTCTAACAACACGTGGCTGGAAATGTGGTTGGGGAGAGGAGGTAAAGAGAAGATTTCAAGTCATTTATTGGTGGCAAATTGGAATATGCTGCATCACGAACTGTTATGAAGAAGACATTGGAGTTGCTGCATGAAACCGTGTGAGAGAGGCACAGAAAAAATGGGGAGTGCCCAAAAGAACGTCACCAGAATGGTCTGGGGGCAGAAGCACATGGCATCTGAGGAGGGCAGAAGCACATGGCATCTGAGGAGGGCAGAAGGGAGCAGACTAAGCTGGGTGGGGAGCGGAGGGGGAGGAGGAAGGGCTCTGCTTCCAGCTGCAAAAAGGATGGTCAGAGAGGAGTCAGAATCAGCCTCTTCCTGGAAGTGCACAGGGTAATGGTCACAAATTACCAGCAAGGGAAATTCCATTAGTATGTTTAGAGAAGAAAAAAGACTGAGATTGGTTAAGCACTGAAACAAATTATCCACGGAGGTTGTGAAATCTCCTTTCCTGGAGATATTCAAAACTTGACTAATGCAGCTCTGACTTTGAAGTTGACCCAGCCTTGAGCAGGGGGTGGGAGTACATGACCTCCCAAAGACTTTTCCAGCCTGGGAGTCTGTCTCCAGACTGCCTTGTTGCTGGATTAGCACAAGTGAGCAGCCAAGTCCTTGGAGCACTGATACAGGGGTGAGCTTGTAGCACAGGGTGCCCAGCAGCGATTGTGTGAGCAGTCCCACAACATTCCCAGCCTCTTGCAAGGAGCAGATATGTCCATCTTCAGTGTCTGAGGACAGGGTGTTTTGTGTCAGGCTGTTATTGGATACTTTAATCCTGGTGGCTGTGACTCTGCCAGCGCAGTAACAGTGTTTTGGAAATAGGGGAGAGCAGTCAGAAACATGACGTGGTAATCACTTCATGGTCCACTGGAGGGAATGATGGAAAGGCAAAGAATGAGCAAATGGTTGTGTATGGACAGGATGTTACTTCAGGACTATATAGTGCTGTAAGAAACTGCAGGTGCTTCCACCTCATATTTATAGAGTAGGCAACTCTGTATTGCAGGAAAACAGCCGGGAGAGATTATTCAGAGTTTTTGTGGTTAAAAAATGAACAGCTCACTTTCAGAAGTTGTATCCTGCTGAAGATCACGAACTAGTTATGGAACAATGTAAGACTAAAGTTCAGCATTCACTCTGCTAACTGCCCAGTATTTTTTTTTTAACAAGTGTCATTAAAAAAAGAGAGGGAAGAAGTAGGATACCCAAATAATGGACTTGTTACCTATATTGGTATGCACTGCTGCAGTGCAGCACACCTACTGTGCCCTTACTATGAATTATAATGTTTATATTTATACATGATCCTGTTCCATGTGCTTAAAATTATTAAGAAGCCTAGGGAGAAAAAGTTTTGATTTCTGCACACAGAGATGCTCTTTGCTTAAGAGCAAATTTTGTATTGCAGCGCCGGCTTGGAGATGCTGCGAAGAAAGCAATCAGCAAGCTGCAAGTCAGGACCATCAGGAAAGGTGACAAGGTAATTTTTCAAAATGCTTGTTACTTAATGAAACTCTGTGCTGAGGATTCCTTCAGACCTCTGGAACAATGAGGCAGAACAGCAATGCCAATTGCTTATTTAGCCACTGTGTCCTTGAGGTGGGGTAGGAGTGCTGGTAAGAGAGTTACGGATGGAATGGGGTGGGGAGAGAGGGTGATTTGGTTAAAAACACAGAAAATTCTGAAAGTTAAAACATGCTAACTGAATCTGCATGCTTCCCAGTGCAAGCTTCCAGCTGGAAGCATGTCAGAAAATCTAACTTGCTGGTTTTGAAGTGCATTACTGGATTTGCAATCTGCCTCAGTGATTGTTTCGCTTTGTCACATAGGCTCTTCTATAAAGAGATTAGCTAACCAAATAAAAAATGAATATTATTAATATTCTCTTTCCTGTAGGAGACTGAGCCAGACTTTGATAACTGTGCTGTTTGTATCGAAGGCTACAAGCCCAATGATGTTGTCAGGATATTGCCTTGCAGGTAAATTGAATAATCTCTACTTCCAGACAGTCCCTGCTCTCAGTTTCACACTGATGAGATTACCTGAGAACTGGGGGAGGGAAGGGTGAGTTTATTATTTTGGCCTATTCAAAATCTCTTGGTAAAGATATCTGAAATGCCTTTTTATTGAACATAAAGTGAAACTAGTGTTGATGGTGGTGAGACCCTGACAGTCTAGTATGGTAGTCAGAACTTTTGTCTGACCTGGGCCTATAACAAGGTCTTCAGTAAGATTTTTAAACTGAAGTTTTGATTCATCTGTTTTCCACACTGTTTTTTTTTTTTTAAATTAGAATAAATGCCTTGGGAAAATTTGCCTCTGACTTGAAGGTGAGCCCTTCCCATGGCAGCCAGGGATAGAGCAGGCTCCTGCTCCCCATTGGGCTACTGCTTTTGCTGTCCTGGGCCTGAGAAAAGGAGGAGTTTTGTCAAAAAAAAATCCCCAGCCATGGAAAGAGAGGTGCCTAGTAAAAACATGCCCTGCGCAGCACATGCACCCACAGTGGTGTGACACAGGAGTGCAGCCCCTTGCCACCCCTAACAGCTGTGTTCATCTTGGTGCTATTGTATTGTCATGTGCCAACTGTTACCTAATGGAGCATTTCTCTAAAGAAATCAATTTCTTGGGCAATTTCCTATAGGATCAGTTGCCCCTAGGAGAGCAACAGCAAGTGTTTGATTTCCCTAGAAATACAGATGTGAAGTGCTGCACATATAGAGCTGAGATTTTATTTTTTCAATAGAATGTCTTTCTTCTCCTGAGTCATGTTCCCTGGATTGAGAAACTAAAATACTAGTTTATTTTCCTGCTAAGTTGTTTCCTGGTAGATATTTGAATGTTACAAGATGTCCATTTCTGTTAGTTCATGTGATTCATTAAATCTGTTTACTGCCATCACTAAATGGCTAACACAAAGCAACAGATTAATCATAAATTTGACCTACTGTAAATCCCCCACAATGACAAATTGCATGTGAACTCTTTTCTTTTTCTACGAGTAGGCACAAACATCATTTCATGAAGCAGAAATATGGAAAAATGAGAAATTACCAGAAATATGGACCTTGGTTTGGCATCAGGCCTGATGCACAGAAGCAGAATAAAGCTTAGAAATTTTGCCTGATAGAGACAGGCTGTGTTTGGAGGTAGATCTACAACAGGTTAAATATGTCTGAGCTTTACCTTTCACTTGTGTCCCACCTCATAATTCAAGGAGCCTTTGTCAGAGTGAATGGGACACACAGAGTTAACAGGTGGTGTTTAATTCTTGGCCCACTTAAAAGGTCGCCCAGAAAATGATTCATGCTAAAAGGGTAGCAGTAGCAGAATGTCTTGTAAAATACCCACAGTTTGAGCCTTAGCAGTCTGGAATTACAAAAACTCAAAGATCTTTCTCAAGCAGCTATTTCACCAACCTTCCCTGCTACACAAACTGCCAGGTCAGTGTTTTACATACTTGCAAGGGTTTGAGCTTCTGAAACATGAAATGATATTCATGATTGTTTCTGCTGTTTTCAATCTCATCTCCTCATCCAAAACAAAATAGAAAGTGGATTAATTTATGTTTCTGTGAAGTAGGAGTTTCTGTGAGTAGGAGTGTGTTATATCTTGATAAAGACCTAGGACCTAGGACTCTTTCCTGCTCCAGCATCCTCAGTTAAACCATGTGCAGTTTCTAATATGGGAACCTCATTAAACCTCCAGTATAGCAGTGGATGAGCTCTGAAATCAAATAGATAGGTGTTTACTAGGACTTGGGCTGTTTTCCCAAATGTCCCCTCTTTTCTGCTGGCACTGGGATGGCTGTTGTTATGTACCCCACTATGGAAAGCTCGAGGGGAATTCCAAGTGAACTTGTGGTTCTTCCTCTCTGTTGTCATCAGGCAGCTCCCACAATTGACTGTAGGAATAAACTTCACTCTACAGACAGCATTAAATAAATAAGGAATGACACTTGGTAAAAGTAAAAAGCATTGACTTGCAGCTGGTTTTATGTTTAGTAGTAGCAAACATCTCTGAAGTTGTGTTTAAGGGCATTGACACAAGATCAAATTTAACCAATTGCATTGTTCCCAGAGTGACATCTCTTGTCACAGTGCTACTTCTTTCTGCTTGTCTTGCATCTCCAGCTTCAAAACACCATTGTCTTGTCTGCTCTAGCTTTGGAGAAGGTACTGGTCCTGTTGCTCCCATTGTGTGCCTTTTACTAACTTTCCTAAACTTCTGTAGAGGGGCAAGACATTTCTTTCAACCTTGTCTCTGCTAAATGCCTCATAGGGGTTTTTTTTTGCTGTTTCATTACTTTCACCATTAAACACATTCTCTGACATTGTTCCAGCTTGTTGTTTTCCCCTGAACCTTCACTCCATGAACAACTGTGATTTCAGAGAGTTTTCACTCCTGCTTTCTCTTTTTATTAGCTTCCTGTGAAAATTATTTCATCATGCACATTCTTCCCTTTGATTCTTTCCTCTCACCCTCATCATTACCTTCTTTTGTCCTCCTCAGAAGTAAATAATACTTTACATGCACCCCCCCCAAAATCTCAAATCTTCTTGTTGGGTACTACAGTGCTGCTCAGTCTCTCACAAAAATTCTAAATCCTTTACTTCAGCCCTATATCTAACCCAAGCAAACTGATGCTCTTACTTAGGGTTATGAGGGATGTTCCTCTCTTTCTGCATAGGTGAGACTAGGAGTGGAAGGTGAGAGGAGAAGAGTTTCCCTTAATCTGGAAAAAAAGCCTCTCAGAATTGTTGGCAAGCTGTACACTTTACAATAGTTATACTAAAATCATCACCATCATTAGTATTGTTATTATTATTAAAATTTTGGGCTGAGTGCAACATGATTTTTTTTCTTTTATGATTAAAATTGCATCTTTCAGGAAAACATAAATACATTTCAAACAAAAGCAGTGTCTAGTTAAAAAAAAGTGAAGTGCTCTTTAGCTAATAGTAAATGGAATGCTCTGGGACTTTGAGGTTCTTTTGCTTTGTGCTCTGTGAGCTTTGCACAGCCATATGCAGCCACAGGAGAGTGCAGGAGGGATCCCAGGAGGACACCACCTTTGGAACAGCACAGGGGCACTGACACACACGTGTCATTCTTGGCAGCTTTTTCCAACACACTCTGCAGTCTCCCAGGATATGAAGACTGCAAATTCCCCCGATAATTTATTGCAGTGCTTCATTACCTTGACTGTGGCAAAGCCTTTCTTGTTGTGTAACCTGGATCTCACTTGCTGCAGTTTAAACAACATCATTGTGCTTCTTACCCCTGGGAGAGGTGCAGAAGGGTTGTTTCCTTTCCCTTATGAAAACCTTTTTGTGTGCCGTTGTGACAACACCTTGCCTTCCTCTCTGTCAGCTAATGAATTGCAGTTCTTTGGAGAAACTTTTCAACCCATCCAAATCAACATCATTTTGTAATGAATATGGTTGCACACAACAGGGAAAAAAAACTGTATTTTTTTTTTTTCTAGCTTTGACTTTGATTGTCAAAGCCATGTCCTGAGCCTGGAACATCTCTTACCTGTATGGGTCATTACTTCTGAAATCACCCATGATGACTCTATCCTCTCCTTCCATTTAAAACTTGCATTGGTCAGAACTGCAAAGGGAGGGATTTTTGTTGCAGTTGATCTTTTTACATCTTTGTCTTACTGTGTGACAGTGAAATACTGCAGTTGCTCTCCTCTTACTTTATGCTGACCCTTCTTTTGCTTGCATTTGGAACATGAAACAATTTACAGTTTGTTGAATGCCATGAGCATGTACATAGTCCTGTGCCTAATAATCTTTCAAATCCAAATCTGCAAAGCCTGCCACCTTGCTTTTCTGCACAAATGTTTACGTGTTCCAAACAGTTATTATAGGAGCTCTAATTGTCTAACAGTACAAAAACTTTAAAAGGCAAATCTTTATCTGATTTTCAGTAGCGTTCCATTGTTCTGTGTATTTCTGTCAAATAATCAAGTTCCTTCTGTAGTACATATTAAATCTGAAATTAATGGAGTCATAATACACTGTGCTAAATTAGTATTGAGAAGTGCAAAGTGACAAGATCTGTCATGTATTTAAATCACTTGGCATTGTCAGGATTTATTTTAGAATATTGTTTTTGAAGCCAAATTTAGGAACACTGAACTTCATATTTTAAAGTCTTTAGGCATGAAAGCTTTCCAAGCTTTTGATGATGAACAAACATCATTAAATTCTCTAGTATGAACCCTGGTTTGACTGGGCTTTCAAAGCTGGAAATGGAAAACAAAAGGGGATTTTCTGGTCTATGGTAAAATGTCTCGGTGGAAACTATGTATTTGTTATTCAAAACAGATTTTGGAAATCTGTTTTATTTTCTGAAAGATTAATAAATATCTCAGGTTTTGTAAATAGACTGATTATTTTGGCACAAACGTGCTTCAGATGTTTGCCAATAAGCATATTTATGAATTTGATTATATAATTAAAGAAAACCAATCACTAACAAATTTTCATCATTATTTCATGTAGCTGAGAGGCAAGACGTAGACATGAGTTAGCAAACTCAAGAAAATCTGTTGGTTAGAGTTTTGAATGTAAAATTACACATGCCTAAGAACCGTACCTTTATGCAAAGCACCTATTCACAATGCTTGTCTGATGTGCTGAATATGCCCTTCCTAAAATAGAAGGAAGGAAACACTAAGCAGGGCAGAGAGTAAAATCTGGTTCATTTGTTGTTTTCTATTAGGTCAGGTCTTGTTTGGAAGGACAGCTGCAAACTTTAGTAGCCTTAGTAAAGTAGTGGCTTAAACTTCAAATATCACAATGCTTCATTTGATTAATCATGTTGACATACAGGATCAAATGAGGTTTGATACCCCAGCCAACTGATATAATTAGACCAGATCAAACTTCCAAGAACATGTTTGCACTTTCCCATAGTTGTATGAAGTGATACAAAGCACAGGAATGCAATAATTTGCTGTGTAGTAACACAATACATCTGCTGTCCCATTCAGCTGAATAAGGAGCAGTTAAATATTGAGAGTTACTTTGGTACATTGGGTGACTCTGGATCTCTCAGAGATTGCATTTCCTTGTAGAGACTGGTAGAGCCTTAGGAGCATACAGATATTTTGGTGTTTCAAGTCTAACAATAGCCCAGCACTGCCAAGCCCACCACTAAAGCATGTCCCCAAGTGCCACATCCACACATCCTAAATACCTCCAGATACCCCTTCCCTGGGCAGGCTGTCCCAATGCCTGACCACCCTCTGGGTTAAGAAATGCTTCCTAGTATTCCTAATAACAGAATATGCTCTCAAGAGAGAATACAGTCTGCCAGTCAGGTACATGCACTAAAGATCTCTACAGGCATTATCAGTGTGTTAAAGGCAAAGCTAAACAAGGAACTTTCAGTTCCTCCACCTGATTAATGTCTAGGAAAAGTGGTGCTCAGTAGCTACAGGGCTCACATAGTTGCTTGGTGATTGCCACAGACTCAGAACAGGATTAGCAACAATTCCTTCAAGGAATTGTGTGGGAGCTCTCTCTGATGGGAAGCTTCTAAAGACCAGGGAAGTCAGAGAGAATATTTTTAAAAGCGTTGAACTGGTTTTTCTGTTTAAATGAAAAACACCTTTTTTTCCTAATTCAGTTTATTTCTTTATGCCTCTATCCTGAAAAATACTAGACCCTCAATGGCTTCACATTTCAATTGTGCGTAAACAGGTTTGTCTGTAGAACTATTAAGAAAAGCTAACATGATTTTTACCTTTACCAGCAAGCAGCTTGTGTTGATAGCCTTTAACATTTAAAGAATGTGGGGTTTGCTAATGCATTTTGTATATTTTCCCAAAGTCTTTAAATATGTATGTCTTCTATTCCAAACACACTGAAATGTGCACATGTGCTTGAGTTGCTGCAGGAATAATTTTAGCCTTGTGTGCATAGGACCTAGTTCTGCAGTCCTTGCAGAGGTCACAAACTGCCCCAGTTGAAATACTCTCACTTGAAGGAATTCAGAATCATCTGGTACTAAGTGATAAGTTGTGCTGTGGTGCATTTGAATTAAGATATCCTGGTTTTCATTGCAGGCATCTTTTCCACAAGTCCTGTGTGGACCCTTGGCTGCTAGACCATCGTACCTGCCCGATGTGTAAAATGAATATCCTAAAAGCTCTGGGGATTCCGGTAAGCACTCTGCAGGGCAGCCCATCAGGGCAGAGGAGAAACATATACTCAGCCACCTGAGTATATCCCTAGCCTTTGCCTGTCTGTTCCTATCTTACTCTTTTTGCCATATTATTGAATAGTTCATTGATTTATTAAGGGAAGTACCATTGGAAATGTCTGACTCTACCTCTGTCCTGCACCCCACTTGTATTAGCAAGGAGAAGAGTGTGTGTATGGGGGTTGGTTGGGTGTTGGGATTTGTGTGTCTGTGGCTGCCTGCTTGGTGGAGCAGAAACCCCAGTTCATTTGTGTTTTGGTGGATTTAAAGAATCTATCACATATCTTTCAGGACTGGATTTATTTTTTTAATCATGCCCTCGGTTCAAATCTGAAAGCAGAAAGTCTGCAAATAAAATTTCCTCTGCTATACTTGTCAAGGACAACTAATTGCTCCTTCTGGGGAAGCAAGTCCTTTTTCTGCCAGATTTCTCTTGAAGTCTATCTGAAGCAAGATCCGTACTCCTAATTCCAGTTAAGAGCCATTTCTCCCAGTTATAAGCATGTGGTGGAACACACAAGACGTACAAGAAATTGTTAAGCTCTTTATTATTTGGAACATTGAAATGTGGTTAGAAATTGCCAAAGTAATTGATCTAAGTGGCATGTTTGCATTCAGATAGTGTATGTCCTGTCTGGAGCTATCACAGAGCTCAGGGGCTTCACCAGGAAGGAGTGAGTCAGTGACCCCCACTGTGCAAGACTTGTGAGGTTCAATACTGAAACACCCCCAGCTGCTGCATTAACAGGTGCTGCAAACAGCCCCCGAGTTTCAGTCAGTGTTGCACCAGTTCACATTTGAAAGAGTAAAACAGCTCACATGAACACGTTGGGGAGCTGCTACAGCCATTCTCAGAGAGCTCAGAGTTTCGTGAAGACTAAAAGCAGGTTGCAGGCAGATATGTTAATAAACCTAATATAATCCAAACTGAAATCATGCAAAGGCGAAAAAGAAGCAGGGCATTGGAGCTGGGGTACTGCATCAAAACAGTTTGGCTACCTTTTCTGCTAAGCATGTGTATTGAGAGGTGATGCAACTGTTAAATCAGTGCTTCGTTTAGCAGGAAAACTTTGGATTTTCCAGGAAAGGATTGGTTAAACCCCAAATATCTAAATGTTTTGATTCAATTCACAACTAAACCCTGCACTTACTTTGTAATAGAGACTTAAAATATTATCTACCCTAAGCTCAGACTTCCCAGGCAGCTGTGAGGCACCAAAACTCCTGCACTCATTTTCACAGTCTCTGAGCACCCCAACACCTCCACTTTTCTCCACAGCACTCTGCAGCTCCAGGGGATTATTAACTCACTCTCTACCAGCAAATGGTTGGCCTGAGCTTTTCCACTCTTGGCTGGCAAAACCAGCTCAGACTACACCTGCAATATTTGAAATGGATTACCAGTGGAAGGGTCTTTCGCTTCCAAAGAGCGACATTGCTGTTCGGACAATCATACCATGTAAAATAGTTTCCTTCTGCTTCTCCCCCTTTTCTGCAAATATCTGCTGCATTTTTGGCAGCAGATTATATGACTTGAAGCTATTCACTAAGAGCCTTAGCCAAGCCCTCAGAAGCTAATACAAAGCTTTCCCTTGACTTTAGTGGAATTGTGCTCTCAAAGCACTTGCATGTAGGAACCAAGTGAAACCAATATAATTAAACTTAGCAACTGTATTTGGGTCACTCTGGCAGCCAAAGCTGTAATGGTTTGGGGTTTTTTTCTGATCAGTATTTCATATAATTAGTTTTATAGCATGCTAGTTAGTTTGGGGCACTTTTTTTCAATTAAAACGATTCCGGAGTAAAAGGATTCATTATATCAAGCAATATTATTTTTGCATCTTTAATGTTTTCAATTATAATCACCCTTTTTAAAAGGTTTAAAAGTTTGCTATACAAAGGACACACAACTGATCCCCTGAAAAACTGAAATAATTTTTCCTACAGGAGAAAGGAAAAATAGGCCTTTTGGTTTTAATATCCACTGCCATCAAAAGTAAATTAAATTAAAAATGAAATTCTGAAAATACTGTTTTATAATAGCTAAGAGAGGGAAAGGGTGATAGATGTAAGGGATAATTTTGGATCCCTGTCCTACAGATAAATGATTGGTACTTCACTTGGAAAAGTACAGATTCAATGAGTTTCATTAACATTTGGTATAGAATGTGCCTTTTTTATCCCAAATCTGAGGCATTCTTGCTGCTTGTGGGTTAGACTGGAGCCAGACAACAACAATTCGAGCTTTCATTTCAAAGTTCAGTTTACAAGACTGCTTAAATTGCCCATCTTTTTCATTAGGAACACCTGTGAAAAAAAAAATACTTAAGAGGTGACAACAATCAGACAGGGAATGTGTGGAAAAAGAGAAAACATGCTAAGTTCCTGATTCTGAAAAAAAAAGTAAACATATGGTAACCTTCTGTGCTTGAATCAAGGGGATTTCTCTTGTGCCTAAAGTTAAATCTCTCTTTAAGCTTTTGCTGTATCATATTCTGCTCAGTTTCTTGGTGCCTGCTGTTGGAGATAGACAGGTAGTGAGATTTTCTGAAGTGCCTTGGCATGTGAGACAACTAAGCATAGGAAAAAAATCAGATCCCCCAAGCAGAGTACACCTCCCCGGTGTACTCACTGGCCATCTGAATGTTGGGTTTCCAGTCTGGCAGCCTAAGCCCTGTCCCTGCTTAGTGCTGAGCAGAGGGAGCAATACACACCTAGGGCTAGGGGGTGAATCACACAGCAAAAATGTCTCAAACCCCTGAAGTTAGAGGAAACCTAAGGGACAGATCCAGATTTGCTGTCTGGCTCCTGGAGAATAAAGATAAATGGAAACAAATTAACATTTCCAAACTTAACCAGGCCTCGTATTGCAGCTCAGTCTTGCTCTGTCTCTGGCCTTGCTTCACAAAACAAGGAAAACTGTGAATCAAATAATGCTCTTCAATTTCCCATTATTGTCTGTTTGTTTCTTTTCTCATAATTGTATTTTGTAGGAAATATAGTATTAGCAAAGGAAATGATCTTTTGATGTTTAGAAACTTGTCTTGGAAACAGCTTTAGCTTCTAGTTTTGCACCACACACATGGATGCACCCACAGGCAGTTCTTATTGAATTCTTATTCCTGTAAGCTCAGATACTGGCTCTGTAAAATGTGTATTTCAGGAAAAGATAATCGTTCTCCTTCAGCTCCTGTCTCTGTTTACATTTGTGATCTGATTCAGCAATCTGCCTTACGTTGAGCAGATCATACCAATAAATGAGTTACTTTTTTAATGTGCACATTCCCAAACCCTTTGAAAAGTATAAATAAGAATGTTTAGCAATTGTAGGTGACACGGTTTAACACTCAGTATTTCCATGGCATACTTTGGGTCTCTCTTCCAACATATTGCATTAAGTACACGATGACAAAGTTGGTGTGTTTATTCATTATACGTTGTCATTTTCAATACTGAAATTAAGCAATAAAATCTGAAGAAGAGGTAAGAAGTGAATTGTTATCTGGTAGGAGCTCGATTTTCTTCTTTTTCTTTTTTCCTCTTTTGTAGCCCAACGCAGATTGCATGGATGATATACCTCCAGACCTGGAAGCATCCATAGGAGGAGCACCCACGAACCAGATCACGGGAGCCAGTGACATAACCGTGAACGAGAGCTCGGTAGCCCTGGATCCCCCAGCCCGGGCCCTGGGAGTGCTCCAAATCATCCAAGACGTCGATTCCTTTCCCCAGTCTGGCGAAGGCAACTTCACAACAAGCAGTAAGTTCCAGTTTCTGGTAGGATTTGCACTGAAATAAATGTCTAGAAACCACAATCACAAACCCATAGCTAGTGAGCGGCCTTTGAGGGCTTTTCACTTGTTTTAAACCCAGCAGGAATCTACAGGGTAAGTAAATTTAATTATCATGTGTTCTGCTGTACTGGACTGATGGTCAGAGTTCCTGTACGTGAAAGCCTGAGTACAGTTAAACAACACTGGTGATTTGTACAAAAACAAAAGGACAATTTTATTTGCTTTCAGTGTCTTTACTTTTCACTTGTGTAAGGTCTGTAAGCGGTACCATTTGAACAAGTAATTCTCAAAATGTCTGCGTGTCTCTCTGTTCCTAAAAATTATGTTCTCTGTTGAAAATCTGTTTCTGACAGTTTAAAAGGAATGTTGTCAGCTGTTTTGAGTGAGGACTATGCTAGTCTAAAGTTCTCATTTTTAGGTAAAATAACAGATCAGTAGAAAATACCTATCTGTTTGATACCAGCTGGTGTATTGACAAGACTATTATGGAAAATCATCAGATATACTTGAAGGTAGAAGAATGTGATAAAATAGAGTTTTGTGTATAGAGTTTGTGTAGGTTCTGGAAAAAATGTACATTTTCAATGATTTCTAGGTATTGCTATGGACCTGGGCATGAAAAAAAAGACAATAAATAATATTTTGTGTAAAAGGTAGGAGAGACATGATGGCACTAGGCTGAAATGATTTTACATTACTCTTCTTACTCTGTGGAGAGTCTTCATAATCCCGTTTTCTCTCATGTTGTAGCCAGTGTCATGGAAGGGAAAATAACTTCTAGAAACACTCTATTTGTGACCTCAGATACAGGTGACCCAGAAACAGATTTTTATATTCTGTTTTGTGGGTTTCAGGTTTCGTGTTTGGTCCTTTTATGGTCTAAGTTCTGAATCCAGCAAGGGGTGAGCAGCAAGGTTATAATCCCAGCCATCTTCATGGCCAGCCTGCCAGCTGGAGGCATTCAGTTTCCTCAAGTCTCCTTGCGTGCTGGTAAGAGCTGTTCAGAACAAGATGGGATTTTGTTCCTTCCAGTAATTGTTTTTAAATGCATTTAAGGCTGATTTAAAAAACAAAGGAAAGATGGCACCACAGTGTAATAAAGACTGGGCTAAATGCTGCTCTCTGCTCTGCCCTTTAGCACTCCAGAAGCAAGTAGACCCTCTCACAGATAATGGCCCTACCCCTGCAGTTCTCTGTGAGATCCACACTCCTAAGGCTGGGAGGGAGGGCTGTGGTGTGCCCCTTACACACACAGCTGTATGACACATGCTGGGGAAAGCCAGCAGCCTGGCCCAAAGCCCAGCACCAGGGGCAGCCTGTGCTTTTCATCCCAGGATCTTGTCAGGCTGAGAAGCAGTTCTTCTGGTTTCTCACCAGGGGTAACAATGGTGGTGAGGCTGCCAGGGAGCACAAGAGCTCAGTAACTCTCCAGGCACTTGCTTCCTCCAGATTTGTTTCAAGAGTTTGCAGAAAGAACAAACGCATTTTTAATTCATTTTTCCAAGTTGCCAGCTAAGTTAAGTAACTGGGTGAGAAGCTTGCTCAGAGCCAGCAGAATAGTGCAAGGCCTACAAAGATGCTTGATTTTGCCTTGCTGCCCTTTGTTTTCCACCTTGCCCTCCATTTTTCCCCTTACTTTTGATGATGTTGGACAATAGACCTGAAGATGGGACAATCCTGAGGGCTGACAGCAGAGCCTGTGGACAAGGAACTTGCACCAAGACCACCAGGCACACAGACAGCAAACTGCAGAGTTCCTCATCACCTGAGGAGAATGGCCATGCCCAGGGAAGGACTGTGAAAAACCCTTTCCTGGTTATATGAGAGAGAGCAGGGCGAGAAAACCAGCAGATGGCCCAAGCTCAGTGAAGGTTGTGAACCTGCCAGAGGTGTGAATGGGGAAGCAGGAATTCCAGTTGTTTTGAGAGGAATGAAGGCCTGAGGAAAGCTCAAAGCACCTTGGGGCCTTCCAAAAGCCTGCCTATGCTGTGGTTGTCACACAGTCACTCAGGGAAATCTGGTTTAATGCTTAGTTAGCTGCTGTCATTCATTCATCATTGCTATGTAGACATGCATCTTCATCTGGATTTCTCATCTAAAGGGCAATGCAATATTTGAATATTTGTCAGTGATGGATGTGCAAGTTTCCCTGCTGTCATCCCCACATTCAGCATGTTACATTTTGCAGTAGTTCCCAGAAAAGCCACTTAGTCCCTTTTTGCAGCAGAGCTGCAGCAAAGAAGGGGGAGTCTTTGGTTGGGAGTTAGGGGCTGAGTTCCAGCAGTTGTGGGAATTTGACTCTCTGGTTGCCTCATGTGGATTTGGAGGGTTCAGGCAGTCTAAAAGGTAGAACTTGGCATTGTAGGCAACCTGAACTCTTAAGGCAGTGAAAAGGGGAACATCCAGGACCTTATATATAGTTGTGGTATGAGTCCAAATGCTAACTAAATCAGAGGGCAACTGCAGGCTGAATAACTGGGTCATAACTGTCAGAGTAGATGGAACTTTATAGGCATTGTGTCTGTTTATTGTATTCCTCATATCCAGAATGCTCAGTGACACAACTGCAGAGCTTGCTGAGCGTGCCCTTTCTGTGAACTAGCCTGCCTGGGAATTTGTAAGTGATGATGCTGATTGCTCCTAGGAATCTCTGCTGAAGTTGCTAGGTTCTGGCCTCTTTATATAGCATTACTAATGGGAGCCTACTCCAAGGCTGAATCTGCACTACAGGCTTTTTTCCCCCCTCGTTATTGAATCTGTGCAGACTCCAAGACTCCAGTGCAGCCTTGATGTGGCCTCCTGCACCCAACACCACAAATCCTTGCATCCTCCCTTGTTCTTCACAAAGTTCAGTGGTCCAGGACTTAAAGGACTTGCCACCTTCTTTCCACCCACTTCTGCAACACTTTTCACTTCATTGTTGTACATTCTTTCTTGTCTCTTGATTAATCATTCTGGTATTGTTGTCTTGGTTTGGGTTTAATTTCCCTTTCTGTGTTTCCAGTGATTATTCAGAGCCAGAAGACCTCCCACAGTGTGTCTGGAGGGGAGGGTATTCCCAGAATACTGTTCACATTGGGTAAAATTCTGTCTCCCTGGTGGCAAAGCTCCTCCCTGCTTCAGTGGGGCCAGATCCTAATTTCTGGAGCTCAGCCACTGCTTTTTTTTCTTATTTCTGTGTGTATGCTCAGCAGACATCCCCCCTTCTCTCCCTCCCTTTTGCTCCCCATGCTTCTGATATCTGTGGGACCCTTGGAAATGGAGTGTACTATGAACATCTGGATGGAGCTAAGCCCTAGGGTTCCTTGCTAAACCAAGAATCTCCTGTTTAGCAGCATTGATCACTTAAAAATGGACCATCAGTTTCGCTCAGCTGCATTTTAGCAAGATTCAAGCCTTCATCAAATCACTTGGGCATATCCACAGCCCCGGGTCTGTTCAGTATTTAGTATTAGTGACTGTTTGCTCTCTGTGGTGGGATATTGTGTTGGATCCTGGGATAGCATGTTGTAATATATTTCTGTAACGTGTTGCTGAAAAGGTATTCATGGAAAAAGTGAAAAACTGGAGTTCTGGGAAAAAAGAAAGGGGGGGAGAGTGGAAAGGGGAAATAGTGTGAAATACAGAAGAGTTCATCTCAGCTGAGTTTACTGCTCAGACTTTTTCAGCCCTCCAGAGCATATAAAAGAAGACAACCTAAGGATCTTTTTCCACAATAATGCATCCTAGCAATCCGTGGTACCTAATTTTTAGTAGTGAGTTATGCAAAATGCTAACATTTTTGGAAATCTCAGTGCAGGTGGAAGTTTCCTGCT
This sequence comes from Acrocephalus scirpaceus scirpaceus, assembly GCA_910950805.1. Taxonomy (NCBI): domain Eukaryota; kingdom Metazoa; phylum Chordata; class Aves; order Passeriformes; family Sylviidae; genus Acrocephalus; species Acrocephalus scirpaceus. The sequence continues at coordinate 71,333,591 of OU383778.1, read as the reverse complement.
CTACATATGATATGAGTGTGAGCTGGACTTGGCTAAGATCTGAACTTGAAGGAGCTCTGAGCTACACCAGCTTCAGAGGGTGGGTTTAAGATTTGAGGAGGCCATTGCAATATTCTTTGAGTCAGGCTTAGCTGGGATTGGATGATACGGTTAAAAAAGGTAGTTTTCTGGGAAAGTAGCATCTAGATTTTCTAAAGGTATGGTGGCACTGGCAGGTGAAAAGTAGCTTTAATTTTTATGGCTTCCATGGTCATTTGTCTCCCTCAAGCACTTACTAATTTCTGCAGTAAATGATGTGCACTGTCTTGGCCCTCTTTTCATAAATAATTCCAGTTTTTCAATTTAGACAAACTTGTAAATTCCACTCAGTGGGATGTCTCATCCCACCGCATAGGGCCTCAGAAATCCCACTAGTACTGTCTCCCACTAGTAGTTGGAGCAAGATCCATAAATAATTCCAGTGCACACATGAGCAGGACTTTTAGTGTGAAAAACCACAAACCCCAAGGTGTCATATCACATGCAAAGTCCACAGAGTTTGGCACACTGTACTGCAGTGTGGGCAGTCTAGACAATATCAGCAGTTCCTTTTCTGCCTCTCATTTTGTTCTTTCCATAAAACCCTGCCAACCTACAGCTCATCGTGACTGTTAGGACCCTTTCAAATCTCTCTGATAGCTCTTTATTAAATCTATTAATATAACTTATCAGATAATTATTTTGATCTGTGTATGCCTAAAATGTCTTTGGGAAGAACAGTCAGCCTTTGGAAGTGGATGAAAGTGCATGATAAGAATCTGATCCACTGCTGTCTTGTAACCACTTGACTGTTCCTCCTTGCTATTAATAGTGGGGTTTTATAGGCGGAATGTGGAGGGGGAGGAAAAGGTGGAAAAGCTCCCTAGACACTAGTTAATGCAGCAAGTTATTAACACTTGCATTAGCAAATGCTAATACTGTCCCAGACAGAGGATAATGATGGGACCTGGTTAAAGACTGAGCAGATTGGGCCCCATGTGCCTGGCATGTGACGTAAGTCCTAGTGGCTCTGCTAAAACCTTGTGTGGATATTGCACTAATTGTCATGGACTGAAACTTCCAGTGAGCTGAGTTCCTAGCTCATTGTTTTGGGACTAACACTGATGCCAACATAGCACTGATGGTCTGAAAGGGTCACCAAGTGAAGTGTAGCTGGCACTAAAAATGTGCTCTGGATTATTGCATACAACTACGAGACTCCTGCCAGACTCTGAGTGGACAGGGAAGTTTTTCTGTTATAGAACTGGTCTTCCTTTCCATACGTTGAGAAGTGAAATACAAAGCATTTCTGCACAGCAAACACAAATGATGACTTCACACTAGTTAATCTCTTTGATTTATACTTGACAACAAAAGCCTTGCCTTGCAAGAGATGTTCAATATCTTGCATACAATTGACTTGATTATTTAGGACTCCACATTTGTATTGTCTGTGGAGTTTTTATGCAAAAGCCTCCACTGAAATCATCAGGAAGTGCTGTTTAAGATACAATGTGCAACTCTGATTTTGAATCTTATCAATTCAGAAACAAAACCAAATGGGAGACACAAGAATCCAGCTTGGATCAGCACCTGAAAACATGAAGTACGGCAGAGCAGTGGTTCTGCAGTAAGGCAGGCAGAGGAAGGGGAGGATTCCAGGGTCAGTGCCTCTGGTTGCTGCTGTCATTTCAGATGGGCAAGGTAAAAGTAGTGCTCACCTGTGCTGTGCAGACCTCAGAGACCTCCCCGGGGGTCAGGCTCTGCTGAGTCAGTTCATACACAGATGTGCACCCACTTCCAGAAAACTCACAGGCAGCAGCAGATCACTGCAAGCAAACAGGGCTTGTACATTTAGTGGGAAAAGAAAGACAATGAAAAGGCAGCTGTGCTCTTGGAGGGTAAAAACAGGAGGCACTCAGAAAGTAGTGGCATTTCAGCAGCACTCTTGATTCTGCTTGCATGTATTTTGTTCTGGCTGCATTGCTTCATGAGTGTGCATTTGCCTTAGTGCTCCCCAGTGAAGGTAACTCAAAGGAAAGGAGTCAGGCAAGAGCTCTGTTGATAAAATGTTTCCAGTCATTGGTACATAATGTTTTTCTCCTCATTCTTCCCAGGCTGTGAGCCTGTGAACGTGCAAGAAAATCATTTGCTCAAGGCAGCTGACTGGTTTCTCGCAAGAATTTAAAGGATCATGTGCATGCTTACACTTGTAGTTCTTGTTTTGTAACCAGCAATTCTGATTTATCAAAAAACATGAGAGAGTTGCATTTAGAAGAGATCAAGTCAAAGGGAGGGGGGAGTGTGCATGTAACTATGTGATGGTAGAAGAACAGTCTTGTAGATGTTTGGCCTGCAAGAAGCATCCAGAACTGCTCTGCTCTAAATTTTCTCCAGGCTCCTGTAGGGGCAGCAGCTCAAACTTTCACAGTCTCTAACACTCTATGATTTCAGCCTTAAAAAAAAAAAAAAGTGGTATTTGCTCACAAAATACTAGTGAAGTCCTACTCATTTTTTCATCACTTTCCTCCAACCCCTGCAGAAATTAGGGTGCTTCAGGGATTCTCCAGGGTTGCCACAGTAACCAGGCCATTTCACCTAGAAGTGAGTCTTCTTACTAACTTCTTAGTACCTGGACCTTGTGTTGTTCCAGTTGTGGGCAATTTTAAGTGAAGACAGGGCCTGATGCTTTGAGATTGATATGCCAGATGGAGAAACTGGCTTATGAGTGTTAATAGAAAATGGGAATTGATTGGAAGAGAAGGAGGTAACAGGTCAAGCCCAATATCCAAGAGGAACTATCCAACTTCTAGCACACGTGTTAGAGGATTTTCTTGAGCCTGGGAATGGGAGGGGTGCATAAGCCCTCCCATTTAGGGATGCTGAAAATAGGACTCAAAAGGATATATTCTTGCCCAGCTAGATGCCATCTTTGCCACTCCAGTGGCAAGGCTGATATCCTGGGAAATATACTCGAGGCTGTACTCAGCACAGTGCATGAAAGTTGCATTAATGACTATCCACCCAAATTGGCCTGTTTTTGTGACTGTCTTTTGTAAGTGCCAATACATTTGACTGTTCTTTTCATTGTAACTCATGTTAACATATCTGAGGGAGTAGGCAATAACATGTGCTCTGTTGGGTGGCAGTAATTAAGCCATGTATTAATATACACAATGTGCAAAACAATTTACCTGGAGATCTCTCTGAATTTTTGCTCTATTTTCCACTCTCTAGGTAGCACAGTGCTATAAGACAATGAAAAAAATACTCCTACAGGAAAAGTGCACAGAAAATGTATAGAATAAGGGTGCCACTGGCAAAGTCAGAATATGAAAAGCACTTAGCTGAAATAGCTTTATTAAATATATTAAATTGTACCATCTCAGTGGGGGGAAAAAAATCACAAAAAGTAGGTTCAAAATCTGCCTGTTCCTCTCACAGGTAATTAAATAACACAGTGTTTTCAGCTGCTAAGGTTTCTTTGGGAGACAGCCACCAAATGTGATGTGTCACGTATGCATGAGAAACCTGACTTCAGATTTTGCCCCCGAGTGCACAGGATATTGAATTCAGCTAAGGTGTTGCTAAACTTCATTACTTCCCTGTAATTGCATTTTGAAAAGGTAGTGGCAGCAGCAAATTGTCTTTCTGTGCATGAATAGCTGTCAGTCTGTAAGACCAAAATAGTCTCAAAGAGGGAAATTTTAGAAAAATGACCCTTTGCCAACCTGCTCTGGGAGATGGAACATGCTTCCAGCTGTGGAGAAACCTGCAACCTAAGAGTGCACTTCCAAGGAAACAGTTTTGGAGGAAAGCTTTGGTAGAAAGGTTGTGTTTTCAGTTGTTCTACCATCAAAAATGAGTGGTTAAACTGCTATAACTGCATATTCCATTGGGCAGAAAGAATTACATGTGCTTGCTGTAATTAATTCCTTCTATCTCTTTTTTTTCTCTAAATGAATCCTTCAATTTTTTGCTTCATTGTGACTGAAAGATGCAAGAGCACTTCCCTTGTAAAAACTTAAATTTACTATAAACTGATACTCAGCTTCTAAAAGCCCTTTTTCCAGATTAGATACAAAATACACCAATAGTTTAATCTTTTGTTTTATAAAGGCTTCTGTGGTCCAACTTATTCTGGAACTGCCTGGGAACCTCTTGGACATGACCACTTTTCAATGAGAGGAGTGGAAAGTGAAGAAACTTGAATAAAAAAGGAATGGCAAAAGGGACTAAAACCAAACTTAATGTCACAGAGTTCTGACTCTAACTTTACAGTAGTGTGCCCAAGGGAAATAATAACAAACGGTGCAAAGGCATTTATGTTTTTTGAAGTTACATGGTTGGTTTCCAGGTGGTTAGAGTGGTTTTGTTACTTTTATTTTTCTAGGGAGGTATCATTATATAGGGTAAAAATTCTTTCTTCTGCCTATGTGAGGAGTGTGAATGCTCAGAATATAAAAGGAGGAACAGGACTATATATTAACTTAAAAAATTGAAACAGAGATAAAGATTTTTCATGCAGAGAAACAGTGGGTTTAAGTTATTCTGTTTCACATGTAGAGTGTGAGGGAGGTCTTGATGCTAGTGATGGTGGCCAAGTGACCTAAGGAACATGTTTCCTAGTGAAATTCCAGCTGCAATTTGTTGAAACTTAAACTGACCTTTCCCATCCACTGCTCGAAGAAACTTGGAAAATGGATGTCCTGGGTCTGGCCTTTCTCATGTTCCCATGGGCGTTTCAGCAAGCATCCCTGATAAAAGCTGGGCTTTGGAGGGGAATTTTCTGATGCCAGAAGTTGTTCAGTTGAAACTATGCTGTGACTGGAGGCTTATTTGAAAGGAAATGCTAAATGGCCCCAGATTTATATAGCCTAAAACCAGTTTCTGTGGATGTCCCTGCAGGATTTCCTGCCAGCTAGACCCAAGGCTCCAAGGGCACTTGGCAAGTGAGAAATTATCCTCAGATGCCCTTTAGCCAGCTCCAATGGCCTCTAGGTGAGACTGAGTTCCCTCTTCAGTGTTAGTTTTGCCTTATTGTCCTGGTTGCCCCTCTGGATTTTGTCACACCCAGCATTTTGCAATCCAGTAAAAGGAACTCACTTTTTTTGTCATGTTACTTGTGTGAGCCATGAGCAAGGAAGCAAAAGGAGGTAGGTAAATGAGGAGGGAACATGTGTGCACTCTTGCTTTAGGCTGGAGAGACAAAACTCTTGGTTTCAGACTTCAGGTCAAGAAAGACTGTTATGTTCTTTTTAATATGAGCTCATTTTGGATAGAAAGGAAAGAGGCACAGGATCAGGAGGAGACTCACATTAAATTAATTTGAACTCTTTAAATGGAAATTGTCAGTTTGGTTTCAGTTGTTGTAAAGGCTGGTTTTATTTCTTTTCTTCTTTACATAAAGCTATTTTCATAAATTTTTTTTCAGACAATATTTGAGTGTAGCAGGCCAGGCCTGGCACATCAGATTTATTTTTAATGGGGAAAAAAAAGTTGAGCTATTGCAGGATTGTCAAAGGAATGTTCCAGTTAAAAGGAGATTGGCATCAACTGATTTAAATTTTCCAAGGGGAACAAGATAAACAGCTGACCTCTTCCGTTATGAGAGCTTTTCTTGATTGTTGTTCTGTACTCATGTGTTCTCTATGAGTGCATTAAATGTGCATTAATGCACTCAGACAAGCTTGTTTGAATTTTATCTGCTGTGCTAGCCCTACCACAAGACACAGGTAACATTTTGGACATCTCTGTTCCAAACAGTGGTTCTGTGCACCTCCTGGTAATATTTTAATCCTCATTTCATGTGCGAGTGATGGGGTTTAAATGTGCTCATTTTTCTTTCCTGTGGAATGCTTTTGATTAGGTAAAAAATATTGCTTCATCCTCTACCTAAACTGTGAAAGCAACCTAAAGAAGATGCAAAGGACATTAAAAAGGTTTACTTTTCCTAAAGGAAAGGTTTTGCTATAATATCTGAGTTTGGGGGTTTTTTATTGTTTCTAAACTAATGAAAAGAGACGTGTTTCATAAAAGCAACTATACATGGACCAATTAAATTGGGAGGTTTTGCTTAACTTTTCAGGAAATGAAAACAGAAAATAGTTTCCATCAGGTACATTTAGCCCACAGTGTCCATCAGGAACATCTTGCAGAGATGTTCCTGATGGACACTGTGGGCTAGATGTTCCTGATGGAAACTATTTCAGACTGCAGCAATCTACTTTACTTTTCCTGCTGGTACTATATCCTAGTTATATGAGGTTTATAGATCCTACCAGCTGACAATGTCATCTCCTACCTGCCAATCCATAAATGCCAGCAGCAGTCTGAGTAATTTGCACCCTCTGCAAAAGGCTGACCCACAGACCTAGTGGCACACAAAGACCTTCCCAGTACACAGACTATCCAAATAGTGAGAAGTTACAAACTTCTAGGTGTAAACATTCACATTTTGCTGTTGGGGGTCTTGATTAGATTTGCTTCTCAGTGAGAGACCTGGCCACAGCTGTAGATAGACTACTGATAGTGAAACTGTTGAGTAGGCTGCAGGGAAGATCAGATCTCGGATGAAGCTGTTCAAAAGCTGCATAATTCCACTGGAATAGAAAATGTGTTGCGAGGTTTGATAGGCTTGTGATGTTTAGGAGAGTTAGCAGATGAACTCATCTGTCACTGTAGGATGTTGGGGAAAAAAAATCTCTGTGGTTTGGTGTTGCATGAAGGGCTCTTTTGAAACCCAGGTATTACGGCTTTTAGCTGCCACCCATCTGCAGTTCTGCACTGGCACAGAGATGAATGAAGTGGCTGGGGAGCTGGTGCAGTGAATGAGGCTAATTGCTAGCAAATCTGAGAGGGATTGTGTCGTGCAGCCATTACAATTGTGGGGAGTAGACTCAGCTACCCAGGACATCCCTTGCAGAGCAGGTCTCTCACAGTTTCCTCTCTAAGTACAGATAACACTCCCCGTGTTAAAGGCACTGGTACACTGAAGCTGTTTCAAAGCCTGCTTTCTACACTTGTCTGCCCTTTTTCCTGCTGTTGTTTTAAAACATCATCACATAAGGCTCCAGAGAAGAAAAATCTGAGAATAGTGAAGCATTTGAGGTTAATTAGTTTAAATGAGACATTTTTGAAAGCTGCAGAAGTCAGTAGTACTTCGCCTTAAGTGTTATCAGTGGTCAGCAAAGGTCAGAGCTGTCCTTTCTGTGTGTGTATGAGGGAGGATGAGAGACAAGTACCTACCAAGTGTGTGTCTGAACAGGGGGCACTAGAAATTAAGTGTTCACTGTTTTCAATTAGGATTAACACTTCCTTCTGTAAGGATTCTGTGAAACTGGATGTTAAAGAAAGCTTCCTCGCAGAATTTTTAATTAGGGAGGGACTTCAAAAGAGGAAGTGTATGCACACTATAAGAAGCCCATAGGGAGGAGATTTAAATTTTTTTAAATCATTTATTTTTAAAAACTACTGCGATTCTCATAAAATTAAGGGGTGACACTTCAGCTTGTCACATTATTTTGCTTCATTGCTAACAGACATTTAAGCAGCAGAAATTGTCTCTTCTGTATGAAAAAATGGATGTTCTTATGTAATTGATCATTTTATACTCTTTTTGCCTGTGTGCCCATCCCAGAAGAGAGGAAATAGTGAAGCTATAGGGTGTATCTGTAGTGATCTGTTCAGGTTCTTACTTTGTTTCATAACATGCGTCAGCCCTGTCTGCAGAATGTTTACTGTTGCTGGTGCCACACCATCAAGAAAGACTACATCTACAACCTGATGGAGTCTGGGAGACTGAAAAGCATGATCTTTACTTTTAAATTGGGGTTTTTACAGTCATTGAGAAATTGGTGGGGCTCCATTATTTTGTTTTTTTTTTTCTCGTTACAAATTTGTCTACAGCTGAATTGCACTTTAACTCAATCTTTATCTCTTGAGCTACAGTAAGTAGGTAAGTCCATGTCCTGTGACAATATATAACTAAGCTGTTGAAATCAAATCAGGTTAGACAGTCTTGTAAAGTTCAAAAATGTATTTTCTTAAACAGTTCTGTGCTGTTTCTGTCAAGTGTTGTCTGTTTTTTATGGACTTGCAAGAATTAATCTTAAGCCTAAGCAGTGTACTTTGGTCCAACATGTCCCAGGTTTTTGGGGACATGTACCTGACAGTCCTGTGTGCATGTGGCAGGAGACTAGAAATGGTCAATTTCTGCAAGTCCACAGGTGTGAGCTGGTGGGAGGGATGCTAATTTCACTGTGAGGTGTCAGAGGGTAAAAGGTGTGACATGCAGTGTTAGGGTCTCTGCACATGTCCCTTGTTTGTGGGCAGCCCTTGGGTAATGTGGAGGATGCTGAAGGGTGTGTGGATGGATGAGCATGGAATGCTGTCCTAATCTGCTCTGGCTCATCAGGTACAGTGGTCCTACAGCTGTGCCCTGCTTCAGGCACTTCAGCTGCTGCTGCAACAGAGTCAAGTCCATCCTCAGGCATGTTGTTTCCTCATACTGAACAAAAAGGAAGTTCTTCCCCTAAAGTCAAAGATAAACTTCAATGCTGGTAACTGTTAAAAGTTGTATTTTGCTAGTGACAGCAGTAAAAATTACTTATCTGATATGCAGGTTCCTCCACCACCTCTGTGGCATTTTTCTTTTCTAATTTCATGACTGTGCCTTTTTTTTTTTTTAATATCTAATAACAGACATCTCTAGGTGAAATTTTTATTATGGGCATTTCTAATGGAATTGAATTTCAGTCAAAGTTCACTGTCCCCAACGTGCATGACAAGGAGGGAGTTCCTACCAACATGCACAAAATTAAAGCCCCTGAAGTTCTGGGCTAACAGCTTGCCTCTTCATCCTGAGAATGGTCTTGGCATCTCAGGTGGAGCCCAGTGTTGTTAGCAGCATTGGATAGGAAGGCATGAGAGAGGGAGGGAAGATACACTCTTCATTCAAGTAATTTCACCACTGTTGAGCTCTTCAGCCACCTCCTTGTGGATTTGCTCATTAAATCCTCTAATATATGCACAGTATTTTTGTGACATCTTTGCTCAAGGATGTTTGGTATAGCTGCTCTTGAGAGTTCAGCATCTGATTCTTCAGTACTGAGCTTTGCTGGTGACCTGGGGTTTTTGAGAGCTTATGCAGTAGAAGGTATTTAAAGAGACAGATTGGAAAATCATGCACATGCTGCCATGACAGACAAACTGAGGCAGATTAATGTGAACTTTTCCCACCCCCTCACTCAAAAAGAAACAGGAGTTGTCTTTGAGGCAAGCTGTGTGCATACTTGTGATTGAGGAAGGGAGTTCATAGTGTTAAGGCAGAGATATGTTTGTCACAGCAATCTTATGTTACACATCAAGTTCTGAGCATTAATTTCTCACTTGTGGATTTTCACTGTCTAGTAGCTACCTTGCGCATGACCTGAAGAAGGAGTGAGAAGTTTCCAACATCCTATAAAGAGCTGCATGTTCACTTCCATATCCCAGTCTCATTCTGTGCCCATGATATGTTGCTCTTCCAAGCACCAAATGCTTTCTTGCATTTCCCTGCAGTCCTGAGGAGGAGCTATCTCAGTGGCTTTGTGCAGCTGCTTTCTGCCATGGAGTTCCCCAAGGAGAGGTCACAGCTCTGCAGCATGATCAGACCAGAGAAAAAGGGTTTGGAAACCACTATCTTAACCTTGAGTCTTCTGTTTTAATGTTGTATCCAGCTGGGGACACTGCTGCAGCATGATTGCTCTGAGGGATTTGTGTGGTGTTGGCCAGTTCATCTCTAAGTCACCCCTTCAAAGGCTCTTCCTGATCTTCCTTAGGAACACAAGAACTGAAATTTCTCTCACCATAACACTCTTACTCCAGTATCTGAGTGAGGCTGTTATTTCCTTCTTTCAGGCTTGCTGGAAGCAGAGCACTGCTGGCATAGGTTTTTAAAATATAGATAAGAAAGTTCAGTCACAGTAGCAGTCCCCAGGATAGCCCATGGAAACTGAGATGCACAGGAATTAAATCGTGGGATTATACTGCTTGGATGTAAAAGTCTCTTTATTCTGCCAGCCTGTCAATAGGCACACACTAGTGCATGCAGCTTTTAGCTCTGCTTTTGTCTCACACCTGCTTCAGGGTTTTGAATGGCTGGCAATGTGAGTAAAGGTGTTTGCTCACTGCTCAGAGGGTGTTTGTCTCCCCACATGTCTGGCTTTGGCTACTGGGATAATCCTTGCAAGATCCCTTACACACCATTACCATGACAAAGCATGTTTCTTCTGTAACTTTATCACTTCATGCTAATTGTTTTGCAGTAACACCAAGGAGCGCTGGTCATTCAGCAGCTGCTCAGAAAACCAAGTAAATAGTCCCCATACCACAACTCCTGATGTTTTAGATGTGTAACAGCTTGGTTACTGCAGGGACAGCTTGCAGGTGTTGAATGCAGTAATATAATACCAAAGGCAGCTAAGGTACTTGAAAATCAAAACTCTCATGTACTTGCAGCCCTGTGCTTCAGTGGTTTTTTAGTCTTTTCCCTTCTCACAGGAGATGTCATATTCTGATTTTCAGTCAAAGACATGAATAATTTTTGCATGTTCTAAATAATAATATTTGTACCAGTTGGTACATTGAGTGAAATACCTCCACATTTACTTATGAAACTTCCCATGGGATCAGAAGAACAGGATGTCCTGACCAGAGGTGCACCTGATGCAGTATTTGGACACTGAGGGTGGCCAGTGGTGAATGGTAAAGGAGGGTGTGCAGCAGCATCCCACTGTCCCTCTCTCCTTCTAGACAGTGGGAAGGCCTGGAGGGAGAAAGGTAAAGCAGCTTTGCAAAGGTTTAAGAGGCTGGATGCCCTGTTGTGGAGGAGGTAGAGTGGTTCTTGTCTGTCAGTGAAACAAGATGACAATGTGAGACTGAGATATGGGGTCAAAGATGGAATGAAACACTTTGTAGTGAATAAAATCCAATAGGTGGCATCCCTACCTATGGCATGGGGTTGGAACCAGATGATCTTTAAGGTCCCTTCCAACCCAAGCCTCTCTATGATTCTGTGAAGACCAGATGTGCAGATAAACTGTGAAGGACCTTCAATATGGGATGAGCTGATCCAAGAGCATGAAGTGCAAGAGACAATATCATGACTCCATTGACTGTTCTGGTAATCTTTGTGACCAAATTCTGACTGAGTTTCCAGTGGGAAAGAGGAAAGACTAGTCATGTAAAAAGAGAAAGATGTTGCAGTATTTAGGCCACAGAAGGAGTTTCCCTGCTGGTCCCAGGGCAGGAACATGATGACCATGATCCATAGGAGTAAGAACAAAGAGGAAATTATACTGAAAGCAAAAGTATTAGATTTTCTTGTGCCATCAGTGGCAGAGGCATGTTGGCTGTATCACAGAGAAGGTTGGCAGCTCCCCACTAAGACAGCTGATCAAAAGTTCCCAAAATGTCAACCAGTCTCTCACAGAGAGGAGACTGATCTCCAAAGTGTTGACTACTGAAATAATGTTAATATGTGCTGTGAATTTCAAAGCCTGAGTGTTCTGATTCCTGAGTAAAATCCCAAGGATTTAGTATATGCTCATTAAAGATAGATATGCATATATTTACAATGAGAAAAAAGAAGTTTTACTTTTCCAGCCAGTGTGACACAACTGCTTCCATACAATAACATCTGGTATGTGTTCTGCCCTTTTTTTGCTCAGCTTTCTGCAAATGTGTTTGCTGTCTGTTCCCTGTGTTATATATCCTTATTTGGACAGATTTTTTTTTTTTTTTTCATTTGGAGAAAGCATTTGGGTGCTGATACTTTCTGCACTCTCTCTGAAAATGAGTTTATTGGTCTTGCCAAAGCACAAAATGTCTTCTCAGGTAACTGGTGTTTATTGCTTAAGTACAGCATGCTCCAAATTTAGGCCTCAGAAAATTAGTTATGTTACCAATAAGTTCTCCAATCTTGGCTTGAGATACTGGGATGTGATTTCCTGATGATGATGATGTTAGCCCTTCATACTGCAGGATGTTTAAACACAAGGAACCATGTGTTTGGCTGTTTTTAATTATGAGGTGCTGTATATTCTCCCAAACCAAGTATCTTAGAAAAAGATTAAGGGAAGAAATTTTGTTGCCTTTTATTCAGTAGTAAGGAAAAAAAAACAGGTTTACTTTGGGAGAGCCTCCAGTGCTTTACGTCATATTCAGACCCATCTATCACCTCTCTCAGCCACTTAGGGGTTTGGTGCAAGTAAACATAGTTTTGAAGTGTCCTCTTGAATTACTCTTGCCAGGTCATGGCACGTGGTTCTTTCCCTGTGTGCTGGTGTCTGGGTATTCTTTGCAAAATGTTTCAGACATCATCTGCTTTACCTCCTGGAAGACGCTCTGTTGCCATTAGTACATTCACAGAGCTCTGGCTTGTTATTTACAAAAGAGGCTCTAACCTTTCCTTCCAAAAGCAGTTACCACACTCAAGTACTTGTTCCCCTTGCTGCTCAGATAAATCTCCCTCTGATTCTAGGGAACAGCAATAAAATATTTCCCCAGTGCTCTGTTCTCAGTCGTAGCCAGCCAAACGTCTTCATCTGCTTTATTGGCCTCTGTGTACAGGAGGACTGCATTAGTAACAAGGGGTTTTATAACCCTTTCTCCTCAAACATATCCCCACTGTTTCCTTTGCATTAGAGATTTTATAGGCATTTTTACATGTATTTTTTATTTTATGTTATGTTAGTGCAGTTATGGCCCGTTCTAAAGTGTTACAATTCTCAAGATTATATGGAAGGAATTTGAGACTCATAAAATGATCCGAGGAGAAGTATGAGATTATTAACTTGAGAATAATTTAACCATCAGTAATGCTTTTAAAAGAAGAGGGTCTTAGTGATAAATTTAATTGGTATTGTTGTGAAAGGAGTTGCAATTGAGGTAATAATTTCATAAGATGTTCTTCCTCTTAGACTATGAACAGCAAAGTGATGCAATGGCAAGGCCACAGCAGGAGGTAACAATAAACTCTGCAATGGTAAAGTGCATTCTTAGGCAGACAAAGAAAAATAGAGGACTCTAGATATGCCTCTCATAAATCAAATGTGATGAATTGTGTCGTGCTTGTTCTTATACTGGAAACAAAGTCTGAATAGCGCTGCTTGCATTGGCATTCTTCTGTGGCTTCAAGCAGAGAAGAATGGGTTTTGATAAAGATCCCATATCAATGCCTCTAGTGACTCTGGATGTATTTTCTGATCAGGTCCTCAAAGCTCTAGGAGATGGTGACATTTCAGGTTTCTTATGAAGTCAAATCCTTCTGGCCACGTCTGAATGTTTTCTTAGAAGAAGTGAGCGCTAGACTGGAATAAGGTTCATGGTAATGCATGCATTCTGGATACTTGTCTAGATCTGGGAGCATAACCAACACCAGGGTTTTTGTTGAAATCTGTCTTCTGCAACCTGAGGAGTTCTGAAATAAGGTATATTTCACCGCAGTGAGGATGTGAAATGAGTAGTAGTACTTCTCTGCTTATTCTCAAATGAGAGTAATAGTAGAGAGCTACCCAAAGGTCCAGAGAAGGAAAAAAGTGCCATCTTAGACAAACCTGATATATATTTAATGCCAAGAAGTTTTTGTTGTTAACATTTTAGCGTGGTCTCATTTTTCTGCTGATTTCCTGGATGCAAATTGCTTATTGACATTTGAGCCTGGTTATGGGCTTTTACAGCTTGGTGAGCTTGGGGGAAATCTCAGCCTCCGAGGCAAGCCAGAGCAATTTTAGGAAAGCCCCATGGCACTGGCTGTGTCCTAGGGACATCAAAGGAGAGCATGGGATGTGACCTCCTCGGGAGGAGCACAGTGGTGAGCAGGAGTGAGGCTTCCATCAGTGCAAAGCCCACCAGAGTTTCATCAGCTTGTTTCTTACCCTTGAGTGGGTCATTGCAAGCATATCTCAGCTGGTGCCCATGCCTGGATGCTTGGCAGAGGAATGGGTTTGTGAATGCACTTCTCACTCACTGGTCAATGCTTAGCTCCCTTCCAAGCCTCTTGCAAGCAGTATCAAATTCTTAGAAACCCATTGTCCAACCTCTTTCTTTTGGAATATTTATTAGTGTACAACAGCTACAGACTTACACCAATGGTTACCAATAACAGCAGCAGTAGTTAACTATTACTAGTGTGCAATCTTACTGTGTTCAAAGCACCAGAGTAATCAGCTGTTTTCATCCTTGTTTGATTGCAGTAATATTCAAATGTAAGCATCACTGGATGCACTTTTCAAGAAGTAAGGGTTCTACCACCTTTTTGTAGGTGATATTCTTCCCATGCTAGTGTAATTGATTCAAAATAATATTGGCTAGAGAAGGAGTTTGGTTGATCTCACCTCTCAAAAGAATGTGTGTCAGGAAATACAAGTGAGTGGAAAGGTCTGTCTGGACAGGCAGCATGCTGTGGTGTATTATGTTTCACTGACATGAGAGGAATGTGGCAGGGAGATCTACAGTTCCCTGCTGTAGGCACTAACACTGGCTGGAAAGCAGCTTGGGATGTGCCTTTTGCTTCATTAATCAAAAGGCTTTCTGCCCATGGCAAGAAGTGCTGTAAAACACAGTGGAAGTATGAGAGTGTGTGTGGTTAGACAGGGTTGCCAGTTTCAAGTATCTAAAATCACAAGTCAGCTATTCCAACATAAAATCTGTCTAGAAAATAGAGATTTAATTTTTAAAACACTTTGTTTCTTTTTTTCCTCTTAAGCTTCATTTATTTTTAAGTGAAAGCTGAGATCTTCAGTGAAAGTTGAGATCCTCATCTGATTTCAAGGCTTTAAGAAAAACAGCAAATTACAAAAAACCTGCAAAAGGGTCATAAGGGTTGTTAACAGTGAGGCAGGCATCTTCTGTAGAAGCTGAGTGATTGTGTAAGCTTTGTCATTTTAAATAGGATCTGAAAGGCAGGGATGCAAAACGCAGGCTAAGCTCCTGGCACTTGCAGTGCAGTTGAGGTTTGCTTACCTTTAACAAATAACAGTAACTGGGCTGGCTTGTGTTATTGAGCAGCCAGCCAAAAAAAAACCCAACCAAACAAACCAGCACAGTCTGGCAAGCCTGTAACGTGTGTGGGAGCCAAGGTGAGGCAGTTTGTAGGACTTGCAGCCAGAGTCTACAGACCCATGTCTGATGTAACCTCTGCAGCCTCCCAGAGTTTCATCCTCTGTGTGTTGGGGTCAGCAGCAGGACTCCTGTTTACAGGAGCCAGCAGTAAGGCTTAGGGATGCATTAATTTCCTTATGCTGCCTACAGCTTGCAGAGAATTGTCAGTGCTTCCCTGAAAGGGAAGGTATAAGAATGGTGATGTCTAGGTTGCTCTCCTTACTCTGCTGAAACTGTAGCTTTAGGATTTTGAGCTGCTGCACTGGCAGCAAGCCAGGAAGGTGGGGTGCTTCTGTTTCTAGGCACTATCACAGTGCTGGAAAAGCAATGCCAGAGCACAGCCATGGGTGGTTTTAGGATCATTCCTTGTTCCTGCCGACCTGCACTTCAGTTCCAAAGAAGACAAACTACAAAACCCACACTTTGCAAAGACTAAGATCCAAGAATTTGAATAACTGTATAGGATTTGTAAAGTAAAACTCAAGTTTGCTGGTTTGGAGAGTGTGTGCTGCTGTCCCTCCATCAGATGTTAGGTAGGTGAGCTGCAAATCTGCTCCTGTTCTCTATGCTTGTCTTGAACTCAGTTGAGATTCTTCTTCTGTTGTGCAACCCTGGAAGAAACAACAATGCTTGAAATAACATTTCAGCATTATTAAACACTGCTCTGACATTTGGTGTTGGCAGCTCTGCCTGCCTCTTCAGCATGCATCTGGCTGTCACTATTCAGGCAGTCCTTTTCCTCTGCACAACTAGTTCAGATGGAAAACACCTTGGCTCTCGAGAGTGCTCCAAGGGGCTGTTCAACATGGCTAAGCCTCAGGAGCTCTGTCTTGCAAATATAAACTTGTTCTTCAGCATAATTTTCATTGTTTTTAAGAATCCTGTTAATTATAGAAGAATGATAAATAATCCAGTGGTCTGAAACCACATTATTCTGATTCAGGGAGCTGTTACCACTAAAAATGATGCTTTAGGTGTTGGAGGTGTATGAGATACTCTGTACTCTAGGATCTAGCAGCTCACCTGAAGGTTCAATGTCATTGAAGACCACTGAAGTCTGCAGGATGTATCATTCAGCTTGTAAATACTTCCTCCACCTCCAGTGGAAGGATTTAGAGTCAGAAGCAATGCCTTGAAATGTTTACTAATGTCATATTGAAAGGCCAAAAAAAAAATAGAGAAGTAAAGATATTGTGTGCATTAATTATTTATCTTGCAATCAAGAAAGTATAAATGTAATCCATGGTGAAAACTGGGAAGAATTGTGAAGGAAAACACTGACTCTTTCAGTTTGAATAATGCAGACCCCATTCAGGCTTTCTCTGCAGAACATGTGGTCTAATCCCAGCACAAGTAAACACATATGGGGGTTTTTCCTATAAAAGATTTAAAAATCATGCTGCTCTTGAGAGGTGACTAATTGTGCTCACTTAGCTTCCAGTGAATAATTAAACTGTGAGGAGTTATTATTGTCCTGGCTCGTCTGTCATGTTTCTTACTTATTCTTAGATATTCAACTTCTAGACTTTTTAGCATCAATCAGGCTCTGCTTCTATTGTCTAAAAAACAAAATATGTAAAGGAAAAACTGCCACAGATTTAAATACATTGTATTGTTACAGTATAAATACAATCTTTGTAATTAAAGCACTTGAAAATATGAACCATTAAATTTTTCTCTCAGGGACTCAGCTGCCTATGAGGGTTTTGTGCCTTTGAAAATCTCCCTAGTGTGCTTTGCTTCCCTGATTGTTCTTGGAAGAAAATTAGCTTTTAGTCCTTTAAAATCTGTTGGCTCTATTTGCTACTAAATATATACATTAAGTGCTGTGGGATCAAAACAAAAACAAGTTGCTCTTCCTACAATGTGATCTGCAGTTTGGCAGAAGTCAACAATACAACTCTTAGTGTATTTGGGGTCATGGTGCATTAAGGCAGATCCAATTGGCCTGGATCAAGAGCATGCAAGTTATCTTCAAATCACAGGAAAGAATGAATTTAAAGAGACTAGAAAAGGATGAGAGAAGGTAGCCTGGTCCAAAGTCCTCGATTTGTTTTGTCCTGGTCCAATGCTCATATTCCTACATTAGACTAGCGTCCTTTTAAAGATGTCCTCTGAGATTCTGTCACTTAATGAGGGTTTGGGCAGATTTTTTTCCTATTAGGAATGTTTTCCTGATGACTGAGATGCTCTACCAGGGGCCTATGGCTCTATCATTAACTTGGTATATTTGTGGGGAGATGCCAGGTTAAGGCAGTGAAAGGGGATGGGGGGACAATTCTCAGGTGGTGGGAGGAAGTTTATGAAGGACCTGGGTGAAAAGCCCTGGGAGGATTAAGAGAAGAAAATGTTACCCATCCAGGCTCCTTTTCATAATGTTTTTCACTGTGAATGGCTTGAATTTTGGGGTATTTTTGGCTTGAATTTTGGGGTATTTTCGAAGTGTTTTAGACATATCTTGAATAAGAGTGAAGTTTGTAATCTATCACAACCTCCATGGTGGAGAGACCTCTGGGTTCCACCTGCAGAACTAAAACTCAGTAATAGAGAAAGACATGACCTTTTGCTGTCTTTTCTACCCTCACAGATGAGCAGGAGCCAGCAGTCAGCAGCGATTCAGATATCTCATTGATTATGGCCATGGAGGTTGGACTGTCCGACGTGGAGCTTTCCACGGATCAAGACTGCGAAGAGGTGAAATCTTGAAAAGCAGAGATCCCGCACTAAACTCCAGGGGAGGGGCACAGGTAGGGACCGGGTCAGCTTTCTAGGATTTGGACCAGCCATGCACATGCCTCCAGAGCACTGTCACTCCTGCACACTCCATGCTGGGATGGTCGTGAAAAGCAATAGCGGCTGTTGTGTCTGCCTGGATGCGGTTTCATCATCTGCACACCTTCGTTTGGTTCACGTGGGAGATGGACACTTCCAGTGCTTGAGAGCTGTCATGGAACTCTCCAGGGGCTCAGAAACGTGCAACTGAAGTGACAGCTTGAGTATTTTCTACACTTGTTCAATCAGATTTTTTTGTTGGGTTTTTTGAAAAGGCATTTGTTTATTTTGTTTGTTTATAGTTTGTTATGGATGGACACTGTTTTTATTGACTGATCCCAGCTTTTTCAGGAGTTCAGTCCAGAAATCTGAATTCCCATTCACTGGTCACATCATGATCTGACCAGGATTTACCATTGCCTTGTTGTTTCTGCATGAATTACATGTGGCTGGCTTCAGAAGGATGATGCACCAGCACCCTGCATCAATGTAACACCTGCTTTCTTTAAGTGCAAGGCTTGGAAATGGTATATTCTGAAGGCTTTTACTTGTAAGAGATCTCTGAAGTAGCAGAAATTTGGGTTAAAATGACATTAGTTTGTCTGTTCTAGACAAGTATTGTACAGTGTGAAGGGGAGAAAGAAAAGCTTAAAGCATCCCTCCATCCATGTAGTCCTGTCCTGTATTTTAGGCCATCCACAGGTGTCAGTACCTTAGTGTCCTTCCTTCAAGTGACAATTCAGTAGCTGGAAAAAGAGATCTAGCTTAACATCATTTCTTTTCTTAATTTTACAGACCAAAACCAGATCAGTGGGCTAAAGGAGCATCTGAGAGGTTTCAGGAGGCTGCTTATTAACAGTTCTGCATTAAGTGAGTGAGACATGTTTATGTGAGTGACAGTATTCTTACATAGGGTCTGAAGATGCTGCTATCGGTGTCAGAAATTAAGGGAGCAAGAGGCAGCTGTTTGAAAGGTTTAATTCCTTGTTTGCTTTGGGTCTTTTCCCTTAGTGCGTTTCATTTCTTACATTTTGACAGCAGGTTTTGTCTGCTTGTTATCTAACAAGAGTTCAGGTGGTTTGTTGCCCTCCAGAGTCCCTGTCAGTAACGGAATATTTGCAATTTGTATCCAGATACATATACCAAGATATATTGGGGAGGGAATTTGAAAATAAAAGAACTAACATACATCAAAACACCTAAATAATGGCCTGACATAATAATTTATTTCATCCTGAGCTCTTCTTTCCAGGTAAGAGCTGATTGTTAATTGTTCAGTGTATGATTTGTTTTTTCAGTCAATATACTCAACTGTGAAGAAGCTTGCTGTTACACAAGAGTACATAGTTTCTGTTGAGAGTCAGATGATTTGAATCACATTACTGCCTCCTGAGTCAATCCACAGAATCAACAATCCATCTTACACTGAAATTTCATGCAGAGGTCAAACATTTTGACTTGGCTGTGTCATGACAGCATCTCAAAATGCAACTGCTGGGGCTCACTGCATTTAATCTCCTTGTGGATTTACTTGTTAAATGTGAAAATCAGCTTCCAGCCAAAATTTGTGTTTGTCGGATTTTATTCAGGAACAAATGTGTTTAGAACTATCCCTAAAATATTGGCTGACTTGCTTCTTTAGTACAGAAAGAAGGAAAAAATATTCTCCATGCTCTTTTGTCCATGTAGAACTAATTAAACCTTTAGTGTAATTTTGTTTTATGTTCTTGGTTCCTAAATTGCGTGGGTAATATTGAGGTAAAAAAAAAGAAAGAGGGCAGATTTAGATTAGAGATTAGAAATAAATTATTACTGTGAGGATGGTGAGGCACTGGAAGAGGTTGCCCAGAGAAGCTGTGGATGCCCCATGCCTGAAAGTGTTCAAGGTCAGGTTGGATGGAGCTCTGAGCAACCTGGGATAGGGAAATATGTCCCTGGCCATGGCAAAGGGTTTGGAGCTAGGTGATCTTTAAGGTCCTGTCCAACCCAAGCCATTCTGTGATTCTATGAAAATGACCCATAAATGTGCTGTTACCTCTTTAGAAACTGTTGGAATGAAAATCTTTTTTCAATTAAAGAGATAGAGGCAGCTGGAAATCTTAGTTAAAAAAGGAAGTTACAGACTGTTTCAGAGGGTACACCATGCCAGTCTTGACAATATTTGTGGTTCTGTAATCTTGTTTTCCGTATTCTTTTATGTCTTCTTTATTCCTTGCTGCTATGGGAAAGGCCTGACACATCAATGTTGAAATTGACCCCTACACACAAGAGTTTGCACAAGGTACTGCACCAGCTCCACTTAAGCTCTGTAAATAATGCTGAAATGGGATTTAAGTGGTGCTTACATGAAATTTTGACCCAGGAATGAAATTCATTTCAAACAACTGCAGGGGAAGGAGTGAGGCTGATTATTTTCTGTAAGGGCTCCTTACAGAAAACGTAGCCTGGTGCTACATGTCATAGGAGCATCACAAACATGATGTCCAAGTTGTCAGTGACCCTTTCACATGTGCACGCTGTAGCTCAGCACACAGGCAGAGAACTCCTGGCCAAACTGTTTGGGTTTCAGAGGAGCTGTCACAAAGTCTTCTTTTTATTTCATGAACAGAATTAAGTTGATCTCAATGGATAGACTGACCGATTAGCTGTGGCCATAGCAAAACCACCCTGGTACAGCAGAATGAGCAAAGTCTGTGGAAAAGTGAGGCAGGAGAGGAAACTCCCAGGTGAGTCCTTTGTCCAGCAAAATCATTAAAGGGAGCCATGCTCCAAAGGGCATTACAGATTTGTTAATGCAGACCCTGCACGTATTTCTGAGAGTTAATGAGGAACTTTGTAGAGGTCTGGTGCTGTGCACACACTTTTCCTAAATATCCCATATTAGATCTGGTCCCTCGGGGTCCACAGGTGGCCCCTGGCAGAGGCAGGGTGCCAGGCTGGGTGAGTGCTTCTGACATATCACTAATTAGTGATATGCCTTTTGGAAGAGGCATCCTAGCAATTCTGGGTCAGGAATCTTTCTGCTTTTGTTTTCCCAGTTCTACCTGCAGGTTCACTCAGGGAAGATGTTGTTCCATCCCTGTCCTCAGGTGTTCTGCAGCTCTGAGCACTGTTAAGTGATGATGAGGGCAAAGCCAGGTTACACATCACTGAAGCCTGAACTTAGGAAAGCACTTAAGTAAATGTTTTATTCCGTCCTTCTTCCAAAAAACACGTATGATTGATTTTGGACTTGCACCAAAATCACTTTATTTTCAACAGGTCTTCTATGAGCACAGTTAAGCCCCTGTGTCAAAAGGAAATGTTTTCCCAAAGCTCCACCTGACTGACAATAATCTTTGCATATATAACCTGTGAACTACCTTGGGAATTTGAGGTGCTTTAGAAACGTTAGGACCCCCTGATGTGTGTTTGTAACATGTATGAAAGCCTTAATTCTGTGTCTCTGCATGCCCGTGCACACCTTGGTACTGCTGCCTGCTAAGCTTGGGCATTAAGTAGGTGGGGTTCAGCTGCTGGGGACACAGTACTGAGTGTTCAGAAGGGAGAGCAGCCTTCAGCATGCAGCCAGGAAAGAGCAAAATCCTCTAGAGCCCTCTGACAAGCAAGTGTTCATGGATACAATTCTGCAGGCTGGCACCATGGCTGGCCCCGGGGGCATCTCCTGGCCAGGGGATTGTGTGGCTCCCAGGAAAAGGCACTCTTGACATTAAGTTGATCCTGTGCCCCTCTCAGCAATTCTTATCTTGTCATCTAAAGCACTTTTCTCTTCTTTTCCATGAGCAAGTGGTAGGTGGGAGAAGTCTTTCCTTTAGTGAGGCTCATCATCACTCAGGCTGGGTTGCAAGATAAAACTTGGTGAGACAGCAACTGCACTCAGAGTGTACTTGGATTTTCTTGGGTTTCACTAAGCTGCCTTCCCAAAGGTCTGTTCAATAGGTAGGATGCACAGAAAGTTTTGCAGGAGGAATTTTGCACTTACAAATGACCTGATGTGTGCATGCAGATGTGCAAGGCACCAGGTCTACATCCCCTCCCCACAGCTCACCTGTTCTGCTGGGGATACAGATCTGGCACTTACCAAGGGTTTGGGGTTTTTTATTTTCTCACTGCTTTAGAGCCTCAAAACCAGGATCAGGACTATCATAGCACTTCAGTTCATTCTTTAAGCACTCTATAGAATTGACATCTATGCACATAAAAGTGCATTGATGTGAGTATGGAAACCGTACTGTTGTGAAATCAGAAGCAGTTGTCATTTTTAGGCCTTTTATTTGAGGGAGATTGTGGCACTAAGGAAAAAGGCTATATAGAGGCAAATTGGAAAAATAAATTACTGAAATCACATATGCTAAGTGATCCCTTGGATCTCACAAATGACCCCTGGATCAGATCGCAAGGAAGTCATTGCAAGAAGGGCATTGATGCTGGGGTGCAACCATTTCGTAGGACTAAAATGGCAGAGAAATCCAGCCTGTTCTTCCCCAGCCTGTCTCACAAGTGCTTGTCCAAGGGTGAGCCTTTGTTGCAGGGGAAGGAGATCAAACTTGCACAGTGCTGCTTCCTCTCCTGTGCTTTGTGCCACCAGTAGCTCCTGGAGCAGGTTGGAGAAGGGAAAGGGGCTGGCCCAGGTTCAGCTCCAGGGCTTGGTGAACAGCAGGCCATGGGCTTTCAGCAGGTTTGGGGCAGCCAAGCTTCCTCATGGCTAGTGCTGACCCTGGGATTGGAACTTTGATGTTGATGTGCTGATGAACACTGAGCCCACGCGGGCTCATTTGTTTTGTAGATGCAGAAATGTGTGAGTTTATTTGGGGCAGGCAGCATGACAGCAGGGAATTGGCTTGGTTAGCGTGAGCAGGAAACACAATGTGCTGAATTTTAGGGGTGAGGGAAAATGAGGCTGGAGGTGTTGCTGTCACAGGCTTCTTGAATAGGGGAAATTGATCCAAAATAAGCACTGCTTTCATTTTACCAAGCTGTTTCCTGAACCAATTGATAGTTTCAGAGAATGAGGAATGCTAGCTGGACAGTTCAGGGAGAGTTTTTTATGAAGCAGATGGCAGCTTTGGGTTGGGATGGAGAGTGAGGGCTGCCCCTCTGCCACGCCACTTACCCCACTGGGCTGGACACCCACTTGGCCCCTTTATCTGCCCATTTCTTCTTCAAGGAAGCACCCTTTTAATCAGGAGCTGTATTTCAAAGGGAAAAATAAAAGATGTTTTGGATGAGAAGCCAACGGATGATTTTCCCATCTGAAATTAATCTTGTCTCTCTCGAGTACTTTCATTGTGAATTGTTGGGAGTTACTTCTTTCTGTAGTGAATGGAAAAAGAAATGAGAGATAAAAAAGGAGTAATAGTGTTTTCCCTTTCTTGTTTATTTCTTGGTTCTTTGGTTCTGAGTAGCATTAAACACAATAGCCAGATCAAGATGCTTGCTTGCTCTGAATGTATACAGTTATTTCAGATGTCAAATATCTAAATGTTTTGTTTATGTATGTAATGCCATCCTCAATACTAGTTTCATGTTAGGAACCTGAAATGACTGTACCATTTTATAATTAGATACGTAAAGAGGGGACAGTGGGTGGGAGGGTCTGTTATTTTTATACCAAGATGTTCCTTGTATTTAGTGAACATTTAAAACAGTTTTGTACTTGTCAAAATATACATTCCATCCATTTCCAGAAGAGAATTATTTCTATTTAGAGTAGTTTATAAGCAAACCAAAAAAAAGGTGGCATCCCACTTGTATGCAGTTCCTGAGCAGAGCAGCAGTATCCTGGTTTTCCATGATGGCAACAAAGCTTTTTCCAGCCGTGTCTCTTCTCACATGCAGCAGAGCTATACCAGCAAATGCCAGTGTTATAAAAGGAATAAAAATCCCAAACGAAAGAAATACCACATGGATCAGTGCACAGCTTAAGGAAATAACTTTGTTAAGTTCAGAGACAATGGTCTGTCCCAGTGAAATTCTCCAAAGTAATCAGTGCAGCTCTGGACAGCAGGAGCAGATTTACTGGGAGGCTTCAGCTCTCTGTCCCTGCCTGGCAGAGCCACCAGCCTCAGCAGGCTGGGGGATGCAAGGTTGTCACACTCCTGTGCTGTGGCTCTGGCTGTGCTGCAGCTTTGGTTTGAGAAACACCTACCAAAAGGCCATGGCAAAGTCACACTGTGGCATTGGCATGGGCCATCCTTTTTCTTGTAGCTGTCTTCTTCATTCCCTCCCTCTCCCCGCTACCTGTGACGTGCTGCCAAAACTGTGCAGTAGCAGTTTGTGAAGCTTTTTTTTTTTTTGCCTTTTTTCCCTTCTTTACAGTCTTGCAAATAAACTCTTAACTCTTTGCTGACATTTTATAATGTATACATCTTCCTCTCCAATGCACTTTATCTCTCTTGAAAAACATGGGAGTCGGAGCACTACCATCTTAAAGGGATTTGCCTGAAGTCATGAGACACATACTTTTTATTATTTTGTGTCCGTTTTGCATTGTTAGATACTGTAAATGCTAAAGAGCATAGACAGTGACTCAGCTGGGGGAAATACCGAAATGTTGTGGCTAATACTTGGAAGCATTATTCAGTAGTCCAACATGGCTATTTTTGTTATATAGAGGATTATAATGTAAATATGTGAGACTGTGTTACTACGTACTAGTAAAATATTGCAACTCTCAAAGTTAAGATGGTGAATTCCAAGGAATTTTATTGCAAGTTTTTTTAATAAAACAAATCTGATTATTGTGTTGTATGTATTTTCTAACAGCCTGTGGAAAAGCTGGAATTTCCTGATGTGTGAAACTTGTGGGTTGTTTCTTCCTGAACTCAGCCACTGCAAGCTTTGGCATTCATAGGAGGCAGAAGGTACAGTGGGAAGGGAGCCAAGTGACAGCCTGGTCTTGGTGACACATCTCCAGCTCCTTACTGCTCCAGTCCCCTCTGCCCTCCCGTGTGTTCTAAACAGAAAGCAGCAGCTGTGTGAGAGGTAAATGCTTCCACTCCCTCAAGGGAGAGCTGCAGCCTCAGCCCAGACACTGGGCACGATGTGTTAAAGCAGCTTTAAATGATGACTGCTCTTCCCTTGCCTTATCAGACACCACTGGGCATCCCTGGGAGCAGGGGGAGGAGGAGAGCCCAGGGGTTTGAGGCACAGTAAAAATCCTGCCTAAATGTAATTTAAGAGACTTACAGACAATTTTTCCAGCAGATGCAAGAGAAGGCCGAGAGAAATCCCTGAAGGAGCCAGCTCCTGGCTCAGGCTACAGCCGTGCCAGGGGTCCAGCCTGCCCCCATCCTGGCCCGTGTTTTTCTCTCTGGCTGGTGCCCCAGCACACACACCTCTCTTTTCCAGCCACAGCGCCGCGTTCGAGGTGACAGCCTGCCAGATCGGCGGGAGCCCTGCATTGGATTCCCCCCAGGAGCCGGAGGGCAGCAGCTCTGCGCCAGTTCCCTCTCAGCTTCCCGGACCCTGCTGCCTCCTTGCTCCTTCCCCCGCCCCGTTCATCTTTGCCCTCGGCAGAGGGGCAGCAGCCGGCTCGGAGCAGGAAAACCGCGTGGGATTTAACGTGGCTTTATCAGCAACGCCGGGAATTACTTTTCTCCTCTCAACTCCTCTGTCAGCAGCACAGCCTGAAGCTGTCATCCCAGCGGTGCTCCAAGGGCAGAAGCCCTCCGCACCAAAACAAACCCTGGGCTGCCTTCGGAAAAGAGGATTTGTGTCTTGCTGGCCAAGAAATCCGGTCTCACTCTTCCCCACGCATCTCCCTGCCCGCCAGCTGCTTTGTTCCCTGTCTGCGTTTCCTGGCCGGCTCCGGGGGAGCGGGGCCGGCTTTCCTTGGCAGGCAGCCGTGCACAGCTGCCGGGCGAGCCGCACACACAGCGCAGCTGGCGGGGGCAGCAGCGCAGCTCCGGGAGCCCTAGGTAACAGCAGGGCGCCAGACAATTCCTGCCAGGATGTCAGCACCTACCTGGGGCTCGCGTTACACCGCCCTCTGCTCTCTGTGGAATTCATTTCTGGTCAAAAAATGGAAATGAAGCTGCGCTGTTGCTTTGAGGGTTGTTTGTTTGTTGCACTTGCTCCTCTGATTCAAGGAGATGACACTCAGACGCATCACAGTCAATGGAGAGGATGTGAGATTCAAATGGAATTTATCCAGGTTTGCACTGCACAGCAGTATGTACAACGCAGGGTCCCGGGGTATCCAAACCATGCTAAGGAAGAAAATGCGCTTTTAGGGTGCCCAAAAAGGAGATGGGTCTCAGGAAGCCACTCTGGAAAAGAACACTGAGAAGGCAATCCTCTAGCACAGGGAGATCATGTTCAGGGGCATCTCTGAAGGAATGGGACTTCATGGCCCAAAAGAAATCTAATAAGCCAGTGCATTTATCAGAATTCAGCTATAGGAAATCAGTGCTTAATAGGTGAGGCTATAATTTAGCAAAAGGCTCATTCCTCAGCTTCGATCTCTGTGCAAACAAGTCACTGGCAAGTCCTGGCAGCAGTGGAAGTGGGTAAAGTGTCACCATCCTCACATGCCTGAGCCACCTGCTGCGGGCTGCTGTGTGGCTCCTCTGGACATCTGCAGCTTGGGTTTACAGTCCATCCTCTCACCTGAGAGCAAAGACAAGCTTGCACAGAGAGGCCAGCAGCAAGTCCTGGTGCCTGAAGCCCAGGCAGATGTCCCTCCTGGCAGAGGGACAGAGCAGCCATCTGGGAGCAGTGCTGCCTTAGATGTGTTGGCAGAGCCCCAGCATTCATCTGTTGGAGCCCAGAGCTCAGACAAAGTTGTTCCTCTGTTCCTGCTTGGGGCAGCCGTGATGGCTCCAACCAGCAGCCCACTTAGTCTGACTAAACTAGGGCTGGGAGCAGACACCTGCAAAGGAGTAACACCAGAACAAGTCACCTCCCTTCATGCTGGACCTGGTTTTAAAAAGGTCTACTATATTATGGAATCATAGAATTCTTGAGGTTCAAAAACACCTCGAAGATCATCAAGTTCAACTGCTAAAACAGGTGTAAGTGCTGCCTGGCTGCAGGGGCTGAGCTCAGTCTTACTTTGTGGGGTGCTGTTCCATGCCTTAGCATGCATCTACTTCTGGGCTCCTCACTACAGGAAAGACTCTGAGGTGCTGGAGTGTGACCAGAGAAGGGTAACAGCTGGGGAAGGGTCTGCAACACAAATCCTATGAGGAGCAGCTGAGGGGTTTTATCCTGGGTAAAAGGAGGCTCAGAGAAGACCTTATCACACGCTGCAACTTTCTGAAAGGAGGGTGTAGCCTGGAGTAGGATTTGGTCTTTTCTTCCAAGCAACAAGTGGCAGGACAGAGGAAATGGCCTCAAGTTGCAGCAGGGATTTAGATTGGATGTTAGGAGAAATTTCTTTGCTGAAGGGATGGTCAGGCATTGGAATAGGCTGCCCAGGGAAGCAGTGGAATTATTATCCCTGGGTAGGTTCAAAAAGATGTAGATGTGGCTCTCAGGGACATGGTTTAGCAGTGGGCTTGGCAGTACTGGTTAATGGTTGGGCTTAATGACATTAGATATCTTTTCCAGCCTTAACAATTCCATGGCTCTGTGATTCTATGTCCTTGCTGCCTTTCTCCAGACCTCCCTGCCCTTTCCTTTCCTGCGTGGCATGGAGTCCCAGGCAGAGCACAATGTCAGGAAAGGAGGATGGAGGCAAGCCCCGCGGCTGTACCACAGCCAAGGCATTGCCCAGCATGGCCCCAGGAAACACTCCCCACTCCCATGGGGTTTGGATGTTACCTGCATGCCCAGCCCCGACCACCAGCAGTGCCCCCACCTGGACATCCCGGGGCTCCTCCAGAGGTGCCCGGGGTGCCCAGCCTCAGCCCCTGGAAGCAAAGGAATAGCGGCTGGAGGAGATGGAGGGCAGGCAGGGGCGCAGCCTCAAGGACTTAAGAAAGTGGTTCCAAAAATGGGCGGTAAAGGGCGGGAGGTTTGTCTCTTCGTGGGGACAGCAGGCAGAGACAGCTGCCTGCATCCCGTATCCCGCAGCCCGTGCCGTGTCTCTCCAGCAGGAGGCTCTCCCGCCCCGCGAATCCCTGCCGCAGCCTCGGGCGGCGTGCCCGCGCCTGGCTTTATTTATTGAGCCAAATCGGTAACTACCGTGTTGAACAAGTGAAAGGTCCCGCTGTGGGGGGTTTCCTGCTCTCCCTGGAGCGTTCCCCTTGCGCGCAGCCCGGGGAGCTCCCTCCGTGTCCATCGTGTCTGTGGGGAAGCAGAGGAAGGCACCAAACCATCCCCTCCAGGTCTGCAGGTCACGTAATTAAAAGGATGCAATTAGCCCCTGTCAGCCACTCAGTGAGGTTCCCCGGGTCACCCAGGGTGTTATTTCAAGGGAAGCCCAGGAAAGTTGTGTCTTGCCCAGCAGATTTGTTGGAGGTCAGGAGAACTGCTACCCCGGGTCATAGCCAGGGGGTATATGTCACCATAGCTGGTGACAGAGGTTTCAGCAGGAGGTGAGCAGAAAAGGGACAAAAGGGGGGCTGGAGACCAGCACTGCAGCCCCTACCACAGCCTGATCCCATGGGGGAAGGAAATGGCACATTTCACCTACACTTTGACTAAAAGATGTTGTTAAAGTAAATTGGTTTAAAGTTCTGTATGTGCGTGCACTTAAACTATTTAAAAGCAGGTTATTTTTGCATGGCTTGGGCTATGGATCAGACTGTGCAGGGACAGGTCCAGACATGAATTGCCAGTCACCCTGCATTGGGAATTGCACTCAGCTGGGAGTGGAATTTTGAGGCAGGTAAAGTCCCAGTTTAGAGCATGATGCCCATTGTAGCGTCCTGGATCCCACGTCCTATTTCAGCCCAACCATGAGAGGCCTCTGTCTGTACGTGGGCACTTTCACTGGACACTCTAATTCTGTGCCATTCATCAGCTCAGCCATCACCCCCTCCTCCCCAGGCTGTTTCATGTCCCCGAGGTCCAGCACAGGCTGGCAGCACAGCCTCAGGGTGTGAATTACTTCATTCCCCCCGCCCTGGGGTGCGTTCATCCATTCATTCATTCACCAGCACAGAGGGGCTTGGCACCAGCTCCCTCCTGCCAGCAGCCCTGCCCGGGAGCAGGGCAGGTTGTTCACACCCAGGCAGGCAGGAGATGAGTTCTGGTTTCAGCCTGGCTTGAGTGTGAAAGTCAGAAAATACCAAAGAGCAGGTGAGTAGAATTGCACAGAGCCGTGTTGGCTAGAGTGCTGCTTTGATGAGGGTGGTGGATTAAAATTAATTGTCCTAAAGGACAATAGAGCAGGGGATTTATCCTATGGAAAATTGAACCCCACTGACTTTCAGCTATGAAACTGCTTTAAAAAGGATCATTAGTGTCAAGGAAAAAAAAATTAAAAATATACCTAAAACCAAACCACTTCTCTCTGGTTACACTTAGCAAAGCCTTAGATACAATCAGCTGCCCAAATTCCCCAGCTGCATGTTGGCAATCATCAGCTGGGGCTGCTCCTGTGGGAGGGAGATACTCTGCAGGCTGGAAGGGGCTGGTGGTGTGGATAGTGCTGCTTGCTTGTTTACCTTTTGCTTGCTGTGCTTTGGTTTTGTTCACCTTCTTTCTGGCAGAAGAAGACTCAGAGCAATGCTAGGGCCCTGTTCTTCGAGGTGTTAAGGACTTGCCTGTGCTTTGACAGGTAGGGAAAATGTATTTTTTCCCTGAAGCTGGTTGTCCTGACTGGAATAGTCTGTCCTTGTTCCAGCTTGGATAGAGTCAATTTTCTTCTAAGTACCTGGTCAATGCTGTGTTCTGGGTTTAGTATGAGGATAAAATTGGGAACACACTGATGTGTTGGCTGTTGCTCAGTAGTGCTCACCCTAAATAAAGGACTTTGCAGTGTCCCATGCTCTGCCAGTGAGGAGGTGCACAGAAAGCTTGAAGGGAGTACAGCCAGGATAGCAGAGCCAAACTGGTCAAAAGGATGTTCCTTGCTATAGAAAATCATCCCAGGATATAAACTGTGAGGAGTTACCCAGGAATGGGACAATCACTCTTTGGGGATCAGTTAAGTGTTGCTCAGTGGGTTGCGAGCAATTGTATCATAAATCAACTGTCTTTCTTAATATTTTATATGTATTTTCATTAGTATTTTAATTAGTTTCAGTTATTAAACTGTTCTTAACCCGCAAGGTTTGGAGGAAGGGGGTGTTAATTTTTTTTCACTTTTTCTTCCCTGATTCTGTTCCCCCACCCACTGGGGATGAGGGGGAGTGAGCAAGGAGTTGTGTGATACTTAATTGACAACTGTGACCATGCCACCAGCTCATGCTGTAAAAAATGCTCCCTGAGTGCACCTGTGCATTGCTACACACTTCACTTTCCTGGGGCTTGTTTTGCATTCCTTATTATTTAATAAAAGGCCATATTTCTTTTACCCAAAATAACTTGGGGCAGGGGATTCTCTTGAGTTTGGCTCCTTGTCAAGGTGAGGGGGAAGCATTACTCTGAGCTGGGATCCTGCTTAATATGGGCTTAGTTTGGGCAAATTGCTGCCAGTGTCCAATGTACCAACCAAGGGCATGGAAACAGGAATGGCTGGGGGGTGATGGTTATTTTCTGGGTGCTGTACATGTGTTTTGTTGGCCACCAAGCTCCATCAGTGCAGAGCAGCTTCATTTTGACCATGGGAATTTCTCTCTCCTCTGTTAAGGACAATAATCATGTGCAGCAATGAGATCATGTCCCTCGAAATGAAACCTCACCAGCAAAGGGGCAAGGCAAATCAATGGAACTGAATCTCACTCCTCAGGCATTGGAGGTTTTCATCAGAGCAATTCAGAAATGCATTTGACCCTCTCAGAGATGTGAAGTCTGACTCCACACAAGTGACACATTAAATACAAACTGCCTGCAAAGCATTAATATGATTTTGACTTTCTAGCAGAAGAATTGTCAGCTCATTTTGGTTTGCCCTTGGTTGCAATGCCAGAAATGGTCCCAAATAGGGCTGTTCTTGTTGGTGTTAGGAAACATCTGTCTTGTTTATCCTCAGACTTGGATGGAAACAGGGATTGCTTCTGCCTTTTTGTTTGGAGTGCTTGCTGATAACCAGAGAGTCAAAAGCTTTTCCTTTCTTCATTTCTTTTATCTTTACTTTTAATACTTTACTGTAAATGTTGTCACCCCTGTTGCTCCTTTCTCACCACTCTTTTTACCCCCTTTTAAAGAACTAGGACCCTCTGACACTGAACAGGGAGTACAGAAGCTGCAGGTATTGAGCTGCAGGACCTGATGGAAAGCTTGTATTAGTGTTTAAAGCTCAAACAGAGTCCATGCTTCCATTTTTACTGTTCAGAATAATGTGACACTGCTGACCTCTTAAAAAAAAAAAAAAAAAAAAAAAAAGAAAGAAAAACCTTTTGAAAGCAACCTGTTAAAATACTTTCTTTTCCTATGAAGGTTTCAGGGTCAGCTGGCTGAAGGGAGGATTCAGTGTTGAGCACAGTGGGTGGGTGTGTTAAGGAAGAGATCTTTGAGGGGTTTTGGGGAGTTTTTTAATGACAACCATTGGAATTGGGTATTGATTGTCCTGGACCACAGCTTTGAGAGCACAAGCTAAGCAGGGCTGTGTGGGAGGTGCTGTTTGGGACTTTCTTGCTGGAGGGATGCTGGTGACCAAAGGAGAAGAGCAGCAGCTCAGGCTGGGGTGGCATCTCAGCAGGGCAGACCCTCCCCAGGATAGGTTATCTCAAGATCAGTGAAGGATGAGGAGCAGGAGCCATATCTGTGAGCTGCCTGCAGACCTGCTGGGTACCTTTGTTTCCCACATATGTAGGACATGATAATACATTGTGTCCTCTAAATTTCTAATCCTTTCTATGAGTTTTCAGCCTCCATCCTCTTGGTCAGTCCCAGTTTGCTGTTCCAACCCCACAGGAATTATTCCTGACTCCCACTCTGAGAGGTTGCAATCAGGTCATCTGTTCCTTTGTTAATGCTTATATTTCCTTTATTGCTCACTTCTGAAGAAGCCTTGATGCTCAGGAGTATTTCCCCTCCTTCCCTGCCTTTTTTCTGTTACTGTTGTGTTTCCTTGTGTTTACCTGACTTTGGCTTGTCAAGTGGCAAATCATCACACAAAAACAGCTGCAAACAGGATGTGCTTTAAAGAATTTTCCCTTAAAAATAGCTACAATGGAGCAGGATATTTGGAAAAAACCTGATATATGTATGATAACTGACATGATGTAGTTCAGCTTGCAAAACAGAAAAAAGCAAAAAAGGGGGAGGAAAGAAGGGCAGGATGTGCATGTGGCAGTGAGATGAGATCGTTGCAGGAGAACTGGCTGGGGAGGG
Organism: Acrocephalus scirpaceus scirpaceus; assembly: GCA_910950805.1. Lineage (NCBI taxonomy): Eukaryota > Metazoa > Chordata > Aves > Passeriformes > Sylviidae > Acrocephalus > Acrocephalus scirpaceus. Next base: position 71,301,329 of record OU383778.1, on the reverse strand, counting down.
AGAAGAGGCTGCTGAGTTAAATGTCAGGAGCAGTGGCTTGGATGGGGGAAAGTGCCAGGCAATGATGGCTCAGCCTGCAGCAACAAATCCCAACAAGTGTCTGGCTTTGTGTATGCAAGGAACACTTCAGAGTGATTCTGGTTGCATGTGTTCACAGAACAGGTGTGAAAAAACCTGGGAAAGGAGCTTGGACAATGTACCTGAATGGCTGTAGCTTTATTGTGCCAGTGCTAGCAATCCCAGGAAGTTGCTCAGCTTGTGTTTGTGCTGCAGAGGAGTGGTGCCACTAGGCCCAGAGCTGGTGCTGCTGCTGTGACCTCTGATGCTCAAAGAGAAGTGCCAACCCCTCCACGCAGGTCCTGAGGCCATGTGGAAAGGTTCATCTTCCTCCTGCTGTCCTGGCACAACAGAAAATCCACCCCCACACCAGTCAGGCCTACTGCTGCTGATGCACACATCTGAGAAACCAGAGAAATGTGAGCTTCATCTAAACCAACAGGCCAACAGGGAGTGTCAAGCACTCTATGGGCCTCCCAGTGCCTTTTCCTCCCTTTTCCTTTTGCAGGGAGCAGTCTCTTGAAAGAATTTGGATTAGTCCATGAAGGATAAGGGCAGGAGTCCTCTCTGCAGTGTCCCTCAGAGGTACCCTGGCCACGAGCTGGCAGCACATCGCTGGTCAAAGGCAGCCTGGCTGCTTTGCTGTATTTTGCAGAGCATTTTTAATTCTCTCCTTTTAGTGCAAGTTCTCAGCTGTTCACATTCTGATCACACAGGATGAGCTATTTTCTGCAGCAACAACTTTCTGTGCTGGCTGTGCTCAAGCAACTCTGGCCGGGTATTTGATTAGCACAAAAAAAAGGTGGAGAAAAAGATGATTCTCTAGGATATGTATGAATGAATTTGAAGTGTGGTGGGGTTTTTTGATTGGGAATATTTTGCAACTCATCTTGAGGGGCTGCCTTCAGAGCTGGCTCCTGGGATGGAGCTGGAAATCACACTGGGGTTCATGTTAGCCAGTGCTCTGTGTCTGCTTTGAGCACTTCTAGTCAGTCCTCAGAAAACAAATATCTCCTGTAAGATGCACCTAGAGAGTCATAAATCCTGTAGGATACTAAGCACTTTCTAACCCCATTAAAGATGGATATGAAAATGGGTGGTTGTTTTGTAGAGAAAGCTTAAGGGACGTGTAAAATGCCAGTGCAGAAAACAGTCACGTAGTTATTTACTTCTGCCTGAGCTAAAGGCATGGAAGATGTGAGACCTAAAAGCAATGAAAGGAAATAACATAATGCAATATCCTATTGATCTGTGGGATTTTCTACTGCTTAAGATGATGGCGCCACAAGTAATGTTTGTAGTTGTGCTAACTAGAATAAAAATATTATAGGATGGAAACAAACCATGACAAAAACTCCTTAGGGTTTCAAGCTTTCCACTTCTCACTTGTTGGCTGATGGGGTCCAAGGGTTTCTGCCATTCCTGTGTATTACTGCAATGCCTAGTTGTATGTGCTGTAAGTGTTTTGTGTCTCACTCTGGAGCCACTGGTAACATTTCCCTGGGCAGGCTGAGTGCCAGGTCCTTGGCTGACAGAAATGGATGTAGCACTGCTGACTCTGGGAACTGCCTGCCCCTGCCAGGGGCTCTGCCAGCTCCCTCCCACCCCAGCACCAGTAGGGAGCTCAGACATGAAATAAAATCAGCATATGTCCAGCAAAGAGGGAAAGAAATGAAAGAATACCCTGCTTCTGTTAGGGGGATAAGCAGCCTGGCATCCCAAAGCAAGCCAGGGAACAAGCTGCTGAGACTTGGACAGCACAAGGTAGCAGGGGAGGTGTGGTGTGGTCAGTGGCACCATGATGATACGTAAAGGATTCCTTTTAGTTATGGTGCCTTACAGAGCTGTAGTGGAAAGCATTTCCCTCAATTCCAAGTTAATACATGGCTGTAATCACTAGCCCAGCAAACCCAGGTGACAGAATCTGTGTGAGAGCTGGGGGACAGGTGATAGTAAGGACACAGCTCAACCTCTTCCTAAGCACCATTGCTGTGTGCACTAGAACAGCTTCCTTTGAGGATTCTGCTAAAATAGCTTTTATTTCTTCCTTTCTCAGGGTAAAGAGAGGGTCAGCTTCTTCAGAAGTTGGGGCTTGGGCTCACCACCCTCACAGAGCTTCCAAGGCACCCACATCCAGGCTGAGTACTGAGATGCCTTGCTGCCTGTTTGAAGTAATAGGTAGCAATTTAGATGATTTATTTTCAGGATGCAGCAAAGCATCCATTACACTCCAGGCCAAATAAATTTTCTGGTATTAGAAAGAAAAAAAAAAATTCAGAATAAAATCCAGTGACTGGAGGAACCAGGGAATTTTTTCATGGGAAGCTTTGACTACTTTATCTTGCATTAAAGCTGATCGATGAGGACTCAGGTTGCATCATCCTTCCTAAAGAAACCTGGCTCACAGGAATAGCTTCCTCTCCAGTGATATGCTGCTTCCACAGGCAGGGCTTGGAGGGCACACAGGGAAACAAGCCCCCAAAGTTACTCCATCAGCCCTCTGTGAAGTGATGCATAACAGTCATTAATGAGAACAAGGCAGTCCACAAAAGGCTCATGCCTTTCTTCCTGCTTTCCCATTTTCCTCTCCCAACCACAATATCCGTCTGTACCCTTGGATCTTACCAAAGAGTCAGTAATCAGATCTGTGGGTCTTCTCTTCACAGTAACAAATAGTCAGGTGGGAGCTGAGACTTGTGCTACAGACTTTCACACAGGCAGGGAAACAGGCTTCAGTTAAATACTCATAGGACTGGCTGTGGGAAAAAGCCTTAAAATTTGTCTTCTTGGTTTTCAGCTGCACATCTAGGAGCAGGCACTCATAAGGCTCTGTGGTTTTATCCACCAGCCCAAGTATGTGTGAAGGAAATATTCCTGTCAGAGCCAGGTAAGACAATTTTCCTTTCATTTCCTAATATCCCCTAATGATGCCATAATATCTTGTTTTCCATGTTTGCTTTCCTAAAGAGAGCCCGAAGGCTCTCCCAAGGAACAGAATCCTTTGCCCATTTTGACTCCCTTTCCCTGTGGTGTGATGCTTCAGCACAGCTTTGACTGAGGCTCTGGTACCAGCCCACAGGGATTTCTGCAGAGTCTGAGTCATGCTCTAAAAATAGCCAGGGAAATGTCAGCCCAGCCAAAGTCATTGGCTGATTAACGAGGAGCTTGCACGGTGCTGTGTACCTCCAGGTATGCTCCTGATCTTAGCCACGGAGCTGGGCTTTTTAAAAATAAATAAATATATAATAAATTATGGGTGGTGAGTTAAAAAAAACCCCAAACTGTTAGAGGTAATGCAGAAACAGATTTCTTTATCCTCCCCAGGAGTGTATGTGATTAGCAAAGGGCTGGAGGGACTGTCTGGCTGGAAATGCAGTGTGTCCCTTCTAGCAAGAGGAATGAGAAATTAAGAACTGGACAGGGCTAAAGATGAAACAAATCTTTTGTCCTTGAGGGCAATGTGGAACTGTGACTCTGGTCTGTGTGGAAGTAGGAATGGTCTGGGGACAACCATAAGCCAGGGACGTGGTGGACGATCAGCCATGGTGCCTGTGCCCAGCTTGTCAGGCAGAGGAGTGTGGAACTCCCCTTGCCAGGAGGAGTTTCACGAGCCCAAAGGGACAGATCTGCTTTACCAGGACTGATGCAGTTAAATTCTCCCTCCAACCGCAGTTGTGCAGTGCCATCCAATGCAGTGGATGAGCAGCTGGTCTCTGAACTGTGCTTGGGCAGGGGAGCTGGGACAGGGGAGGGGATGGAGGCAGGGGAGAACACCCCAGTGCCAGAAATACCTGTCTGCTGCACGTACTGAGGGTGTACCTGAAAGAGCATCTGGCAACAGCTCCATCAAGAGCCTTGGAAAATAAATAAAATTAATCTTACTTCTCTGAAAGCTGACATGGTGCCAGAGCAGGTGTTGATCCACTGCAGCAGCAGCCTGTGGTGGCCACAGGTCCCTTGGGCCACACCAAAGGTTTGTGGTCCAAGGGTGGTGGAGGCAGACCTGAAATACCTCATCTGGGGAAACAAGGGAACGAATTGACAGGGAGCAGATTAGGGCAGTGGTGCCTGACAGCTGCTTCCAGATAATGCTTTGCTGGCAGAGTTGCCTGTTCCCATTAATTAATTCTGGAAAAGTCTTTGCTCCTTGTTTCTGATTTCTTACACGGGGCTCAGTCAAAGGCTGCTACCCATATAAACCAGGGGAGAAGAAAAGGCACCCTCAGATGTGGCCAAGCTGCTGGAAACAGCAAGGACAAGGGTGGGCATGCCAGCACCCTGTCCAGTAAATTGGTCTGCTTTGTGTGCCAGGCAGGGAGCATTGCTTTGCTGCAGCTTTAGCAGTGCCTTCACATCCCCTGTGAGCTCCTCAGCAGTGCCCAGAAAACTGGGAGTCAGGACCAAAACAACAAAGGTATGGATGAACACACTGCCCCTGCACACAGTCCTTCAGTCATTCATTCAAGTAAACAACCTTTTCTATAATTGATTTCAGGAAGTCTGGATGTTAAGTTACATGAGAATATCTCTTGCTAGGGCTAGCAGCTAAACAAAGTTGCCATTAATGACAAGGAAGAGAGGGGGAAGCTTTTAGCCTGATATTTCTAAGGTGCTTTCCTTTAGAAGAGGAAGGAAATGTGACTCTCTGACAGACCTCATCATGCTTGATGCAGCACAGCAGGATGCTCTCTGCAGGTACATCCTCCAAATAGCTTTTCCATCTCAAAAGCAATCACCTTCTCCCTGCACATCACAGCTCTGGTGGCACATGAAGGTAAAATCACATGAAAGAAACAGTGCTGGAGTGGGGTTCCCCTGTGAGGGGTCCTGCTGCCTCCGTGGCATGGATGTGCCTCTGCATCCAGCTGAGTAGATGCTCATGGGGATGCTGTGACATCCCTGGCATCATTCCCTCTGCTCACCCTGTAAAGATTGGTACTGCCTGAGTCAATGGGTGGGAAGGCTGGGGGGCACCCATCAGAAAAGTGGTGCTGCAGGGGTGTCCTGCTGATGGCTGATGTCTTTGTAGGAACAGGTTCTCTGCCCCCACACAGGTCCTTGCTCCTCCTGAGCTCACTGCCTCACTCCTTTGAAATGTAAGGTCACTGACCCATGGAGGAGCTACCTTCTTGTCAGCTCCTGAGCCTCATGGATGAGCAAGCACTGCCTCCAGGGCTGGTACTCAGCTGCTGGGCATGCAGAACAGTCAGGATGTGCAATGTGCTCTCCTGGATCCCTCCTTTGCCAGGCAAAGGTTTCCATCTCTTGCAGAGGAAGGGTAACTCCTTTCCAAATGCACCTCCCTCACTGCAGTGAAAAAAGCTTTATGTGCCTCAGTGAGGGAAGGGGGCACAGCTTGGCTGGCCCTGTCTTTGGGTGTCCCTGGTTCTCAGTGCCATAGAAAGGTAAATTTTCATGCCAAGTGGAGCAGCCCCCCTTTTCCAGCTCCTACCTAGGCCTAGGTGCTCCTGGAGATTGAAGAGAGGCAAGAGAACAGCCACGTGCTTCACAAAGAGGATGCACAGGTGGGGGTGGGTAGATTGCTTAACTCACTCTGAAAACCAGATCCAAAGGAGCAAGGGCAAGATTGTGGATCAAGCAGCACAGCAAAGTCCAAGGAAGTGACCTGGCTGTTGTTTGAACTAATGTAATTGTTAAAAGATGTTTAAGCATTCAAAGGGATGAAGTGTTTCAATCTTTCTCTGATGCTGCTTACCACTGAAACGTATGCTGAGAAAGAAAATGTTTCTGCCAAGTGACTTGCAAATAAGTATTCTTTCATGACCTCTGAGCTTTAGTACATGCATTTTTATGAGCTGGTTCAATGCAAATTAGCAATAATGTTTCCCTGATTTGTCAGTCCTTCCTCTTCTCCAATGGAGATGCAGCAGAGAATGAGGAGTGCAGCAGTTTAGCTGTGCTGGGAGAGGCCTCTTCCTTCTCAATAATCAAAGAATAAATTTTCATGCCATGTTGGTGTCATAATATGCTCCCACCATCCATCAGTGCTCCCCTGCACAGTAGCCCCATCTGTCATCCCTCATAAATAAGTTTGAGAGATGTAATTTGTTAGGCAGGCAGTGCAGCTTTATTGAATAAATATTTCAGGGCCACAAACAATAAAGCAGAGTGAGGCATGAATGAAAATCTCCCCCACAAAAATATCTACAGATATTTTATACTATTCTGGCCATTACCAGACCACCTTCTATATGAACATGTGGGCGAACATCTGGAAACAAGCATGTGGACACCCCTGGTTACAAAGGCCATTAGCAGAAAGGGAGACTGCCCATATTGGCACATGTGGACACAAAATACCACATTTCAAATATAGATTGTGGTAGTCCAGAGACACATCTGAAATACCCCAGCATAAATCTGTTGATGTGCTGATTTGCACCTGCTGGAAGCCACTGTCTTCTTCCCCGTGGTGTCACTGTTTTCACCCTGGTCTGGGATCTACTCCTTGGTAATCAAAGGAAAATCCCCAAACCTTGAAATTATTCCTGTCCCATGTTAGTGAACTAAGATGAAGCTGCTAAAGTAGCATCTGAAAACAGTTCTAATAGCAGTAATTTTAAATTTTGTCCTTCTTCAAAACACAGGTCTACACATGAAAATCACCATAGGTCATGGGAGATGTGGTTTTCTATTGCAATATTTGTATCTGTAGGATTCCCTGGAGCATAATCTTATCCTGAGAGGAAAAAAGTAGTCACTTAATCTGGATCAATATAATTTACTTTCAGATTTAAGCTTGAAGAAGTTGAATTTGTTCTTAAATATGTCTGAGGAGTTCTTTTGGAATGATTACACAGGTTATCCATTACACTGGAGTTTCGTTCTTTGAACAGATTACCAGACTCCACTGATTTATTTTTCCCCCTTACCTTTTTTCTCCTCCTCCATCTCCAAGTACTTTGATACTCAGCTACTAAAAAGCAGGCAGGAAATGCTGAGAGACTGACCTAGAGCTGGCAGCCAGCCTGTGAAAACCTCACCAGCTCAGAACAATGTTTCCTTAGCACTGCTTTTTCCTGCTTTCTGGAACTAGTACTGGCACTTTATTATCAAGATGATCAGAAGGTAAATGCCTCTCTACAAATTGTTTAGGTTGGGGTTTTATTTGGTTTTTAACAGGAAATGTGGTGGAAACATGTGTGTAACTCTTTTGCACCTTATCCACCTGTGACTGGGCCTCCTGATTTTTGTATGTGTTAAATATGGACTGACAACATCACCATCTCAATATCCTGCTGATGGTCTGCAGAGAAATGCTCTACAGAGGTCCTTCTGCATGATTTCTTCATTTTGATCCAAGAGAGACACAACTCTAAGCTTAAACAGAATTTACTTTGTTGATGGTCCTCTATTACAGATCATTACTGAGAGTGGCTCTGATTCAGGAATCCCTTCAGTGTTCTTCTTACCTCAGGTTGTGTTTGATGTCTGAAGATGTCAGAAGTTTCCTTGATATTTCTGGGGACACTGAGGACTCTCCCAGATTTGTACAGAGGGTGTTACATACTTTTGCAGGCACAATCAGAGGTTGGGGTCTAAACCAGAGCCAACTGTTGAAACTTGAAGGTTTGGCTCCAAAAGGCATTTTCAACTACACAATGTTTTTTTTTACAAAACCAATCACAGGATTGTTAGATGTATTAGTTTGTACAAGTTTGAAAGCAAACCAGTGGGAGATTCCAAGTCAGAACTACAATTTAATGGAAAAATTAAAATAAAGGCAACAGTACATAAACTGAGTCAGAATATGATCTGACACCCTGTTGGTCAGGGTGGAGGCAGCAGTCTGATTAAATAGTGGCTGCAGTCCCATTGGAGTGATGGCTGATGTGATCCTGTAGAAAATTCTGGTCTTTCTCTGGAGGTCCAATGGTGGGTATTGAGCTCTTGTCCTCTGGGAACATCTACTTGGCATCCACCTTTGAGATATTTTTATACACCAGAAATCAATCAGAATGAGAAGAAAACACTATAAAAATGTAGATAGGCATGAAGGCCTGTAACTGCTTTGCTGAAACATGCAAGCAACAGCTGGGCCTTCTCTTACCCAAAATAATGGAATTGTGGAAGAGTTTGTGTTGAAACAGATCTTAAGGGTCACCTGGTTCTAATATCTGGGTTTGTGCTTGTGTGAGATTGTCTTCATCTCTATAGCAATATCTTTCTGTATCAAGAGCTCGCTTCCTTCCCCCTCCTTGCTTTTTTTAGGAAAGGAAAAAAAAATCAGTCTGATCCAGACACGCATGATTTTCCAATCTCTGAAAAGCTCTGTGTCTCTTCTTGCCTTGAGAGCAATTACATTTCATCTTTTCAGAGCAAGCCACAAATGAAATAAGTCAGGAAGCTGTGCAGAGAATGAAAAGTATTTCTGGCTGCTTTTCTCTCACATGTCAACGAATTGATTTCTGAGATTTTTCCCTTATATATATGTGTACATGCATTTTGAAATACATTCAGGCTAGTGATTATTTTATGTAAAATTGACCCAATCTTTTCTGAAGTTGTTGTACCAGATTACCTTCAAAACTTTTCAACCTAAACTTTCCTGATTAACTGCCTCATATTTCCACAACTCGTTCTCATGGCTACAGAAATATCACTTCCATGTATAGATAGTCTGCCAGAAAAGCTGAATTCTAAGATATGAAATAGCTATTTCTCCTAAATTACTTGTACAATTTTAGAGATTGAGTGCTTAAGCCTCCATCCCACACCACAAAATATGCAATGACACAGACTTTGGTCTTTATGTGGAAGCCATCTGTGCTTCTATAGGGGAAAAAAGGCCCAAGTACAATATTTTATGGTCATTATTTTCAATCTTAATTTTCTCTTGTCTGCAGTTGCTGATTTGTAAAGAGCTCTGAGCTGTGGACTTTTGAGATAGTTGCTGCCCATGAATGCCTCTGAATGGGGAAGAAAAAAACCCCACAGGTCATCAGGTTTTTCTTTGGCACTTGACAGCTTCTGGAAGGGGACAAACCAGAGTCATTAGTATGGGTTTACAAAGCTGTTGATAGTGCATGTGCATACAATATAATAATACATCATAATTTAATTCTACAGAGAAACTGATGAAGTTTATCCATGGGGAACCTTTAGAACAGTACTGAGAATAATTTCTGAGCTTCCAGCTGGTTAAAATGTTCACTTGTTTAAAGACTGGCTGTTGTTAATAGAAAATTTCAGTGTTTTGTACCAAAACTTGTTTCAACTCTGGAATCCCTTTAAGATACCCTACAAGTTACTTAGAAAGGAGTTTGGGGTTGTTTTGGTGGTTTTTTCTTTTTGTATGTTGCTATGTTTATGGACTGCTCTGCATAATTCATAGCTGATATTTTATGGGATACTGTTGTATTTTCTAAGGTATGCTTAACTAACCAGCACAGCTAAAGACTAAATAATGCCTCTGGTGCCCTACCTGTTGTGAAACAATTTCATAGTTAGTCATACCTAGAAAAACTAATGAAAGTGATGAAAGTGGTTTCCTGTTGTGGTTAAGTGCTGCTAACAACTCTTCTTCTGGATGCTGCACAGAAAAAAAAAAAAAAAAAAAACACAAAAACCACAAAGCAGCTTTTTTGTATTTTAGTGGAGCATATAATACTACTTGAAATGTGTATTTCTTGACAAATTATTTTGAAAGATTCATTCAATACATCCTACTTTTTTCTTTTTAGGACAAAATAGAGATTTCCAGAATGATTAATTTCAGTAAGGCAGCCATGGTGTGCACACTGATATACTTACTAGCTGTGAGATAATGACTTTTCTCCATGAATCTATTAAGTAAATTCTTCCACTTTCAATCATAGGTACAGCCATATTTTATTTCTTTTCTGATTTATCATTGCTGTCATCTTTCATTTATTCTGTCATCTTTGGTTTGTTAACTGTTTTTTTTCTTTCCAAAGGCATTTTTGACCCTTCTGATACAAAACCCTTTCTGGAATGGTTCCTTGAATTCTTTGTTGTCCTAGTGTGTCATTACTATGTTCAGTCATACTCATCCAATTTATTTTCCTTTCTGTCTTGGGGTGATTTTATGATGATCAGTTTATTCCCTGACCATATGGCTTATGCTCAAAATGGTGGTTGCAGCTTTTAGATGGGTCTGGGGGCAGTGATGCCTTAAGTTTCAGCATCAGGAGTGAGGAGCCTTGGGGCTCTTCAGCAGGCTTTTCCAAAGCCTCACTTCCTCGGGCACCCAGTGTGGTGTGGGAGAAGGCTTTCTGTGTGAAGTGATCTCTCCTCTGAAGCTATTCACTGTTTTTTGGTGGTTTGTATTTTGGAGTTTTTTTCTTACTGTGAAATTGTGCAGTTAAAGTAGACAACTTCATTCTGCTGTGGTGGAGCAAGCCTTCCATATATTTCTGTCAGTCGTCTCTTTTGCTGCTTCTATTTCTATATTTACATATACTTTCCTTTTCCCTTCAACCTAAAGGCATTTCTTTCTGTGTTGTTCTTCTTTCATTTCTCTCATCCCTTTCTTTCACTTTCACTTCACAGTAGCCAAGAATGGGTTGAAGAAATGATTCATCTTCCTCCCTTGGTCCTGGCACAGATTACAGAATGGCTCCAAGGCACAGGCTTTTCCCTGACTTCTGATGCTAACAAGTGATGACTTACAACCAGAAACAGCAAATATTTTGCATATTTGTATCTAGATGGGATATGAGCCTCCATGAGGGACATTTTTTGGAGTTCTTTTGCTATTTCTGCACATATGCATGAGTAGGTACCCTGGAGATTTATACTAATATGTTTTGGTCCGGTGCCACAATTAAGGGAAAGCCTGGTTTTGCCTTAGAGCAGAACTATGGGAAGACATCAGGACCTTTTTGGATGTCTGGAAAGCAGGCAAGTACTGAACTGAATTAAGCTGGAGCTGTGCAGCTTACGGCATTGAGGCTATGCTAGGTTGAGCTCCAGCTCCAAGCAGCCCCTCTATCAGAGGCTGGCTGTGTGATGGTAAGCAGACTGGTGGAGAAGCTGTCTGAGCATGCAGACTGCCACTGCTGCCAGCGAAAGTAGGCATTTTGTGTGGAGACAGAAACACTGATCCCAGACTCTCAGCAGCTGCTTGGTGGGCAGCCAGGAGGAGTGGGATGGAGAGAGAGCAGCAGTTCACAGCCTGCCAAAGAGATGCTTTTGTTTGCTTGTTAAAATTGTGTGATTTACTGTGGCTCATTTACCAAAGAAACCCAAATGAAGACAAGCTCCCTGTAGCTATGGCTGTGTAACCACTGGGTTGCATCAGCAGGACTTCTCACTCACAACAGTAGTGTACATGGCTCAGAAATCTCTCAAGTCTTTCTTTTTTTCTTACATCTGAACCTTGACCTTCCTGTTTGTCTCAGTTTTCAGAACCTCTAAAACTACAAGTTTCTCCAAAGTGTTGCAATTCAGGACTGTTGGAAATTCTGCCATGGCAATGTGACCACAGTAGGTATATTGATATTTTTGTTTGAAAATAAAATTGGCAAATGATTCACTGCATACTGATGTCACACTTTAGTACTGGCAAATGCTTCTTGTACATTGTCTATAAATAGATGCATATGGATAAATAAAACGTGTATCTGTAATTTACAAAAGTTCACGTTATGCAAATTAAAAAGTAACACTGAAGTAATTTATTAAAATTTTCATAAGCTCAAAATCCTTACCACAAAGGTCATTTGTGGGTGTCTACACCCCCTCAAGTGTAATGTGTAAAATTATAGTTGAAATCAATACATAAGGTTCTACAGATAGCTTCATGTGCAGTGGCAAACAGGATGGGAGTTCAGCTGGGAGTATATCTATCAAGTTTACTAGATTTCTGGAAGGTTTAGGAACAGATCTGAGCACATGCAGTATAAAGCACCAGTATGATCCTCTCTGATACAGATTTCATTTGTATGGTGTTCTAAAGGCCTTCTCTAACAGAGATTTCCACCCCTAAAATTAGAAATAAAGCTCTTCGTGCAGACATACTTCTTCCTGACTATTGATTTCTGGCATACCTCTGATACATTGATCTCTAAACTAAGAAAAAATGTAGCAGGTTTTTAGAGCAAAAACTATTTTAAAATGTCTGACATGTTGTCCAAAACATAGCCCCATACTGTCTGATATGAAGAAAATTAACTTCACCCCAGCTGAAAACAGTGCACATTTAACAGAAGTTTCTGTTCTGGAACAGATCAACTTTTACATGTCTTTTCTGCTACATCAAGGTAAGTGAGCAGAGAAGAGTAAAATGATGTCAGAATTCCTAAAAGATATTTAACAAAATGACACAAATCCCTAGAAATTCTACCATCTTGGAGGTACCAGTCCATGTGAATTGCCAATCAAATGAAGAGCAAAATAAAATATTTATTATATTGAAAACTCTTGGGGTAGCCCATGTTGCAGTTCAATTGCCACTGAAGTTGTAATCCCATTTCCATGGCTTTGCACATGCATGACTTTCTCAACAGATTTCTGATATTTTCCTTAGAAATAGCTCTCAGTGGCTGCTTTTAGCAAAGAGGAAAATTTTACAAAATTCCACTTGGTTTTTGAGCTCTACACCACCTGGAATATCTATCTGAAAAGATCCAAAATATAATTTTCTGTAGAAAGCTACTGCCTATACGTGTAGTCAGCTGCAAAATCTGATTTACTGTCAATGGATTTTCCTAGGTAGTGGGATGGAAGGGAAATGGCTACAAATGACTGATGGATCATTTGTAAATATTCCTGAGGGGAATATTCCTTATTCTTACCAGTATCTACTGGTCCCTTATTCCAGGGAATAAGGAACCAATTTCTTGCCATACAGCTCCCTTGGGACAGGTAGCACAGAGCAACTCCAACACAATCACAAGCAAATATGAAGTAATGGCCCAGAGCCCACAGCAGAAATTTCCTCCCAGGGGAGAGGAAGCTGTGAGTTATACTCTGGAGTTTACCACTAATTTTGCGTTTTTATGTTCAAACAGCCAACTTCTGTATTTTTTTTGAAACTTGCACAATGATATGTGCTGGTGCTCAGCCAGGAACTGTGCAGAAATTGCATCCACAGTGTTGGTTTCTAAATTCTTTTGGGCAGACACACTACTGCAATACCAAAATAAACTACCACTCTCTTCTGCTTACAGGGAGAAGAGGGGGTTGGAAGAAAGTAAAGAGGATTCTAATGAAGAAATACCAAATTTTGCAGCTTGGACTCAGGAGGTGAGAAGGATCAGATTTAACAAACAGGCTGAGGGGTGAGTTGTTACTAAATCCCCTCCTTGATATCCACCAGGTCATGGCAATGTCCCCCTGTAGTGACCTCTGCAACTCTGGGTAGCTCAGGAGCCAGCCAGAACTCACTCGGAGCAATCCACCTGTGACCAGGCATTTCCTGACTCATTTTCCCTCAGCTACCTCATTGGAAGGAGGAAAGTTAATCCCAGGCATTGAATGGAGATGGGAAAGGCCTGAGCTTCAAGCCAGTGAAGGGGGGTAAGCTGAGGGGTTTTGTTTGTTTTGAGTGTAAGCAGAGTAGGCCTCCCATGCTGCTTCACAAAATTGATTCATACCTTTTCCCTTCCTCTGATAATCAAAGACTTTTTTGTCTCTCTCCACCTAAATATTCTCCTGCAAACTTCCTGAGAAACTGCAGATTTACTAAGGGTGCAGTAGACATCCCACTGGGTGCCGCCTCATCCCAAAGTTACAGATGTGCATTTCAAAGCCTCCTTTGTCCACACCTTTTTGGTGAATGCTGAAATAGATCAGGCTTTTTGATCTGCAAAGCCAAGAATAATAACAACAATAAAAACTTGCATTCTTTCTTCTTTTAGGTTTCAGAGAGCTCATGTATTAGGTTTGTATAGTAGAGTGGCTTCAGTGAGCAGCTGTCAGAAGCTTGCCCTGTGTCTGATGGAAGCAATGCTAGCCAGTTCTAACATGGACCTGCTGCTGGCCAAAGTAAAGCCCATCAGCAACAGTGGCAGCACCTCTGGGATGAGAGGTTTAAAACAGGGGGAAAAAACCTCAACTGCACAATTTCAGCTAGAGAGAAGAGTGAGTGAAACAGCACTGTGGGTGTGGAGGTCAGCGAAGAAGGAGGTGGAGGAGGAAAAACCAGGTCAGTGTTGTTTTACATGACTTGTTCAGAAAATTAGCAGAAACCAGTTCATCTACTTGGGTTTTTGAAAGGCTGTGTGGAGCTACTGCAATGGCAATCCTCTTCTAAATTAGACCAAGTACAGTGACATTATTTATGGGGGATTTTAATGTATTCCACTGCAAATGATGCAATACTTTCAAAAGAATTCAGCTCTTCATATTTCAGTATCTTAACTAATCTTGCTGCTGTCATATTATTTTCAATAAGCAGGCAAGTAAGTGGTAAACAGTTTATTACTCATCATTGAGATGTCAAACCAAGCATATTTATCAACATTTCAGCAACCATCCAGTTCCTTCATGAGCATGTAACAGAAGTTTTAAAGTGTCAATTCAGATACCAGCTGCCACATGATAATTTTTGAAGTATTTAGTCACAGAAAGAAACATTGAGGAGGAATCGATGTTCACTGATTGCACTGGAGTTGCATTATGAGTTTCTTTGGTGCATGCCACATGCTGATATATTGTGTAAGCAAATATAGAACATCTCAGACATTTCAAAAGAAAGATAAAATAAACTGGGTAAAATGAAAGAAAAACAAACAGCACAATAACTTGTTAAGTAATGATTATTCAACTATACCCCATTTGTCCCAATAAATAACAGCAAATTGACTTAACTCTGTAAATCCTTTAACACACAAATGTTTAAATGGAAAGACCAGTATCTTGGCTTTTACTTGTTTTAGCAGGTAGGTTCCTTCCTCAGTTTCATGGAGTGTTGCTTCTCTGAATTATTTCACATCAGATGTGCACTCTATTTTAGGTAACACAGAACCAGTGCGTAGAAAAGCAAGGAACATCAACAGAGGGTAAACAAAATTTATTCTGAATTTAAGGATAAACAAACCTAACCACTTTATGAATGGGCAATGTTAATTAAGTCTTATGACATATATCAAAGTATTTAAATTCAGGTACTTAGCATAAGTAATTAATGAAGGGATTCTGGGGTAAGTAATTACTGAGTGTTAACACTTTTAAAGCCAAATTAAGTCCAGCATTTCTCTGTTGTCCAACATAATTTATGTTGTTCCTCAAGAAATCTGTCATCTCCAACGGGTTAAAACTGTTAATTACATGAGCATGTAATGAAACCATCAAAATCTTTGAAAGAAACTTCATTTCTTGCCAGTGTTTGTCTTTAAACATTCTCATTCATGTCAGGCTAAAGAAACACCACCAAGGAAGCTGTTGGCTGGACTGGTTTGGTGACTTCTCATCTGCCTGGTTGCTGTTGGCTGCAGAAGGTGCCAAAAGGAAGGTGCAAGATGGATTTGGAACACTGAATTTCAGAAAAGGGGCCAATTCTGCTGTTACCAAGATGTATACCTCCTTTTTTTTTTTTCCCCTAGCATTGCACTATGGGAACTGTGCCTTTTTTAGGGCACTGTTACATTAAAATATCAGCTGCTATCAAATGTTTGTTGGCTTTCCATTTATGTTAGTAACATTGACTCAGCTGTGTGTAGTCTCCTAAGGAATATTCAAGAGCTGGTTTTCTTCTCAGCTTTACCATTGTCGGCTTTGTTATCACAGGAAATTTAATAACTTCTTTGGAGTTTTCATTCTTAAACCTTTTCTATTTTCATTCCACTGGAATATAGCAGATGTTGAAATTCATACATTTATCTGTATATTGATGCAGTTCACACATTTAAAAACAAGCAGCTCTATTAATTAGCTAGTTAGACTTAACAAACTATGGACTGGTTAGTCTGTCGCTGAACTTTGCTTCAATAACAGAATAATTAACCTGCCACAATGTTAACAAATAATTCCAGGCTGAGAATATAATTGTTCTTGCACAGCCTTGTGGAAGTAGGTCCTGTCAAAAAAAGCTTGCTTCTGTTTTGGCAGGGTGAAGTCTTTGGTCAATAGAAATAGTTGGGGTTGGTATCGTATGTCTGGATTGTGCTGAAGAAATTTTAATTGTAACGACAGATTGTATATAAAATTAACCTGGTTATAACATCTGGGTGTAAAACAAACCCACAGAGATATTGGAGAATAAGGGGATAGTAGTGCATGGGAAAGCTGGTAGGAGTCCCTGTATAATTTTAATGTTCTACATGATCAATTCTGTGCTAAAGAAACTTTATGACAATTTTTCTGAATGACATAGGGATTGACAAGATAAATAGTGATGTAAGGTCACTGCTGTATCAGGACTCGGATCACCCTGCTATAGCCTAGTGCTTATGTCCATAAACCAGACATAAGGCAAAGGATGTCAGTTATAACCTAAACAGGCACCACTGCTTTGGAAAGCTTTTCTGAATGAGAATTTTGGATAAAATGCTCAATGTGTTCCCAGTGCAGTGCTTGTCAAAAAAAAAAAAAAAAAAAAAGGATTCAGACATTATGTCTCCAAATTAGCATAGGCTTTACTTCTGTGAAAACAAAACCAAAACTGGTAAACCAAAACTGTTAACATACAGAGTCTACCTCTGACAACTACATTCCAGAAATTATCAGAGTTCACAGGATGGTATAGACATGAAGGAGAGCTGCAAACTGTGAGTCTTATCCAACACATCTCGGGAAGCAGGGTAGTCCACAAAAAGATTTGTGGGCTGTGGACAGGCACCTGCCTGACCCATGGAGAACCTGGAACACCAACAGGATTTTATAAAGAGTCAATATGACACCCAAGGGGAGTTAAATATAGGGAAAAACTTTTTACCAAGCGGTAGCAAGTTGCCCATTTGTCATGAAAGAACAGCAGAACTTCACACCAAAAAAAAAAAAAAAAAAAAACCCTAGGAAAGCTGTCATTCACAATGAGAGAAAAAGTAGTAAGTGGCATACTGAAGAAGAGCTGCCATAATCATAAAGAGTTAACAAATAAGTGCATCTCAGAATATGAAACTGTTTTATTAAACCTTCCTTGGAAAGGTAGGTTCCTCATCCAGGCTGAAAGCTTGCAGTTTGTTTCTCCTGTATATACACCTGTTTTTTTAACCTAGGTAAGGTGTGCTTTTCTCAAAGATAATCTTTCAAAATTTTGATATTTTAACTTTTTTCCTAGTCAACTGAATGGCTGCCTTGAACCACTAGCAAATGCTAGTTGGCTGTGTCTTATGAGGACATCCATTGTAAGAAGGTCTTCTGGGGAATAAATGACAAAATGTCTGCTTTATTTCATCTTTTTCCTGCTTCAGTAATGTTAATGTCCAGTAGTATGATGATATTACACAGAATGGTTGTCATTCTAGAATCATGTTTATTCTCTTCCCTGGGTGGTTTATAATATGTTATATGAAATAACTTCTCAGTTTGTATTGATATCTGCGCCTGATTTCTTTATTTTTCAAAATTGAATGACATGCATTGTAGTTTTAAATTTAGTGGCTCAGAGAACTTTAAACAGCCCCATTCAGTGTTAAAACCACACTGAGGTTCCAACCTCATACAGTTTTTTCAACAAAATATTCTTTTATTTTCATGTCAGATTTTTCTAAATCTCTATTATAATTCAAAGGACTGACCAGAAGTTCATTATTTTGGTCCTGTCATGGTTTGACACTGGCCAAATGCCAGGCACCCACGAAAGCCACTCATTCACCCTCCCCTGCCACAGCTGGACAGAGGAGAGAAAAAAATTTAAGTATGGGGTCATGAGTGAGATAAGGACTGGGAGAAAACCCTCCCAAGGGCAAAACTGGCTCAACTTAGAGGTACAAAGTGAATTTATTACTAACAGAGGCAGAGGAGGATAATGAGAAGTAAAAGAAGCCCTTAAAAAAGCACCTTTTTCCCTAACCCCTCCCTCCTTCCCACCGACAGCACAGGGGGACAGGGAGGTGGGGGATTTGGTCAGTTTGTCACTGGAGTTGTTCTGCCACTGCTCTGGGAAAGGTGAAGAAGCCCTTCTGCATTTCCATTCGAGGTGCAGCTGCCCTCTGTGAGGATGAACGTTTTCCATGGTGCAGTGGAGCTGAGAGTAGAACTGGCAGTTTTTAAGTGTACAGCAGGGCCAGTCACCTCCCCTCTGGAACTTTTTACCTCCACAGTAACAACCACATGCCACCTCAGATGAGGAGTCACATCTCCCAGGACCGTGTTTCTGTCCTCACATGATGGACACTGGGTACCAGCTCCATGCCAGCAGCAGCTGATGAAAGGCTGGACTCTGCTATAAAGTGCAGCCTGCAGGAGCAGTTTGTGCCCAGAACGTGGCTTTATGTTGTCTTTGGGGCTTAATTTAGTGTTATTAACATCTTTAATAAAACAAAGATGCATACCTGATTGGGAAGCAACAGTTTTACAGCTAAAGGGAGGTCAGAGTGTGTGGGGAGACACAGAGAGAGATGGTGCTGAAGGCAATATTGTCCGTGATATATTGCAGCTGTGTTAATTACCCAAGAGTGGGAACAACCTTGCCCTCACAGCTGTGGGTGTGATAAAGAGTGAGTGAGCTGGGAGGGGTCAGTGGAAGTTTGCTGGTCCTGCTGTGAGGAGGGAGGGACAGAGAGTTGTGCAAGGGACGGGAAGGAGTGAGCCAGAACTGCAGAAGGAAGAGAGAATAAGGAGAGAAAGAGACAGAGCTGTGTGGAGCTGCCCATGGGATTGCAAGAGAGAAAAGGTATGAGAGACTTTGAGATAACACGGTGGTGATACTTAAAGCCTTCTGAAGTTTATTGAAGCACTCTGAGTGTCGTGGCCCTCTTGAAAACCACAAGTGTGTCCAGTCCTTTCCTGACAACTTAGAAACCAAATAGCATTCAGGGCTACAAGGGTAGAAAATGTGTTATCTATACACACTAGTGTTCCCTTTGAGTATTCTTTATTCTAAGGCTCTTCAGGTCCTCAGAAATTACCCTGACCTTTGGCAGTAGAGACAAGGTGGTCTTTAGCAGCAGAGATGAACTTCAAACATGGAGTGAGACATGGCAGAGAACAGGTACAGAAAAGGGGCTGTGGCAAGAGGGCAGTGCCACCTCCTCTGGTGGATGGCTTCCTTCTGCTTGAGACCAGAGCCTGCTCTTCCTTTTAACACCCAATTTTACAAAATTCTCTGAGCCACACGATGAGAAGGCCAAATCTTCCAAAGCAGGCAGTTAAAAGGTGAATCCTAGAAAGGTTTGGGTCGGCCAGCACTTTAAAGATCATTTCATTCCAACGCCCTGCCATGGGCAGGCAGGAACACCTCCCGCTAGACCAGCACCATCCCAACCTGGCCTTGAATGCTTTAAGGGATGAGGCATCCACAGCTTCTCTGGGCAACCTATGCCCACTGTCCATTGCCTCTCCACCCTCCTACTGAAGAATTTCTTCCTGGCAACTAATCTACACCTGCCCTCCTGCAGTTTGAAGCCATCACTCCTTGTCCTGTCAAAAAGTCCCTCTCCAGCTCTCTTGTAGCCCGTTTAGGTACTGTAAGGTCTCCCCGAGCCTTCTCTTCTCCAGGATGAGCAACCAGAACTCCCTCAGACTGTCTGTAGAGGAGGCTGGGGACCCCAGAGCTGAATGCAGCCCCCGGGGCAGAGGGGCAGCATCCCCTCCTTCCCTGCCCTGCTGCCCGCGGGGCTTTGGGTGCAGCCCAGGACACGTTCGGCTCTCCGGGGTGCGAGCGCGCATCGCCGGCTCGGCTCCAGCCTGTGGAGTCCCGGCGCCTCGGGTCCTCCCGGGCAGGGCGGCTCCGTGTCCGCGGCTCCCGCCCGCAGCGTGTACGCGGAGCGATGCCGGGCGTGGCTCCGCCACGGCCGTGCCCGCGCACAGGTACGGGGGCGCGCTCCCCGCGGGGCGGGCGGAGCGATCGGCGGCGCGCACGGCGCGGGTGCGCGGCGGTCCCGAGGGCTTTGTGCGAGCGGGAGCGCGGAGGGGCCGGGCCGGCGTTGATGTCACCGCTGCGGCGGGAGCTGCCGCCGCCCCGGGCCGCAGCAGCCGCCTCTCGGCGGCCGGCGGAGCGGGGGTAGGCGGCGGGGGCCATGCGGCTGCTGCCGCCTCCGCCCGGTGCCCGCCGGTGCCCGCGGGGCTGCGCCGCGGCGGCCGGGCATGGTGGCGCCTGATGCGGGCGGTGCGTGCGTGAGCCTCCCCTCAGCCCGCCGGGCCTGCTTTTGTCCGCGCCGGGAGCATGTGGGTGAACCCCGAGGAGGTGCTGCTGGCCAACGCGCTGTGGGTGACGGAGCGGGCCAACCCCTACTTCATCCTGCAGAGGAGGAAGGGGCACGGCGGCGATGGCGGCGGCGGGGGACTGGCGGGTAAGGGCAGCGGTGGGGCCGGGCGGGGCCCTCGGCGCTGCCCGGGCTCCCTCAGGGGCCGGGGTCCCTCCGGGGCCGGGGCGCGGCTGCGGCGGCGCTCCCCGAGCCTGCCGCCCGCCCGAGCTCGGGATGCGCCAGGATTATTCCCAGGCGGATTGGCGCTGGTGCCGTGTGTGGGAGCCCGCCGGTGAGCGGGGGCTCCGGGCATCGGGGTGTGACTGGCCTCCGGTTCTGGGGGAATTTCCTTGCTGAACCTTTAGCATGCGTTCCGTAGAATGAGACGATGTTGTAGTTCGGAAATTTACGAGGAGAACAGGTTTGGTTCGGCTTCTCCGTATTCTCCAGATGTCCTTGTGAAGTATGTTCCCTGAATGCTTTGTTTGCCACTGCTGGCAGCCGGAGACGCTTTGGTGGAGGTTCGGGTCATACTCATCTAGGTGTTAGTAATACTGTGCATATGCATTCATCGAGATCTTCCACCCTCTCGTATTTATATGAGACTGGAAATACACAGCCCAATGCGGTTTCCATTGCTACTTCGTGAATTGGTACAATTCGTGAATAATCAAGCTCGTTCTCCTGAAACCTGTGCTTTCTTCTTTACACACTTCCATGACAATTAGTGCTTCAGGCTCAGCAAAGTAAACATAGGGACTGCATCTGTGTTTGGTTCGAGGTCCTGTACGTGTTTACTGTGAGATTAAGTGTTTCTTCAGCCCTTCAGTACTCTGTGGACTTGTAAACAGATCATAATGTAAACTAAGACACTGCTGTGAAGTGTGTTTTCATGTAGACTGCTGAGATCTTCAGTCAGTGTTGTGTGTTGATAAACTACCTCATTCTTGTGTGCTAAGTGACCAGCAGCCACTCCACACTGGCTGTAGATTTTTAAATTTTTAAAATAATCTTTTGAAGTGTGAACAGGATTGACAAACCCATTAAAAAGCGTGTTTTGCCTCAAAAGTTCACCTCTGCTCTGCTTACTGAAAAATTCCTTGCAGGCTCTTTCATGGATTAGCCCCTGGCCTCTCAAGGTCTGACAAGGCATTCTCCTACCTTTCTGACTTTGTTGTCTTTGAATTAGAGATGGTTTGAGAGAGCCATCAATTTTCCAGTCATTTCTCAGTTACTGGGGAAGCAGTTTTAGAGTTTAGGGTTCTGTTTTCAACCTGTTTGCACTGTGCATGTATACCTAAGTCTTCTTGCAGTTGTATGTGTAAGTTTGATTGGTGATACCACTTTACAGATGGAGAAAACATTTTTGGAAGATTTTGTTCTTGAATGGAAGTAAGATTCATAAATGTGCACTCTTTTTTTTTTTTTTTTGTGGAAGCCAGATAGGCCTGCAGCATTTGGTAGAAGTTCGGAACAGAGAAATAGTTCCTTGTCTCTGCATTACCCCCATGCCTTTTAGAATTTAAATATTTGTGTGCTGTATCCATTATTTTAGTATGTGAGTGAAGTCTGTATAGTGAGTATTATTTGGAAGGTGAAGTTCTCCACATATTTTGAAGTCTTCTTTCCATGTAGCTCTTACTAGTGCCTTTGCTTTGCCTGGAATTGCAGCTGATGTGGCATTGAGGTAGTAGCAACAAGTCCATTTCCAGAGGTTTCGTTTGTTTGTACATAAAAAGGGCTGGTAAAAAGTTGTAGCTTTTTTCAGTATGTTGCCAAAACCATAACTAATGAAACTCCTGTAACTAACTAATTTATTAGAGTTGGCAGTGTTTAAAGGAATGTATGGGATCTTGTCAGACCATGTGCTAAAATGGCAAGGGTTTATGACACAGTGGTCAATAAAAAGTGGGAGGGAGGGATGTAATCGCTAAGCCACTCCCAGTGTGAGGTACAGTAGTAAGTGAAACTTAGGTGGTGTGTTGTTTGTTGGTTTTTTTCTTTGTTTTGGGGGTTTTTTTTAATGGAAATACTGAAATTTTCTGCTGGTTTCTTTTAACAGCTGTGGTCTGCCAGTTGAGGTACAAGGAAGGTGGAGAAAGCCAGTGGATTGTTCTTGGTAGGATGGACTGGTTAAAAGCAAGGTATTGAGTGATCTAGCTGATCTTGAGTCAAAGAATAATCTGCTGACGTGGTAAACAGGATACATAATTTGTAGTAATTATAGCATTTGGGATGACCCTGTGGAAGCTCTCTAGATGATACTGATCTTGTGACAAAGGTGGAGGTCACCTGGTCAAAAGTAAACAGGGGAAAAAAAGAACTTTTGGTGGGGTGGGTTGGGTTTTTTTCCTTGTTAATTACCCTTTCTGTAGTGACATATGCTGAAATTTGCTCAGATGTAATCTAAGAAGTTAGCCACCCATGAATGTGGTATAAAATTTGGCCTGGTTGCTCTGTGGGAAAATGTCCTTGAAGTTGACTAGAAATATTCTTTACAAGGTTTTCAACTGTGCTAGGGATGATCTCAATTCATATTTGCAAGAGGGGATGTAAATACAGCTGTCTTTTTTTTTTTTTTGTGGTGATCTAACTTTTGCTGACTTGTACTCCCTCATTATTGACTCTTGAAGTCATTTGTCTTGCATTGTAGAATGAGGATTGACTTTCAAATTGAGGAGGCTGTGGGTAAGATGACTTTAGCTGGCTTCACCATGTAACTTAAGCAGTGGCTAGACAATGAGAAGCATTGATTCTCTGGCACTGCCCTCAAATCTAGGTTTGCTGTGAAGCTGTCATCAGCAAACTGATCAGGGTTATGTGTAATGCCCTTCTCTCCATCTGTCATCATGGCAAACTTCTTTTGGCAGGTCTCAGCCTAAAGCCAAGTATTTTATGTAGTCTTGGGAGTGGGTGAAAGTACTGCTTGTTGCCTTTATGTTGGAGCAGAAGGACAGTACTTGAGTTATCTGTTCTTCTGCATCCACACAATGCTTTGCAGGAAAAGGAGTATCAGTCACTTTGGGGCAAGGGGTGAAAAATCTGCCCTTTCTTCACTGGTTCTCTCCTCTTGACTTTGGTTTATGTACCAAGTTGAACCAGAGAAACTCTTATTTAAGTACTTGTTTGGACATTGGAGACATTTTCTCTGCTCTATTGTATTGTAACAAGTTAGGAGAATGATGATGATCTTTAATGTGTTAGGGCTGTGCTGATTAGGGAGTCCATAGAAGTAATCCCTGCTAACAAGGTGTATTAGATCAATAGTTTACTTCAGAGATACAGCTTCTCTAATAAGCAGTGTGGATCCATTTTTATACTGAATTAGGGTCTGGACTAATTTAAATTACTGTGTCGATGTCTGTACTAGTCACATCAGTGGGACTTTTCTTCGTAAGCATGCCTTAATTGAAAAGTTGTTTGGGTTTTATTTTCCTTTTTAACAAGAAGAAAATGGGAAAGATTGTAAATTGGATTTTAAAATGGATTTTCATAGCTGTTCTGCAAACTCACATTATCTTGCATCACTGCATTAATCTTTCAGGACAAGACCAAAAAATGTACTTATTTGCTTTAAAAGTACTTGCTGGTTGACGAGCTTTCTCTGTAATTAAATTGTTTCATGCCTTGCACATAATGCCATGCCCGTATTTTGCTTCTGTGTGACCCTTGGTCAGGTGTTTCACCTTCTGTTTTTTTACCAAGAGGGAAAAAAGTATTTTCTTTCCTCATATTCTTCTTGCTTCCCTGGGCAGCGTGATAGTTTGGCCTGTATGAAATAATTCCTTCTCCAGAGGAGCGTGGTGTGTTTATTTACACAGCAGCCTGCATCAGCTGTAGCAGAGGCATTTGGACAGAAAATGAACCCAGGTCCCTACCACCATTTGGACACTGTGCCCTGTATGACAGTATGACTTTTATGGATGTAAAGATCTTGAACCTGTCATAAACTTTATAAACAACTACAAGGCTCATGTTATTCAGTGTATCTTGCATTCAGATGCAACAAAGAGGATTAAAAATGTCTCTTATCTGCTTTCTGCTATACTGTGATCGTGTTTGCCAAACTCTTCTACTTTGAGACATTATAGTAAGGAATTGTTGTGCCTGGTAATGGATGGCAGAGCAATGTATTTGCTTGGAGCTTACAGGAGGAGAGACTGAGGCTGTGGTACAATCAGCTGCTGGCTACTGTGCTCCTTTTGCCTGTGTACATTTGTGTGTGTGAAGCAGAGATGAAATTCTAAGTGACTTTGTTTAAAATGTTATTGTGAGATCTTTGAATCCCAAGGGAAATAAGTTGTTCTTAGGAAGGAACCGTTTTTAGAAGTGAATTATTTTGCAACTGGGGTATGTATGCCTTACAGCTGGGACAGTGCCTGAGTGAGAGATGCAGTAGGAATTGTAAGTCCATGCAATGTTGCCAAGAATGATTCAAATCTTTAAGCAGAAGAGAGCAGATGGAAATTTGCTGACTTCTGGTGATAAAAGGTTCTGATGAAATACTACTTTTCCCCAGATATTTTTGCAAAAGGAGTTGTCCTTTTATTTCCACATTGGAAAGGCAAAAAGGAGAAGTTCTGAGCTCAGCTGGCTGACGTGACGTATCAGTGTCACATCTAGGATAATTTTTAATTCTGTGACAGTGTTCTAACTTGAAAGACTTTTCTGCAGTCTTGCTGGACAACACAATTAGTATTTCACACTTGGAGCTACAATTGTGTCTTGCAGCCTCTCAGTTCAGAGAGTTGAGGAAGAGATTACTTGAAAACTTGTTTATGCTTAAGATTTAGAAAAGCTTTTGGCCAGCTGGTCATCTGCCTGAACAAAGTATGGTCTGTGTTTTAACAAACTCGACACTTTCTGCCCTTGTTGACTCAGGTAGTTGGGAGTTTGCATGTCAGACTTGAGTAGAAAGCATGTGCTTTGTGATACTTGAAATACAATGTTTATCAAAACGGATGCAATTAGCATAATGGACAGGAGTGGGCAGCCTATCCATCAGCTTTCCATGATTGTTTTGGCACACAGAGCGGAAGCTGGTCTCTTCTGCTCTGCTTTCATTTCTCAGTGCACCAAATCTACTCTGGTGCTCTGAGCTGCTCCCCCAGATCTGCTGTGGGTGTGTTTACTTCTTCACACCAGTGCATTTCCACTTCAAGGAACGTGCAGATGTCTAGGGCTGAACCAGTGTTTGATTCCCCAGACTGACTCACAGTCTTTCTCTTGAATTCCCAGATGCTTTTCCCAGTTCCTCACTTCCTGCCTAATGTTTCTTTCCATCTCCAGCTCTTGCAACAGGGCACTGGAGGCTCTAGAGACACAGTGCCTGAGATGTTGCTTGGTGTAGCTTTGCCTTCTCTCCTCTAATGTTGCTTGGTCCAGGTCTTTCCTTGAAGGATACGTTATCTCCTACGCCATGAGTCGTGTGGCCCATCCAGGCTGCTGAGCTGAGCTGCCTTTTGCCATTTTTGCCTTTGAAATAGTGTTACTGTTTGACACATGGAATTCCAGGGTGGCCTGCTGTTTCTCCTGAGATCTCTGTAGGAAACCCTGTTGGAAATGTTGCACAGGATCACAAGATAGTAAGCAATCAGTGCCTAGGCTACTTACTAATTTTTTGCATATACCAGAGTGTGTATTGCTTACAGGGTTTTGGTTATTGTTCTTTGGTCCCACACTGAAAGGTGCAGAAGTAGCACTTCTTCACATCAGTTTCCTTGTAAGAATTTATCATATTTCACAGAGGGTTGGGCCTTTGATAATTTCAATTAGATTCCTGCAGAACTAAAACAGGTTCCACAAAGTATGCTAGCATATACTCAAGTGTCTTTGGAGCTTAATTTGAACACGTGTATTCTCATACAGTATTTCTTCTTGTAAATATTTGGTATAGGCAGAATCTACTTGTTTTTATCCTTCACAGTATCAAACTTCATATGGCTTTTTCTGTAGTAGAAAGGAGTTGCCTCTGCCATTGATTTTGCTTAAGTATGATGATACAATGTGTATCAAGAGCTGTGAGCATTTGACTGAAATCTTACTTTTCTTTATCTAATCTTCTAACTTCTAACTTTATCTAACCTATCTAATCTTCAGAAAATACTTCTGCTGTCTGATCAATGTTGATATTCAGGAATTGCATTTGCATTTTGACTTTAAATCTGGTGCTTAGGTGATCTTAGGTTCTAGAGGACTTCTTCCAAATCTTTCCATTTGTTTTCTTTCCAAAGGAAAGGTTGTATTTTCTATGCTGGATTTGTGATTATTTTTTTCCTGAAAAAAATAGGGGAAAAACAGAGATGGGGTGTTTGAATTTCTATCACAGCAGTGATCTTAGTTTCAGCTAGTGCATTTTTAATGTTTTGAATTTTACTGTTCTTTCCTCATTGTCTTGTTCTTCCCCTCTGCTTCTTCCAGTATTTTATCAGCCAGAGTTATTGGGATCTTCTTTTCAGCATTGTTCATTTCCCTGGTAAAGTGCCTCCTCTGATTGCTTACTGAAATCTGATCTATCTGCAGGTATTCAGTCAGCACTGTTAGAATTTAAAATTCTCCTTTTCTGAAGCTATTGCTTCTTTTTAGATTTAGCTTGTATTTCAACATGCTTTGGGACTGTTCCTTCTGAGTTCAAACTGAGCTTACTGTGCTCACTTCAGTCCTCAAACAATTTCATTGACTAGATTCAGTTCACAGTAATTTTTCTTAGGTTAGCAGTGGTGATCTTTGGAGGTTTTTCTGTTTTGTTGGGTTTTTTTGGTGGGGTTTTTTTCGTAACTTTCTCATACATGCTTGATTTGTTCTTTCATCTTACACAGTTTATCTGAGTCTTAAGTTGGTACAGACACAGATTAAAATTTTCCTATTGGATAAAATCTATTAAATTTGCTTATGCTACTCTGACAGAATGGGATACTTTAAAATAGTTAGTTATGAGTGAAGTTCAGTGACTTCTCTGCTGTTTTGGTCTGTGATACTTGATTATGCTTTTCCTAAGTGCTTTTTACAAACTTATGAGTAATTTTTTATATCACACCTAGAAGACATTTGATAACTTCATATATATTTTTCTCACTGTTTCTCCATAATTTCATATTGTCTGGTGTGATTGATACGTAATATAATTTATTTTTTCAGTAGTGTGAAATGAGTTGTTTGGGGTTTTGTCTAAATATCAATTTTCTCTGTGCTGTGAGCCTTCACATACTTGTAACTGTGGCATGTCCTATTAGTGCTCATCTCTTTCTGTGAGCTTCAGCTTAGCAGGAGTTACAAAAAGTTGTAAAAGCTGAAAGTCTAAACCCAACCAGATTTAGATTCAAGTTAAGATACAGATTTTTTACAGGGATGAGTTGTTTGGACACTTTAACAAGTACAGCTGATCCCTTTTAAATTAACATATTTGAAAGATAATCTCATTCAATCACAATTGTTAAACTTGAAGGGCTGATGAAAGCTTTACTGTTTGTTGCTGCTTTATCACTTGGTAATCAAGCCAGATATCACATTGGCCCTTCCCAAGCTTTTTTTTTTAAGTATTAGTGGTTAGTTTTTCAGTCTTCACCCATTTGCGTTCATCAGCCTGGAGACAGAGAAAGTAAGCAGCCTCTCAGCAGGTTTTGCTGCTTTTTGTACTAAATGTCAGCAGAGTGACAATTCTTCCTCAAAATCAGTTTCACTGAACATATTTGAAAATTCCTGTGCAAAGGAAAGGGTGCCTGGACAAATCAGTGCTCTGCAGAACTGTGTTGGTAGGAAGAGAGAGCAGCAAAGGAAGACATTGGGGAAAACTTTAAAAATCCTAATATCTTAATTGTTTAAGAAATATATATATATATTTAAGAAATAGATATCATTATTTATTTCTTAGTTAATTAAAGAATATCAATTGTCATAAGTTCTGAGGAAGAATTTGGTTTTCTTGATACCACATTAGATGCCCATATAAACCACATGGGAAGACAGTTAGGAAATAAGTCTTTAGAGGTCATTTTACTTTCATTTATATGAATGAACACCTATTTTAAAAATATAGCCCTTCATAAAGTTTTAAATGCAGTGTTCACAATGAAGAGGTTGTGTTCTTACTTTTGTGGGTATTATTGCCAGTATTGGAAGTTTAACACTCAATTATTTTTCTGTGGTGTATAATATTTTCAATTTATATAGGCTTTCCTGTAAAATTAAATCAAGTAGCACTGACCCTCCCTTTTCAAAGGATTAGTCTGTAGTATTACCCATGGAGTTCAGGTTGTTGCTGTAGGTTGAGTTTTGACAGACAAGTAATGGGATGATCTCATCTTGTAATAACAAATGAGAGAGCTAATCCCATAGAGTGCCCTGAGAAAGAATGGAAGAGTGATGATTCATTATTGTTACTATGAAAAACAATACCTTGTGCTGTATGCTTTAGCTGTGTACTGTTTGGAGTTATTGTTTTTACAGCTCAGGAAGCAACACTTTAAGAAGTGTCTATTCATTGTCCATTAAATCAATATAAAACTGAATGCTCAGTGTGTAAATATGGCTTAAATAAACCCTATTGATTGAAGCTTTCTTGAAAATCAGCTGACATCTGCAGTCTAAATAGGTGCTGTGGGTGTTTCAGGTTTGTGACCGGAGCTCATGATGTGTCCATCTTACTTCAGTGGAAAGAGGAGTCGTGAGTGCTTCAAATACTGAGGACCTTTTAAGCAGTGTGGGTTTGATTCAGTGCTGGATTGTCACAGTGCCTGTTTTGAAAAGTTCTTGCTTGTGACATGTGACATTCCAAGTTTTGCTGGTTGTGGTGTTGAGCTCCTACACAAATAGGCTGCTGACATCCATGAGGCTGTTTGAGTGATAACTCATGAGCTTGACTCCAGGAGTCACAGTCTCACCTGGATTATATCTCAGCTCCTTTGCAGGGTATTGGTTTGTATTTACTCTGTGTGCTAAAAACGTGTGCTCTTTGT
Organism: Acrocephalus scirpaceus scirpaceus; assembly: GCA_910950805.1. NCBI lineage: Eukaryota > Metazoa > Chordata > Aves > Passeriformes > Sylviidae > Acrocephalus > Acrocephalus scirpaceus. The sequence goes on along the minus strand of OU383778.1, from coordinate 71,272,042 downwards.
TTAGACATTTTTAGATGAAAATCTTCTAACAAAATGTATTTTGAGGTAGGGATCCATGTCGACCTGAAGGAGGATGAGACAGGGTAGGGCTCTTCTCCCAGGAGCCATGTGAATAACATATGTTTGTGCTCTGGCACACTGGGGGAAGGGAGGGCACAGCAGTCAGTGGCACCTACTGCAGGGTGACATCCTTCAGCTCCAGGCAAGGTGTGACACAAGTTGCCTGTGTCACTGAAGAGTGGATGTGTCACAGCTCCCTGGTGTGTGCTGAGAGCTCCTCTACTCTGAGGTTAGAGACGTCTAGGAGGCATCACTGTCTGATACCATCCCAGGCTTTTTGGTGCTTGCTGTGCAACAAAGCTGTGGCTGCTGATAATTCTTAAGCTTTGAAGTGCCATTATTTATTATAATTCATTGGCTTCAGTGTTTTAATAAGGTGCACAAGAGGTAATATGTAATCCAGATAATCACTGTTGAATATGTAATCCAATCTACTTTGAACAGGTAAAACACAAAAGCTCTCGAATACAATATTGCTGTGAGGGAGACTGTATAAGGGTGATAAAGACTAATCATTCTTTGTGGTTTTAAATGCAAACATGGCTTTCTGTGGAAGAGGGTTAGTGTTTCTCATAAGAAAATCCTTTGCTAATAAAGAGTTTGTTCATGTGTACAGTGCATAAACTTGCTTTTCCTTTCAAAACATCAGTAACTGATGTTTTACAAAGACACTTGCAAATTTTTATGAAAGATAAAACAAAGAAAAGAGAGAAATACTCCTGCAGCAAAGATCTGTGCCATGGATATCCAAATAGTCACAGATATTGTGACTTATGACAGGTGTTTGAGTCTGTGTACTCCAAGGTGTGTGTGCTTAAAATGTACCAGGTTGATTCTACAGGTCAGTGCTTGATTTCATTACTGTTTGTGGGTGGTTTGTAATCAGTGTGGACTGTAAGCCATCTGGAATACTGGTCTCCAAGGACTGCAGTGGTGCTTGGAAGAATCTCAGCTGGCTGAAGCTCTTGGCTTAGTTTTCAAACCAAGATGACCTACCTTTCTGAAAAATACCCTTTGGTGAGATAGGAATAACTTGTGAAGGGTGTCTGTGTTATGGAGGAGGTCAGGCTTCATATGATAATAATCCCTTCTAGCAAAAAAAAAATAGGTTGAAAATTGGTTGCTGTTGTAAGGATACAAGAAGAGCACATAATTAATTAATAAAGACTACTAATCTGTACTTTCTGCAAGGGTTATAGGCTCCCCCTCCCGCTTATGACTAAATGTGAGCCACCACTGACTGTGGTCAGATAAGTAAAATGTTGTGTGATTTCTTCCTTCAGCACAAAGTGCATCGGGTAACTGAACTGAATTTCCAGTAAATCCCTCTAGTGCATTGTATGTCCTTCCAGTAACACGATGCAAGAGCATTGCCCAGGCCCTCAGCCAGCTGTGGCTTTGTATTCCCTGGGTCCAGATATTACATATCATTATTTTTCCTCTGCTAATGCCTGTGTTTTACAGAAAAGAAAGAGAATACTGATCAGTCTTCTGGACCTTTGCTTTAGAATTCACTTTTGCAAAGGAGGAACCTGACCTTATTAAAAAGTTGTATCAAGCAAAGTGAAGGCATTATCCCTCCCTTTTCCCCTCCTGCCCCGTGTATAGGTATGGTTGCTCTAGAAATCCAGCATGTATGTGTGATGGGACTGTTCATACTTAAATGGTTACTAATGCTTGATTGCCTCCAGGACTGGGGCTCCCATCAATTAGCCAGATGCTAATCCTACAAATTACACCAAGTGCTTTAAACCCTCTCTCATGAAAACCTCTTGTTTCAACAAGGGCTTGCAGGTTTCATATTCTTACATTGGAAGTTTCTCCCCTTATCTCATTATGCAGTCAGAAACCTGATGAAAGAATGGAAAAAAATTTGCAATCGGTATAGTCATGTGATTTGATGCCTGGGTAATTCACTGGCTCTTGCCCAAGGGCCAGTCTAATCTAAGGAATATGATTCTTTGTTGCCTGTTCTGTCTCTATAGAAACTCAATTACTTAATCCTGGCTGGAAAGGTACTTGCTACGTGAAGAATTAATGAACTAATGAAGAGTATTAAAATTCTCTTAATTTTTTTTTTTTAAATTTTCATTTCTACTTCATGTAGAAAATCCTCAAACAGATTATCAGTATGAACTGCTGTGATTTCGTTCTGGTTGCATCACATGTCTGCGTTGCAAAAAAGCCCAACCAAACAACAAATACCCAAACCCAAAACAACCAGCACTGACCTAACAACACAAAAAGGAGCAGCTCATGAAGGAGAGCAAGCAGGCACAGTTGCACGAGGTTTCATGTTATAAAAACACATACTTTATTTTTTAATATCACATGTACCATCTGTCAAAACAGCTATTGTGTGATACAAGTAAAATGTTACTGATAAACGGTCAGTTGCAATTATCTCTGTAAGCTTGGATTTGAATTTCTGTGCAATCTCCTGGAATTCTGTCAATTTTCTTCTTTTAACCTCACTACATGGTTATTTTTTCAACCTATTTACTGAAAAGCCCCTGACCAACTCCTACTTACTGCAGCATTGGGAAGTATTCTTTGTTTTCTTTTCCTTTCCTACCTCCCATCTGTTGTTTCAGTCACTACTTGGCTTCTCTTGTTGGTGGATTTTTTTTTTGTAGTGCTCTCCACATTTCTTCAGTGAATTGCTCTGTCTTAGAGTGTTTGGTGGCACAGGGGGATGTTCCTCTTCTGTCTACCAAGGGAGAAGAAGGTAGGATGGGAAGTTCCTTTGAACCTGACGTTGCTGTACAAGTCAGTAGATTTTTGACTTCGTGATCTTACCTGCATATCCCAGTTTTTACAGGGCTCCAAGAACTAGGGGCAGAATTGTTTGGCAGGACCACCCACGTGCCAATGAATTCAAAAATGAATTTGGAAATACAGCAGGAGGAAAGAAACAAGCATATTTCTAAAGAATACAGGGAATTAACAGTGTTTCTGTATCTCAAGACAAGATTGCATTTGGCCAGCATACAACTTTATTTAGATATTACATCATGCCTATTGCATATTTATTACTGTCAGTAGTCATGTGAAGCTGAAAAGCACAAAGAAAAGATTCCTGCTGTATATGCAGCAAACCCAGATGATGAACCAAGTGTCTGGCTTGGTCCCCACTCCAGTTGAGCAGCTTTATGTGTTGAAGGATTTTACCCTTGGTTGAAGTGACATGTGCCTTCTGGGCCAGGGCTGTACTGCACTTGTGAAGCTCAGATGGAGAGAAAAAAAATAATTAAAGGTACATTTTAACCTACTTCGCTCTCCTGAATTTGAAAGGAGCCAGGGTGTACCAGAAGGGCTGGTGGAGAATTGTTCAGAGGCAGCTTATCAGTGTACAGCCAGTAATCAAAATGTGTGAGAGATGAGAGGCAACTAAAGCTAGTGAGACTAATGTACTCTGGGATATTTTACATTCATATTTTGTGTTTGTATCCTGTAATTGTCAGTAGCTTTATAGCACACCTTGCTAATGGCCTGATGTTGTGCCCAGACTTACTTCTTGTGTGTTGCAGAATTCTTGGATTAAGAAGTGGTGCGTGCTAATTCATTGAGCAGAAAAAGGTTACAGTTGATCTGGCCTGAGAAGATCTGTATAAGACAAAATACAAATAAAAGAGGTAGAATGGGGGAAATACAGAATCACTGATAAGTGGGGTATTTCTTAGTATTAGTTTCAGTTCAGATTTTAGGGATCTAGTGAGGTGGAAAAGGGGTACTGCTTTTGTATCTTTATGATGCACAGCACAAATCTGAAAGAAGAACAGCAAGATAAGCAGAATTGTGTATACCAATTATGACAGAGGAAAATGAGGAAATAATAAAACTATGACAGTAAAAGACGAACACATGAGACTTGAAAGGAGAAGAGAACTTTTAACAGGAGAGTTTAAAAATGGTTTTGGTGCATGCAGTTTATTTCAGCTGTTTAAAAAACCCCTAATTTCTACCCCAATAAATATTTTCACTGAAAAAATCTCTGAAAGTTCATCCATTTGTTGTTTATATATTTAATTATTTTTTTTCAAACAATTGAAACAATCTGCTGAGAACTTCAACATGAAAATTTAATTCTGACATCTCTAGAGGGGAGATGAAATTTTCTTGTGGAGATGAAAAAGGGGAAAACTTACATAGTTTAAGAATAAATAGGTCCTTCTTGCAGAGAGTTTGGGGAGTTAGACTTTTGTTCTATGTGTAGTTTATTATAAAAATAGGATCTAATATTTGTGAAAATATCATTAGAAATTATTGGTAGCTTTTGGTATGTGACTGTTGGTGGCTCTCTAAGTAGCAAAGAATTTTCAAAGCTACTTCTGGAAAACAGTATGGCTTTGTCTTTCCTCAGTATCCTTTCATCTGAAAAACAGCTTGACTCTTAAGGCATTTTGATCCTTCCAATCCTAAATAATCAGACTATTAAGTAGCACAATTATTTTTGCTGGAAGTCTTGAGTTTTACCTAGCTGACATTCAAGTTTTGAACCCTTTTAGGCTGTATTGTCTGGGATTTCTTGTTGGTGTTTGGAGGAGGGTTTGTAATTGTTTTGTTTGTAGGTTTTTTACTGCTCAGGGCTCCAGCAGCATATGAAACACAGGAAAGAACTAAATAACTTTTAAACATGATTTCATAACACAACTACCTTCTGCTTTGCTTCAACTTGCGTGTCTTTGTGCTAGCATTGATGTAGGTTAAAGAGTTGAAGTGTTGTTTAAGCTGAAGATGTTTCCCTGTTAAATCACTCTTCCTCTTTACAACATGAGACAGCAAGTGTGAGGATGAGTATGTAGATCTGCATTTTGAAATGGAACGGGGAGGGGCTGCAGAGCCCTCCTCTGTGGGATCTTGAGTTTTCCATCACTGTGTGCTCATCAGAATTTCCTTTTCCACAGGTCTCCTTGTGGGTACTCTTGATGTTGTGTTGGACTCCAGTGCCAGAGTGGCACCGTATCGAATCCTCTACCAAGCACCAGACTCCTTGGTCTACTGGACCATTGCCTGTGGTAAGGACAAATACACTGACATGTGGATTTTTATTCTCCCTGGATACTGTGTCACATGACACAATAAGAGAGCATCCTTCCTGCTGAGCACAGTCATCTCAGGGCAAATAAATGGGTCAGGATGAAAACCTGCTGTAGTGGTAAAATTCAGTGGCACCAGAGTTTCTGATAGTCAGACCTTGAATGCTAGCTCAGAGGGTTGTGTTATGCACAATGATGGAATGAAACCAGAAATGGCCATGGAGCAGGGATGAAACATCTGTTATTTCCCACTTTTCTTCTCCCAAAGGTGTTCCCAGAGCAGCAGTACCCATTCCTCCTTTTTGCATGCTTTTCTCTATGCACTACAGCACTGCTAAAGTGCAGCATTCCTGGGTGATGGGGTGTCTCTAAAGAGGGTGCTGGGAGGACCACCCCATTTACCCAGACAGGGCACCTGGCTTCCCTTGGAATGGTAACCAGGAATAAAGTGCAGCCCCAGCACTCACATGAACACTGAACAGCAAGCAGTGAGACATTTCCTGTCTCCTCCAGGATAAATACCATCTATATCCCAGGGATGCCCTGCCTCCTGGATGTTTATTTCAGACAGTGTGTGGTCTTTCTAAATATGATATCCTTAGAATTCAGCAAAATGGTAACTAGGTTAAAGTTAACTACAGAATTGTATGTTCTTACATAGATGCAACACCTTCTAAGAGTTTTGGTCTTTGATGCTCCAACTTGGACAGATCTAGCAGTAAGACTGCTGCTTTTGTCATTAGAGTAGTGAAAAGAGTTGAGTTGCTATTTTTGTACATTAAATAGGGTTTTTGTATGTATCAGATCCTGGACTAAATGGTTATTTCTGTGGTCAGGTACCTATTGCAAGTAACAAAACAGAATGGAGTTGTTCTCTGGTTTTGTCTGCTGTCTCTGGAAATAGTGTCTGGAGTTAAATGCAGAAGATCCAAGTCATTTAGCTTTGATTGGCCAAACTTGTCAGGTCAGATCATTGGTTTGATATATTGCTTTTCAGTCTTAGCAAATGCAAGCTTCTCAGTGCAGGTCCTCCAGCTCTAAAGTTTCACTGGCAACAAAGTTTTTGGCAACAGCCAAAACTCTTTTAATCTGAAAGAGGATTGAGAAGAGAAAACAAATTAGAAGTGCATACATGCCTATCATCTTTTTAATGGCCTGGTAACCTCCAGCACCCCCACTGCTGTCTGACATTCAAAAATACTGGTTAATGATGCTACAGGCTTCTTCTCAACTAACTGTGCCACTTCATTAGTGCCCATTCTCCCGATGAAATTTGACATTTAGATTATTTGGATGACTTCTCCTCCAGACAAATGCCCTCTTGGGAAGGGAAGGAAGAGCAGATGAAGGTTTGCTATAGATCTAATAATTTTAGTTCAAACCAGGCTCTGTTCTTAGGAACATATAATTCCTGTGTTTGGAAAAGGTGATATCAGAGCTGTGTCACCTTCTGAATCCAACAGAAAATTTTGCTAATAGCTGTTATTAGCACAAGTACTTCTTACTCTTTTTGATAGTATCAGACCTGAAAGAAGGCATCCATTCCAACATTTTTCCCCTCTACACCCCTTAGTACCAACTCCTTGAAGACTTTAAGACTTGAAGACATATAACATAATTTACCTTTAATTTAAAATTCGTATAACATAATTTACCTGATAGCCAATACTAAAAGCAAATATTAACAACGTTGTCAATATTATAAAGGTTGTTCCCAAATCTGCATTTAACAGCATGCTTTTTGCTGACATCTACTCTGCTGTGACCATGAGTAATGCATGTCAGCTTTCCATGGATCTCAGAAGAGAAAGAACAGTAAAAGTACTTGCCTGCATATTTATTTATTTTCATCCAGATGTCAGTGCACAGCAATTAGTAACCACCTCCATCCCATAAACTTGAAAGGGGGCAGCTGAGGACACAAGTTTTCTTGCTATTTGCAAACTCCGTTTCAAAGAAAATAGTGTATCCCAAAGTGTGATACACTAATAGTAAACACTAATAGTGTTTCACAAATAGTGTTTCTTCAAAGACCCTTATACTGTGCACGTATTCAGAAATGATTTTTAAGTCTTTGGAAATAGGCCATGTGACTTCTCTTTAGATTTTTTTGCATGACACCTATAGATAATGACTGTAATTTTATACCTACAGTGTGTCCTCAAGATAAGCAGGGGTATAAAATGGAAGGCAGAGTTACGAGTTATGACCTCAGAGTAAATAAATGTACCATACATGTAGAAATTTATGGTGCTGCTGAAGTATGAGAATTTTGGTTTTCTTCTGAGAATGATATTGTGGATTTTATGTAGAAGTACAATACTCTGTCTACATTTAAGCTAGTATTAATAAGTATGCTCCTCAGTTATGACTCTTAGCCCTAATTGAAATTGCTAATGTAGTTAATGTATGTATCTGTGATTCCATTTTGTGGAGTGTTTCTTGAATTTTTCATCTCTTAATACCTGGTTGATGGTTTAGTTGTTTTGGTTAAATTAAAGGACTGCATTAGCGTAGTCTTGTCACTTGAGGGGAATAGTGTGGATCTTACAGGGAGGTAAAATTTTACAGAGAGCAAATAATTTAACTATGCAGCCTTGAAGCTGAGCAGCCCAGTGTTCCCTAAGGCTCTGCAGTGTGGTTATTTTATAAATTTGCAACTAAAGCAATTCCTTCTGAACTTATCAAGGGTTGTTAAAATTGTACAGGTTACTAAGAGCTTTGGCTGCATTTAGCTATGCAACTCTGATTTGTTCTGCATTGTCCCTCCCTGTTCTCTAAGGGTAGACTGCTGGGTATTTGGTACTTGTAATCTCTTATTTTTACAGAAATTTGTCTTTTTCTTTGCCTTCAATAAATAAATAATCTCCATCTTCAGTAAGTAGCTGTACAGAGGGACTCAAAGAAATGCAATTGTTTCATGATTTATGACATTTGGTCTTGCTCAGTACTAGAGTATTCTGAGGGTGAAAGTAATCCAGGATGGGGTTTTTTGCTCTAAAATGGCTGTTTAGACAGATTTGGCTGTGAATTTTCTTGGATATTAACTCTACTGTTCCAGGCTGTGTGAGGATTCTGGCTGGTGAATCCGAAGCCTTACAGCTCTGGAGAGAAGTCTTGTTAACAGCTCTTTCTCCAGTGCAGTGTTGGGTTAAAGGTGTCACAGCCTAGAGTTCTGTCTATTGAATCATACAGGAGAATTGTTAATCAGTTACTTTTCAGGAACAATTGATGGTCTAGAAATGCAAAATGTTGTACACAATCAGCCTTTCCTATTGTAATAGCCCTGCTGTGTCCCATGCCAGTGTCCCCCCCCCCGTCTGCTACTGCTCAGTTTAAGGCTAAAAATAGTGCTATATCTAAATTCTGTTTGGAAATTAACAACTCTTTTAGATCCTTCTCCATCTATAAAATCAGTCATTCTTACAGTGGCTTTGTGTGTTTTTCAGGTATAGAACTGCTGTAGGGGTTTCGTGGTAATGGTAATTATATGCTTATTCAAGCAAGTTGCTCTGCTGTAGCTATTTTCACGTTTATTTCCTGCCAGTCCTGAGGCCCCTGTATTTTGAAGTGCAGTGTTTTAACTGTTAAATGGGATTTCTTCCCCTTCCCTGAGAGTCAGAGTTATTGCCTAATTTACCTAAAAGGCCACTGATGGCAAAATGGAGAATACTTTTACTATGCTAAGATAGGCAAAAACTTTCCAGTAACAGAGATAAAATAACCTGTCGTGTAAAACATTGCAGCAAATGTGTATTTTAATCCTGAGTGAACAAAGCAAAGAGAAAGACCTAGCCTGTGATGATGAATTGCTGAGAACTGGGGTGTAGGGTTTGGGCTGACTGTGTGATCTGCTGTAGGGGGAACTGGGAGATTAAACAGTGAGATAATGGAGACAAAAAGCAGAGGGGGAAAAAAGAGATGTACTGTTACAGGTTGAGAATAAATCAGCCAAAGCCGTTTCAGAAGTGATGAAAAACAATTGATGAACCACAAACCAGAAAGAGACAGCTTTAAGAAACAGTTCATCATGATAGTGTGTCTGCACTGCATGTCACTGCTCTTACAAGCTAAGCAATTTTTCTGATGACAGCTTAGTTTTATATACATAGCTCATGCATTTTATCATTGCTTTTTACAGCAGTGTTAAAGCCAACAAAAAAAAAATAGTGTTCAGACCACCTCCTGAGTTCCAGAAGGGTTTGATTGCATCCAGTAGTTTTAAGGAGAAGTAGCAGTGGTGATCATTTGTGGTTCTGAAATATTGATTACATAATGTAGGCTGTTGTGCAACATGAGTTATGTATCTGTATCACAACCAGAATTGTGACATTCCCCTACAAGTTACACAGAATGCTGCATTCTGTTTGCCTTCATTGGAGTTGTTAGATACAATGGGAGAAAATATTGGAATTTCCAGAAGGACAGCATCTAGTGAAATATTGCATCTCCACTTACTGGCAAATTTTCTTAGAGTTTTTTTGTTTATGATTAAAGGGGACACTGACACTGGTGAATTATTTCTTTTGTGACTTCTGGTTTGTTTTTTTATATAGGTTGCTCGAGGAAGGAAATCACTGAACACTGGGAATGGCTGGAACAGAATTTGTTGCAAACTCTTTCAATTTTCGAAAATGAGAATGACATAAATACATTTGTCAGAGGAAAAATCCAGGTAGTGTATTAATTACTACAAATGTTGTTAATGATAAATATGACTCTGTAAGGAAAACTGATGTGAATTTGAAACAAATTGGAGCTGGTAGTCCCCAGGCTGCTCTGCCTTTTTGAAGGAATACCAGATACTGGGTAGCAACATGTGTGTAAACATCAGGGAAACTGGGATTTGTGCATGAAGCTTACAGCAGTGGGATTTTAAAAAAACCCATATAGATATATAGGCAGGGCTTAAGGCATTGTAAGTTCTAAAACTAATTGCACTGTTGACTGTCTTAAACTTTCACAGTTGTCTGTGCAACTATTTTTCCATTGCAAGGCTTAATTTTAATTTATTTTTAATGCACTCATAATGTCTCCTCCCTCTCTTCTGTGTAGTTAAATCCTGTAGTATTGGCATTTACACTTCATACAGGTGTTAAGGCTTGCTGGTTCATTGATTTGTTTGCTTGGTGGGAAGTGGGAGTGTTGGTTTCCTCAGAGTTTCTTTTTCTCTTTATAGGACAGATAATAGCTATGCTGACAAAATGTACATTTTCATACTAAGAATTATCTAAAAATAAATACTTTGTTCAAAGATTGTAAGCAAAATTACTCTTTTTACTGGTGTGTATTCAAACTTTTGGCTTTGTCTCATTCCTCTTTTAACATATCATGTCGTAAGTCAGCTCTCTTACAAATCCCACAGTTGCTTGTGTTTTCCCAGTGAATCAGATATGAGGGCTATAGATGGTCGTGGAAATACCTTGTATGTGAAGATATCTGTGTTTTGAAATATAATCCTTCAGGAAAATGTTACTTCTTAGAGTTGGATGAATAGTAAATGTGAACGATGGTTCTCTGTCTTACACTCTGCTCTTCATGTAAATCTGGAGCAAGTTGAAGGCAGAAAGTCACAAAAAAGGCAAAAACTGTATGACTTTAATATAAAAGGTGATAGAGGTGATTGTAAAGGAGATTGGGAAAATAAGTTAATAAAACAGAGCTTCAGTATAGAGCCGAAGGAACCATAGTGATTAAAAATACCAAAAAACATCTTTTCACCTGTTGCCTCTTCAAATTTCATGAAGGTCATCTGCACCTGAAACTGGGAAATTTTTTTACATCCTATTAGTTAATCTAATTGAAGATTTCTTTTATTTCTTCTTTCCCTGCCCCCCCCCACCTTTTGCTCTTCTTCTATGCTCAAGGTACAATAAGAGGGGTCATAGAAATAATTTAAAATTTTCCCTAAAGAACAACAGTTCCTTTTCTCCCTTTTGCTTTTTTCCTTCCCTTAAGAAAAATTTCTTGTAGAATCCTATGTCTATCTCCCCAGGAAGGAAGAAGAAACTACTACAGATCATAGGTGCTTCACAGGGCTGTTAAGAGTATTTGAGTTAGGCTGGTCAATTTAAAACAAGTGGTTGGTGTTTGGTTGTTTTTGACATAGGCACAGTAGGGAGTAAGGTCATCAGAAAGAAAGCCTTGAATAAAGTAAATAACTACATAAGCCAAAGAGTGAGCAGTACAAAAGGAGCTCACTGAAAGACTTCCTTGGCATTGCAATAACCATTGGAAAGCAATGGGAATTAGGCTGATAGCCAGTGGCCACTAACAGGATATGTCCTTTCTTCACTCCTTACCAGGGCATCATTGCTGAGTACAACAAAATCAATGGCATCAAAGAGGATGACGACACAGAAAAATTCAAGGAAGCCATAGTGAAATTTCACAAGCTGTTTGGGATGCCAGAAGAAGAGAAATTAGTGAACTACTACTCCTGCAGTTACTGGAAGGGGAAGGTTCCCCGCCAGGGCTGGGTGTATCTCAGCATTAACCACCTTTGCTTTTACTCTTTTCTCATGGGCAGGGAAGGTATGTTTTCTGTGGAATGGTAATTTGTACATCTAAAAATGGTTAGGAAATCTCATGTAGCTTGTTACTTTTCACATACTGATCACTGAGGGTACAAAGCCACTGCTGAGGAAAAGAGAAGCAGGGAGCAATTCCCTGACTTGTCACACTGCTTAACTGTGTGCTTGTTCCCTTGTTTGTTTGGTCTTTCTCAAAGTAGTTCTCTGTAAAACAGTACTTGGCATTGTCTAGGGACATGGTTCACCTCAGGAGCTATGCCCAAAAGGGAGTAGGGACAAGAGCACACCAATTCTGGCTTTCTCTTCTGCTCTTACACAATCCTCAAGTATTACTCTGGCAGACTTTGCAACCTTAAATGACACATCTACATTTGTACAGCAGCAGAACATCAATGAGGTTTCAGAGGAGACCCAGAATAAAGAACTGCATAGTGTGGATGCAACTAGTCTGCTCTAGAGGGAGTTAATTCAAAGCACAGTGGAGGTGAACAATTTGGTTATTTGGTATTTGGTTATGGGCAATGGATTAGTCCTGGGATTTAGCCCCTGCTTAAAGGACACCACCTGTATTGGTGTTGGGAGAAAAGCTAAGGTTCTATCACGGCTGTAATATTTGAAACTTTATACTGTATAAAAATAACATAAGCCTGTCTGATGTGTTTAGACTGTGTTTCTTTGCTTCCATAGGAAAAGAGGACATCAGAGTCTGGGCAAGTGCAATGACAATGATAAATCATGTTAGCTCACCTAGCTCTGTAATGCTTGTGTGGTGTTCTGTAAATAAAGTAAATGATATTTAAACTCTTTTATCTGCTGTTTGTCAGGTGATAGTGGTTTGTTTGTACAAACTTGATCTATTTATGCTGTGCTCCCAGCTTTTCAAGGTGCAAGGAAAAGTCAGCTGAATGCATTTTGTAGGAAGAGGGAGCTAAAAGCTCCTGAATATGCTCATTTTTGTACTGAATCTTGTTTTTTTGTTTGCTCCTGTTCAGCAAAGTTAGTCATCCGTTGGGTTGATATCACCCAGCTTGAGAAGAATGCTACCCTGCTCTTCCCTGATATGATCAAAGTGAGCACAAGGTCAAGTGAACATTTCTTCTCAGTGTTCCTTAATATCAGTGAGACATTTAAACTCATGGAACAGCTTGCCAATATAGCTATGCGACAGCTTTTGGACAATGAAGGATTTGAACAAGACAGGTCATTACCCAAACTGAAAAAGAAATCCCCCAAAAAAGTATCTGCTCTAAAACGGTAGGTAGCACTGGCTCTTACTCATCTCTTCCTCCTCAGTCCTTTTACTTGCAGGATTTTATCCAAAATTTTTTTAATTTTGTGGCCATTTACTGTTACTCCAAAAGGAATGATTGATTCCAGCAGTGGCAAAATGTGAATAATTATTTAAATATAATTACTTGGTATCTTGTTGAACTAGGAAATGGAAAACACTTGAATATGAACATGTTGCAAAAATAAACTTAGTTGAGCCAAACGCTTATTTGTTCAGAAGCTCTTTAATGTATCTCCTGACACTGGCTGCATTTTGGTATCTGTTGTAAGGCCATTTTATGTCAGTAGGGGAAAGTAATGAAGTGATTAATGTGTTATTAAAAATTGTGCCTAGCTTTCATACTTCCATACTTATCACTGGAATTGAGAGTTTACTCTGGATTATTCATTCTATCTAGCAGGTAGTTTAGGTAACAGTGATACAAAAATTGATATAAAATTCTAAGGGGTGAAAGGTTACCTGGAAAGTATTTCTTCTTTTATATTATACTTCAGCTTGTTAGTTTCTTTTTCATTTTTTTCTTTATATGTTGTTCATGTTAGTTTACCATACAGAATTATAGGCAGTGCTTGTTTATATTTCTCGTTACTTAGTGACATCTGACATGCATTATATCACTTTTGTTTGTCCTTACTGTTGAGTGTTTGCACTGAATGCATTATCAAGACTAGGTCTTGAAATTGTTAACAAACTCTAACATTAAGGATTCCATAATGTTAATAAATAAGCCTCAAAGAAGCATTTTTTTATTACTATTGGCAAAAAATGTACTCACTTTTTTTTCATGTAGTTTTAGAACCTTCCAAAAGTGAAGACTATATCTCTGCTATATGCAAATTATTTCTAACTTTTTGCTGTGCAGTCCTTGCTTAGCTGAGGTATATGTTGCAGGTAACTTGCAATGATTTGCATAAAATATATCTTAAAATGTATTATACATTCCCTAAACCAAGAAAATTTTTCTGTGGTTTTTTTTTAGGGATCTTGATGCCAGAGCAAAGAGTGAGAGATACCGTGCATTGTTCCGACTTCCCAAGGATGAGAAATTGGATGGACACACGGACTGTACTCTTTGGACTCCATTCAACAAAATGCATATTTTGGGTCAGATGTTTGTTTCTACAAACTACATTTGCTTTACTAGTAAAGAAGAGAACTTGTGCAGCCTTATTATCCCTCTTCGAGAGGTAAATACATTTGTATTTTTAAATATATGAGGCAAATAATAAAGCAATATCTTACTAGATATTTCAGCCTAGCTTTGAATTTTTTTTTATTCTGGTGTGGGTTTTTTGTTATTTGTTTTTTGATTGTTTTTGGAGACAAGCCTCTTTTCATACTTTTAATCTCTTGTGAGCATGCTGTTCTAATGTAAGTTCTAAGTAATATTTCATGACTGTGTATATTAGTTCACAATTCCTGCTACTGAAGTTCACGTGGAGTTTTTTCCATCCGTTTTCATAATCCTTGTGAGTTCTTCCTCTCTCATAACTTGTATTCTGATTTACACCCCAATTTTGCTTTTTCTGTGCCTCATAGGGAAGAGTGGAGGGTGAAACTTATTAGACTGATGAGTAGAAATTCTGTTAAAGAATCTGTCAGACAATATTGGCTTTTGTCAGATGTAAAAAGATTCATAATCTTAAAGTTTTGAATTGCCTCTTTACATAGACTTCAGATTGTTTATTCATGTATGTGGAAAATATTTTGTCAGTATTTTTCAAATTGGTGTATTTTAAAGCTGGTTACTTAAAGCAGATCATCAGTTAGAAGAGTTTGTTTGATGCAATAAAAAATAATTATCTTGGGGAGTTTTTTTATGGTTGACTTGATTTGTGTGTTAATGGAAAATTGTGTTAAGTAAGTTTTGGAAGTAGTGGAAAAGCTGGTGTAACCAAGGACAGTTTGGCTTGACTGAAGAACCGCAGAATATTTCAAGGCACTGTTTTCCCCCCAAATCATTAAGAGTAAAAAGATGTGTTTCAGTGGCTGACTGCCCTGCTCACTGCACCTTCAGCAGGTGCTCTCTCCAAGACAAAGCACTTCAGATGTGTCTCTATTGAATAGGAAATAAGTGGATATCAGCTCTCATTACAGCAGAGCTATAATTAAGCTTGCTTTAATAATGTCTGTCCTGTGCCTTTAGAACTTGTCTGTCTTTTGTGCTCATTGCGCTCGAGCAGTTTTTAAGTGGAACAGAAAACCTAGGGAACCCTTCTTAGCTAACTTCAATATGCTATTAGTGAAGTCCTTTAAGTTAACAAATAACTAGTAGATTTACTAGTAGTAACAAATAAATAATAGATTTGTAGTTAACAGAAACATAAAAGGAAGTGGAGAGAACAGAGAAGTGGTTTAGCACCTGAGCGGTGCGCTGCAGTCTTTGTCTTCAAAGAGAATGCATGAAAAATGGTTACCTTATCCATTTAGCTAGAGAGCTATTAATATTACACTACTCATGTCTTACCATTGATTTCTGTTTTTAAAAGGGTTAGAGGAGCAAAAGTAAAAGTCCTAGCAAAATTAAATGTGCCACTTTCTATTCTGAAGGCAGTAAGTTTTCATTACCTAAGAAATCACCTAAGGTCATAAAAGCAGTGGTTAAAAGTATTTACCGTTGTGATTTGTGTTTTGTTCAATGTATGAACTGCACAAACTTGATGCATTGATATGTTTTTAAGGCTAGTAGTTGGTAATGTTTAGGACACACAGCTGTTACATAATTCATCAGCAGTGTATGTATGACTTATCCCTGAGATTTCCTTGTGTTAATGTACTTTGCTGAAACCTCAGGGAACTCATTCCCTGTGCTCAGTAGATTGTGCTATGAGTACTGTCTACAGGTTGGAGTTCAGTTAGATTAGTGACCATTTCCCTAACAGCTGAGGGCCAAACAGAAGCCTCCACCTCACAGGGTTGTTAGATACTTTCCTTTGTAAGGGAAGGCATGGGGTTAATTTCCCTTTGTTGCAAGTTCCTGTGTACTATAAAAATACACAGTATTTTCACACAGTTAAAATAACACTCTGCAACTGTTTTCACAGTATGCAGCTATAATGCAGTTGTACAGGAGCATCATCCCAAAAATGGTTTGTTCACATGAATTGGCAGTAAAAGGTAGGCTGAGGTTTCTGCAGATTCAGCCTGTGCTGATGATATTAGGAAGCAGGAGGGGGATTTGGAAGTCCTACAAAAAAGCTGATCGATTTGTATCCCACAAATGAAATTTTGTTTCATTGATTCTTTTAAAATAAGGCCTGAGGAAAATCAACTAAGTAGTGCAAGGGAGTTTTGATAGAAAATGCAGTGAAGCCAGTTTGAAGGATTGCAGCTTTCATCCTTCAGCCTTGTAAGCCCTTGTAGCAAACCATGTTTTCTGGCAAAGGGGGTGTCCATAGGGATTTGATGTAAGGGTGGAAGGAGCATTTTTTTAAGATGGTTTCCTAGACCAAGCAGCTTGATTAACTAAAGATCTTAAGCTGTAACAACTGTTTTTTCCTAGGTGACAATAGTGGAAAAGGCAGACAGCTCCAGCGTGCTGCCCAGCCCACTGTCAATCAGCACAAAAAACAGAATGACGTTCCTCTTTGCCAACTTGAAAGACAGAGACTTCCTTGTACAGAGGATCTCAGACTTTCTGCAACAAACCACTTCAAAAATATACTTGGATAAAAATATTTCTGGAAGCTATATCAGCTCAGATGATGAGGTATGTGAAGGAACATGAATAATTTACTAGAAGGGGATTTTAACTGGTGTGGGGAGAGGAAACATCTTCAAGTTTTTGCAAAGCTAAACCTTTAGGCACAGAAATGTGACCTCTTTTGTGTTAATGCCTTTGAGCTGAAGTGTTAAAATTTGTCAGTGAGGTTATCTATTTTTTTCGTGTTAAACCTAAGAGAAATCATCGTTTCTGAGGAAAATCTACTTTAATTCTTGGTGCCACATTCTGAAATTACCATGTATCTTGTTGGAAAGTGTCATAGTTAATTAACTGGTTAATTGAATAGTACTTTTAATACCTATTTGCTTGTCCAACTCAAATGTAATTTTGGAATTCTAATAATTTGAAGAAATTACCAGTTGTCCTTTTATTCAAGACTTAAGCGGCTAAATCCCATCTTTGATTCTTCTGAAAACAATATCTGGGCAGGTTTGCATGTGCACTGCTAGTGAACTTTGGAACATTTGACCTAACAGGAACTGTCTTGAACATTGAATGACCCTGTTCTGAACCACCTCCTTATATATGTGTGCAAAGTAAATGGTTCTTAAAAGATAGGATTAGGTACACTTTTATTAGGTGCTTTGAATGTCAAGCCTTCTGCTGAATTCCTGCTTTTATGTATGAAATTCAGATACTTCATATAACAACCTCATCAGTTCTGTTAAACCCAGCAAAGTGTGGTAATTCAGATCTCAAAGCAGAAAGGGTGGTGTATCATTTTGGTGTTGGTAGATCTTACATTCTCTGTCCTGAGTCACACCTCAGTACTGTCCTGAGTAGCCCTACCCTGTTTGCCATGTGTGTTTTCAAAGAATTTTTTTTACTTGCTTTGTTGATGATGAGGTATAATTACTGTGTTGTTGTATACCAGAGCACATAGGCATGTGTAGTGCTGGAACTTTTGCCATAAATGGATCTAAGTATTCTATCTACTGAATTATAAACAAATTAATTGTAAGCCTTTACTACATATATATGACTATATATCTAAATATGCATGACTACTACTTGCAATTTCAGGCATTTGGTGTGAATTGCTCTGTGATATTTTACTGTGATGCAGTTTGAGAAGTCAGAAAATCCTTTTTCTTCAAAATCCTTTTCTTCCAAGTCACAATCTAGCAGTCATAGGATGTTGACAGATCAAGAGAGCTGGTTAAATTGCCCTGGGCTACTTAGGGTTAACATGGATATCCTGGTAATTCTAGATCTAGGATTTGGTTGTGTTTCAGGAGAGCTATTGAGAAACTGGAAGCTATTTCATTATTCTCTACTGGTTTAGTTTCTGCTGCCATATGTTTTTGTTAACTGTTAGCATGCATAAATTTTGAAGTGAAGTGAAGTAGAAAGTCCAGACACTGGCTCATCTTTATGCCTGTATTGCTTGTGACTGCTCTCTACAGGTGTTTACAAGGTCAAGTAGTTTAATTTCTGCCAGCCCTCACAAGAGCCTGAGCTCGGAGTCGGAGGGAGAGCGCCAATTCAACCTCAATGATAACGGCATCCCAACAGCGACACAAGCTTTAATGACAATGTATCGGCGCAGGTCACCCGAGGAGTTTAACCCTAAGCTGGTAAAATGCACCTCTGAGTGCTCCATCTGACTGAAAAGGCTCTTAAATTATGCTTGCCTTAAAACCCATGTTTCTGACCCAGAGGAGTTTCATTCTGCTAGACAGTTAAGAAGAGGCAATATTTTTCACAGAAGTAAAGGCTTGAACATGTTGTTTTACCAGTGCAAATAACTTCACTACATAAAGGCAAAGTTGGATGTAATTCCAGGAGAGGTTGTATTCCTGCTCTTAAGTATAACTGCTTCTCTCAACAGCAAGGTCTACTGGCATAGAAACTAGGAAATGGGAGGAGGCAGCCCATTAAGAAGGTAACTGGACTGTAGCCAAGTTATTTCTTGCTCACTTGGAAGGTTAGGATATTGCAGGCTTTTTAGCACTCAAGATTTTAGTGGGTCAGAGTGTTAGAAAGAGAAGCTGCATCTTTATGCCTGCCTTTCTTTGCTTTTAGGCCAAGGAGTTCCTGAAGGAACAGGCCTGGAAGATTCACTTTGCTGAATATGGCCAGGGGGTCTGTATGTATCGCACAGAGAAAACAAGAGACCTTGTGCTGAAGGGCATTCCAGAAAGCATGAGAGGGGAACTGTGGCTGCTCTTTTCAGGTAGGTTTTCATTTGAATGTGTCTGTGGGATATAAGCAAAAGCATGAGGGAAGAAAGAATTTCAAAGATGATTAAAGGTGCACATAGTAAGCGTCTGAAAATATTTGGAGTAAGTAAGGCTGTGATTGTTAGCAGGCGCCAGACAAGCTTAGACAAGATTTCTGTTCAGACCAGCAAATACCCTTTCTCAAACATAATTAAGGAAGAACGTATAAAAAGCAGAACACACACTCTGTAACCAGAAGCCAGTAGTTTAGGGGTCTTCTAGATGTTCAGCAACTACCAGCAAACCTAATTCCCATTTATTAATAATTTCTGGATCCAGTTAAGCTCTTGGCCTTCACAGCAATTGTTGCAAGGAATTCCAAATTTTAGGCATGTTGCATGGAACTACTACCTTTTCTTTTCTTGATAATAAAAAAATGCTACTCTGACATTTTATTAGGTGCTTCCATTATGTGAAAAATGGTGAGGAAGTATTTGTCTAGGATTCTGTGCCATAAAGGTTTCTCTAGATCTGTGTCCACTTGAAGTTTTTCTTTTTGAAGTTGAAGAATTTTATTACTGGTTACATGGAAATCAATCCTACCTTAGGCTTTCTTCATAACCTATCACCATATGCCTTCTCTAGCTTTACCCTCCCCAAGACAGTTACCACAGCTACCACACCACTTACAATATGAGCACGTGAAGGCCTTTATCTGATGACCTAATGATGCTTTCAAGTTTGTTTTCTATTTCTTCTCTAGTAAGACATAGTCATGTGCATTTTCTCTTTGCTGCTGGGCACTAAAGAAATGCATTCAGAAGATACATGGAGGAATCCACAGCTCTGTTTTGTGTCCTGTTAACAGCTAGTTTGCATTAATTTTCACTGTGTATCTATAGTTGATATTTTCTATGTAGACTTCTTTGTGCTACTGACACTTGATTTTCATTTCTGGAGAAGTTATAAAGTCAATAGTGAAATTTCATAGCAACTCTTTGAGCGTGTAGTGGTATCCCTAAGTCTGAGTGCCCTGCCCAGGGTAACAGAGTCATTTTCAGAAGTAGGAATAGAACTCCTGAGTTTCTGTCTCTTGCTTTTGGCTGACATCATACTCTCTGCTACTACACATTAATCTACTCTGTCCTCAGGGCAAGCAGCTTTCTCAGAGACAAGTTTTGAGTTATTTAGGAAAGCCAAACCCACAGCCAGCTGCAGAGGGAGCTCATGATACCATGTGACTGCACAGTTGGGTCGTTCTTCATGCCTTTGGTTTTGTTCTGGCTGAGAGAGATTTTATCCTCATTATAAAAATGCCTGTAGAGAAGACAGGAAGGGGTGATAATCACCAAAGCACAGCCTTTTTATTTTTTTAATCACCTTTAAAGAAATAATATTTTCATATTTGCTTTCAAAGTTCTTGGTGACATTTGGAATGGAAGGGGAGCAGATCATCATATTTGGAATACTGTACTTAAACCTTTCATTTTCTCCTACTCCTAGGGGCCATTAATGAAATGGCCACTCATCCTGGCTATTATGAGGACCTAGTGGAGAAATCAATGGGAAAATACAATCTTGCCACAGAAGAGATAGAGAGGGATCTGCACCGCTCCCTTCCAGAACACCCTGCCTTCCAGAATGAGATGGGCATTGCTGCTTTAAGGAGAGTCTTGACAGCTTATGCCTTCAGAAATCCAAACATTGGATACTGTCAGGTAATTGAAATACCCTGGGCTCCTTCAGTTTCTGGAATTACAGTTCTTTCATTGCAGTCCTGTTGCTTCAGTCCTGCATGCAAGGATTTGGCAGTGTGAAGCACAGTGAGGTGTGGATGGTGCTGTGAGCTCAGGCCTCAGTGCTGCAGAGAGGCAGGAATGCTGAGGCCAGAGGGACTTCACACAAGGACCTGCTCTAACAGCAGGATTAGCAGCACACATTGAGAGATGTTTCCTGTAAGCATATTTTATGCTCATAAATCTAGAAACTGGACAGGTGATAACAGAGCTGGCTACAGAAAATGACAATGGACCCTGGAGAAAAGTTATTTTCTTATTAACAAAAAATCCCCTCAAAACCAAAACACTTTGTGTTTGGCCTTAAATTTTTATCTGTTTTTATCTATCCATCTTATAGTGAATTATTATTCAATGTACTAGTTATAACCCTCCAGAACCTCTTTTCCTCTTTCAATGATGCCATGCCATCATTCAAAACAATGAAAAGAAATAAAAACAACCAAAAAACCAAGCAAAAAACACCCCAAATGCTTGGCAAAAAATAAAGCATCCTAGAAGAGATATCACTGTGAGTCCCAGCCATATATCTGTGGAGTTAATGCTGACCCCAGTGCGTGCTTATGAGGTTCTTATGCCCATAATTCAAGTCACTTTAGTTTCTAGTCCTAAATCATTCTTTGTTACTATATAATTTTGGCTTATCACCTTTTTTTGCCTTTTTTTGCCTTCCTACATACTTTTGCAAAGAGGAAACTTAAATTCTGTAGTATTAAGGAGTCTGATTAATGTCTGACTGTTAAGACTTCTAGATGCAACATGAGTAAGTGCAAGCAGTTCTAACAGATACCATCATCACTTATTTAAGTATGTGGTACTAAGTAATAGCTACAACATTTGTAAAGATTACTTAACAGCGGAGCAGTAGAAGGACGTTTCAGTTCTGATCCCTAAAGCTGTCACAGTAATTAATAACCTTGAGATTTGGTTCAGCTGCAGTGAGAATTCAGGCACATCACTAGAGCTGTGGGAGGTGTTTTGGCTGCGCCAGACCCAGATTCCCTAACAGCACCTATGGCAGAATATCAGTAGCAGTGTAACAGGGATGCTTGCAGACCTGGTCAGCCCTTGATTAGGAAGAAAAATATTGATTTCTTTAAAAAAAGACTGCAACACAAAACCAACCAGCCAACCCACCAAAAAACCCCAGTGAAACAACAGCAACAAAACTAAAGAAAAACTTTACCATTTTTTGTGATTTGAGGCTTTCATAAGCCTTTCTTTGAGCACTGGAAAACTGCTGTTTTTACAGGAAGTGTTTGAACAGTTTGGGATCTACAGGGAGAGATGTAGCTAATTTCCTAACCACTTACCTGCCCAGGTATTGAATAATTACATTTCCCTTTCTTTTAGGCAATGAATATTGTCACTTCAGTGCTCCTCCTTTATGCAAAAGAGGAGGAAGCTTTCTGGCTGCTGGTGGCTCTGTGTGAGCGTATGCTGCCTGACTACTACAACACAAGAGTTGTTGGTATGCTATGGGGACATTTTTGAAATAAACCACCCAAATTAACTGGTGTTATTTGTACTGAAACAAATATATGGGTAGATGCATGCTAGTGACAAGACAGCTTGCTCAGGAGAATAAAGGCAATTTCCTACAGAGGTAATGTTATGGTTAATAGTTTATCACTTACTTGGGATCAGATGGCATTCTAAAGTGGGCTTAAGCAAAATAGATTTTTAAGATGAGATAGGAGGCTAAAATTTGAGTTTTAGGTGATCCAGTTAGCTGATTAAGGTAAGGTGGAAACAGAAGCTTTAGCAGTAGATATCTTTGTGCCTGTACCTCTAATGTGAAAGGGCACAAGTATCAGAAAGCTGTTGTCAAATGAGCTTCCTTGTGTATGTGGAATTGAGTGACTTCAATTTATCATGGAATCTGTTTTGACAACATTTCACAAATACTTGAGATACTCAACCTTAGAAATTATTCTTCCTGGCCTGGTTAAAACTGATGGTATGGTATGGGAATGTATAATATGGGGTTCTCTTGAAGTAAATCTAAACCCTTACAGTCACCCTGGCCTCATTCAACAGGTGATGCTGAGGTCTTACTCCAATTATTAATGGTAATATCAAGGCACTATTTAATTTCTCCTGGTGCTAGACTGATTTTAATCGTTTTTTATTTATTATGGAGTGTATAATTAAAACAGAATAAAACTTACTACGGTTTAGTTTGTATGTACAGCTCAGTAGTGTAATGGAATCTGTTACTCATTTGAAAGTGAGGAAATGTGCATGAGCACCATGCAATATATTCTTGGGTTTTTTATTTATATACATAAAATATATAGGGTTTCTTTTCCCCTCCCCTAAATGGCAATGTATCAGTTACTCCTGAATTAATTCAGCCTCATTTATCTTCAACAGGAGCATTGGTGGATCAAGGTGTCTTTGAAGAGTTGGCTCGTGACTACATTCCACAGCTTTATGACTGCATGCAGGACTTGGGTGTAATCTCCACCATCTCCCTGTCCTGGTTCCTCACTCTTTTCCTCAGTGTAATGCCATTTGAAAGTGCAGTGGTGGTAGTGGATTGTTTCTTCTGTGAAGGAATAAAGGTGATATTTCAGTTAGCACTCGCTGTCCTCGAAGCTAATGTAGACAAGCTGCTTAACTGTAAAGATGATGGAGAAGCCATGACAGTCTTGGGAAGGTATTTATTACAGAAAATTAAGTATTTTTGTGTTTGGGGTTTTGTTTTTTTTTTTTTGGCTTGCTTTTCTTATTTGTATTATCTGTTGACATACTAAATTTAAACCAGTACCATATATGTAAATCTTTTACATGCTTGTAGTCCCCTTTCATCCACATAAGGTACTCCTCATATTATTTTAAAATAATGCTAAGTGACCAACAAGATATAAATTCTTCTTTCAAGACATTCAAATAAACTTCCCAAACCTGGTTATAGAAATTTAACTTGATTCATTGTTTTAGTAGATTACATGAGTTTTGTTACTTCAACCTGCTTGCTACCTTTTAAATATTACTAGGAAAAGCCTTGATGTCAAGGAAAATTATTTTGGGAATAGAATAAGTAGGACTTAGAAAAATTAGGTAGGATTTCAGTGAAACAGGATGATGATAGAGTGGCTTGAGTCATTTAATCAGAACTAATGCTGCTGAGTGTAAACTCTGATTTTTTTTGTTTGCTGGCAGTGTTTAGTTTTCAAGATGCTGCTGGAACTTTGGAATTTTTTTCATAATGAGTTTCCATAGTATAACCTTAACTCTTCCAAGAGAATGGCTTGATCACTTTTACATGTTTTAATCAATATGTAACCTGTATGCTGTTAACCCTCAGAAGGGAGGGCATACAAATTTACCTTAGGTTTCTCATTTCTTCATATTTTTTTTTCCCCACCAGATATTTGGACAGCGTAACTAATAAGGACAGCACTCTTCCTCCCATTCCTCATCTTCACTCCCTGCTCAGTGATGATGTAGAGCCTTATCCTGAGGTGGATATCTTCAGGCTAATCAGGTCTTCCTATGAGGTAGGATAAGATTTCTTACCAGGAACTTGCCAAAGCACACAGCTTCTGCTTCACAGAGGAATTTGATACTCTGTAGTTTGGCTTTGCTTGAAATGAAAAGAACATAAAAGAGATGCAGACTCGTCTGAAAAGGCTGAAATGGAGCAAGGAAGAGGAGTTAGGTTTTCTTCTTTTAACCAAAACTTTTAATTGGAGCTGTTTCGTAGAGAAGTCTGAGGCCTCAAAGGAGAGCAGCCCACAACCAAAAAGTGATTTACAAACAAAAGGCTGAACTTTTAACTTGAAAGGAGTTCATTCTCACTTAAGCTTTTTTGTGCTTTTCCAAACTGAAATAGTTGTGAAATCTGTATTATTTCAGAAGCCCTTTCCATTATCAATGAAACTTGGTTTCTTTTGCCTTTTGTTTTCTTAAATGTGCTGATTGTGACCATGGGCCACTACTGTCAGCAAAGCTAAAAAAAAATTCAAGAATTCAAGTGAAAGGAGCTGGTAATAACTAATATCTATTAAAGGGCAGGACCAAGCCTGCAAAACCAACTAAAATCTGCAGACTGGTTTAATTGTCCTTAAATTAAAAAAAAAAAAAACAAACCATCAGTTTAAAGTATCCCTGGTGGTTGCATGACATACCCATATTTTATAAAAATTAAGGAAAAACTGTGAAGATTTTTTTCTCCTTAATTTCCATTAATCCCTTCCATTGACATGTGAGGTAAATGAGCAGTTTTAGTTCAGGAGGTCGATTTAGACTTAGCAATAGCACAGCTTTCTCAAAGGCACTTCCTATGCCTGTAAACCCCCCTTGCTCTAACATCCCACAGTTAATAAGGAAGCAGGTAGTCCTTAGTGTATTCTGTGCTGAAGGCAAAAGTGTTTTAGGACAAATGGATGTCTGGGAGATGTCAGAATGGCCAGGAAGGCCTTTATGTGAAGTTGTGTTTCCGTTGCATTTTTCCATTTTCCTCATCATGAAGACTGCTTGCATTGGCTTAACTGCTCTAGGATGAATAACCTGGCTCTGTGCAGAGCAAGTCTGTCTGTCTGGGGCTTCTGCAGCACAGAACCTTGTACCTCCTTCTAGGTAAATAACCAACTGCACTTCAGTATAATTAGGTGAAACAAGTAGCAGGGGGAGTGAGGAACCATGAGGAAAGCAGGAGCTGCTTGCAAAGAGAGAATTAGTTTCAAGAGAGTTGCTGTTAATTCATGTAGTAGAAAACCCCCAACAATTATTTTGTAAATGATTAAGATTCAGAAGCTTTAGGACATCTGTTATGTTTCTTGATTAGTTATGTGCAGTCAGGGCTGGCAACTCACTGCTAGCTTTGTTACAGCTACAAAGAATGAAATATCAACTAAATGAGCAAATTTTTGTTATTTTTTAGAATTTAAACTGCAAAGAGTACTTGCTGGGTAACCACCTATTCTTAATCTTGTATAGATCTATCATTTAAAAATAATAGGAAGACTTACAGCTGAAGAAAATGTGGATTTTTTTGGAGACCTTTGCCTTCCCTCAAGCATACACACACCACCCTCAAGGAGAGGGGAAAATCTTGTCCCTTCCTGATTGTCCTATGATATTTGTCATAGAAATGTGATGAGAACTTGATGGCACTGGCAAAGGCACAATATTTGAATTGTTTTATGAAGACCTGCTTTCCATCATGCTCTGACACTGTCCAGCTCTTAGGTAATCATGTCAGATGCATAGATGAGAAGTCTCCAGTGAAAGTGGAAGGGATGCAGAAGAATTTCTTGGTAAATAAGTGATTAGCACCCCTCTCAGCGATGATATTGAGCAGACTTTCTACTTTCAAAGGAGAACTCGTCTTCAAATAAGAGAATATACATAGCAAGTGCATTTTACACTGCCAGTACTTTCTTCATTTACTGAAAATAGTTTTTAGTAAGAAATCTCTTATCCTTTCATTCATTTTTGCATTTAATTCAGAAGCCATAGATCCTGGTGTCATAATAATTATAGTAGAAGTGACTGAAATAATGCATAATAACTGCAGTTTTAAAAGCCTGTGCATAACTCACTAGCTGTCTGTGGAGTGTAGACTCCTAATCAGAGCTGTTATGTGTTTAACTCATTTAATTTGTGTGTTAGCTAATTAGGAAAAAAATAGGCCTTCAGCACTTCAGCTCTGTGTGCAGTGGTATCTGGATCTTGGCCACTTTAACTAAAGAGCTGACACTGAAAGGTCTGTGCTCTGGAAAGGTTTGATGCAGTTTTGACCTTGAACAGGTGGCATCCTTCCAACAACTCCTTGTACAATTTGAAACTTAGCATGGGCAAAGGACAATTCCCAGAAGGTAATCACCTGCAGCCTTCCTTTTTTGTAGACTATGTGAGGTTTAGTTTTATGGATGTGAACAGACCTTATTTGGCCCCCAGACCAGTGAATAAACTCTGATTACTGGAATAGGTGTGGCCTCAGAGGCACAAAAGATCTGTCTTTTCAAGGTTTTGTGACCTCTGTGATGCTTGATATTCATGTATGTTTATTTACATTCCATTTTTGTCAAAAAACTTTTTTTGCAACATGCTCACAAGCACATGAAGCATCTTTTTACTCCCAAGGTACACGATAAAGGTGAACACCTTTATAGATAAATGCAGCTTTAGCATTAATTTCATTTTATTAGAATGTGCCAGCATATTATGACCTGCTTATGTAGATGCATTTGCACTGGAAATATAAATCCATCTTGTATGAAAGTGTGTCCTGCCACCCCTTAATGCTTTACATGTGGTGTAGTTGATGTCTGGCATTATTGTTCCTGCTGATCATCTGTGTGGATTTTGGATGGCAAGAAACTTCTGCTTATAATACTTGTACAAAAATGAATCTTAGGGATTAGGCATTCCTCTGCTTATGAAAACATGGAATATTATTCCCGATAGGTTTTCCCCCTGTGATGCTTTTGTAGTATGTGCAGGAGCTCCCTGACACTGTTTTGTGCATTATGAAGAAAACTTCTGAAAATGAGACGTGGGTATTAAAGAGAATATTCTCCTAGTGGAAATTACATTTGTGCTACTTGGTTTCAGATCCTCAGAATGTGAGGACTACTGTACTGTCTCAGCCATTTGAGGTCCCGTTAGTTTAATATCTTCTTTCTGTTGTGATTATGAGACATTCCAGGACAAGCTGAAATAATACTCTGAAGAAGGACTTATGAAATAATCTATTCACAGAGATTTGCCAAGCAAGAAGTTTTTAATTACTGAGATTACAGTTTGAAATAAGAGAATTTGAAATTGAATACAGACCTTTCAAATTAAAATAAGTTCTTGGAAAAAATAAAATCTAGTGATATATTCCTGAAGTCTTTGTAATTTTGTAATGTGTTAGAAAAATGCGTTAACAGCAGTTTCATTTGTGGTACATCATGTAATTAAATTAATTTCTCTAATACAGTAAGGGCAAGCTAAATATTCTGAATACTAATACACAATGCACTACAATCATGTACTACTTTTTCTCTTTCAAGAAATTTGGAAGTATCCGGGCAGATTTAATTGAACAAATGAGATTCAAACAAAGACTGAAAGTCATCCAAACCCTGGAAGATACTACAAAGCGTAATGTGGTCAGTACTGAAATCATGTTCTTTGCAAACAATGAGTTCAGTCAGTTTCTGAAGTCGAGCTTAGCTTTTCAGTGAGACATGGCTTTCAGATCTGTAACTGTTAATGTTGTGTTTCAAAAGGTACGAACTATTGTGACAGAGACTTCTTTTACTATCGATGAGCTGGAGGAACTGTACGCGCTTTTCAAGGTAAAGTGAAGTGAAGATAAGATCATGTGCCTCCAGGCACAAGTGTAAATGTTAATTTTTGATATGGGGCTCTGTCTTTGCTAAGCACCAGTTCAATTTTGTCAGTTGTTATTGGGTATCTTGATACAAACTTGAATTAGCTGCTGTATTATTGATATACAAAAAACTCCTAAACTCAAGCAGTTTTTAAAACATCAGGAAAGGTTAATTCACTAATTGATTTGTGCATGGGGAAAAAAAGTATATACTGATTAAAAAATAAAATGAAAAATTGGATAGAGGCTTTTGATCAGTCATTAGAAATTAACATATATCTCTCTCTACTTGATTCAAGTTTTGGAATTTATCGCAGTAATTCTATTATTGTCAGACAGTTAATACTTTTCTATCACAATAGCTGATTTTTGCCACTGTTAATGCTTTAATGCATTACATAGGAGTTTAATGCCACAAAATGATGTGTCTTCATAAGTTGGTTGTACAGCAATGCCATTAGATCCACAAATTTAAAGGTGAGCCTTTAAATATATTAGCTTCACCTTCATGCTCAATGTCTGAAATTAACTTCTTCCTCTGTTCTGTTGTAAAAAGAGATTATTTTTTTAATACAGTGAAGAACTTATTTCCTTTTAATTTCCCATCTGTAATGACAAGTCCAAGTTGTCCAAATCCTGCAGTGCCTTTTTTCAGTCTACCTTGAAATCAATGAGACCAAGTTAGACAGTCCTCCCTGGCTGATTGCTCTGCAGTGGTGGGATCTTTTTCCCTAAGCTTCTGAGTTGTTTTGAATTAGATTCTGCCAAAATCAGCTCCAGAACCTCCACTGACTTCAGTAAGACTGAAAGAATAGTATATTATTCAGTATTTGTGAGAATCTACAAAAGTATTTCAAATAAACAGCTATTTTCATATGATTAAAGATTAAATAAAGATTTCATGAGGCCTCTGACTTGACTGCATAATGAGGGTGCAGAGGGTGACTAAGCACAACAAGCCTGTGAAGTCACAGCTCTGGCCAAAACAGGTATTTCATGTTTCATCTGCCTGGGAGGCAGAAAAAGTTTGCTTTGTCATCTTTTATTTTTTATAGAGGGATGCTTTTTTTATGCTAGTTAGAGGAGAAACCTCTTCCAGAAGTGGAAGGGCTGGATAAATTGAAATGCGTTTGTTATTTTGACTTGTTTTAAGAATGCATGTGGAAGAGTTGTTTGGAGTTTGATCATGGAGGGCGATGAATTGTTCCTAGAGGTGCTGACAATCTCGTGGTGTTTCCCTCGTGTTCAGGCAGAGCACCTGACCAGCTGCTACTGGGGAGGGAACAGCAACGCCACGGAGCGGCACGACCCCAGCCTGCCTTACCTGGAGCAGTACCGCATTGACTTCGAGCAGTTCAAGGGCATGTTTGCCCTCCTCTTCCCCTGGGCCTGTGGGACTCACTCAGACATCTTGGCCGCCCGCTTGTTCAGGCTGCTGGATGAGAATGGAGATCTGCTCATCAATTTCCGTGAATTCGTCTCTGGACTGAGTAAGGAGCATCCACAGTGCTTTCAAGCTAACGTGACAAACCAGTTTGTTTCTGTTCAGCTCATTTTATCATGCCTGTGACAGTGGTTCCCTCTGGGTTTAGGCTGCTCTTAGTAGGTGCATCTACATTAGCCAGTGGTGTATCACACTGGGAAAAGGACAACACATGAACAGATCCGTTAGGATCTGAGGATTTCACCGACTGCTAACTCTCAACATAAAAATTAACTGCAACACTGCTGCTTAACAGTGTATTTCCCCTAGGCATAGTTAGAGTGGGAGGTACTACCTCTGTTGCTTCTGAAATCAGTAACCAAGGCTGCAGAAAGCAGTTTGGAAGTCCCCTGAAAAGGAGAAAGTGAAAGGTGCAGGTCAGAGAGGGAGGCTGAATGTTTTTAGTCTTGAAGAAGCAAGATTTCAGGACATGAAAGTTGACACCATGGGATTAACATGAGGAAGCAAAGATGAGGCAGGAGCTGGCCATCCTTTTTTTAAATACAGCAGGAGTTGTTTGCTGAAAGTGACCAACATCTCACCATCTACCATGTGTCATTTCATGGCAACCTGGAATTTCCTCCAGCTCCACATTTTGATTCTTTTTGAGAGTGATAAAGTTTCCTAGTCTGGCTTTCAGTAACTCTTTGTAACAGTATGTTTAAGCATTAGGGCTCCAAATGCTGCCTTGCATTAAAGCCTCTGTACAGAAGCAGTAGCAGCTGTTCTCTTGTAAGTGCCAAATAGCTATGACAGTAAAACTGGCTGCACACCTCCCCTTCACACCACCCAAAAAACCTCAGTGATGCAGTGATTTGTATTTGAGGTACCGTTTGCCAGGTTATACTCAATAGCCTTTTGAGGACTCAGGAATTAACTACTCTTCCATTTAACAGGATGCTGTTAATAACAGTCAACCAGCTATTGGCTGAGACAGCATTGGTTTTGGAACCAATCATGAGTAATAAGAACAAGGGCCAGACTTGAGCACTGTAAACAGAAATGAATGTAAAATGCACAAATGTGGCAGAAGCCAACATGACTAAACTGAAATCTCCAATGGGCAAAATAATCAAAAATGCTCATTCTGAAAACTCATATTTTTCAGAAACTAAGCCCAGTGTGGTTAATTTGAAAACCTTCTTCTTTTCCCCCAAAAAGTAAAACAACCCTGCTGACCCCTTTTTTTTGTTGAGAAACACGAGTGGTAGGAAGGACAATGCAGTCAACAAAAGGACAATGGACCTGTTTGAGCATACTTCACCATGCCCCAGAACTTTTAATAATTCCATTTCTTTTTCATTATCCCTACAACAAATAGCTCAAGAACCTCCTACTTCAGGTGCCTCTAGGGCCTCAGCTGAGCAAAGATGGAATAACCTGGAGCATTCTTTGTTTACTCTGTGCCCTGTTACAATAATATAGTCCAAATATAGGAGTGGTTTGCCCAAAGAGGGCAGTCTTCTGCTGCTCAGAGGAGGTTTTCAGCTTTGGTTAGGAGCTCTTTGGGTTATTCACTCTTGACAAAGCTGCCCTGTCCTCCTGTAGTACACTGCATGACAATTGTTGACTGCACATCCAAGTAAGCTGCAGAGATCTCTGCACGGATTCAAAGTGGCCTCCTGCCTCCCATCATGTTTTTTCAATACTCCCTTCTCAGAGCACAGAGCTCTCCCACTTCTCCAGTGGCTGCTGCTGACTGCAGTGCTTGTCACAGCCTCCTGTCGAAGTCAGCACCATGAAAGCTGTCTTGCAAGGAGTATATATATATATATATATTATTTTTTTTGCAAACAGGGTTTTTTCAACCATAGAATGCAGGAGGATATTCAACAGAGGAGTAACCTCACCAAGCCTTTCAGGGGCAGGATCAGCCCCTGATCCTTGACCTGCTGGCAATGTTTTTCCTAATTTTGTGCAAAAAGGAAAAGGGACACATTAGGAAGAAGTATACATCAGGAAACACACACAGATTTATCTCATGGTGGCTGTGGAGCTTTTTCAGTTCTCTTCATATCTGAGGACAGAGAGAGGAAGAAGCCTACACGTGTCACCCTGTGTCCTGAATCCTATTTTGCAGTTCCCTGTTGATGGAGGATGCAGAAGTGCAGCCCATTCTGTCCTTTGGTTATTTCATGTTGCCTTTATCAGGAGAGAACACATTATCTGCATGGTGTGATACACCAGATAGGAACATGATGGGGTTTTGTGCTTAAAAAAGACCATGTTGTAAGCAAAATGTAGATGTGCTCAATCTTTTGGCCTAACATCTGTATTTATTGGAGTGCTAAGATTTACAAGACTGTGATTGTTAGTGCTTGCCTCACCACACTCTGTGGTTTCCATAGCACAGGTAAGTTGACACGGTCGCCTATAAGATAAAATAAATCTCTGCACAATCTAATTATACAAATTTATTCATTTATTCATGGATGGCATGTCACAGGAAGTGAGATTTATGAAAAAGTCTGATTATTGGGTATTTCGTTATTTTAAAATTAACTACTGTCCATTTCATTAATTGGAAGGAGGGGCTTCAATAGACCTCTTGGATTTCATACAGCTAATTCTAGTGCAGTCCAGAAACAAGTAGGGGTTGATGTGGAAAAATTACTAGAAAGTATTGCCTGAACATCAGTTGATCCCATGGCTAAGCTATGATAAATACTGTTTACTTGAATTTCTGGTTTGGTTTTTTTTTTGTAAATATCTTACTGCTCTGAGACATGTGATGTTGTTACTGGATCCTCAGATCAGCAATTTTGAAGTCCACACAAAAAAGGTCTTGTTAAGTTCCAGCTGGAGACCTTTCTGAGTGATAATGCCATAACCATGGATGGAGTGTTATGAAATAGGCATTCAATAAAGAACCCAAGATTGAAGTATGAAATTCGGGGTAGATTTGTCTGTGTACTCTTACTGTTTTTAACTATATGATCTTAGTCAAGTGACTGCCTTATGATCTTGAGCTGTAAAGGGGTACAGTACTTCCCAGAGTGAATGTAGCAGCTTCCAAACCAAATATTGCAGCAATAACAAATAAAATGGTACAGAATGCTGACTAGTAATGTACTGCATGTAATGTTGTTTAGGTGCAGCGTGCCATGGAGATCTTACAGAGAAGTTGAAGCTACTGTATAAAATGCATGTTTTGCCTGGTGAGTAAATGATGTTAAAATAGCTCTCGTTTTGATGAGAAGAGGAATTTGGAGTGGAGTTGTTTATGACTGGCTTTCCCAATTAAAAATTAATTTGTGGGAATTATTGTAGCTGTTTATGCAGCAGTAAAATAAGAAGCTTCTACTCTAACCAGACAGAGGTTTGGAAAGTCTGAAAGCACCCTCACAGCCCTCAATTGCTCCTTCCACAAATATATAAATGTCTCTTGTCTGTTAAGTGGGGTTGGTGTTATCTTCTAGGCATAAATCCAGTGTTCTTTGACATATGGCACCATAATGCACTCTATTTAAGAGTTTGAAAATGAAGCTAGTTTGAAGTGTTCCTGCATGTCCAGGCTCCTCATTTCTGTCCCCAGGCTTTCTTCTTGGCTGCCCCTCTGGGCTGACACAACTGTTTGCAGAGGGAAGCTCATTTCAGAGATGTGTTTTTCAGGGAGCTGGACTCAGCTAAGTGAGAGAAGCAGTTAAGGGTGAAGGGGGGATGAAAATACCTCAGAACAGTTGTGAAAATGCTATACTGGAACTGCCTTCTCTGGCTTGTCACACACATGCCATAAAGAACCTCCTGCTGTCCTCACTGAACCTGCACTTTAAGAAAATTGCAACTGCCTGGGTAGTTGAATTCTTGTGCACGTTTACATGCTGTGGTAAACACATCTAAAAGCTTTGAGAGGACATTCACTTTTGTATGCTTTGAACATTGCTGATTGCTCCCAGCTGGCTTTAGGCCTGAGTGATTCAGTAATTTAACTGGGAGAAAATACTTTAAATACTTTTTAAAAATACTTAAAATTAAAAAAGAAATTGAACTATTACTGCATTTTAAGAATGCAGCTTCTCATATTTGAGGACTGGTAAGCTGATACCAGATGATGACAGACTATTTCCAGGTAGGAAAGAGATCACAGTGTCCTGCTTAGGACACACTGAAGAAAGTAGTGGAATTAGGCATGGGAAGATGGGTAAGCCAGCCTCTGAAAGCAAACAGCTCCTTGTGAGACAGTATTGGATATTGGGAAGGAGACAATTCAGGTCCAGTTGTTCATCTCCTGTGGGTTAAAAAGAGATGATTCCTAGCCCATCACACCCTCATACTTTTACTTCTAGAAATCGACATTCTACATGTATTAATGGAAATATCTTTCAGTTATTAATTAAAGGGTGGAATTTTTAATGAAAGAATCTTACTGTGTTGCTTAGATCCATCCCCTGAGCAAGAAGAGCCAGACTCTGCTTTTGAAGCTACTCAGTACTTCTTTGAGGACATCACACCAGACTGTACACATGGTAGGCATCTTTCATCTCGGGCATGAGCAGATGAGGTGATGCATTTCAATCAACATGTCTTTTTTTGGGAAGCTACTTTTTAATTGGATTAAACTTTGTTAGCAAAGTATTCTCCTTAAAAAGAAGTATGAAGCATTTGTATATGTGTTGGTATCTTTAGAGGTGCAGGCATGTGTACACTAAGAGTCCCTTGAATTGTGCATTGCAGAAGTACTTGCAGAATAATGCCATAAGTATGTTGTAGCAAAGTAATTTTGTGGAGAATAAGACTAAATAGATTGGCTTTCAAGATCTATTTGGATCAGAACTTAAAACATTCTGAAAAATTGAGAGCAAAAGATACATCAGAATGTAGTTCAGCAGTTTGAAATCATGTGTGCACTAATGATAGCCAGGGTCTCATCACTGCTGCTTTAAATGGCTTTCTCTTTCTTGTCATACTTGATGTGAAGTTTCTTTCTGATTCAAGAAAAATAGAACCCATCCTTCAGGTTATAAGTGGGAGGAAAGTTGTTTGAAAATACAGGTAAGGGTTAATAGTCTAGAAATGGCAATTTCAAGTCCTGAGAGGCAAAAGAAAAAGCACTATTATAATCACCAAACATATATCATGCTAGGAGGTGTGTTCTGTTAGCACAGGTTAATCATTATACTACTAAGATTGTCCCAGCCTCAGTAGTGATCTTATAAATTAAATGGAATTTATCAGCAGATTTAAGAATAAGCAAAAATTATCATTTATTCCTGTAATTTTTTACTCTGCTTTTTTTGTGGAGTTTGTAAATATTTGTAAACATTTTGTGATTTTGCGCTGTACATGTGAAAACAATGTCTGTATCTAAATCCACACTGATCTCTCTCTCCCCCTGCCCCTCCACTTCCTAGTTGTTGGCCTAGACAGCAGGAACAAACATGGAGTAGATGATGGGTTTGTTACAGTGAGTCTGAAAACAGACAAAGGTATGCTTGGTGTCTCCCTGTGAGTTACATCTTTCATTTCATGTAAAGATGCTCCTTTTGGAAATGGGGAATAAAGGTAATAATTTAAGGTTTCTTCATGGGCTTTTTCCTCCATCTCTGGGTAATTTGTTGGCAATAGGCAAGAAGAGCTCACAAGACAATCGAAATTACCTGAGAATGTGGAGCCAAGAGAATAAATCCAAAGCAAAAACCACAAAGGACTTGCCCAAGCTGAATCAGGTATTTCTGCTGACACTTATTTTTCATTAAATTTAAACTTTCTTCATATATCTATAAATATTCAATGTATTAACACTGAACAAAGGTTTTGCTTTGAGCAGATATTTTTAACTGGAGTAGCAGTCAGTTTTCTGACTGCAGAAGTTTATTGTTTACAAAATACTTTAACTGGCATTCAGCTGCCAAAACATCCCAAAAATGAAATACACACATATAGGAATGGTAAAACATATTATTTTGATCTCTGGACAAAGGATGTGACACTGAATATCACCAGCCAGCTCTTAATGGCTAATAAGCATACCCTGAAAGTAGTATTTTATATTTTGTAATTTGTACTGCTAGTCTCAATCCCCTTAGATCCACTGCTGCTAAGGAGGAGGAGACCCATTGGGATAGCTGTTTCCTCCAGAGCATGGTTTATTTCCTGTAGAGCACTGATTCTTTCTTAAGGTAGCCCTGAGCAAATCTTCCTATTTAATTCATCAGTTTTGAATTCCAGGACTTGTGTCCAACTCAGTTACTCCTGTCAGCTAAGGAGTGCTGCAGGTCTTCACTTTTTTTTACTTCTCATCAGTTTTAGCACCCTTAGTTATACTTAGCGTCCTTCCTACCAGAAAATCCAACAAAATGAATCCAAAGTGTCTCACTGCTCACCCTCTCTTGCCCTGTGGCTGCAGAGAATTACATTTGTGATACGTTG
The DNA here is from genome assembly GCA_910950805.1 of Acrocephalus scirpaceus scirpaceus. Classification (NCBI taxonomy): domain Eukaryota; kingdom Metazoa; phylum Chordata; class Aves; order Passeriformes; family Sylviidae; genus Acrocephalus; species Acrocephalus scirpaceus. Next base: position 71,236,252 of record OU383778.1, on the reverse strand, counting down.
GACACAACATTCAATAATTTATTCTAAATACCTTTGAGAGACACAACATACCTGACTGCCCAGTCATAGAAAATACTTCCTAGACCGTAGCTGGGATATTTCAAATCTCATTTCAGTCACATAAACTCTTGTGCCCTGCCGCAATCCCAGACTTTTAAAACTGATTTGGAAGAGGTCAGCATGATTTTTTCCTTCCCCCTGTGTTTAGGGGCAGTTCATTGAGCTGTGCAAGACGATGTACAACATGTTCAGTGAAGACCCCAATGAGCAGGACCTGTACCACGCTACAGCTGCCGTGACGAGCTTGCTCCTGGAGATCGGGGAGGTTGGGAAGCTCTTCAGCATGCAGCCCCCCAGTGACACAGACAGCAGCAACAGCTGCAGCAAAGCCATCCAGGGTGAGCTGTTCCAGAAGAAGGAGCAGCATCAGTACCCCCTGGAACAGCACAAGGTGTTCCGGGGCAGCCTCGTGGCCGGCGAGGAGGAGGCCGGTGGCACCGACGGCGCCCTGGGCATGCAGATGGAGGACATTAAGCTGGAGGACTCCTCTCCCAGGGACAACGGGGCCTGCTCTTCCATGCTCATTTCCGACGACGACACGAAGGATGACAGTTCCATGTCCTCCTACTCGGTGCTGAGTGCAGGCTCGCACGAGGAGGAGAAGCTGCACTGCGAGGACATCGGGGATGACACAGTCCTGGTGCGGAGCAGCCACGGCCCTGCCCTCCGCAGGAGCACGAGCATCGACAGGGACTGGGCCATCACCTTTGAGCAGTTTTTAGCCTCTCTTTTGACTGAGCCGGCGCTGGTCAGGTACTTTGACAAGCCTGTGTCCATGATGGCCAGGATTACTAATGCTAAAAACATCAGGATGAGGGGTAAACCGATAACCTCGGCCAGCGACTATGAAATCTCTACTATGTCGGGATAAAAGGGTTTTTTATTTCCTTTTTTTCTTTTTATTCTCTATTTATTAGTACCTGGCAGAGGCCCTGGTATTTTCCAAAACATAGTTGTTTTCACTAATGTGAAAATGTTGGGGTGCAAATGTAACTATCTTCAAGTATAATCACTCTTTCTGTGGGAAATGTTACACTTGCAAATTTTATTCAAAATACAGAAAATAACGCTTGTCAGTGAAGTGTGTGTATTATTAATATTGCTGTCAGTGTATAATGGTAAAGATTAGTTCTTAATTTCTAAATATAAACTTAATGCCAATATTTATGTGCATTTTTAAAATAGACATATATAGAGATCTGATGCTTGGGAAAAATAAAAACCAAACAAACAAAATAGGAAGAACCTAAAATTTTAAAGGGACACTGTCAACCTGAAAGGACCTCAGGTGAAAATAAGTTCCAGGCAACATCCTTGAAGCATTATTTTATTTCATATAATTTTTTTTTTCCAAAGAGGCTTTGAACATATGCCTTGATTTTACTTTTCTGGATATGTGAAACACCACTTCAGTGACACCTGCCTGGCTCCTAACTTCCTGTGCCTGAGACTGGTATGCTCAAGTGAAAGTGAGAAGTCCATCCCAACCTAGCTGCCACATTAGGCAAATGTGGATAAATGTGAAGGTTTCTGCCCATTTGCCTTTCCCTGGGTTCAGCACAGAGAAAGCCCTTTCCCAGCTGCAGCCACCAAAGGAAGATTTCCAGCATGACCCTGCCCAGGGCTGCATTCCTAACCAGTGGACTTGGAAGCTTTGCTGGTGCTCTCCAAAGACAGTGTATGCAGGTCCCAGAACAGAAAAGGTAGAGTCTCTTTTCAAAATTTTAAGTCTGTTTTTAAAAGCTTAGGGAAAAAAAAAAGTCTATATATCTACTTCTAAGGCTGGATCTACAGCAAATATAGCTTAGTTCTTAAAACTAACCTTTACCACCAACCTATTATATCCTTGTTAGATTAAGAAAATAAAAGCCTGTATTGCATAAGTCTTTATTTACTACAGTGTAAAGCAGCAGTAATGAAAAAAAATCTGCAAGATAATGTAACTGAATGTTTAAATCTTACTGACAACATTGTCACTTTATATGAAATGAATAGTATCCTGTATTGACATACTGAATAATATGTTAAAATGAAAACTGGAGCACCTGCACTTTGAATCCTTGCTTTTTTTATACAGATATTTGGGTTTTTTTAAAAATTTTGTTAGCTGTTTTTTAATTCATGTTTGTTTGTTTCAGGATCATGCCTACATGCCTAATCTTTATTTGCTGTTTTGAGAATATTTTCTGTAGAATACTGTTGATTTTTTTATACTCCTGTATAATACTGCATCCATGTAACTTGCAGATTTTTTTTAGCACAAGCTATGTTTAATTCTTTTGTTTTAAAAGAATGCTTTTAAACTGTCAGATGAAGTGGTTTTTAACCACAAATAGGTAATGTGAACAAATAAAGTACACTCTGCACAGATTTGATTTTTAACTATTAAAGTCATGCTAGAGGGAAAATGAGATGGTTGTGCTTTATTACGCAGACAACTGTTGATATGTCTGCTGGTAACAGTATGAAAAAGCACTGTAGCCTTTCTGCTGTGACTGTGGATGGGTTTACATAGGTACCAAATAATGGTATTAATTTGAGGCCATTTTGGATACTATTGCTTTGTTTTAAGATGCCAAGGCCAGAGTGGGGTGCTTTATTATTAATGTCTGGCAGCTGAATAAGCTGTCATGGAGGTCTTCAGCATCCCTAAGTGGACTACTGACCTTTTCAAGTTTGCAGATCCTTAAAATATTTCTCTTTTGGGTGTCTGTTATGTAAAAGTGAGTTTAAGCCTATCAGCAAGCTTACACACACCCCTAGAGACATGCAGGACACAGCTCCAAAACATTTATCTTTGAAGGGCTTGTCAGCTTTGTACCCACCCCACCCACACCACAGGATACAACGGCTGACAAGAATTATTTTGCTCTTCAGGCTCCTCTAAGGAGACATCCACAACTGCATCTCTGCTGTACCAGGAGCCTGTTTGCAAGGCAACTTTTTTTGTTTTGCTCTAGTAGCCTTCCTCACCTTCCTGATCACATCAGCAAAGCTCCCAAGTGTGAGCCAAGTCCTTGTTAAGAATGGCATTGCCATAGGTAGCAGCCAGGTGAGCTGAACTTTTCCAGGTTTGTTTGGATGAGGCTGCTCACTTGATCAGGACCACCTGGCAGTTGCCTATTTGGTGAGATTTGCTGTGCCCTGTTCTTTAGCAGCTGTGTGGGAACTGATGAACAGAAAACTACACAAGGATTCAACTGACCAGCGTACAATGGTGTGAAACTTTTGGGAAAATGTAAGTATTTTTAAAGGCTTACTGTATGTGCAGGTGTGCTACACAGGAAGTGAGTATGGCTTCAGAAGTACCTATGTCTTGTGCTTTTTGTGCTTAGATACAGTCTCTTTATTCGGTGAATTGCAGAGTTCAGTTGGGGCTGCTATTTTAGAGCTTTTTTGTAGGTTATTTTATATAGAACTTTCACTACTTAAAAAAAAGAAGTAGTATTTCTTTATGAGAAGAGTATTTATGGCTTTTCTTTCAATCTGTCTTTCAGTTTAGTCAGAAGCTGTTAACACCTGGAAGTTTTGTGGCACTTACCTCCTTCATTGTAGCATCTTGCAGCTCCTGAGTTCTAGGTGTTACAGATGAGCGTTGAGACATGCAAATATTTGTGTTATATGAGTTGTGTTACACAGATAAGAAGCTCATTATGTGATGCATGAAACCTATTGGAAAAATGATATCAAAACTGTTGTAAAGAGAAAAGCACTTCGAAGTGCACAGCCCTGGTGAATCCCAATGCTGCTGCTCTTCAAACTTCTGGCATCCCTGTAGTGCCCAGTCTGCTCCAGTTGTTGGTAATCCAGTAACAAGGGATGCTGTAGCTAGAGGACACCTTTAATCAGAAATTAGGTATTAACAGTAAGAAGTAGTTGATGTGTTGTACCCATTTTCGTAAGAAATATTGGTTAGTTTGGCTTAGAGTAAAACATTTTGAACAAATGAGAAAATACTGAGGAATTGTGTATGTGTTGGTAGTCAGCTTAGCCTATGGCAGTGTGCCACAGTATCCTGGCTTTCTGTTTGGTTAGTGCATGAGGTTTCAGGGTTCCTTCAAATCCTGATCTCAGCTCCTGGTGCTGAGGGAAAAGACTGGTCTGTGACTAGAGCTCACCAGTTTAGGTGAGTAGGAGTGTTACAATGAGACTGAAAGTGAAGCAGTTGTATCTGTTACTGAGCTTTATTCTCTGGTTGGAAAAAACATTCCTTCTATGCTATTTCTGTTTCTTTCAAGTAGAAGATAGCCTTGAGTCAAGTGTTACATGCTTCAAGCCGCAATTACAACTTTTAACATTATGGTTTAACTCCAGGCAGCCACCAAGCCCCAGGCACCCATTCTCTCCCTGTCCCACCAGCAGGATCAGAGAGAGAATCAGAAGGGTAAAAGCCTGAAAACTCATGGGTTGAAATAAAGACAGTTTAACAGGAAAAGGAAAAGCCACACACAAGCAAAGCAAACCAAGGAAATAATTCCCTGCTTCCCATGGGCAGGCAGCTGTTCAGGAGAGCAGGGCCCCATCACACACAACTTGGGAAGACAAACCTCGTCACTCCAAATGTGCCCCCTTGCCTTCTTCCCCTCACTTCATATACTGAGCATGATGTCCCATGGTCTGGAATGTCCCTTTGGTCAGCTGGGGTCACCTGTCTTGGCTGTGTCCCCTCCCACCCTCCCAGGCACCCCCAACTTCCTCCAGTGTGGCAGCACAAAAAGCAGGAAAGGTCTTGGCTCTGTGTGATCCCTGCTCAGCAATAAAAAAACATCTCTGTGTTATGAACCCTGTGCTCAGCACAAATCCAAAACACAGCCCTGTACCAGCCACTGGGAAGAAAATTAACTCTACCCCAGCCAAAACTGCCACAATTTAAAACATCGATTTATTCAACAGCAAAGCCAGGAACTGGCCTGACAGCGAATAATAACAAGACAAAAATGTAGCAGTGAACATGACACTGGAAAATGGTTAATAATAGAAAATTGCAACATGTGCTGATAGCAGCAGCATTGCTGTGCAAGAGTGGCTTAGAGCTGGGAATACAAGCTGTGAAATACAGCTTAGTCAGTCTTACCAGCAGTGCAAGATGTTCCTGATAAATGGTGGCAGATATCTCAAAGTATGTCACTTCAGAAGACAATTAAGCTCTCCTTCTTCCTGTGGTACTCAAGATCTCAATTTAAATTTCCTGAGTAGCTGCTTGCTTGTCCTATTTTCTGAAATAACACATTTGCATAACTGATCAACCTGTTCCTGACACTGTTCCTGTAGTGGCTGGGCCTGTTCTGTGCTTCTGTAGAAATAAAAAATTTGCTACAGGTGAGGCCTTGTAGTTCTCATGGAATGGCACTTCAGTACATTAATAGAAGGATTTGTTCTCCAGAATTCAGGAGGAGAAACAAACGCTGCCTGAGAGATATAAATAAACTAAAAAAAACCCCCAAAACCCAAGCAAATTATTTAACATAACATGAAGGCATGCCACAAGATACAGAGTCTGAAAAAAAACCCCAAACCATCAACACTTGAGGGTTTCTCTTTTACTTTGTCCAGAGTTGTTCTCCAGCTTTTAAATTTTGTTCCTTCTGAACAGAAATGCTCACATTTGGAGTTGCCTCTGAGAGTTAATTTCCAGGTCCTTCAAATAAAGTCATTGTTGTGGGGGTTTTGGGGGGTTTAGTTGGGGGTTTTTTGTGTTGCGGAATTTATTTTTTTGGGTGCGTGTTTGGGTTTTTTAAAGCTTAAGACAGAGCTTCTTTTCAAGTGAGGATTTTCAAAGCAACTGAAATGAAGCAGTAATAAGCCTTTACCACTTGCAGCAGAGTACAGTAGCCCATCTGCATAACAGGATCAAGAACCAAGGACCTCTAAACAAGCTGGAGGTTAAGTTGGGAAGAAAAAATTAGGACAAAACTTTCACTCATATCCCAGTGCAGGTGCATGAAAGTGAAAATTGTTACATCTTCTAGCAGGCCAAAGACACGACTGCTGACAGTATTTTGGAATAACCCATTCTTTATTTGCTACCATTGTAAACATCTCTATTACACAGACATCACAGTATACATTATTGCTTTATATTGTGGTAGACAGGAACTCCTATTAGTATGCAGCTATCTAAGCACAGTGTCATAAGAAGAAACTGCCCACAAATTGTCTTGGGCTGGGTTGTTAGTAATTCCCTAGAAAAAGACAGTACCTAGCCTGGCACAAGAAACATCAGTTCAAGGATGGGGCACCATGGTACTACAGCAACACAAACAAGAATGACAGAAGGAAACCACGGGTTACATCTTCACCACACATCACTAGCAGTATTGGCAAGGACACTGACTGCTCAACTCCCTCCTAACTAATCACAAACTTCTTCATCATAATTCCTAAAACAAGGCTAAGGAATTTCTCTTGTGAAATTTTATTTAAACTAGGACGGAAAATCTGGAAAACCAATGGGGCTGTGTGTTGTTAATTTTTGTTTGCATTTTTATTTTGTTTTTCAAAGACTGAAAGTCCAAAACTATTTACCTGGGGTGTTCAAATTGGCCCCTTTCACTATTGCCCTTTAGGACAAGATGCCCTATTCTTTACATGGCTGTATCAGATGACAGAAGCACGACCAGTTTGAAAACATTGTTTCTTTCTTCCTATGTAGCACTGTCTTCAGATGGCTTTCCAGTCAAGTTAGTTACTTCTGAAACAATATGTTTGCTTAGTGAAAGACTAGATTTCACATATGCTTGCAGTAAACTTCTGCTTATCTGCAGATTAATTTGTTCATAGAGCGGCACCATGTTTCAAGCATACAGGAAACAACGAAAGTGAAGGTAGTTTGTTAAACATTTGCTACAGGAACAACAAATTTAGAGAACCACCTTTTGTCTCCAGTTTTTTCTTTTTAAATACTACTGCATACAAGCTTTCACATAGTGAATGTTTGAAAGAGGCTGCAAGTTAGAAAACTAACAGCGCTTGCAAGTTCTAGTAAGATAATACGTATTTAAAACATGATGGTTAATAAATAATAATTTACAGAGTTTTTAAGACTCTTAGAATAACCTGTGAGCAACAAATTCTATGTTAAAGATTATATCAACTTGCAGAAAAGTGGCCTACCTCCATTTCCAATCTTCCATAACCTTAGGATTGTCACCCTACAACAGAGTTAGCATAAAATACCACTGACTAGTAAAGCCTTGTTCTTGCCTTCTCTAAACACAATTTTACCTATTTCAATACATTTTCTAGCTACCACCATAACACAGTTATAATACCAGGGGTGCAAACAGGACACCCAGTACTAGTCTATATATAGTGAGTGACTCCTAGACAGAATTACTGGGCTAGCTGATCATACAAAAAAACCCATGCAAATTCCAACTGTGTCCTGGGAAGGTGCACTGGAGCCTAACATAAACACATTCACCTTAATTACTACATGCAAGCTAATGTCTTCCCTTATGTCTCACTCAGCTGATCACAGTTGGGTTTACTTTTTCTCCTTGTATACTGCCACAGTTTGCTTCCAGATCACACACTGATTTAAGAAGAAAAAAAAAAAAAAACTAGCAAAGATGCATCTTATTGAAAGCTTGAAATACATTTGACACTAAAACATCCCAGGTGTGTGACAGGAGCCCCGAGACTGTATGGTTGGGCTTTAGAAGCCTCAGCAATAGTTAAATGTCAGTCTTCCAGTGAACAAGGAGCCCAGTGAAAGTTTCAGTGCTGGAAAGGCCATGGTGTAGGTGTAGATTACTTCTGCAACTGTTGCCAAAAAAAAAAGCTTGCAGATGTAGCTCAGGGGAGCCTTTAGACATGGCTCAAACAATTTTGTTACTAGCTGGTAGGCAGTAAACAAATAGGATCTCCTTTGCTGCTGCCAAACATAATTGGGGTCACTTCTGGACTTCAAAAAGCCAGCAGTATGTTGCTTGCAAAGGAGTTCTACAAGCAGTAGAGAAATTTATTAATGAAGACAAACTCCAGAGAAGATGGGGCTAGAAAGTAACCACCCGGGCCACTGGGAAGGAGTCCACTTTCCACCTCCTTCCTTGGGTTTTTGGCAAGGCTCAGAGAAACAGAGCTCCACCACAGGACCTGAATCCCAGGATGCTCTCCACAGGACCTCAGCTCTTCAGTGGTGAGTATTCCAGGATCCACGTGCAGGGGAGTAGCAAAAGAACTTTTGTCAGTTTGGATCTAATCTGGTCAGTTCAGCTGTTCAGTTTACAAGCCAGGGCAAACAATAAACACTCTCCCTATGCACATCTTCACAGTGGTGGCTTGTTGTTGTTGTTTTTTGGGGTTTATTTTATATTGGTAGAAGAGCATCAAGCCAACACAGGTGAGACTGAAAGCTTCCCCACCCTGAACACATTTAACTTGTCTGACTCTTGGCTGTCCCTAAGGTATCGTAAAAAGAAAAGCGAACTGTGTTACCCCATACACAAGTCCTGTGTACCCTGATCAGGAGCTTTCCCCCAAGCACGAGATCCCCAGCATTTAAGGGATCAAGAGCACAAGGGTGGATGCAGTGCAACAAGTCACTATTTACACAATCCACACTGACAGAATTGGGTGGGAGGGCACCTCTGGGCATCACCAAGTCCAATCCCCTGCCTAAAGCAGGGTCCCTAAAGCTTAGGGCATGTCCAGGTGGGTTTTGATGATCTCCAAGAAATGCAGTATTACATATTAGATTTCATACTTATATAGTGTAATAATGCTCATTGCAAAAAAGTGGTTGGTTTTTGTTGGTTGTTTTTCTTTTTTTCCCCCTCATGCTTGCATTCATTGTGTTCAATGCTTATATTCTTTAGGAATCTCTTCTGGAGTAGTCATTGACTAGAAATTAACTAGTTTACCTGAGATTATTAAAAAAATTATATGAAAGCTTGTATCAGCATACAAATTTTGTGCCACTGTGAGCTATATGGTGAAAAAATCTTTCTGAAATTACTCAAGTTCCTAAGGCTGTGATCTAGTTAGAAGAATCAAAATAAAAAGTTGATTGAAAACAGCAGAAGGCACTTATTTAATAGAAAGTCTTAGAAAACAAAGTGATGGTCATACCAAATCCATTTAAAGTTGCTCTAAGCAATAATTAGTCACAATACAAACATGAAGTTTTATCTATTAGATTGTCTGAGGATGGCAAGACTAAGGAACACATCAAAGCTGCATCCCTTTGAAAATACATCTTTTTTGACTTGTACTCAGATGTGAATTTATTTTACAAGATAAAGATTGCAGCTGCAATAAAGGGCTATTTTTCAAACTTATAAAAGGGCTAAAGTAGATCTGCTGTACCTCCCACTAATAATAACCCCTCAGCTGCTACACGAAAGAGCTGACAACAGATTCTGAGTCAATCATCCTCAGCATCTGAAGTCAGATTAGAAAGAATCAAAAGTTTTTACAACAGGAATACTTTTAGAAAAAGCTTTAGCCTGAGGATCTTATCCTCATGCTGATGACACATGGTTCTTTTTGTTTGTTTGCAAACTAAACTTCTTCCAAGCATAGGAATTGGCCGGTAAAAATCCATTGATAAACTTCCTTATGCAGAAGTAATTTCTAGTAAAGTACATCGATATGCTGATTGATTAAGCCTCTTCTCCAAAATTATAAACAAAAAATACATCTCCTTTGAGGACCTCTTAATTACAGAGAAATTTAACATTGTTGAGTGAATGATCAATGGCAGATAAAGGAACAAGAACTCAAAAAATCTAAAACCACAATAATTTCAACTAAAAGCTTAACTTCAACCGTTACATTAAAAGGTCGGAATTTAAATTCAAATTTGAAAAGTTGAACTTAAACTCTCTTTTAAAAGACCATTAACAGTCAAACCCATTCATAGAAAATATGATGCAGCATAAATACCTGCTGCATGTTCCCTGCACCAAGAAGTATAAAAGAAAATGGAAAAGTAAGAAATCCAGAGGTTCTTGAGATTTGTGGGTTGTTTTTTGTGTTGGTTTGTTGGTTGGGTTTTGTTTCACTTCATTTTCAAAAAGCTGCCCTTTGGAGAATAGCATAAAAATACCTGTAAACAGAGGTTGATTGTCCAAGCTTTCTTAACTGAATTTTGCTAATTTTCTTTTTTTTTTTTAATGTAAAAAAAAATTTCTATTGTTAGACAGTTTTTGGTGAAACACACAAAACTTCCATCCAAATGCATCACTCAATTTTTGATACAGAACCTCATATACTGCAGAGAAATTAAGGTATCTTTGTATCCTGTAAGGTCAGTACCACATTGTAATCCAGTAGAAGTCCCTTAATTTTTTCATGGAATTTCTCTCTGTACTGGTTGAAGTGCATAATGCTTTCTGGTTCCTCTTCAAACCAGAACTTGTCAAACTCATAAACCAGATAACCTGTGAAGAAATAAAATACAGATCTGCAAAAATGACCTCCACAATTTCATGCCTTGATTTAGCCAGTCCTAGTGTGATCCTTTAGACTCTCTTCAACCCCTTAAAACAAGGCCTGTCCCATCCTGATCTACAGCCAGCTTTTGGATGCTGTAACAATGAATAAAAAAATAAATTTGCAAATACTGAGTTTTCAGACTGGAGTATCTAAAATATAGAAAGCCACAGAAATTATCCATAAATGTACATTTCTGCAGCGCAGTGTTTAAGCAGCAGGTGCAGAAGACAAACAGCTTGCTCTGGCTAATGAGAAGAGTGGAAATGCACTCCAAGAGCCCAAACTCTACATTATGGCCTACCCTGAGTAGTCTGTACTAGAGAAGCTGTAGATACTTACAGTAAAATTGATGGAAGTGCTCCATCTGTGGCAAGCCAGAGACCATGTTGTAGAGATGAGCCTTTAAAGCACCATTCTTGAGCAAGCTGTATGCCATCTCTGTCAGATTGATCCCAACTATGGCATAGGAGTACCTGCAACACAAATCACAGGTTTATGGTATGGATTGAAAGATTGAGGAGCTTCCCTGGCACACTCTGCTTTAGGATAGCTGTGACAGTCAAAATTTTGCCTGTAACACTTGTCGATGAGCTGATGCCAATCTACAGACCATTCCCTGGTCCATGCACATCCAACCCTGTAAAAGTTATTATAATATTGAAATGGCAAAGCTAATCAACACTGCCTTCAACTTGTTCTTTTGAAATCCTTAGGTCTGCTGGAATATTAAAAATTGGATGTGAAAAAGATTGTTGCAGTGTAAATGGAATGGCTATTTCAACCTGTTGTCCGGGCTGAAAGAATCTGGTTTTCTCTTGCATGGTATAAAAGGCATTATAATAGAAATTCTTAAACAACAGTTAAAATGTTTGTGGAGGAAGGAAAAGTAAAACTAATTTTACTTTAATTAATTTGTGCCAATTATATATTATGTAATTGAGAAAAAACTCTCACATATCCCGTTCATGACAGAGTTGCACAGGGTAATGTTATTTACAATCAAAGTCATGAAGAGCTCCTGTTTTTTGGTAGGTCATCAACTAGGGACTAGATGGATCAGATTATTATATCTGACTGGTTTGAGAGTATATTTCCCTGTAAAATTAGCTAGATGTTTAAATATGCAAAAAATTTTAAAGTTGAACAACAACAAAACACCTGTTTGTAAATACTTATTACAGAGCAGAAACCTAGAGGAAAAAAACCTTAAGAGGTTTTTATTACCTTAAGAGGTAATCTATACTGTCCCAACACAGAATCAGTAAGAAGGTGAAAAATAAGTTATGAATTTCTAAATCTCATCTAAGTCTATTACAAATAAAACTAACTAAAATGTTAAAAGTGTTTACTGTGTTAAATAAAGATGATATTTTGCAACATTTCTGCCTCAACAAATCCATTCTGGGGAAAAAAAAAAAAAAGCTGCACTTAGTTCCCAGCTAGAAATTGCTTTCTGTCTTTGGTTTCTCACACCTTTCTATTTTGACCCTTTTTTCCATTCTTTTATGGAAAAAAATCACAGATATTTTCCTCTTTACTTTCTGGACACAAGTTCAGCAGTCTTCATGTAAATTTTTATACAGAAGCAGCCAGAAAAAATTCTAGAGTGACTTACCCCAGCTTTGGGTGATTTGACCGAGAAAGGATCTGACGAGCTTCATTGGTGTAATGCTTGCTAAAATACCTGGCAGAGTGAAATATTATTTTAAATTCTTTGGGAAAAAAAATACTATGTTAATGTCAACATTCTAAATTTGTAGCTTTAAACTATAGGTGAAAACTAGCCTGTAACTGGAAAATGACACAAAATGAAAACCAAGGAAAAGGTAACAAATTAAATTATATTCAGCATGCATTAATACTGTTAAAAAAAATCATTGTGATCTGAACATCAAATATAGCAAAGATATGTAAACTTATCTATTTTTCGTCATGGTAGGAATTTTTACATTCAGGAATTTTAAAAGCTTTTGACAAGTTAGGTACAACCTATCAACTCTATCATAAGACAACAAAAAAATAGGTGTCTAATAGGTGTCTTGGCAAACTTCTATTCCTTCCCTCACATCCTGTCCTTACCCAACCACATCACATGTTTACAATGTGCAGCCACTAGAAATGTTGAACATGCTGCTTTCTATTTGCTTCTAATGGGTTTTCCTTAGAAATAGCATTAACTAAATAGAAAGAAAAGAAAGTACAGATATTGAAAATCAGTTCCAAAAAGAATGAAACACTTCTTTTCACTTACACCAGGTTCACCAAGCCCAGCAGCCCCATTCCTCTGAAGTCTGTTTTAGGATCATCGCCTTGGAAGCCGATGTCACACCACTGTTTGCTGATTCTGGCCTTCAGATTCTCGTGAGGCATCAGCAAATTCCAGAGCTGCACAAACACACTTCCATGTTATGCTGCTCAAGTATTCCAAGGCATATAATTCAGAACACTTGCTGCTGCACACTAGAAATCATTCACCAAGGAACAGGGTGCAATCTGCATGCTGCTCTTTTCTGTTAGTGGCAATCTGGAGTCACTTCAGCAATTCTCAAAGTTATTACATTTAACATTAAGTGTGGTCTTTTCCCTTCACAGACAAACATGCTTTATGAATACCAAAGAAACGAAGACTTGTTTCACCTCTAAAATTAATTTATCCATAATTTTGTAATTGGACAGCTATAAACTGAAATAGAAATTCTCAATGAATACTCATTTAACATGTCAGTGTTGGGATTTCCATGGCACGCTGACATAATTATGAAGTGCTAAGAAAATAGTTTTTATCTTCCAGCATCAAACTATCTTCCTTGACATTGACTGGGATGCAGTAATAATAAGAACTTAGTGTCTCTTTTCAAAGTTTAGTAATTAGTTACAAAGTTAGACGTGTGCATAATGTTATATATCTTTTTAGTAATGATTCTTCAGTGACACATCACAAATCTATTTTTCTACTTAATATATTGTTATCTCTGATTTCACACAAAATAATTCTATTGCAAGTAACTTTAGTATACCTTTTTTTCTTGGAGGTTTTACTTTAATATGTCATTTCTATAATGGCTTTGCAGTTTGTAAGTAGAAAAGAGCTTTAAATAGGCCAGCTGGTAAGAATGCTACCAATAAGTTCTTTCAAGGTGCTGGACTTGGAGGGGAAAAAAGCAAACAAACAGCACATATATTTTAAAAATTATTTCACCTCAATTAACTGTTCCTCGTGTGCTTCATTTTCTGAATCATATGGGATCTTCCTTAGGTTTTCCACATTCAAATACAGTTTTTTATAACCTGATATCTGTAGCAAGGATATATGCAAATTTGTCTTAAACCTGAAATAATAACAAAACACCATAGAGAAGTTTTTAAATAGGCCTACTCAGCCATAAATTCTAGCTTGAATTACCAGATAAGACCTTTTTTATGCTAATGCAATGTAAACACCAGAATTAGGAAGTGCTTTATGTGTATCTTTACAAACTACATCATACTGGTTAAATACACTGCTACATGGATCTTACATATTTTGAACATCTCTAGCTGATTCCAGTGCTGCAGGCATTCTATTACCTCTAAATTATATTTAAAAAAAGGCTAAAATCTGTTATGACACAAGAAAACTCCATATATCATCCTGACCACTGCACCTTCACCTACCCCCAAACTTTTTGTGTTATAGTCAAACTTTATCAGAAATACTTATAGTTTCAAAGAAAATTTGCATTAGACTTTGAAATTTGGATTATTCCCTGTCACTCACTAATTACTTATGCAGGTGAATTCAAACATTAATCAGGCATCACTATATTCTCTCAAATATATCTTAAGGAATTATATATGCAATGATATATACTATGCAATGATCATACTAGTTAGAAATATTCAGTAACAGAAGGGACTTGCAAAACAGAAATACAGTAATGCCAAATCCACATGAATTAAAACTTTGCAAATTATTTTCTAGAACTGGTGAGGACATAACCACACCTTATTTTCAGATTTCATTCTGAATACTTGTGTTGAATGGCCTAAATATTGCATTAGGTTAAGCAATTGGAAGAACATGCAAACAAGTGAGAACAGAGAGAGGTTTCCAAACACACCCTGTATCCTTCTGTCCAATATTCTTTTCTTTCATCACATCTCTGACACACTTCTCCACTTCAGCTTCTTCAACATCTACAGCATTTCTTAAAACCTAGGAAGTTAACACAGTAAATGACTTCAGGAGGAATGAAGACATAATCTACTTTATTATTATTGCTCAGCTTCTGTACATTTGTTGTGTGTATTATTTACTGTAAGAGGAAAAGAGTAAGTTTAAGGCAATTGCTTACAATGCACTGGCTCAAACTGCATATAAAAGATCTGGAACAATTACATGAAAGCATGATTTGTAACTTTGTCAGGCTGTAAACAACAATGTTTACACAGGAGTTGCATAAAGATTAAATACAAAGTTGGAGAGTTGCTTGGTCTAGGTTCTTGTTTGCTTTCAGCTGCTGAATTATGTTCTTCCTAATCCAACTGAAACAAGTGCAGCCAAGAAAATAATGCTCCAGAATTAGGAGAGAGGCAGCTAACAAAGCTGAGATTTCAATGAAACAAACATTCGAAGGGGCATGGGATTATCTTTGAGAAACCTTCAATAAACCTAGCATACAGAACACAAAATTCCAAGTTTTCTTCTCTCTGTCCTTTACTCCTCTTCAGTTCTCCCCTCTCAAAAAGTAAATGCATGTGTTATTTTTCTGGGATCTGTCCCTGAAAAAAGGTTTTATTACAGTTTCATCTTTAGTATCTCTTACCTTATTTTTTGATGATTCCAGTGCATGTTCTGTGATATGGGAAAAAAAAGTAGATGTCAAAATTAAATTGAACTTTTTAAAATAATTGACAATAAGTGTTCTTGCAGTATATAACTCTTATAAAATTTTACATCCCTTTTTTACATGCAATAAAAAAGTTAATCTTAAAATGAACAGGTTATCAGGTAACAGAACGTCTTAACTTACACAGATTTTTTTATAACTCTTCACTACAATGCTGAAAGTAGATTAGGATTTTTTAAAGCATCAACTACATGTACAAAACAAAGACAAATTTGAAAGGGTGTCAGGAGAGACATACATCATCGATTGATGTTTTCTTGTGCTCAGACATTATTTCACGTTTATTACTGAAGAATAAGGAAGTACGGTCACTTCCACAAGTTGTTGTAAAACCACGAAAACGTTCAGTAGTTTCTTGAATTGCTGTTTTAGATCAAAATTCTGCAACAAGCAGAACAGTAAGTTAAATCACTCTTCCTTCCTCACCTCCAAAAATATATATTTACGTCTATTCAGTGCGAACTTTTTTAGTGAAGGAAGGTAAAAGCATATAGACAAAGTGATGGGAAGACTCTGGGAGAAAAGGTATGATTTCTGATTCACTTTTTGAGGACACTGGAATGTCCTTAGCAAGCAGACAAGCTCTGGCATTGATTTAGAATTTTCATAGGATAATTGGGATGAAAGGAAGAGTGAAAATACAATTCTGGGGATGCACAGCAGGCACTGATTTCCAGCTAGTGGGAAATGCTCGGGGGGCACTTGATCGCTCCAGTGGAAAGGAGGCTGTGGACAGGAGGGGGTCGATCCCTTCTCCCAGGTAATCAGGGACAGGAGAAGAGGAGACATCCTCATTTGTGCCAGGGGAGGTTTAGGTTGGCTATGAGGGAAAGTGTCATCACCGCAAGGGTTGTCAAGCACTGAACAGGCTGCCCGGGGCACTGGTTTAGTCACCACCATTCCCGCGGAGATTTACAAAGTGCGTGGATGTGGCACTGGTTTGGCGGTGCTGGGTTCAGGGCTGGAATGGATATCACGGAGCGCTTTTCTCTTACACGGCGCGTCCGAGGCAACCCCGCGGCCCTGCCCCGGCCCCTCCATTACCTACGCCCAGCGTCCGCCGCGCGCCCGCCGCCGCGCCGCCCAAGAGGCGCTGCAGCTCGCACTTGCCGGTCAGCAGCCGCAGGAGCCACTTGAGCCAGAACCGAAAGTATTTGCAGTACAGGAACCTCCAGACGTGCGCCCACATCTTGCGCGGGCGGCGGCCCCGCGCCGGCGGGGGCCCCACTCCGGCCGGGCCCGGCCGCTGCTCCCGCCCCGCCGCGCCCCCTGGCGGCCGGGCCGGCGCGGCCCCTCAGAGCGCGGCGGGCACCGAGCGGGGCCCGGCCAGCCCCCGCATCCCGCCGGAAGCCAGATCCCGACCCGGAAGTGATCGCGGGCACCGCATCGGCGGAAGTGCCGGCCGGGAGGCGGTTTCCCTTTCCCGGGAGCTCCTGCTCTCTCGCCCGCCCCACAGGGCCGGGCAGCGCTGCCACTGCTGCCCGCAAACACCGGATTGATCGCCCGGTGTGCAGCAAGCCGATAATGACACACTCGAGTATCTGTTTCAGGGTTGCACAACCCTGGGTGGTCCCCGATAATCCACAGATCAAGCGCCCCAGCTATCAGAACCTTTTCCTGTTTATATAGTTTAGCAGATAAAGGGATTAGTGTTCATTGGCTGCAAGCTACACAGTTCTCTTACTAATCGGTACTCTATCTTCTGTCGAATGATTCTCTCCTCTGACGCTAATTAATCCCATGCTCGGTCTCTCTCTCCGTTTGGTCCTTTTGGGTTTTTCGGGTCGGTGCTCTGTGAGTTGGTCGGGATCTGCCCCTGCCGGAATTACCTGGTACCAGCCGGAGCCGATTTCAGCACAATTACTGAGCTGTCTTCATTTCTGCCTTGTATCGGGAGTTCTGCCAGGTGTCCTTGTGGTCCCTAAATTCTGCATCCTTTGTGTGCGCCATGGCACAGCTGCTGTGTCACAGTGGTAGTGTCCTTCCCAAGCTTGTGTAACCCGAGTCTGACAACACTGAAGCCTGTCCAGCCCCAACCCCAACCGCAAACCCTAACGAGGCGTTTCTACCAACAAATAATTTGCGTTTGGAACATCTGGCCATCACTTAGAGCTTCTTGTGGTCCCTAAATTCTGCATCCTTTGTGTGCTCCATGGCACAGCTGCTGTGTTACAGTGGTACAGATCCTTCTTCCCAGGCTTTGTTAACCTTCCCTGGGTCTGACAACACTGAAGCCTGTCCAGCCCCAAACCTTAACAAGACAATTCTACCAAAAAGTAATTTGTTTTCCTAACACCTGGACGTCACCTAGAGCTTCCTGGGTGCTCTCTGCTTCATGAGTTAAATCTCCTCTCTTGCTGATTAGACTTGAAAGTAGATAAAGGTCAAAACACTGAAGGATATTCTTTCTTAAGGAAATTTTTACATATTCCATCATCTTGAAACAGTTGGGCTAGATGATTTTAAGGAGTGCATTGCCATGGATCCTGCCTTGCCTTTGCTGAATGGAGCTTCAGCCTGTGTCTTCCATTCAGTTTCAGTCACTATTTCCATTGTATTATAATCATTTCAGAAAACATTGGTTGAACACAGAATTGTATGCAAAATTTGGAGTGTTGAAAGGGAGCTGGCAGACTTGCTTGACTGCATTCTGATATATTTTTTGATGTGTGGAAATTGAAGTAACTTTTACACAAAATCAAAAGCCACACAGCAGGTCTGATGGCCTATGTCCCACAGAGGATTTCAGAGCATGGACCAACTTGTTTGGCATCCTCTCTCTAGGTTCCTACACTCATAGGGGTGCAGAGTTTCATGTGGGGAAACCACTGATGTGTGAACTTCAATTGTTTGCATATCTTATTCCTACTCTTAAATTAAGAGGCAATGTAACTGCTTAGGGATCAATCTGACTTACAAAGCATTGGAGCATTGCATGAAAATAAGCTTGAAAACATTTATTTCTATGTAAATGTATTCTTACTTGGTGACAAGATGATATGATGATTTTATCACATTACCTGTATATAAGTTGTTCCAAGGTAGCCAAACCTCAGGAAATATATATATATAAAAAAAATTTCAAAATTCCAGTGCCTAAGAACTGGTAGCAGAAACTGGAGGAAAGAAATTTGTCTGTATTGCAGGACCTGAGTGTAAGCTACAGCTCCTATCTAGCTTGTATATGAAAGAAGTCTGAGCAAATACTTGGGGAAAAAAAGATTGTGCTAAACCTCCCATCTGACAACTTGGCAGTGCACTGCTGCTGTGGTATTTAAACGTAGCTGGGCTGCAATCTTTTTGTCAGAGGAGTCCTGGCTACACCAGCAGCAGAAAGGGTGTTAGTTTGATATTGGGAAGGCAGAAGAATTGCAACAATGTGAAGAAATGTAAGGGTGGTCAGGTTCTTCCTGAGAGTCTTTATGCCCACGCATGGATTGCACAGAGGTAGTTCATTAAAAGTATGAGCTACTGGAATTTTAGGAAGTCCAGCAGGTGCATCCTTAAAGCATAGGTCTGCACAAATAACACAGGGAAATTTCTAGCTGATCAGACTTTTGTTGATTTTTTTAATACCAGAATTAAACTGTGCTGCTGCTGCTTCAAGGGTTTTGTTTTCCATGGCATCTTTTAAGGGATTAAATAGCTTCATACCAATAGGAATAGTTTTTCATTATATTTATACTTAAACAGAAATTACATTTTGTGCGGAATGTTAAGAACCAAAGTAACTTTTACTACATGTTTTGAATTTGTTCCACTTCCTATTGCGAGTTACTGTAACAATACATACACACCGCATTATTGTTTTCTCAGTTCTCTATGCTTCCATTCTCCAGGACTGATGTGTCAAGTATCTTCTGTTGACAGTACATTGCACAACACTTCTCTGTGATATAAATACATTTTTTAAGGTAAGCTTGACACATTTTAAGGTCTTGGTTTAGATTAAGCACTTCTGAAATGTGAGTTTCAAAGATGCAAGTTTTAGTCTTACACTTATTTTTGCTCATATGATGTTTTCTTCATTTTAAATCTGTATTTTAAAGTAAAATCTGTAGCAAATTAATTATTTAAAAATATTATAGCATTCTTTTTTGACAGTTTTTTCCACAGCTTTTTGTAAATTACAAACCAGCAAGCATGTTTGATTTTGTACAAATGTTAGCACTCGAATCCTGCAAGATGCTTCTGTCTCATGTTCAATTATTAAATTATATTAAGACAGTCAAAAATAACATTCTGTGGAAAAAAAATTCTACCTTCCTCTTGTGTTCAGTAGAGGAACTTGTTCTTCCTTCAAGTCTTACGTTCACAGAGACTTTGTTTGAAGTAAAGATCGTAACCTGTTTACCTTTTAAAATCCCATTTCTTGGGTGACAGCAGGGCAAACAACACCAGCAGCAGAGATCAGTAGTTTTCTGATCTCCCTCTAGTCAGAAAACTTTCCATGGCAGCCACTATTATGTATTATTACTGGTAGTTATTCTTTGTTCATGTCCCTTTGCAGATGAAGGACATGCAAAATAATCCACTGCTCGGCTCAGCCAGGAGCCTGTATTTTGTCAAATATTTATTTTAATGTTTCTTATCTCTACTCTTGCTTACACACAGATGTGTGAAAACTGTGTAAAAAGGTGGAGCAATCATCTAAGCAAGAAGAGACATTCGGTTACAAGGCACAAGGACAAGCCTAGGAGCTCTCTCTTGCAGGTAAGGAGAACCAGCCCACTGAAGTGCTTGCTCAGTGTTAAGTATTACAGGTTGCTCAGCAATGTGTTCTTCTGTAGAGTCTTTTAAAAGATGATCAGTTTGCCAAAAATACACAAAGTCTGCCGATGGGAGGTAAAAGTGCTCTGAAACAATTAACACCCCCCAAAACTCGCAGCACAACTTATTCCATTTGTACACAGTTCTTGAGCATGTGAAATAACTCATGAAGAGAGCCCTGGGAGGGAGATACTGTGAAAGCATGAAGCAGATAAGGGACCCTGTTTGCAAGCAGGTCCATGTGCAGTGGAAGCTCATCACAGTTTCAGTCATAAGATTTTTGATTTTTTTTTGAGGAACACCTAATGCACTACCTCCTTGTAAGTTAATGAGCGACTCTATGAAGTGAGCATCAAGTAAATGATCACCACAACTCAGCATGGCTGAGTAACTGTAGCTGCTGCCTTAATAAATAACATCAAATGCAGTCAATGGCAGTCTCCCCACACACTGTGTCAGATTTGTTAGTTTCTGGAAAGATGTGATGGTCTTGTCTTTTTCTTACTTGTTCTGAATATCAGCTAAAATTAGTCTTATCTTCAGCAGCCCTTCTGCTTGACTACATCATTTACATGTTTGCTTTGGCTTTACTACAGAGAGAACACCAACCAACAGACATTTTATTCATTACTTGAGGCATATTTAATGCTTATTTGTTCCTCTTAGTTATAAATATCTATTTTACTGCACATGTGCCGAAGTCTACATTGAAGATGTAAAATTAGTACCCTGAGCTTTTAGTTTATTAACTGGGAGAGGGAAATGGTGATGGGGAGGCAGTAGGGGAAGAGGATTGTGTCGTGATTGCATTGCATCTTATTAGCCAATTATAAGTGCATATTCAAAGTGTAGCTTAAAGATTTCTCAGTAAAAAATTTCAAAGGCACAGAAATGGAGGGTAGAGGTAAGTTTGTAACAGATGAGTACAGGACAGGAATAGTGAGGTCTAACTCAAGGCTTCACAGTAATTTATGGAGCCACACTGGGATTTTTAGTTCATGTGTATACTGATGCAGGCTACTAGCAGTCTCCTGCATTTCTAATGAATAATAACATTTCTAATTCAAAGTAATTAGTAAACAGAGATGTAAACCCATCCATATCATAATTCAAACACAAGAAGGTCACACTGACCTCACCAGAGCAGCAATATACAGTTTGTGAGGTCTAAGATTTCCAAAAAGGACATAGTTATACTGTTGTTAGTATAAAAAGTGGTGCATAAAGGCAGCATTGACATTAGGACTCCAGCATATCTGTGTCTGGACACAACTGTTGTAGGATTTGGCACTGCTTTGCACCATGCCCTCACAAATGATTTGGGGGTTTGGTACAGAATGAGGCAAATTGTTAAGTAAACGAATAGAGAAAAGGAAGGAAGAGATACTGTATTAATAATACAAGCATATTTTTAAAAAACAAATTATCTAAAATACTACGTCCTCTGGGTAAATAAGGTAATGTATTATATATGCTAGTAATACATTAAGAAAGTAGATAACAGTTTAGATAGCAAAAAGGCTACTGCTTTTGAGAGCTACCAAAATCCAGTCTGATTTCTGAAGCCGTCCTTTGCATGTTTGCAACACAGAACAGAAAACCATATTTTTTTATCATAGGTGTAGAATGAAAGGTAGATTTGTGAACAGGTAGAGAACATATCAAAGCAAAACCACTAATCAGGTCTAAGAAGGAGGAACATTTTTTTCTTATAAAACTTAGGTGGTTTTATTAGAACTGTGTTGCTGTAAGTGGTTCCAGGAACCTTGGTAAATAAGGTATCTGTCCCCTTTATAAACTGTGTTGTAGAAGATGTCTTCTAAACAGTGACTAATGTTTTGTCTTCTTATGGATTGCTGAAGACCTAAAAAGGCTAACAGGTGTGTGTGCCTACATGGAAAGGCACAGGTGTGAAGCAAGGTACAATGGCTGAAGTATAATACCATTACCAGTGCACCATTAGACTTTCATCAGGTTAGATTTTGCAGCTGCTTGCCCTCCTTCCTCTTTAAAGGTGAGCTGAAAAGCTTGGTATATTTACCTGATCCTGTGACTCTGCTAAATGTGTGTATTAATTGTACACAGCTTGGCTTCCTGATACAATCTTATAAGCAATATGCAAACAAATGCCCCATTGGTTTTAAATGAGCAAAATAATGTTGACTGTTACTGTGTTGTGCAGAAAAAAATCCACATCACAAGATATTTATATCCAAAAAGAAGACAGAGCAGTCCTGTAGCTTTATTCATGAACAAAGGGAGAGGCCATGAGGCCTTTCCCATGGGGTCTCTCAAATTGTTGGAGGACACAGCCCCCTGATTATCCTGATTTTCCCAGCCACATCACCCTCTTTCTTTCCCATTGGCCGAGGTACTTGGAAGGTGCAGACTTCCCCGTTCGCCTACTACGTCCCCCTTAACGCAGACACACACACACCCCACCTCTTGCAAAAGATAGTTCTGTCAAGTCTTTATTCTTTTTCTCAAAGTCCGGGAATTTAGCACGACCTTGGCTGAGCAGTAGTCCTTGTCAATTAGCAACATTTTCTGAAACTGGCGGTTTCTTCCCTTAGCTCCTTATCGACAGTCTCTGGCCCTATCTAGAGGCAGATTCACAGCACCTGTTTGTAAAGGACACGTTCACCTTATTCCTTTCACCGTTGTGACTTGGGCTAAGCAGCACCTGCCGAAGCGCCGGCCCGAGACGTTCCTGTCGCCAAAACAAGTCTGTATTTGCCGCAGCCAAGAGGTTTTTTCGGTGTGGGTCCGAGCGTGGGGAAGGCTGAGGGCAGGGGCGGGCTCTGCCAGGGGCTTTACAGCGGGAATTGGCGCGGGCACTCGCTCACGACGCTGGTGTCTCCCGGGCGGCAGAGGAGCAGGTGTCCCCTCTGCCCTTCGCCTGTCCCTACCGCCGGGCACCGCTCCTCGGGGAACGTGTGGCGGGAGAGCTCGGCGGCCCCGCCCGGCGAGCAGCAAGGCAGGACCGGCCCCGGCCGCGGCGCAGGGGGCGGGCAGGGCAGGGCAGGGCAGGGTAGGGCAGCGCGGCGCGGCGCGAACACGCCCGGCCCGCGGTGCCCGGGCAGAGGCGGCGACGGCGGCGCGGGGGTCGTGAGGGCAGCGCCCGCGGGAGATGCGGCTGCGGGTCGGGCAGGTGCTGCCGGCGCTGTGCCTCGGCGCCGCCCTCCCCCTGCTGTGGTACGCGCTGTGGCAGGGGAGCCGAGGTGAGAGTGCGCGGCGGGGGTGCCCCGTGCCGTCTGTGCGGGGCACGAAGGGCGGGCGGCGCGGTGGCACCTGCTGTGCCCCTTTCGCCGGGCCGTCGGGGCAGGGCGGCGCTGGCTCCCGTCCCTGTGTGCCCGCCCGGAGCCGCGGGCTCTGGGGTCGCCCCGGCCGTCGTGCGGCTCCGTCCCGCCGTGCGGCGGTGAGTCCGGGCAGGGCACGGCCGGGGTTGCGGCGGGGAGCGCGGAGGGTCCCTCCATCCCCTCCCGGAGCTCCGGACCCGCCGGGCTCTCCCGGCGTGCTGGGCAAACGAAGAACCTGTGCGGCTCCCAGGCTTGGCCGCGTGTAAGGCTGAGCGTGCGGGTCTCGCCTCTTCCCCCGGGGTCGTGGCTTAACTGCACCGACGAGGCACAGCCTTGCGAAACAGCTTACAGGATTGGATCCTTGGGCCGTACTTACCCTATTAAAAATACAACCCTAAATTTAAGAAACAATAAAAATTTCTTTTTAGCCGGTGGGTTTTTTTGTTTTGTTTCGTTTCGTTTTTTTTCCTTTGGTCAACTCTTTTTCTAACAAATACCTTGCATTAAGCTGGAAAGAAAAATCTGAACGTGATTGCTGTGGCTGTCACTTATAAAGCGGTTTTGGTTTTTATTGTCGGGGAGGATACAGTAGCCTTCTCTATCCTGCAATTGTATTTGTGCCTCACCTACAGTCACTTTTTCCTGTGCATATTTCCAGGACCAGAATACAGAGAAAAAAACCCGAATTTCTATATTTTATTTCTAAACTTTAAAATTATACATTATCTTTTTAGCAGTTATGTAGATGCATGCCAGATAGATCTATATAAAGCCATGTCTAAGATTCTCTGAACCAGTATAGGAAAGATAAAATGGATGATATTTTCCAAAAAGAAATTAGAAGGTCTTTCCAAAGAGTATCTCTGAGACTTGCAGACATGTCTTGTTATGGGTGAGAGGGTGGTTGGTTTGGGGTGAGTGGATCATCTCTTGGAGATTTGTTTGCTAAAACCAGCTGAAGAGATCTTGGCCCCACAACGGCATATTGGACAGAGTCAGGGCAGTGCTGATCCTCCTGCCTTTTGGGTCAACTATATGGTTGTTTACCTTACGATATTTTATGTTTTCTTCAGTGGCACTCCTGCTAGGATTGGAGAAGGAAAAATGAAAGGTGTGTCTTAGGAGACTAAGAGCCAAAAGATGTCAAAATGAAAGAGTTTGTCCAATCTGTTGTGTTGTCTTGTGGCTCATGTTTTGGGGCTCCTCATTGCTGACATTACATTGTCATTTCACTTTCTTTTTGACGTTTCTCTGATGGCGTTCCATACTGGGCTGTTTTGCTTTGGGATTTTATTTGTTTGTGTTTTGTTTGTTTGTTTTGGGCAAGAGGGATAATGTGTATTGCGGTGTATTTGTGTTGTCTTTCCACAGCTGGCTCCTCCTCCACAGTAAAGTGAGTAACTAATTCCTCCCAGATGATATAACTTTCCTAATTACTGTTATTATTAGTACCTGTTCTTTTAGCAAACTTTTGACCATTGCATATGTGAATATGTAGTCTAAAGTCTAAAAGACTCTCTTAAGCCTGGTAAATCTCACAAATGTGTAAATAAAATACTTAATATTAGTAACTAAAGATGAAAGTAGCAGTACATAGTGAATGACTTTGTGTTATGTTTAGTTTACTGAAAAGATAGTCTTTGCTCCCAAGGGGTGTTAGACGACAAGCTTCTACCCATCCAGAAAACCTTAAGGACAGCCACCCATAGGTAAAAAACAGCAACAAAGATTGTTAACTTTTTCTACAGAGAGAGAAGCATTGGGAGCAAGCCCACTAATGCTCTGTTGTTGTCACAAGGTATTTGTTTAAGAAAGTGGTTTGAAATTAATCTTTTGCTCTGAAAACAGGCAGATATCTCTGCCTAGATGTTGTTAAATCTCTGGGTTTTTTTCTTCTGCACTGCTGAATTTGCTCTCTATTGTCATGCTTAGAGCACTACAGGAACTTCCACTTTTGGTGCCTCTCAAACTATGATGTGTTTTCTATTCTAATGCCCTTTTCACTTAGCCCACCTGTTACTGTGAGTACTGTGGCAGCTTCTCTTTCCCTAATTTGTCAAATGTTTTCTGGCTCATTTTCTTTCATACATTTGTTAAATCTCCCTTAACTTTTGTTAACTTCTCTGCTCTGCCCATTGAAATGTTCAGGCTGCTCTTGATTTTTGACTACAATCTATCACGCTACGCAGCAGTAGTCTGTAGTATTCCCTCAGGTTTCTGTCTAGTTAATTGTTTCTTGGACAGCAGTGCTTTTGGGATGGTAAATAAGCTTTATAAAACTAGGGCAGGACACCCAAGCTCAAGACTAGTGGTCTTACGTACTTCTATAATACAAAAAGTCCATAATAGTCCTGTAAAATATTGTTCAGCTTGTCCACAGTCTCAGAGCCTTTCAGACGTTGAATATTAGAAGTTTAAATCAGATATTGCCTCTGTCCCAATTCCTGAGCAAATAAAAATCAGTAGCTTAAGTCAGTAACCTTTAAACACCGTACAGTAAAGATAGCTTGAGATATTTGAGTTGAAATGTATTTGTTGTCAATGACAACAGTAAATAATTGGTTCTTTGGTGCTGCTTCTGATTATTATATGCAGCCTGAGTGTTGACTTGGAGTTGTGAGTCTAAAATCAAGTACAGGTAGGTAACTCAAACTGGCATAGCAGGGAAGATGCTACTCGCTTATTCACTTGAAAATAAAACATCAGAATCTACCACAGTCACTAGACTTCAGTTATTGTGGATAATACTGTGTATTTTAACTATGATTAGGAAGATGTTTTTATGGTCACTTTTCCCATTGCTTTATAAATATAAGCAAAGGTTTCATACTAAATATGCTGATATTTTTGCAGCCAGGAAAAAAAAAAAAGATAAAAGTAGTTTTGGAGACAACTGGTAATGATCAGATCTTCACTGAAAGTGAATGCTGAGTCTAAAGTTGTGTGGTGATTCCTTCAGCATCCACTGGAGTGTTTGTGAACACAGGCTGCTGTCAGCTGGGCTGCTGCAGCAATTCCTGTTCCATGTCCTGCATGGTTTTGCTGTGAGCTTTTTGGTCCCTCCCCAGGCCCCAAGCAAACAGTTTGTATCTGAGCATAGGAATATATATAGTTTGTATCTGAGCATATCCGTTGTTAGGATGATGCAGAGGTTTCTGCTTGTGAAACTGAGTTAAAATTCACTTACGAATTCACCTGACCAAAATTGTTTGCTCTCACAAAAACACTCTTCATGCAGGTTTGGAGTTCTGAGAAATAGTATACAACTTATAGTATATGTAGTGATTTTCTCACACAGTTTTAGCTATTGTTTTCCTCATAAATACTAACGCATAAAAAAAAATCACAGGTATATAGAAACAATAAAGTAAACGTAAGGAGGTAGCAATTTTTTCCTAGCTTGAAAAACAGAAGGCAAAACCACATTATAAACTCCTTATGAACTTACATATTTCTTTAGAGGAAATAGTATTCCTGAATAAAAAGAAATCTTGGTGTCTTTGCTAGATAACTGAAATTTTTGTAAGTCACAGCAGTGAGGTAAACCAGATAATCTCTTTTGGCAGTGCTTCTTCATGTTGCTCTCAAGGGTTACAAGATTAAATCTCTTTGAATTGATTTGTGACATGTTGTTGCCCTCTTCACCTAAATTTGTGGGATACTTTATCCAAGCAAATTAAAAGTAAGCTTTTATGGAAGTTAGGAGAAGTTGATGCTGAAATATGATGTCACAAGGATCTAGACATGTTAGTATGCACATGTTGAGTCAAACATTGTGAAACCTGAATTTCTTTAGTTATTTCTTTGAGGTGGGGTGAACGAGAGAGAAGCTGCTCATACAATTACATTCACAGAAGTATATGTAAAGGTCAGCAATTTTTTTAACATTTACATTTGAATTTGTTCCACAAATTGAGGGGGGAGTTTTGTCATTGCAAAGAAGAGGTATTTCTGATGAAAGTATTTTTTCCCCCATTGAAATACAGTAATGTACATGCCAATCCAGACAGCATGATTACAAATTTCTTGTGTTTCCAGTCATCTTCTGCCTGTGGTGTTATGCTTTGTTTCAGCTGTGCAGCCTAGTGCAGGTCCTCAGGAGATTCTGTCATTTGTCATGGAGTTCTTTGCATGTTTCCTGTCCAGTCCCAGCTGGCATACTCTGCCTCAAAGCTTCAATTAAATAGTGGCAAATCGACAGATTTGATAAGGAAGTCTTGAATTACAGTGCTCTCACTTCAGCCAATACAGCTTATCCAGATTTCTCAACATGCAGAAGCCAATCTTCCTGTCTTCTCTAGAACTGCTAGGCTGTGTTTAACCCCACTTTTCCCAGCTGTCCCAGCTGACTGGTAGGCTATGTCTTCCCTTCTTGTGTACATTTCCTTCCAGTGACACTGGGAGCAAACAGAGGTTATTGCACATTCAGGTTTTGCCTCAACATGCAGTTGGGATGTGGCTGAAATGCACAGTGTGATAAGGAAAGAGTTTTTCAGTCCATCAATTGCTTACTCAGTTTTTTTGTGTAGTTCTGCATTTTGACATTAAAAAAACCCTTCAGCATACAACAGCCTCAAATGGTCCACTTAAAGCTTAGTATTTACTGGTCCAAAAATTTCATATCCAAGACCTAGAAAAGCTGTGTAGTTTTACTGGCTTCAAAGTGTGTAATTTACTAAATGAAGATTCTGCTGCTTCTCACTTTTACTTCAGGCAGGACTGTGCCTGAAGAGTAGAGGAACTTAGGCATAAATCCTGTGGTACAAAAGGAGGCCAGTTATTATTGGGTTTTGTAGAGAAAGGGATA
This sequence comes from Acrocephalus scirpaceus scirpaceus, assembly GCA_910950805.1. NCBI lineage: Eukaryota > Metazoa > Chordata > Aves > Passeriformes > Sylviidae > Acrocephalus > Acrocephalus scirpaceus. The sequence continues at coordinate 71,207,987 of OU383778.1, read as the reverse complement.
AAGGAGCATTTCAGACCTCTCTTTGTTTGCTGTACAGTATCTCGTCATAACCTGTACTTAAACAAGTGTAAACATATGACCTTCATGCTTTCCTAGTGTTGTGCTCTGAGTCTTGAGGAGCAGAGTTTTGTCTAGAAATACCTTAGTGGCTAGGCATTTAACTAAATGTGTGTATAATTTAGTAGTTGTTGCTGCCTCAGGAAGAGAAGTAAAATATTTAAAATACCAACCAGAACAAAGCAATAGCAATTGCTTGAAGTGAATGAGTACTACCTTAAAACCAAAGCATACCATTTATGGGCAAACACCATACAATATCCATTCAATTTCTCTGTTTTTTCACTTATTTTAATAATATTGTTTTCCTATGTGGTAATGTTCTGACTAAATGTTTTCAGATCACTTTTCACTACATTCTAATATGGGAAAAGAGTCGAGTCTAAAATGAGGATTGTTTGCCAACATTTAAGAAAATATTATTAGAGCTTAAGTTGTATTTTCTTTGAAACAACTTTGCTTATCTATTTTCAGTTAGATACAATATGTAAATTGTTCAGTAAAAATTCTGATTCTCTTCCCAGTATGCCTTGTTTGGAAATAGAGGAACCCTATCTCCCCTGCCCCAAATTGCTGGCACAGTGCTTTCCTTTGATGTCCCTGGGTTAATGCAAAGTCCCTTCACTGCCTCGTAGCTCTTGATATGGACACTGTCAAAGGCAAATGGATGTCTCTAATGTTTTGGAAGACAGAATACTGTGCTATAAGGCTCTAAACAAAATAGTTAAAGGTAATGCATGTTGTTTAGTTTAAGTGTTTGCATAAGAACTTACTGTTCTGACCTGAGACAGAGGCATTGTTTGGGGATTTTTTTTTCCTTCCTTACTCAGAGAGCACAAAACTTGAGCCTGCAAAGCATGTAACAAGATTCAGAAAGGTATCTCAGATCAGTTATGGAGAGATAATCAACTGCCAGTTATTAGTGCAGTGCATGCCTCAGTGGTTTAATATGCCTCATTAACCTGAACAGTGAGCCGTGGTTCCAACCACAGAGTATGACAAGATCTTTTGCAGTTAGTGTGCTTATATAGTTTTCCTTTAAGGAGGCCATCGACCAAATATCAGTTTCTCAAAGACACAGTCTTTGGGTATGATAAGCAATGTAGCTTGTAAACAAGAAATAGGAACAAGATTCACTGCTAGACTTTGATGTGTTTTCTTCCCTCCTTTCTGCCACTCCAAACTCTCCTTTTATTTTCTTTTCTGTTTGAGTGCAAGGAAGAGATAGCGATGACTTGTTCCACAGCTCTTAGATATTGCTAGAAATCATTAATGAGACTGGAAGCATTTATGATCATACAGGAAGTATAAATGTGTGGAGCTAAGATAAATAATCAGTTGGCTTTCAGAATGAGTATTTTCTTTAGAGATTGGTATTGTTTTTAAACAGTTTCAATTTGCAGTGCAGAAAGTTTTATATATATTATGTATCTATTAGAACATAACACAAGAGCGCATTTAAGACCATTTTAAATGTTGCTGTCTTAGAATTACAGTATCCATAGCTACACATATGCCAATGTGTAGTTAACAGTCAGAGGAAAACTATGGTAGAGCTGAAAATTCACTGCAAAAGCTTTTGAGTGCTGTCACTGTGTCTGGGAGGTGGCTGGGTCTTTTTTTGCTCCTGTGGCTTGTAGCTTGTGTAGCCCCATTGACTTTTCCTAGAAGGGAAATTCAGTGAACCACTCTTAGCCCATCAGAGTGATTCATCTTCAGCCCACCATGGGGAGGAGCCTTTATGTAGAATCCCTGAATATGCTTAGATGGAAGGAACCCACAAGGATAATTGAGTCCAACTCCTGGCCTTGCACAGTCACACCATATGCCTGAGAGTGTTGTTCAAAAGCTTGTTGAACTCTGTCAGGTTTGGTGATGTGACCACTGCACTGGGAAGCTTGTTCCAGTGCCCAGGCACCCTTTGGTGAAGAATCTTTCCTGATATCCAACCTAAACCTCCCCAGACACAACTTCATGCCATTTCCTTGGGTCCTGTACTGGTCCCCACAGAGAAGAGACTGGTATGGGCCCTTCCACTTCCCCTTATGAGGAAGCTGTAGACCACAATGAGGTCTCTCCTCAGTCTTCTCAGGCTGAGCAGTCCAAGAGGCCTAAGCTGCTCCTCATAAGGCTTTCCCTTTAGACCTTTCCTTGGACCCTCTCTGATGGTTTCATGTCTTTTTTACATTGTGGCACCCAAACTGCCCCCAGCCCTGGAGGTGAGGCCGCCCCAGGGCAGAGCAGAGGGGACAATCCCTCCCTTGCCCCCTGGCCGTGCTGTCCCTGATGCCCCCAAGGCAGGGTTGGCCCTCCTGGCTGCCAGGGCACTGCTGGCTCACACCAACTTTCCATGGAGCAGGAGCCCCAGGGCCCTTTGCCCAGTGCTGCTCTCCAGCCTCTCATTCATTCCCCTCTGTCTGTACAGCCAGGGGTGCCCCATCCCAGGTGCACAATGTGGCACTTGCCCTCCTTGAACTTCCTTCAGCTGGTGATTGCCCAGCTCTGATTTGTTGGGGTCTCTGCAAAGCCTCCTTTACCTTCATTTGCTTTTTGTAGTTTTGCTGTAGGTCCTTACCTTGCTCTCTGACACCCCTCACTGCTGATGGAGCCAATTGTTACACAAGGCATTGCCAAGTCAGGCTGTTGCAGGGCACAGAGAGTATTTCATGCTGTACCCTCCATCTCCCTGACCCTCCTTGTCAGAAAGCACTGTATGTAAAAATCCCCTGTCTTTCCAAACAATCTATTGCAAGCAGCTGTTTTAGTTCTCTGTGGATCATTAGATGCTGGAAGAATATTTTCCACACACACCCCCACACAAAATCCATTTAAACTCAGTAACTGTTGAAATATTTAGAGTGTTTACCTTCATATTGCTTTCTAAACACACATTTTTGCCAAAGGTTTAGTAATAGTTAATGTTGCTTATTTACATGTGCTCTAGTAAAATGTAGAACATTTCATGTTCTATTTCAAACTATGTATTTTTATAATAAATTCATTCTTCACCAAGGGTGAGTGAATATTATATTCCTTGCTTCCTGAGCCATCAAAATCGAGCAAGATAAGTGATTTCTAAGAATCTTGTTCTGCTAACTGAACAGAGTTCAGTTAGCAGAACAATTCTGAAAGACTTAAAAATGTAGTTTCCCTCTTCTGGCCTGAAGAAATAGATAAGGCTGATTAGAAATGCCAGCTTCTTTGGGTGCACTCAATGATAGCTGAGTGTTGACATTTTATTTCCAAGATGAACCTGTGACATTTTGGTAGGCTCACCTCTAAGTAAGCAAATACAGCTGCCATTATTTGGTGCTTGCCAAAATGTCAGCTCTGTGGTAGCATTGGTCATTCTGAGTCACACTGACACTGCATAGCTGAGAGAGTTATGAGAAGAGGGACAATGATGTTATAATTCATCTGCAATTTCTTTACAAATTCCTTCTATAAATTGGAATTTAAAGGAAAAACTTACATCCATTACTGTATCTTTAGCTTATACTTCTGGATTTGTCTAGGAATTGCAAGGTAAATCCTCCCCCACATTTATGTGTATTGGTGTTCTATCTGGAATCACTTTCTTGCTATGAAAATGGTGTGATGATTATCTGTCAGTCACCTAAATCAGCTTAAACCTTTTGTTTTCATTTTATTCATATACATTCTAAAGGAAGAAAACCTCGAGGTTGGATTATGGCATTGGAAACACAGCTGCAAAAGAAAACTATAATTGAGAAAGTATATTTCTACATGGTAGCTGATGAAAGGCATGCCAAAAAATTGAGCTTGCTTGGGGTGCTAGTTCTGTAGCCTCTGTGCCTTGTGACAGATTTTTTAATTTGAAATTTATTTTAATCTATTTTATCTGTTGTTTAAAGGTAGTCTTCGTCTGTTTTGCCCTTCCATTTCTTTGTTTTGTTTTTTTTAAATTTCTTCTCCAATTTTCTTAGGGAAGCCTACTTCAATCAAGTAGAAGTGTCTTGTTGCAGGAAGCTGAAATAACCCAGATTTCCCCTCCCTTCAACAATGCTAAATTTATGTTCATAGCTCCATAGTATAACATTAATATAGGGTTTTATTAAATATCCTTTAAAATTTCAGTGAGGTAAATAATGATAATACACATCACGTTTACTTTTTTTTCTAACCACTTTCTTCCTAGATGTTTTAAACTTCAGTCTTCCAATCACACATTTATTGATTAAATTAAGGACTTGTGTTTAATGCAAATAAAACCCCCTGTTTATCCAAAATGCAAATTAATTCCAGTTTGAAACACCTCTGCAAATCCTCACAAATTTGTGTTACCTCTGCATTTTGCTCATAGTGTCTTTTACAGGTTAGAATCACTGGGAATTCACTTTTCCAGAGAGACAATGGTGGGCCCTAGAAAATGAGAGCTGCCACAGATAAAACTTAGCACAGCCCACAAACAGAATGGGAGAAATCTCTAAATAACAGCATTTAACTAGGAAAAAAAAACCATAACAAACCAACTAAACCACAACAAGACCAGTAAAAGAAACAGCATTATAAAACATCTTAAAATGTGGTAGAAGTTCCCTTCTACTTTCTTTACTCTCTGTTGCAAAGGGGTGATGTTATTGAAGTATTGCTTTATATTAACCATCTTTAGTAATAGTTCTTAACTTACTCCAGACACTCTAGGTGAAGACTGAATGCTTTTAATATCTCTGTTTTATTCTTAATAGTGTTTGATACACAAGACAAGCCATTACATGATTATATTTTTCAGTGTGAAAAGGGTCATCACAGTTTGTTATTTGGTGAAAAACATAGCACCTTCCCCTGCAACTCAGTCTTCACTGACTTTATCCTTATTATGGATTTCTTAATTTTGGTTTTATCTTCAATTTACCTTTACTCAGCTGTGCTCCCCAAACTCTACCTTCTTAATACTCTTCCAGACTACTTCTTCTCCTGAATAAACGTTATTATTGTTTATGCACTTTGGTGATGTGACCTTCTGGACCATCTCCTATTCTTTAACTTCGTTCCATCATATAAATCACCTTTTAGAAAAGAAATTATGTTCTTCTTGCAGGAAATGACTTAGATATGTACCAAGACCAGTTGCTGGAACTTCAGCAAAGACTATTGTATGCTGAAAAGGAAAATAAAAAAAGATCACACGAGCTGAGCAGTGCCCTAAATGCAATTAAACATATAGTTGCAAGAAGAATGAACACGACAGAAAATCACACAGGTTTGTAGAGATTTTCTCTGGTTTTTGTTGGTTTTGGGGGGTTTTTTTAGGACACCAGCATGTAAAGTTTAGTAATCTGGCTTCTTCCCATTGTTTAATTGAGCTTATTATTTACCTTGACATACAGACCGTTGTTCATCTCTATCGATCTGCACACTGTAGTTACATGTAATAGACTGACAGTTTGATATTATCACCTAAAATAAATTATGTAGTTGTGCAGGATCTGTCTTCCTCCCTGTTGAGACAGGCAGAGCTTCGTCCCTGGGGAGGGAAGGGAAACTGGAAGAGGCATCTCTGTGCTGGAGGCATTTCACAGTATACCCCAACTTCAGAAAGAGTCTGGGTGTGACTGAAAACTACCATTTAACAGTCCTTATTTTCATTCAATACATCAGGCTGATAATCAGACCAAAATAGGGAACTAACCAGGACTGTTACAGGGGAAGAAAGAACAAGGTGCATTTCTTCTTTGTATAGTCAGAGTTGTTTCTTCTCCTCTTCTTCCCTGCCAGTTTTTGTCTGTTTATCTGGGACTGTTCAGATGTGTATAAACATCTGAGGGCTGATAAAAGGCTGAGCAGTGGCAGGGTGGTGGCCTTAGGAGCTTTAGAATAGTCATGTTGTCAGCCCCCAGTAGCCCCACATACTGTGGGCAAAGAGTTACTAATGCCTAATGCACAAAACAGGAGAGGGAAAGTTCCCCTTCTTCTGCTTTTGATTCTTATTAGAGGCAGCTAAATTTTAGAAAGTATTAAATCTGTCAGTTCACAGGATTTAAGGTAGAAATTTCTTCAAATCACTGAATAATTTTCCTTTTATTTTTACTTACCCTTCTGCTTCCCATTCCAACCATGTTTTATTATACAACCAAAATTGAAAAGTTTATTGTAGTCAATGGAACTAAACTCCCTTACCCAATACTTGATAGGTACTACTTCCAAATAGAGAAGGAACATCCTTGAAAAGTTGTGAAAGGGGTTTCTATGAAGCAAAATTCCAGTATATTCCATGGCTTAACAGTGTGGAAGGACTTGTGGGTCTCTGTCTCATACATGAATTTCTGGGCAGATATATATGGTTGTTTGGGGTTTTTAAAAACTGTTTTCTCTAAAGCAGGAAATCTCTTTTTAATCCTAATTTTCAGTGGGAGTATCTTTTGGAAGTTGGAAAACCTTAAAATATTGCCCAATCAGCAAGCCTCTGCCTTTCTTAATCTAAGCTGAGTGAATAAAGCTGATGATGGTTTTTGTGATACTTGTATGTAACTTTGAAGGTTGGTAAATTTGGGGAGTTATCTTAGATGCATTTCTTGGGAAAAGTAACTTTCCAACCCATTCAGTAAAAGTTCTGTTGCTTTCATTTTTATTTTCAAGCAGTAAAGAAAAATAAAATCCCTACTTTTCTCTTCACTGCTATAGTCTTTTGTTTCTTGAATAGTTTTTAAAGGCCTGTATGTGGTCATTCTTTTTACCACAGGACTTTTTATAAACTGAGAGCTTTTCCTTGAGCTGTGAAAACCACCACGTGTTACTTTTTGGGGAAAGCGTTTAAGTTTATTAAGTAGTTATTAATCAGAATCTGTGTTTCTTTTAATTTAAAAATTGTTTGCCAATCATGTTAAAAAACCCACAAAACCAAACAGTTTTTTACTGCTGCCTTTAAAATAACTACTTACTGTGTTTTAAGATGACTCAATCCTGCAAGTGTGCAGACACAGGGAAATACAGATGGTATTCCCAGGATGTTCAAGCTTGGAGCTCTGCACCACCACCTGAGTGGGAAGGAGTTGTACTGGGAAATTCTCAATTTAATAGAATGTAATATATATGACATACAGTTACTTCTGAGGAATAGTTTTGATTGAATAACCTTGTGTGTGGTAATCTGCCAGCATTCAGCTGACTAAAACAGGTGAAGAAATAGGCTTCTCTGCTTGCTTTTTATTTTATGTGTATCTGTGTTTGTTGTGTCTTTAAGGTGACAGGAAGTGGAAAGAGTTAAACCTCCCCAGAAAACTCCCCATGCATCTTATAAATATGTACCACTACCTCCCTCACCTTCAAGAATATGAAGATGCAATTTTCCCAAATGTTATTTTTGGGCAACAGAGAACTGGAGGTAGGAAATAAACTTTGGCTTCTATTTTCTATATGTTTGTTTGTTTTTTTGGTTAATTTCTAGCAATGAAGCATACTCAAAAGTTTGGAATGGATTTTCTCCCTTAACTTTCTAATGTTGCCAAGCTGAATGAATTAAAAATATCAATAGCAAAAGTACTTTTAAAATGCCCATCTCTATTTCAAGTCTTTATCTCAAAGTATTCTCAAAACATTTTGAAATACCAATAAAAATAATCTTAATTGGAAAACAAGGTTATTTTTTATGTTGTTTTCATCATCTATTCTTATGGCTAAGATGCAGTAGCTGACTTTTTGTCCTCACAAAATTAGTATGGATGAGGAAGCCAAGGTGAATTTACAATGCATTCAATTTGCCAACATGAGAAGCAAAGGGAAAGGTGATGTGATCATTTAAAAGATATTAATGTATCTTCAATGTAGCTTTTTCATCCACATGAGTAATCAGCTGACACTTGTAGAAATCCTAATGAATTCCAGTCAACTGTAATACAAATTTTAAATGCATTGTCCTAACTGTCACAGGACAGGTAAAAGGAACATGCAAAAATAATAACCAAAGAACAAACTAGTCAACCATTTTGCTCAGTTTTGTATTTTCTTGAAATTTTTACTTTTCTCTGGGGTGATTTTATATGAAGAAACATTGGCAGAATTTTTGATTTAACTAAAAAAACCCCCAAATCCTGGGCCATGCTCATGACAATGGATAACTTTGTACAGACTACTTATTATTAGGTATAGTTGTACAATGTGATCTAGTGTTGCAGTTCTCAGTGGAGTGCTTTAGATCAGTGTCAGTAATAAACAAATACTCTGTGTTTAATCTTCTTTTATTTGTACAGGAAAATCACAATAGCAAGACTGTAGTTTAATAAGTACAGGTTGACCTTCAGTGTAAAAAATGAAACCCCAGTGGTTTATTGGGATATGTGCTGGGAAGGAACATTGGCACTTTGGTGTTTTTGAGCTGACACTGGCATGGAAGTTAAAATCAGAAACAAGTCACTAATTGCACCTACTGTTTTATTTCAAACTGTTGCTTCCTCACCAGCCTTCTGGGATTTGGGTGAATAGAAATCATCTGCAAGGAATAAGATTCCACAGGTTTACTGAGCTATGTTTGGCTGCTGCTTTAAATAATGGCCATACTAATGAACAAAGAGACATCCTGCTTATGGTTTGATGATGTAATACAGCATAGGTTTGCTACTATTGGAGTCTTTGCCAGAGACAATTTCAGTTCCTTTATTTTTAATATATTTTAGTTCTTTTATTCTTACTGATGCCATGAAATCCATTGATATATATCAATTAATGTGCTCAGAAGGATTTTTGAATTGGATTCCTTTCTGAAATGTACAGCATTCACTTCCTATGAGAACCTGCTCACTAGAACAGTGTTGGTTTAACCCTTCCTACTTAGATCTCCAAAGCAAGACCAAGCACTTATTTTGCAATGCTCACTTTTGAATCCCAGGAGCAAACACCTATGTAGTAGTATCTCCAAGTTCTCAGGTGTAGACCTGGTGTTTATAACACAGACACAGGTCTGTCTGAACTAAACATATCTGGAGGTATCTCTCCTTCCAGGTAGCAGAGCAAATGCTGTCACAGTGCTAAGGAAATATTAACTGTCACCAAGCTTCATGGTCACATCAAATCAAAATTAGAATGTCATTTTAATTTCCCTTAAAATTACATGGCTTGAGGCATTCTCTCTTTGCAGTCTCCCTGGTAATGGGTATTCCTACTGTGAAAAGGGAAAAACAAAATTACCTGATTGATACATTGAATTCCCTACTGTACGAGCTATCTGAAGAGCAAAAGAAGGACTGCATAATAATCATCTTTATAGCAGAGGTAAGTTTGCATGGAAAGGTGCAGAATGCTGATAGACAATAAGGAGATTTTTGTCTAAATGGAATAGTGCAAAATACTGGTAGCTTGGCCTTTGGGAGGGATTTCTTCAGGGCTGGAGGAGATGGTGAGCAGTTAGTGCCTCAGTTTTCATAAGTAGAAAAAACACTTGTAGATGATCAAAGGAAAAAAAGTCATATTGCATTTACCAACATGATTGTTGGGTCAGATTTTCCAACAAAACCATGTGAACTCATTATTTATCTCTGAAAGTAAGGTTTTCTGCTTCCAGAATGAAATGTAAGTCCTCCACAGAAAAGTGCCATAGAACCTGAAGAAGGTAAACTTAGTCTTACAAATGTTCAAATTATCTGCTGGTTTGATAACATATATTTTGCAAAGCATCTTAACATATTGGAGCCTTCTGCATGTGTTTTGGCATTTCCCATGTAAAGGAAAACTGTTCAGAACCTTGAACATGTTTGGGAAAGTAAACAGTGCTCAAGGTAAGATATAAGGGATAAATGCTTTTTGTTTTCTCACTCAAAACTACCTTGATTACATCAGAAAAAAAAAAAGCTGCAGAAGGGAATTAGCTAGTAATAGCTTCTAGCAGGTAAAATGACTGTGCAATTATTCAAATTTCATATGTGTTCTTCGTATTTCTTTATCCTTCCATAGCATTAAATTCATGCATGTATTCATTAACAGTTATAGTTGGCTACTTTTTATTATTTAGTCATCACTTTTGCAGGTGTAAAAGTGTCAAACAGAGTATAGTTCACTTTAATAAGTTTGGTCATGACTCCCACTTTTCTCTTTGGATCACAATGATGAGTACAGAGGAAAGTTTTATTGGCTCTTCAGCATAGCTTTTAGGAGCTGAACTTCCTTTGCAGTTGGCATTTCCCAGTGAAGAGTCCTGGCAGTGATGAGCTTTGCCTGGCTGCCATTCAGGTAAACTTCTTATTACAGGGCTTCAGAGGATTCTGTGAGTTTTTAAAGGTTGACTTTTGAATAGTTTCCCAATGTGGAGTGTCCTGATGTGACACTTTGAACAACCAGGAGCTGTGGTTGTAGTAATAGTCCATATCAGGCAATTTAGGAGTAAACTGCCATTGTTAGAATTACTGTCCCTTTTCTCCCAACCCAAAAGCCATGTTCTCACAGCTTCCATTTTTTGCAGTAAATTTGAGCAGATAACCATGCTGATCTGAGAGGTGATAAGAACATTTTATTATGAGAGCAGGGCAGGTGTGTTCACTGGTCATGAATCCACACCTTCCTTTTCCCACAAAGTTTTAAAAGATCAAAGTAAATGTTTACGTCACGGGTTAACCTTGAGCAACTTATTGACTGAGAGTGAGTTTTAAGTTCTGGGTATTTTTTTCTTATCAAAGTTCTTTACTTCACTTTTTTTAACGTACTACAAATTTAAGGTATAATTGGTAACAGTTATATATTAAATTATTTCTTTATTTAAAGGAAAATCTGAACTCTAAGACAGTTATTGTGTTGCTTTAGAAATCACATTGATAAACTTTGCGTTCTTAATGTAGTTAACAGATATGTTTGGCCCACTAAAACTCTTACTTTTATGAAACAGCAGTAATGAATGTCCTCAAAATTTTCAAACAAAGAGCCATAAGTTTGTTATATTAGGAAGAAACTGAAAAAAAAATTTAAGTATCTCTGGCTTTAGAATATTTTACTTAGGTGATTTTGCTCATCAGCCTTAGGCCTCTTCTGTGATTTTTGGATGATTAACCCAAACCAGCTCTTTTTACTGATAGTTATATGCCTGTGCTTTACTGGCATAGCTGAACAGAATTTTAGCCAGAAAATAGCTTCTGCAAAAGCAGTGAAAAACAAAGTGCAGAAATGGCAGCTGGAGATAGCTGGAAGCAAAAGTGAATTACATTGAAAGTTTGGTTGGCTTGAAAAGCCCATGCTGTTCCTTAGTAGAGTAGAAGTGCTGCTGTAACATACCACGTTTGTTTGGAAGGGAAAAAAAACTAAAAATTTTAAAAATTTGCATATACATATTCCCTACAAAGTGTTGTTTAATACAAAAATGGGTGACTTTTAATGAAATCCTCCCTTCTTTTCTTTAGGTAGATGCAGAGTATGTTAAGAGTGTTGCAGAAAGTATTAAAACCAGGTAAGTCCTACTGAGTGTAACACTCAACCACCAGTGTGAACATATTTGGAGCTTTTATGGACAGAATTAGAACATTTCAACACTGAAATGTTGCAAAGGTGCACTCTCAGTATGTGTGCTGTAACACACTGTAAAATTGAGAACAGAAATATGTATATCAATTTATTTTTCATTTATTATTTGATAAATATGCTTTAACTAACCAGTCAAGGTCCCAGCTTAAATCTCTGATAAATATTTACTTGAGCCCAAGTCTTTTCCCCATGAAATTAATGATGCAATTCATGCACCTGAGGCTACATGTATGAGGTCCCCACTGACTACACAATCCTGCAGTGTTATCTGGCATCTGTCATAGAATCATGGAATTCCTTAGGTTGGAAAAGACCTGTAAGATCAAGAGAGTTCAATCATTAGCCCAGCACTGCCACCACTAAACTATGTCCCCAAGTGCCACAACAAATCCATGTTTTCCCAGTCTTTATCTCCTTTTTTTTTGAGTATTTTTCAGGAAGGCAATAGACTTGGGACAGGAATGGGATTACATTTATAACATTAAATGCTACTACATGATGGGCAACATGAGATGGGTAGTCTTTGCCCTGCCAAATTAACCTTAGAGATGTCAATGGAAGCTTGGTTCCCACTGCAGTTCTACTTGCTCTTATCTTTCTTGAACAAGGAGGAGTTGCCCTTTTCCTCCTCATTGGAGGGTTTCTGCACATCCTCCTTCACTCAAAGGTTTCCCAGACTGTATTTTGTGTGTGGGTTTCCCCCAGAAGTCTCCTCATACTGAAGCTGTTAGCTAAGTAATATTCATCATTTCCTGCCTTCAAAGGGTTTATCTCAGTGGGAGTACTGCAGCAAGGCACTCCTTCTTGGCACTGCCAAGGTACAATACCTACAGCAATTTAAACACTCAGATAATTTTGATTACTGCTTTATGGCTTTTGAAAAAATTACTGCTGAGTATTTGCTTTGTCAGGGTCACACAGTAAGATTGGAGGTTTTTTCCCCATAAAGCTGGTACTGTGATGTGTTTAATTTTTAGTGTTATCTTTTGTTTACTAACCATAGGAAATGGGAAACTCAGTTTTGAAAGCTCTGCTCTACCTGTTTTGTGTTGGGGTTTTAAAATGTTTTTTTGTTTATTTGTTTTTTGTTGGAGTTTTTGTTTGTTTGGTGGTTTTTTGTTTGGATTTTTTTGTTTGGTTGTTTTGTGGGGTTTTTTTTTTTGGAGGAAGGGGGAAATTTGACTTCTAGGTTTGGCTCCCAAAGTGGGTTATACATTTTTTCAATGTCTCTTTAAATGGAAAATTTAATTCTTGGAGCAGAGACTAGACACAGACCCCCACCATTTTAAACTCATGCTCTGGGACAGTATAATTTTGCTTAGAAAGTGGAATTAGAGTTGGAGCAAGGGTAAGGAAACTGGGAGCTCTCATGCAAGGGGGAACAGTTGTGTGTTGTTCTAAATAGTGGGTTTGTTGTGAATTACTGCTGCATTTTGGCAATCATCTCAGGATTTTAATAAGCATCTACAGATGCAGGAGGGGCAGGATTTCTGAGACTTGGATGAGTTCCTGACCTGTCTGTTCTGATGGTTGTTAAAGACTCTTTCTTGGTTCCAAATTTGTAGTCAGCTTCTTTGCTAGAGTTGTGAATTCCATTTCTGGAGGAGTAGAAGACCTAACTTTGGGGAGCTGCTGTCTCTGGTTTCCCTCAAAAGTCCTTTTGAGGAATGGGGTCTTACTAAGATTCTTCCCAGCTTCCCCAGAGAAGTCCAGTCTGGAGTCCTAGAGGTTATTTCTCCTCCTGCTTCTTATTACCCAGATCTTTCCAACCTGAAGAAAACATTTGGAGATTCTGAGGACCGAGTAAGGTAAGATTGCTATATAAAACCTAAGAACTTTTGCTACGAGAGTGAAATGGAAAATTCAGATAAAGTCAGCACTGTTTGAGCTGATAATGTTTCTGTGTTTCAGACCTAAAAGACCTTAATTGTACTTGTAGAACAAATTTACAAGGGGATCTTAAGAAAAGCTATGCTGCACATCAGCTTCAGGGTGAGAGCCAAGGTGTCTCCCTTGGGTCTTGACTCTAGGCATCCAACAGGTTTTAAACCAGATGGATAATGCCAACAGGCAATAGGCTATACGATCTGGTCATAAAGGAAAAAATAGAAAAAGCTTTAATGTAACTGATGAGGGAGAGTCTCTGAACACACAGAGGAAACCCCATGTAGCCCTCTAGCTAATTACTGACAGCTTCTGTGGGTTTAATTAATGACATAACTATTGGTGATCATTGACTTCTTATCTACTGTTAATACATCCTTGATGGTCATTTCATTCACTCACATGCTCCAAATTCACTAAGACAGATTATAACCTAAAACAAATATTTATTGATTGGAGGAAAGTAATTTTCTTTCAATCAACAATAACTAATTTATCAGAAGCCACTGCAACAATGCAGCAAGAGAGTTGCAGCACTGAGAGTTTAGGCTGGAGGAAATCATCTAGTATATTTATATATATGTGTATATGTGTATTGGCTTTATAGATAAACCTTATGTGTTCATCCCATAGACCATAAACAAGTTTACATACTTATAATTTAGTTTTAGATATGACTAGATTTGGATCAGTTATACTTTTATGTTAATTAAATACTGATAAACTACTCTGTACTCTTTCAGTGTTGATTATCAAACATCAGCATCATCCTCTGGTAAAATGAGAGACTGTACAAAATATGTGTTTATATTTAAACCTGCAAATTAAGGTTATCAACCTGCTCTTGTGCTGTTCATATGTAAAACCACTTACTTTTTCAGCTTTAAATGATCCATGGTTGTTTATTTCTACTCTTCATAAAATAATGAGTAGAATCTTTTAAGTCATTTGATATGAATAACTTGTTAGATATTGAACTCCATGGCTTGAAACCATGGAGTTTCAAGCTCCATTGACAGACATCAATTTTTTTGTTTGTTTATTTAATGTTAACTTTTATAGGAAAATAAAATTATTTACAAATGTTTACACTGATTGTAGAGGAATGTTTTTGCAATTAGCAGTGGGTTAGAATACTCAATCTCATGATTTTATTGTAGAGACAAAAAATGCAGAGCATTAGAAGTTCTCATATTGTAGAAATAACCTTGCAACCCCCTCAAAAAGCTTATCAGAATTTGCTGCTTATGTTTAGGTGGAGAACTAAACAGAATTTGGATTATAGCTTTTTAATGCTATATGCTCAACCTAAGGGAACATTTTATTTACAGGTATGTCCATATTATCATTAATTAGCAGCAATACCTCTGTCCTGATGATTAGCTTTGGCAATTTTAATTTATTTCAAAGGCCTCAATAAAACCAGCAATCTATTATCATTTTGCCTGTGCTCTTTACAAGCATCCACGTATTTCTGTATTTATATACATCTTGCAGCCAGGTACTATTTGATTAAAACCATCTCTACCTTCCTGTCATTTGTGAAGTTGAAGAGCAAGGTAACTGAAGCATGAAACCCTTATTTGATTAGGTTAAGAAAGTCAGGGTTTAATATCTTCTTACTTACTGCAGCCAGGAAAAATAGTGGTGATAGGTCCAGGTTATAGCCCTGAATGAAGTGAAATACTGAATGTTGTGAAGTGAAATATTTCAGACAGGGAAACATCAGTAGAGATAAGGTAACTACAAGCTGGCACAGATCCTTAATTCTGAAGATTCTGTGTTAGCCTTTAAGAAGATCCCCATGCATTTAAGCTTAGCTTTAACCATCATTCTAGATTTGTGCTAATTTGCACTCCATACAGATCACCACCAGAGTTTCCAAAATTTCTAAGAGCTGGTCAATCATGGAACAGGTCTATAAAATTTTATGTAGCTCAATAACGTTAACAGTTTTTTAAAAAGCTCAGAAGAGCATTTTGCCCCAGAGTCTGTATTTCATGAGGGCATCACCAGATTCCTGGAAGCAGAAGACTGCAGGACCGGGCATCTCCTACAGTTTTTCCTCAGGATTCAACATAAACACATTTGAGCTGGGATACTTAAGAGCCCCCACGCTCTGTTCCCAAATGTGGCATAGGTGCTCAGGATGCAGGTGGACAAACAAAAACGCTGTATTTTGAACAATTATGGTTTAATGGAAAACAAAGTATTTTCCTGTGGCTTTTGTATATTTTTAAGAGCATTATCAAAGTTTACTGAGTGCACTAGAGCATTAAGGCATAGGAAACCCAGTGAAGTGAAACATTAAGGTGCTGCCAAGATACTTGATATCCCTTCCTGTTACCAAGTTCTCCAGGCACTCACTCATTTGCACCACCATGACTTACTTACGTATTTGTATTGCTAAAGGAATTTGAGAACATGTTTTCTTATCTGAGACATCATATAACAACTGATCTGTGTTGCTAAGAGCAAAGACTGGATGGTGGTGTTCTGCTGGGAGTTATGTCTGCTTTTAGAATTTTCTCAAAAAGAAACTATACTTTCCTCATACCATTCCTCATCCTGTTCCTACTATATCCAATTCTTTGTTTGTATGTCCAGCCTGCAGCTGCTCCTGTAGCACAGATGCTGCTCTGCCCAAAAACTACTCTGTAGAGTGCAGGTGAAAGGAATGAACACTTGCTGCTATAAACTTAGTTATGTCCTCCCTCTATTTAGAAGTCTTGTATTAAAGGAAAGCAAACAACTTAAAACTACTTTTCCTTAGCCTGGTAGAAGATTTACTTCAGTAATCTTAAACAAAACTTGAGCTAGGTCGGATTTTTATTTAGTTTAGTCAGGAATAGTATTGATTGAGTGGCTGATACTAACTCCCAAACCTTGAAAGAAGATAAGCACACATAATTAGTCTTGACATCTGCAGAACAGCTGATGTCATGAATCAGACAAGATCTTTGCTGAATAAACAGTTGTTCTAGGATGCTGCTGAACCAGGATTTAAGTAAGTAGTTTTATGAAGTCCACTGAAGCTAACAGGCCTACACTGAGGATGGACCTTACCCACTGATCAACTTTTCTACTTAAAGCATCTATTTTTTTCTTTTCTTTTTTTCCCTGAGAGAATTTCAGGTCGTTGTTTCCACTTTCACTAAACCTCCTGGCATTCACCAGAGAACCTTGAAGTACTTAAAATAATGGGATCATAACAGCCATAAAAGCAGGCAATCCAATCCCAGCCTAATAGTGAGGATATGCATTTGTTAATTCTGTTTACGTAGACTTAGTTCACTAAAGGAATCAAACATTTCAAATCTGAAAGAAACACAGATACAGCAGTCTTTAAGTGTTTTCTATCGGCATTGAGATGAAGGAAAAAGAATCCATTAAATAAATCTTAGTTTCTTCAGTTAAATTCTGTTACCAGGTTCTAACTTAACTTGTAGTACTTACCTGAACTACTGCTATGATTTTTTTATCACTTCATATGGAAGCTGGGAAAGGTTTGTGTATTTATATATTATATTTATACACACACTAGTAATATACATTGCCAGCAGCACTTCTCTAATGGGTTTAAAACCTGAGCAGTATCTCAGTGAGTTCAGTAGGACTCTTTATATGGATTTTTTTCTTCCCCTCACTAGGTGAGGGGACTAGGTGACTCTAGGTTAGGCCTGCTATTTGGTAGAGCTCCTAAAAGGAGCTCCACAATTTCCACATATTTATTGTCATGAGACAAAATGTAAAAATACTCTAATAAAATTCAGAAAGGAAGAACCTTCCTGTCTGATGCCTAAACTTTTATTGTATTCTTCCACTTTTTTGTTACTACTTTATCTTTACTTCTCTTAGACAGCCTGCCTAAGAAAAACGAATGGAAACCCATTTGTTACCTATCATGTAGGAAATTTTCATAGTCTTGCTGTAGTGGATGTATGAGTGAAGGGAAGTTAGATTGATTATGTGTTTTGCTGGCTTTCCCATGGCAATGGGGCAAGTGGACTAGGCAGTTCATATCTTAAACTTCCTGACGCATCTGTGTGCAGCCACTGCACAACTTCCTTTGGTAGATAAGAGCATATGAGAAAACAAGTTGGCTGTAAGCTGAAGGCAGAAAAAAAAATTCAAATTAGAATTTGGGTGCAAAGTATTAAACGTCCAGGATAATAAAATGTTGTATAACATACTGAAAAAAACCTGATACTGGAATCTCTAAGCAATGAGAGATGTTCTCCAAGAAGATGTGCTTTAGTTGACCACAAATTATGGGGTTAAATAAATAACTTTAATGGCTTGTGCTACATGGGATATCAACCTACATCCTCTAATAATCACTGTCAGCTTCAGGAAAAACCATCTCAGACATCAAAATTACTTTCTGTTCGTAACTACATTCACAGTCACTTAGCATCACAGCCTCTGTGCTTTTAATCTTCATTGATTTTGCAGACTTTTTTAAGGTGTTTCTCAATATGGTGGCCTCCCTACATTTTTGAGATACTCCAGTTTGCTTTTTGTCCTTTTTGGTGCCCCTTAATTTCTCTTTAGGATTCTCTAAAACCTTCTTTGATTCTTTGCTCTTGCCCCTTTACACCTTGCTCCTGGCAAATCCTCTAAGCTCATTTAATTTTATGCCAGATTTCTTGTAAATTGATGTTTGGGGATTTTTTTTTTTTTTTTTTTTGTCATTCCCTTCTGTATAACCGACAACTCAACTCAATCCCCAGACCTCAGAATATGTTAAGGAGCATTCATCTTGATCAGTTTGTCTCTGTCTATTTTTATCTTGCCATCAGCAAAAGCTGACAGGGTCAAAACAGATCTCTTAATCTCATTGTAGTGGTTTCACGTTCGCTGAATTTTTGTTTGCCAAATTTAGGTTAGTGGTCTAAATATCTTTTTTCTGTGAAATATGAGAACAGGAGGCAAAACAGGCTTAACCTAAGGATAAAAACAGATTTATTAACACACAAAAGGAAAAGGAAAAATTAGAATCAAAATGAAACGTTTAAAACACTCTCTTCCCCCCCCCCCCCCCCCCCCCCAACAGTTCACTTTCTTACATGCAACTTAAAGAGACAAAACTCAGAGCTTCAGGTCAGTACCACTTATAAAATAAGTCTTTCATTAAGTCTTTGAGAGAGAGAAGTATATATCCTGATGTGTTAGGTAACTTATACAAAAGAAGCAGTCTCTTTTGTGGCTTTTAGCCCCTACAAAAAGCAGCCCACCCGAAAACTTCTGCAATTTTATAGTCCTCCCAAATCATGTAGCCTTCACATGACTACATAATGGGCCATAGATTCACCCTGGGGTTTCCCTGTTTAAAAATGCACTTTCACAAGCAAAGGATTCCTCATCTTAAAGAGCAGAGATATCTTCTCAATTCTTCATGGACACAAAGGGCTTCTTCTTATCTCTCTCTGTCAAAACATCTTACAAGATCACATTAGAGTTTCTAGTTCAACATTCACTCAGTAAATCACAAAAATACCTTTGCTCAAAATCTACAAACCATCTCCCCAATTATATTGTCTACAGTTTAAAGGAAATTTCTAGCAAATCACAATACATTCTGTTACCACAACTTATATGAGATTTTATGCCTAAAGTTAAGGCAACTCATCATCTCTCCTGCCTGAGAAGTCATTCTTCTTTTACCAACTTTGATATCTTCATATTGTCTCTTTTCACCTCTTTAATTTAGCCTTTTCTCTCTCTCTGAAGAGGGCAGAGGGCCAAGAGGGCGGTCCCCCCCAAGTCTCTGCTTTTTATATGGGTATTTCCAAAAGTCCCATCAGTTCTCTCAGTGGCCAGACCGCAGGCCAGTAGCTGAGAACAAGGCCCTGATAGGCATCTGCCCCCCTCTAAAGCAAGTCTAAGGTCCTGACAGGGCAGTAGTCTATATTCTTCTTTAACAAAAAATTAAAATATTTCTAACCCATGCCACTCATCTTTCTAACTTCCTTCTACTTACTCCTGGGTTCACTGTTGCCAACACGCTTCTTGTCAGCCAGACTCTACACTTGTAGTGATGCCCAAATTCAGCTAAAACCCATGGGCCTGATCTCTCAAGTTCTTGATGCTGACTCTGTGCTGCATCAGTTGAAGACACAAAACCAACAGGAAATCATGGTTGGTTTGTTTGTTTTCCTCAAAGGATTCATTTTCTAGCTATTCAGCTTTCTGAAGCCAGTTCCAACACAACCAGACATGCAGCAGGGCCAGTGAAATACAGCAGTTAGAATAAATTATGGTATGATTACACTATACCCTAGCAATATTTTCGTGGAGTCTTGGTCTCCTCTTCCTGTGCTTTCACACCCATACTGAATTCAAACCATGAATTACTCGCTCCTTAATTATTTCTGGAATACGTTTATTCTTTTGTGCCATTGTCTGGGTTTGTAATCCTCAGCTGTAGTAGCAGGAACAGCTTCTGCCTTTTCAGAGGCCCAGTTCTTGTCTGAAAGCCAGGCAAAATTGAAGCCAATGCCTTTCCATTTCCTTGATGGATGTCAGTCTCCTCTTCCAAGTACCCTTTAGCTGGCTCTGCTGCTGTCTCTGTGCCAGCCTTTACACCACCTTGAAAGCTCTCTGTATTCCTGTCCTTCAGGGTGATTCACGGAGCACACCCCTTCATTGCCAGTATTCCCTGGGACACCTTGCTTTCCACTGGCATCTCAGTAATCATCCACAGTCCTTCTCAGTCACCTTGTAGGAATGACAAAGTCTGCCCAGGCTAGCAGAGCTTTTAGACCCCTTTCCTTTCAGACAGTTTGCTCCTGCTGCTTACCAATGCTTATACAACCTAAGAACAAACTGTTAATTGTTGTCTTCCTTAACCTCGTGGTTTTGCTTAATATTTTCTTCTAAGTAAGATCTCTTTAAGGCAGGGAGTCCTTCTCCATCAGAAAAGGGAGAAGCACCCGTGGAGTTATGGTCACTCCTGCAGATAATTACTTAATGAGTGATACTAAACCAGGGTTACACGTAGAAGCCAAAGAGCAATCCACTATCATTTGGAACAGCTTCAGTACACGCAGTACAGCACTTAAACACAACAGTTTTCACTTGCACGTGGCAATGTCACCACCCCCTCTGCAAGCAATAAAATCACTGCTTGCCTTCTCTTTTTCTGTTGCATTTTTCCCCTCAGCTGGAAGATGATATTATAGCCAAACCTGATTATGTTGAAAGTGTAAAAAGCTTTGCTGCTCAACAGTCCCAAGATTGGATGGTTCTCGAGTTCTCACAACTTGGATTTATTGGTAAGTATTAAGACCTCAGCAGGATCAGCTGGATCTGGAGCTGTGTAGATCAAAAAGGTCTCATACAGAATTACATCTCAAAGCATGGAAGGACTTGCATATCAAAACTTCCTTGGTTCTTCAGGAAACATCCCACTGAAAGCAGTTTACTTTTTGTTCTCTTTAAAACTGTCTTTTTAATACAGAGTCTCTTCAGCATACAATCTATACCTGAGTTCCCATAAGGAGGAAATTGTTCCACCTCAGGCAACTATGTGCCCCTGTAATGTGTAGCTCTCTTTTCAAGAATGGAATTTGAACAATCTATTTAAAAAAAAAAGCTTCCTCCTTTTCTTTGTGGAGGAGAATATGTATCCCATATCATAGGGCTGAATGATCAGCAACTCTTCTATGCCAGATTCTATGTGAGATTTTTCATTAAATACCACAATTACAATCACGTGTGCAAGGCTGGTGTGATACTTAAACATTTATTTAAATAAATTACATTTAAACATAAACCTGGTGATTCTTGCATAGCAATAAAAATATAACTTCTTGTGTTGCTTTCAGGAAAATTGTTTAAATCAGAAGACTTACCACTCATAGTGGAATTTTTTCTCATGTTCTATAAGGATAAGCCCATAGACTGGCTTATAGACCACCTGCTCTGGGTTAAAGCGTGCAATCCAGAAAAGGATGCAGTAAGTATAACTGTGAGTTTATGAACATAAGTAACATTCAGGCACTCTCAGTGACAAAATTTGTTTTCAAAAAGTGGAATATAAATCTCTCAAATTGGACTTACTTTGGACTGACCAGAGTTTCTGCTCCTTCTTGGGTTTTAGGGTTCAAGAGTTTTAACTGGTGCAGCCAGTTCCTGCTCCAGAATTTGCATGTTACTTTTGTGTTGATAAAGGAGCAAGAAGAAACAGACAGGAGTGTGCAGAGCAGGAGATTAAGGGGAGCAGAACAAGCAGGCTTCAAGTTTTACCCTGTAGCATAAGTGACTTCTGGGGATGGCAGAAGGTCCCTGGTTTTAGACTTAGTAATGCACTGCAAAGTCTCCAGACCCACTTCATACAGATAGGAGCAAGCTTTTAATTCCTGTTATGTGGGTTAGGCCAGTTCACAGGAGTGAGAGTGAGCCTCAAGAAACTAATTTAAGTTCTTGCCTGCCTGTAAAAACAGATTAAAACCCAGATGCTGTTATGTTGACATCACCCATTCCAGATCAAACATGTGCCAATTTCCATCCAGTAGATGAAATACTTTACATTTATTTATGGCTGCTCCATCTTCTAAGACCTGATTCCTACCTAAAATGTAGCTGTGTTCCCAAATGGCAGGCAGGCAGCTCACAGAAGTCTGCTCTGACCAAGCAGAGAGGCATCCACAAGTTTCTACTGAGTTTCACTTCTGCATCTGCAATTTCAATTGCTGTGGGTAGCAAAAACCTAGAGAGACAAATCAGTCTCACATGGCCTGTGGGAATGACTGACCTGCTGGGACTATTCATGAGAATGCAGAAAATGGAGACTGGGAGAGGGCTGAGGATCCCAGCTGCCGTCCCTTCTCTGTTTGACAGGTTAAAGCAGTGAGCTTTCCTATAGCCACCAGAGAAGGCAGGCTGACAACTCACACTTTCTCCTTTCCAACCAACTAAGAGTGTCACAAAGTGATCACACACTGTGCTACACAGGAGGGTCAGCAGGGCACTTGTTTGTGGTTTCTATGTGCCATCCTGTGGTGATGGATGTTTGGCATGTGTTTACGTAAAATCATAGAATTGTTTGGGTTGGAAAAGACCTTAAAGATCATCTCATTCCAATGCCCTGCCATGGGCAGGGACACCTTCCACTGGACCAGATTGCTCAAAGTCCCATCCAGCCTGGCCTTGAACATCTCCAGGGGTGGACAATCTGTTTCTGTGCCTCACCATCCTCACAGGAAAGAACCTCCTCCTCACAGCTAATCCAAACCTACTCTCTTTTTAGCTGGAATCCATTTCTTCCTGTCTTATTACTCCAGGCTCTTCTAAAAAGCCTCTCTCTGTGTTCCTTGCAGGATCCCTTCAGGTACTGGAAGGCTGCAATTCCCAGAGCCTTCCTCTCTCCAGGCTGAACAATCTCAGTTCTCTCAGCCTTTCTTCATAGGAGAGGAGCTCCAACCCTCTGATCACCTTGGTGGCCTCCGCTGGATTCAGCAAGACAGCTCTATGTCCCTCTTGTGCTGGGACCCCAGAGCTGGATGCAGTCAGAGGAGCAGAATACCCTCCCTGCCCTGCTGCCCATGGGGCTCTGGTGCAGCCCAGGACACTTTTGGCTCTCTGGGCTGAGTGCACATTGCTGGGTCATGCCCAGCCTCTCACCCACCAGCACCCCCAAGTCCTTCTGGGCAGGGCTGCTCTCCATCTGCTCATCTCCAGCCTGGATTGAGACTGGAGGTTGCTCCAACCCAGGTGTAAGCACCTTGCACTTGGTCTTGTGATATTCTCATGATATTCCAACAGGCCCATTTCTCAACCTTGTCCAAGTTTTCTGACTGACTATTAACATATCAAGGTTTAACTTCATCTGCTCACCAAGTTGGAAAAGACAGTCTGACGATCAGATCTCTGCATGGTTCAGAAACTTTGTCATGTTTGCCTCCTGTGAACCATCATTCACTGCTGGGGTCCCCAGTACAAAAAAAAAGCCATGGACCTGTTAGAGCAGGTGGAGAGGCCACAGACGTGGTCAGAGGGCTGGAGACAGGCTGAAAGAGTCAGAGCTCTTCAGATTGAAGAAGAGAAGGCTTCAAGGAAGACCATATAGCACCTTCCAGTACCTAAAGGGAGCTTGTAGGAAAGAGGGAGAAAGTCTTTTTATGTCTTGTGACAAGACAACAGGCAACAGTCCTGAACTGAAAGAGGGTATGTTTAGACTGGATATAAGGGAAACATTTTTTATGGTTAGGGTGGTGAGTCACTGGCACAGGCTGCCCAGGAAAGGTGTAGATGCCACATCCAGTCTTTCTGACCAGGCTGGATGGGGCTCTGAGCAACCTGGTTTAGTGGACAGACAGATTTAGCCTGTCTGTGGCACGGGAGTCAGAACAAGATGATCTTTACAGGTTGCTTTGAACCCAACCGTTCTGTGGTTTTGTGATCACATGCAGTGGGAACTGCAGGCTGCAAGGATGGAAGCCCTGACTCAACAAGCAGCCTTATCTCAGCTTCTGCAGACATGACCACGCCTGTCTCATGCCACTGATTATTCTCTTTTGGTAGTGCTGCCATAGCATAAAACAAGGCATTCTAGAGCCTGCAGTATTGCAGGGGATAAACTGCAAACCCTGTCAGTACAAAGATCACAAATTTATTTTCTTTAAATTATTTCTTCTTTACTGAAGTATAGTGTGCCTTTCAGAGAAACAGCTGCCAGTAAATCGATTTGCACACAATGTATTGTGGTTTTACATTTGTTTTGCTGAACACCTACTGTGGACTAAAATAAAAATACTTAGTTTTTTTAATAGCTTTCCAGGGCGATTTGAACTTTTAATTAGTACTCCTGTGGAAACCATAAATCCCTCATGAGTTTTGATGGTTTTAAGCCAGGTGAATGAAGACTTAATCACTGCTGGCTTTAGAAGGCAGTGATATAGTTAAGGTAACATTTTTCTTTTATAGAACTGAAAGCACTTGATGGAAGAGTAAGCACATTATCCTCACAAATTTTAAGGTGTGAGACCTGGGATACAGAAAAGTTAAATGATCTTCCAAACTCATATAATAGTTCTGTGGCAGCACCAAGAGTACAGCCTAGGGAATCTCATTTTTGCTCTTTGCTTTGTTCCTTGCCATTATGCTTCATTGTTGTATTAATTACTGTGGCATGTTTGTGTCATTGTATCAAACTACAATGCATATCTATATATATATATATTCTACAATGCATATATACTCTATATATACAAAGAAAAAAATTACATTTAAAGAAGTAGTTTGCTATCATTCAAAGATCAAGAAACTCCAATATTAGTTACTGGAGTTGCTTGGAGTTTCTTCTAATTACAGTTATTTAATTTCTTGATATTTGTCATGTCCCAGGTGTAGTAAACTGGAAAATGGTGGTTGAAGCACAGTATTTAAGGGCTTTCTCTAATTATGTGATAAAAGATCCAAAACTTATAATATGTTAAAAGCCTCTCAAACACAAGAGAAAGAGACAAAATTATGAAGATTGAAATGTAACCAGAATCCGTCTTAAGAAGGTCAGTTTTGGTCAAAATAGTTTAATTAGAATGATATGGCAAGGCTAAGAGTTGAAATAAAATTTGCCAGAGACAGCTAAGAAATCAATCAGTTTTCTGATTGAATCAGTGATTCCATTTTTGTCACCCTGAGATGTGATTCATCACATACTGTGCAGAAATCCCTGAATTACTGGTGGTTGAGCCTTCAAATCTAAATAACAGCATGAGTGGAATTAGGAATTTTGGTCCAGAAACAGTGTGTTTGACATAAGGTGACTTAATTTAAGGATTACTCATTTAAATATGGATAAAAAATCTGGACCCATACCCTTAACTATGTAATGAAATTACCTTATGGAACATAGCTTGTCTCTCCTTGGTTAAATAATCCATCACTCCCTTTTAATTTCTTTCCAGACACACTGTGAAATGGAAAAGTCAAAGTTACGTATCCGTGCTAAACCATCTCTCTTTCAGCATATGGGAATTCATTCATCATTGGCTGGGAAGATACAGAATTTGAAAGTAAGAATAGGAAATTAATGCCATATTTTTACATTATATGCTTGTGTTCTGACTTACTTCTCAAATGAGCTTCAAGGACCACATATTTGGCATTAGGTGGCATTTCCATATCCAGTTACATTGTTTTGCAGATTTGGTAGAGAATTTTGATCTGGCATCTAAGCTGCAAGTGGAGCACTGCTCCTGCACAAACACCTTTGAATCTCTTACCTGAACAGCAGCATTTCATGGCAAGGAAGCCTCCTCACAACACAAGGTTTCAGATGCTCTGCTCCCTGCAAACAAAGCCATGATAGTTTGTTTTGGCTGAGCAGTTCACATTCTCAATATGAGGGACAAAAGTGTACCTAACACGATGGCCACAGATTTTTAGGGAGAGTTTGGAGAGCAAACTACATACCTGATAAGGACATGAGCAGTGATGAACCAGACTTCAGGAATCTCCTGATGGTGCTATCTAGACTAGCGACAAGACTTCTCAATTGGATCAGACTAGAGATTCACATAGTCCTTAGCAGAGCCCAGCCATCACATGTTCTGGCAGAAGGCATCCTAGACTTAGGATAAGGCAATACAGGTGACCTGATAGTAACAGCTGTGTTAACTACCCAATGCAGCCTCGTCCCTGATGAATAACAGCTATATCCAACAGGGATGAGTGAGATAAAAGAGGGGGTTGGTTGGTAAGGGGAAGATCATCATGGAGGGGGAACCTTGAGGGGCATGAAGGAGAGAATCATGAAGCAGGATCCTGGGGAGAGAGAATCCCTGCAGTGAGGTCAGTGTGGGTGTGCAGTCAGAGCTGTTGTTGGAACCTGCAGTCACAGTCTAGCCAGGTAAGAGCTGCAGTCAGAGTCTGCAAACTGATCCCTGCAGTCAGAGTTCAGCAGGAAATAACCAGCAGTCAGGGGCTGCAAGGGAAACCTCCAGCAGGAGCTGCTGCAGCCAGAGTCAGGGAATGGTTGGAATTAAGATGACTAAGCCATGAAGAGGAATAAACCATGATCCTTTTTATGCTGTGTTTAACAAGAAATCTGTGTCTTATTTCTACCCTCCAATGGGAGGGGTGCTGCAACACTAGACAACTATGAAATAGCTTCCTGTGAAGATTTTTATTTTTAAGCCTTGGCAGCTAAGAAGCAATCAGTACAGCTCTGTCTACAAACTGTAACATTGAGTCCTAGTGATTACACTGAAATTAATATTCTATATCAATTAAAAGTAGATTGTGTATTTTTTGACATGGAGGTGATTATTTTCTGGAATAGTTTCCTGTAGTAATTACAGATATCAGTGCACTTTTTTTTCCATTGTATGGGTGAAATTACATTTCTTTATATCAACAGGATAAAGATTTTGGAAAAAATCTGCTACATAAAGCACATAATAATCCACCTGCAAAAGTGGATACAAGTCTAAGAATATACGAACAACATACCTTGGAAAAAATTTATAAAGGACAAGACTTTTTTTGGGCTTCAGCTCCAGTGGCAGGTGACTACATCAGGTTCACATTTTTAAAACCACTAGAAGTTGAAAAGTAAGTATTACATGATATGTAACATGGAAGCCTACATATATCCAGTTTGGAAATGTCTGAGTGTGTTTGAAATTATCAGTGCTCAACTGTTTGCATAAACCTTCTTACTCAAAAAAAATCCATGATTTGCTGTTTATCTGCTCTTCTTTCTGAACTTCCTTCCTGAAATACAGGAAAACTTTTTCATTGGTAATTAGAAAGCTTCTTAATTTTTTTGCTTTATTTCTTCAGGTAAATATTTTACACTGTCTCATGATCATTATCAAAGGAATTTGTTTTTATCTGATGAATTTCATCAGTGGTGTCAGTGAAAGCTTTATTTGCATAGTTGCCAGCAGCGGGGCTGTTTGCATGATGTCAAGTCTGTATCCCCACCTAGTGAATGATGGTTGTTACAATAAACACTAGTGTTCTGTAGTAATTACTTGTTAATGCTTTCTGAAACTTGGGTAGGCTGTAGTTTTGCATGCTCCTGTTACTAGGAAGCTGCACTGGATGAAGCTAACTTACATATGGGATTGTCTAATGGCTGGTCCCAGCCCCATTACACTGCTAGTCTGTGAAAATGTATGGTTAATCCTATAACATTTGGTGGGTTTAAGACTTGAATATTTGATTTCAGAGGAGAGAGTTTGAGGATTTAAATTATCTTAGTTCTTTCTGGATCTAAACCCCAAGGAACTCTTAATGCCAGAAATTTAAAACCAAACAGGGATTTTCATTCTTACATGTTTTTGCTTGGATTCTTGTTTGGTCAATGTTCTTGCTTATTGGCTATAAAGGAAATTGTTTAGAAGCACCTGAGCTGACCAGTACTGATAAAAGAGGGTCATTCTCTTGGCATGTAGTATATGGCCCAGTAGAAACAGAAATTTTTGCTGCTGTTCACCTTCCAGTAGCCCATTCCACTTCAGTCTTACAATTACAGGAACAGATCAGAGGGCAGATCTTCCATAGCCATTTAAACATGGGAAGTTAATTTATTTGGAACTTGAGCACTAAAAAGGGTGAACACTTGCATTTGTGGTTGTAGAGAAAGAGGGTTTAAATATTCTGTTTAAAATAAAAATACTATATTATGGTTTGGTTTATAGTTTCAAGGCCTATTTCTGTTCTCTATAGCCCAAAAATATATAAAGAAAAGGTATCTGAAACTTTCCTTCAAACTGGAAAGAATTACTTCCCTAGAACTATTCTAAAGTATAAAATACCTGCAAATAATACACCTTTATCATCAGGTACTTGTTCAGAAGTGGAAACATGGAGCACCCTGGTGACAAACTGTTTAACACTACTGTGGAAGTGTTGCCAGCTGATGTAAGTCTCTCATTTGGAACCATTCAGAATGATATTCGGTATAAAATGTCATACCCTAGAAAATACTTCTTGAAATGTTATTATTTTTTACAGGAAACACTAAGAAAAGAATTGGCTGATAATGGAAGTAAATTTAACTACCCAGCAACCAAAGATGGATATTTAAAAATAGGTAAATTGTTTATTGTCACTTCAAAACCAGAAATTTTGTTCCTACATATAAAATGTTTCTGCTCTTAAGGATTTGATTAACTCTGTGATAAATTCAATGTTCCAAGGTGAACTAGTAAGGAAAAGAAACCCTTTGTAGTGTATGGTGTTTGACCAATGACTCTCCTATTTTGGTTTAAATATGATCAGTGGCAAAAGCCATGCTATCTAATTAGAAGGAGAACTAATTACAGTCCCTGTAAGGGGTTTATATGGCAAGGTTTTGGTAGCTGGGGTGGGGGGGAAACTACAGGGGTGGCTCCAGTGAAAAGCTGCCAGAAGTTTCCATTATATCCAGTGGGGGCCAGTGGCAGCCAGCTCCAGGACAGACCTACAATTGGCCAAGGCTGAGTCCATCAGGGACAGGGGTAGTGTATTTGGGATAACATATTTTAAAAGGGGGCAGAAAAGCTCTGTGTAACAGCAATTGCAGCTTGAGAGAGGAGGGGAGAATACATGAGAGAAAAAACTCTGCAGATACCAAGGTCAGTGAAGAAGGAGGGGGAGGATGCCATTCTGATTCCCCTGAGGAGGAAGGAGCAACAAAGATGTGATGAACTGACCACTGTCCCCCTTCCCTGTGCCCCTGCACACCTGGGGGCAAGAAGGTGGAGAAAATCAAGAGTCAAGTTTAGCCCAAGAAGAAGGGAGGGTTGGGGGAAGGTGTTCTTAAGATTTGTGTTTATTTCTCATTACCCTACTCCGATATGAAAAAAGAAATTTTTTCCCAAGTCTTGCTTGCCCATGAGAGTAATTTGTGACTCTCCTTGTCCTTGATCTCTCCTTGTCCTTATTTCAACCTATAAGTCTTTTCCAAAACATTTTTTCCATAGTGTATTCCTGGATTTCATTTATAGTTTGTAATTTAGAGCTTTTTCACAAGTTTGCTTGGCAGTGTATTTCATTCTAATAAATGTTCATATGGGTCTTGTGTTTTGTTTTTTATTTATTTAGGGGCTTTTGAAAATGGCATTGCAGAAGGCAGCATCAGTCAGCCAATAGGAAGAATAAAGGCTATTCGCTTATCAGTCACCTCTGATTCTCCAGTCTGGGCAATACTGAGTGAGGTAAGCATTTTTATTGTTCATTATTAAATGAATTGTGGTTCTTCCAGTCATATAGCCAATCATTCCTCTTACTTAATTTTGAATAGAATTTTGGGTGGAAAGACACAAGTAGAGAATTATACTAATTATTTTCAGCAGAGAAGTTAAATGTATTTCATTGAAAGTGCTGGAAATGCTCAAATGGGATGAGATTCTCCAGTTTTAAAGTGCTGTAACCGTACTTGCTAGAACATGGATTTTGACAAAGCTTTTTTTCAGTCACCATATTGGATGTTAATTACATTATGACAACATTTTTAGATGAACGTCTGAATTTTTAATTCTTCTAAGTTTTTTTCTCCAGTATTTAAATGTCACTAAGTCCATAAATAGAAAATACTCAGCAGAAGTCACTGAAGAGAATTACTACGGCCTTAAACACTAGCCATAGCTGGAAGAAGGGAAAAACTAATGATGTAGGAAAAGCTCCTGCGGATTTTAGAAAATAATAGATTTTATTTTTTCCAGGTACTTATCAAGACATCTGAAAACTGAAAAAAATATACTTTTGATGTGTCACTTATGTATTGCTTGGAAACAAGGCTGACTGCAACAACAACAACAAAAAGGACTGGGTCAAAAGATCAATTCCATACCCATTTAATTATTAACTCTCTATTAGGAGAGAGTTGAGATAAATCTTAGGTCTTTATATGACAAGGTATATGAAAACAATGTTAGTAATTTTTATAAAATGTTTTGAGTAATATGTCATATATAAAAATCTCACCTTAGTTTGGAAACATTAAATAGATATTATCAGGAACAATTGATAAGGCATTATAGCCTGCCTCAGGGACTAAAGCATAAAGGTATAAAAAGTTTCACTAGAAATAAAAATACAGACATTTTTGAAAATATTAAGGATGCAGCATTCAACTCCATTAAAAACATTGGTCAATTTTTTAGGGAAGTTGGAACTGAAGGAAAAGTTGTCAATATTCATTGCAAGTATTTAGAATAGTTCACAGGAACAACTTCATGTTATGAAAATTGATCTCAAACATAAATGTGTTTCAGCCTTAATGTAGCATAAGTTATGTTAAATATTTTTTAAATGAAAAGTGCCTACAAGTTACCATTTGAATAACTTGAAACTTAAGCAGGTATTTTTTTGAAGATTGTAAAACTTCTCAGTGAATTGTGCATTGAATTAATTGCAGGAAATAAGGGTATTATGGATGACTATATTTTTGTAGAAAAAAAATCTATCTAAATAAAATTTTGAATCCTAGAAATAGATAATCAGTGTGTACTGGTATTTCAATCCTTGTCACAGTTCAAATTCAACATAAATTTGAAAATAAAAAGTGAACCACAGTAGTCTCATGTGAAAAGTTTTTGGGAAATGACAATCCACCTTGGACATGTGCCCATTATCAGGCAGAATTCTGGTATCACTTCCTTGGCAGGAGAAGCACAGCTGCGCCCTCATTCCCCTGCACAGGCATTGCATCCTGACAGCAGCAAATAAACTGCAATATGTGGATTTGTATTCAATGAGTTACATTAATGTAGAGTTGTACTCCTAATGCCACAGTGGTTTTCACTTAGAATGAGATGGAATTGGTTTTTTATATTAAAACTATTCAGAAGAGTGTTTTTTTCAAAGACAATCTCTATTAATATTTTGATAATATTGCTTAGAGGTTTATTGTTTATTTATTTTACTTTATTTATGTAGATTTTTATGTACAGGATTGTTTATATACTGTACTGCTATATATATGTGCATGTAGATTTATGTACATACATATATTGGACCAAATATTGCAGCCTTCATTAGGTTAGGAGTTTAATGCCATTTAAGAAATAGTGCAGTAATCCAGCAGGTATAGAAGTATACAGGGGCACACCACTGTCCCTCAGCACTTACAGTGAAAACATAAAACCTTATTTTGCCATTGCTTTTTCTGCAACAGCTTCATTGTTGGGAGTAGTGTCTGCATTCAGGGTGCCTTACACTGGGCAGTGTCACTAAGGAGAAAATTCCGGAGCAATTATTTAAATCAGTGAAAACAGAATATACTAAAATAATGCATTTTGCTACCAAAACATCTTATTTTCACAGTGAAAGGAGATTTCTCTCTTTCTCTGTTGAAGTGTACTTTCAAAAAGTTCATCAGAATACTTGAAATTATATTAGGAAATGACTGGACTTCAAAAAATATTTTTAAATGAAATTTTTCATTCTCTGCTGCCAGCTTGGTGCTTCATTCCTTGTTTCTGTTTTTACATATTTTACATAACTTGCAATCACAGAATACCCTTCCCATCACTCTGATGTAAACGAAGTTTTAGTTAATGTTGTAGATAATTAATGCTTCACAAGAACCATTAATTCTGCCCTGTGCTTTTGCAAGAGCAGAGGTTTCTTGCACAGTCTGCAGAACCGCAGCTCCATTATAAAACCAAAGGAACCTTCTTAGAGGAATTCTGGATTTTCACTGAAGAAGCAATAGTGGAAAAGCGAGTATTCCAGCCCCAGGAAGTCTACAACAAGGATGTGCAGTGGAAGAATACTTCAGCAACAACACTCCTGCGTGCTATTGCCAACAGCCACCACTGGTGAGTGAATTAGGTGGGTCTGTTAACAAGGAGTGGTTACAGAACACCTGCAGCTTCCTTTCCACCTGCAAGCACCAGCTTACCTGTGGTTTTCCATGTAATAAACCCAAGCACTGAACCTTTACAAACCACAGCTCCCAGGCCAGATCAAAGGCTTCGGTTCGGGGGAATAAGGAACTTCCTCCAACTTTACAAGTGATTGGTTTTGAAGTCTAGGCTTTGTGACTGTGATTACCCAAGGTGGTAAACTGTAAGTGAAAAAAATAACTCTGAAAAGAGTTTCAGATTACAAACCACATCACCAGGCTCACCGAGTGGGCAATTTTACTTCTGTAATTCCATGTGGTTTAAAACATAAATCTCAAAAACAAGGTCTACCTCGGGTTCATTGTACATGTACTTAATCATGTTAAATGCCTGTGTGGTAAGAAACCACAATTTTCAAGCTAGTTCTGTTACCAAAATCCTCTGAAAACATTGGGAAAAAGAAGACTCTCACAACACTTGTCTTTTTATTGTTAGAGGGAGTAAGGCATTACTTTATTCTTGACCAAGACGTGTGTGTGGCTGACAGAGGTTCAGCCTCCCTGCTGGCACAGATCCAAAACTTTTTCACTTATTTATAATTTTTAGCAAAGAGAGGAATTAATGCCCATTCGTTGCAAGTTACTTGCCTATTGCAAGTTACTTAACTCTCTTCATTAATTCTCTATTGGTTGTTGATTTCGTGCTCTTCATGCTAATTTGGGCCACATTCTTTAGTCCTTTTAGCCTCTTTTTCTCAGATGGGAAGTCCCCAGTTTTTCAGGCTTTTCAGGCTCTGCATCTTCGGGTTACTTCGATATCCTTGAGGAGTGTGTGAAGAAAACTAGTGCTGGCTAAAAGCAGGAATTGCTTACAAGTAACTAATCCAACTAATTAAAAATTAGCTAGGAAACATACGACTTTCAAAATTTCAGAATTAATTATGTTTTATTCAAACAATTTTGATTTTCACTGGAGCACAGCTATTCATTTCTCTGAATGATGTGTCTCCATTCTCGTCTTAAATCTTTTTAGGGACTTTTGAAAGGGGCGTGCCAGCATTTGTCTTCGGTACAAAAGGCAGATGTGAACTTGACTTTAGTATTTGATTTTAAATGGTTTTATTTCGCTCTGCTTCGCGGCACGTATATTCAAGCGCCAGGGTGAGCGTCGAGCTGTAACGAAGGTTTTCGTTAATTCGAGGTTACATGTTGAAAAGTCCTTTTTCCTGGCCGCTCTCTGGCTGCAGGCGTGCGGGGCAGGGCCGTACGCGATACCCGCTCCGGCGGACCGCGGTCATAGCGGCAGAGACCCGTCAACGGCACCGAACGCCGCGGGTCGGGGCCGGCCATTGGCTGAGGCACCACGCGCTGGGCGGGCCGGCGGCCGCGGCTCCGGCCGCGCATTGGCTCTCGCCTCACGCCAGGCAGCTCCGATTGGTGGGAATCGCTGCCAATCTCCCGCTCCCACAGACGTTCCGCGGCGGGCGCTCGGGCTGGGCCGGGCCGCGCGCGCTGAGCCGTGATTGGCCGGCGCGGGGCGGCACGAGCGGCGGCACCTGCTCCGCATCCCCGGGAGCGGCGGGGGCTCAGCGCGCGTGCGCGGCCGGGGATGCGCCGGGACCAGCGGCCGGGCCCGGCTCCGGCTCCCGCCGCCGGTAACCGCCCGCCGCCGGCCGGGCAGCGCCGGGACTGCCCCGGGAACCACCGGTAACCGCCCGCCGCGGGCCGGGCAGCGCCAGGACCGCCGCGGGTAACCGCCGGCAAACGCCCGCTGTGGGAGCAGCTGCGTCGCGGTGCTTGGTAACCAGGCCGGGAGAAGCGGCGGCCGCCCAGCCCCGCGGTGCTGGCGGGAGGTGCGTGTGGGTTCCGTGTGGCGAGGGCAGGGGGCGGTGGGTGCCCTGCTACGGTCGCCTCAGCCCTCTGGGGGCGGTGGCGCCCCCGGCTCGCCCGCGCCTCACAGCCGGCGGCGGGTCCCGAAGGCGGGCTGGGGGAATTGGGTGAAGGGGCCGCACGGGAGGGTCTGGGAGCTCGGCCCCTCGGGCAGGAGGAGCGCAGCCTCGGGGGTGAACGCTGGGCGCAGCGCCGGCGGCCCTCGTTCTCACTTCCAGGTATCCCAAAAAGCGGGTTCGTCTTGCGTACCGACAGAACGCCGGGAGGCCCTTTGACCCAAACGTCTGGTTTTTTAATTGGAGTATAAGGTCTTCTTGAAGGTTTTAGTCGAGCTCGCTGTAGCAGCAAAATAACTCGAGGCACCTGCAGGAGTGCAGCATTGCGGCTGGAGTAACTGCTGAATTTCACATTCGGCATCCATTCCAGCACGGGGTGCTTAACATTTCAGATAAATGGAGAGAAGTGCAGTTTTCACACCCAGCAAAGGAAAAATTTGAAGTTACATAAGAATTCTTGCATGCTTTTCATGGAGCAGTTTCAGCTGGATGTTGTCTTATGTCAGGTTGATGCCAGTGTTGCAGAATGGGGGAGGAATACAGCAGCTCATGGTTACGGGTGGAAGAAAGGGTGTGTGAAAAAATCCTCCACTTCTTGTGGCCATGGGTGGAATTGATATTTGGCTCTATGAAAAGTCCATGTGTTGATACTGGATGCAGGAGCTTTGGACTTCAGAGTGAGAATGGCTGTCTTACTCCCTTTCTGCTTGAGGATCCAGAACTCTGAGAGCTACATAGAAAAGGCATGACCATTTTCAAAGTCCAAAAAAAAGTTAGCCATGTAAAAGATCCTGACCTCTTAGTTCTGCAGCAGATGGAATAATGATGCCACCAACTTGTGGCATGTATACACTATGCAAAAGGCCGTGGTGCAGAGTTACAAAGGTTGGCACATTTGCACTGTGCAACCCACATCAAGTCAATCAGGAGGGAAGGGACACCAGGAGGTCTCTCCTGACCTGCTGCCCTCAGCAGGGGCAGCCTTGAGGCTGGTCCAGCTTGCTCAGAGATTTTATCTGGGCTGTCTTGGAAAACCCCAAGGACTGTGACTAGGCAGCCTGTACTGCTGCTTACCTATCCTCGTGGGGAAAAAAGTTCCAATATCCAGTCAAAATATGCTTTCAGCTTATGCCATTGTCTTTTATAAATACTAGTCTGTGTCTCGGAAAAGTCAGCTTGTTACTTCAGGTGCAATATTCTGCTGATGTTGCAGCACTGTTGTTGGTCCCTAGAGCATGCTTTGCAATAGTATTGCTGGCTTAAATGTCCTGATGTGTAGCTGTGCTGTGAATACCCAGGGTATAAAGTGACCAAGCTATGCAAAATGTATGTTTAAAATTACAGGTCTGTACTTAGATACATTGATAAGACTGCTAGTAAATACCTTCAGGGTTTTATGAGAGCCATAGACTTTTAATTTGCTTGGTTCTGCTGGGGAAATTTTTACAGTGGGAATCCTTTTGGCTTATTTCCATTGCCACCTTGAAAATAGAGTAAAAAAAATTTCTCATAGATCTTCATGTGTTAATTAGGAAAGTTCAGTAGGCTTTAAAGATAATTAAGTGTGTAGTGTGAAGTTCTGTTTTGAGACCAGAAACTCATTGGCTTAGTTGAAAGATTTATATTCTAAAACTGTAGTGTGGCAGAGTTCACAAAAGTGAAAGATGTCATGGGTTGGTTAAAACCATCTTTGCCTGGCATTTGAGTGATAACTGTAACTGGTCTTAATAACATATTTTAGCATTTCTGGGATTATTTTAAAGTATCAAAAAGTCAAAGGTTAAAATGAGCCTTCTCTTCTTGAAGGAAGAAGTAAGAGATATAACTGACAGCTAAGGAAATTAGGGAAGTCCTAGGTAGGATCAGGGTGTAGTGATAAGATTCAGTGGGAACAAAGTGAAAGCATCAGAAATTTTAGAAGGCAGCTGTTTGGAAAGGTGAGTACAGGTGAGACTTCTTGGATGCCCTTGTTAGTCTGTGTATGGGGCTAATCACAGTAAAATTACAGCTACATAAGTGAAAAACATTTAGGATGATACACAAACACACCTGAAATGTACTGGAAGAGAAGGTTGTACCTCTTCCCCTGCTTCAGCAGAAGCACAGACCATCTGCATGACAAACTAGCTAAGGTAAGGCAGGCAGGCTGTGTGCTAAAAATGCAAGTCTGATATATAGCTAATATGTGACACTTTAGCTAGGAGCAAAGGAGTTCAGAAGGTATTGACATGGAATTCTTTGACTGCTTGTCCTAATAGGATGATTAAGGAACAAGAAAATGGGGCTGGTAAAACTGATACTCCTGAGGCAAAGATGTTAAAAAATACACCGTAAGGTTAAATGTTCACCTGTGATAAACTGAATTACTTTAAATCTTCAGGGCAAGATTATTTTAAGTTCTAGAATTGCTAAGGAGGTCTGTGAATTAACAATATCTCTAGTTCTTAACTAATTTTTTTTTGAAAAGTCAAATACAAAACCCTAGTAAATTTGCAGATAATTATGGAAATGTATCACCTGAAAAAAGAGGGAACCACAGACTTGACATCTTCAAGCAAGGTTGTAAAGTCCTAAAAAGAGTGGCAGGAATTGTGGATAGCAGTGGGGGAGAAAATAAGAATGGTAATATGATTAATGTAGTTTTGTGGAAAATGGGTGTTCCTCCCA
Organism: Acrocephalus scirpaceus scirpaceus; assembly: GCA_910950805.1. NCBI lineage: Eukaryota > Metazoa > Chordata > Aves > Passeriformes > Sylviidae > Acrocephalus > Acrocephalus scirpaceus. The sequence goes on along the minus strand of OU383778.1, from coordinate 71,171,186 downwards.
AAAAAGAGGCTTTTGATTATTTCCTAGTATTGACATAGTACCACTGTATGAAGCACTTCTTTATGATAACCTTGTGTTTTGGCTCTAAATATAATCAGTGCAGTTAATATTAAATTAATAGATTTTAAAAGAAATAAAGCCCTGATATTGTTTGATATCTGTATGTGTTGCTTGATAAAACTTGCAGGTGTTAAAAATGAATGATGAAATAATTATTGGTGCAGTTATAATGGTTGAATTGTTGACCAAATTTGATAAGACCAGGAAGAAAGAAAGAGACTCACACTTTCAATATAAGATAGTGTCTATAATTGCTGAGATATTTAGAGTTGCAGTGGTAAACAATTTAATCTCTAAGGAGTGATGATGTAACTGAGAGGGTGGCTGCTTTCTCAGGTGCAAAAGGCACCTCAGCACCAGAGCATTTGGTAAAACTAGTACTGGCTACAAGTTATGCAAGGCTTGAAAATGTCTTACAATAGCAAAATAAATACCAGCATTTATTTAAGCTTACTGGGAATAGAAATTAATAAGGACCAAGTGATAAATACCTGTGCAGAGTTGTCTAGAATCTGTCTTCATTCTGTTTCCAAATTCAGACAAAAATAATTTCAGAAAAAAGCATTTTTTGGAAGACCTTTGAGGAAACTTCTATAGGCATTTTTGACACTGCACTTCCTCAAACCACTGGATACTCTAACATAAAATTGCATTTGTATGTCTTACAGATGTGAAGCAAAAAATACTGAGCAACAATATTTTTCACAGCAGATTGAAAGATTGTCTGCTATTGACATTTATACAGATTAAAGATTTTCAGGTTTCCCTGAAATTAGGAAGATAGTTGCATTTAAACTTAAACTTTTGCTCTACCTAACTTAAACTTGAAAATTACTAGATAATAATTTTGAAACAGAAAATACTTTCTGAAACCATCTTATACTTTCTTTTGGCACTTACAGCTGGAGCCAGTGTACACTCTACACTTATTTAAATGTCATTGGAAGTAGGGGCAAATACAAATGCAGTTCTGGAAGTGAATAATAATACATTCTAAATCTGTAATTTTATTTGTCCTAATGAAAGGGGTGTTACTTATTGCTGCATTGTAGAGACTTATTCAACTTAATTACTTTTTCAGATGGTTTATGAATGAGAAAAATAAAAGCAGTCTTGCTTAGTTCTTAAAAAAGCATATATAGTCAGAGGCTTGGTAGGTTTGGCAAGGTTAAGGAACAGGCACTTCCATAGGGAAAACAGGAGGGAAAAGAGAGTCTGAGTCAGGGCTCAGTAATAAGAAAAATTAAAAGCAAATTAAGAGATCATTATAGTGACAACACTTTATTTCTCATTCTTTTAATGGGATTATTTTCTTCTTTTAGGGAAAGACTGGAGTAAAATTGAAATAATATTGATAATATCCTTGAAATGATATTTAAAGTCTTAACACTTTCAATTCTTCAGATAACCAAGATGCACTTCCAGTGGGACTGGCTGTGCCTGGGTGTCCTGATAATTAGCTCAGTGACTGCAGGAATGGAAAGCGAAGAAAATCTGGATGCAGATGTTGAAGTGGAGAATTTTGACAAGCAGTCCCAAGAAGCTGATGTTGACAGAGATAAATCTTCTATAGAGGTAAGATTACAGAAGCCTTTAGCTCAAGCTGATTAAATGCAAGATGCATAGTTATAACTAGAGCAAGTTAATCTGCATTTGACAACTGAGTGGGTCTCCAGTATAGCAGTCTGAGTTTTTCATGTGACATATAGGGCAAACTTAAAGAATGAATCTCTTATGCGCAAGTGTAAAATCTCCTGCCTGTGGTCAATAGACATGAAAAAGGTTCTTCTTCAACCTAGACACAGAACTTTTTGTTGTAAGTCCTAACATGCCACTTGTAAAGAAGTAAATGGAAAGCACCTTGGTCTCACTGAGGCTTGGACTTTAGACCGGTCTCTGGACTTCATCAGTCACAGCTGCCTTTTGACAGTCTTCATTACCAGGAAATCTGTATGCTATTCTTCAAAAGAGATGTGGACAATAGATGGGAAAACAGAAGAATGGAAAACAAAGAAAGAGACAGGGAGGAAGCAGATTTGGTGCAAGTTCAGAAAAAATTGGGGGTTTTGTTTCACATAAGATGTAACAAAGCTTTAGTCATGAGCTTTGAACAGGAAGGAACTTTTAAAATTCAGAGATGTGAAATTGCTTACTGTTGGGGGGATGCACACAAACTATTGAAATGTGGGTGGAGGAGAAGGGGTTTTATGCTGCTAGGTATTTCTAATGAACAAAATCTGTTGGTCTGCCTGGGTGGATTACATGTGGAGAGATGAAACTGGATTTCAAATGAAAAACTGTAATTTATGTTGAGATGTGTATCTGTACGTATCTCTTAGGTTGTCTACCAGACTCCAAAGCCAACTGGGGAAGTGTATTTTACAGAAGCCTTTGATGAAGGATTGTCTAGGTAAGCTTATCCCTTAAAATGATAAACTTTCAGCAGTCTAACTTACAGTGGCAAGACTTATTTCGTATTAATTTTTCTGCTATCTTTATAAAAATTATTTTTATGGGTAATAGAATTGGAAGGCTATTCATGCTTACTCCAAATACATCATAATGTTAAGCTGGACACTTAACATTTCAGATATATTACCTTTTTGTCTGTGTTTCAAGGAAGCTTTTAATAAACTCTGGATTTGTGGACATTAAGAAAAATAATAGAAAGATTTAGTCAGTTGGCTTTAACTAGCTGAGAGGTGAAGTGCCATTACATTTCAGCAGCAAACTTTCTTTTCACATGATCTTAGGTATGTGTCAATTCTAAACGTTAAGTGCAAAAGCAGCACCTGTGATGACAGAAAAAATTATTAAATAGAAGAGGTGATAATGGTTGTTAAGAAAACCAACCAAACAAACCACTGAAAACCTTGATTAACAGATGCAAACATTTAATGGGGGTACTTGAATGATATCATTCATCCAAGTTTCTGGCTTTTTGAGATCTGTTTAAAGATTAGTTTGTCTTCCTACTAAATCTAATGTTCAAAGTTTTAGTTACAATGCTTGAGATTTTCTGGTCTAGCTATGCATAATTTACATAAGACATAAGAATTAAATAATTCAGGAATTTAATTACTTTAGCCTTATAATTGTCTATTCATTTACATTTTTAAGAAATATTTTGAAATGCTGTATTACACTACTCTCCTTTAATTTTTCTTTGCATGTTCTTTGAACTACACACAATTCCATGATGCTGATTCAAAATCAGTACTACAAGTTCACAGCCTAGAAGCAAAAGCTGTTTTTCCTTTGTTTGTTAATAGTACAGCTTTGCATAGATAGATCAATGACCAGTACCATTTTTATTTTAGGTGGGTGTTGTCTGTAACTCTGAAAGAAGACATGGATGATAATGTTGCTAAATATGATGGTAAGCAGCTTTAATGTTTACCTCCACTGTGTAGTTTATGATGTTCTGTTGCTTTTTGAGAAATAACTACTATTTCTTTGAGAAACAACACAAAACTTATCTTTGAATATCTAGATGGTATAGGTCAAAAATGTTCGTTTGTATAATGGCTGTTATCCTGATACTGAGATGTGAAATGTTGCTCACTGGGTGCTTAGTGTGAAGATAACTTTTTTGTAATTCCAACAATGTATTGCTGTGAATGATACCAGAATATCCTTTGGCATCTGAATATTTAATAATTGTTTATGAGTATTGTTTCTTCAGAAAACATATTTCTCTGAAATCATGTGAGAGGGATTTACCACTTAGATTTCAGTTGTTAAACAGTTTTCTAAAGCATTGTGTTGCATTTTGCTTCATCTGTCCTGCTACTAATTCATGGATTGGTCTCTTGGTATGGCCTCTGAAACAAAGTTAAAACTGCACAATTTTTTTTTCTTTTTTTTTTTCGGGTTGCTTGTGCTTGAATGTAGGGCTCTTCAGTGGTTCTTATACAGTTTAGTCTTAGAGTAGCCAAAAACAAATTTGGAAAGCAATAATGAAAACTTTGTACTGATGGTTTAATCATTGCAGTTGGCACTTGTGATTTCCTAGTCTAGAATTGGCTGCTTAAAGTTTTGGCAGGTGTGTGATCTGCTGCAATAGTTTTGTGACCTGAGTTTATTTCATTCAAGAGGGAGTGGGCAGAAGAGAAGAAGTTTCTACTGCAACAGAGAGAATTATTTGCTACTGTTCTTATGTCAAATGAAATCAGTTATGTTAATAGGAAATGGTAAAAAAACATAACTTGCGGAACTCTGTGCAGAACAGAGTAGAACTGATGATTCTAAATTTAGTGGTTACAAAATATAATTGGTAAAATTAAGAAATTGCAGAGGAGATAGTCACACAGATGAGATGCTTATGAGAAATGAGGTCTCTCTGATTACTTGGCTTCATATTAGATAAAAAATTGTCTTTAATGTCAGAACAGTCCTATTTGCCTGAAGTCAGAAACTTCAACATTTAATAAAGTCTGTGATAAAGACATTTTTGAACTACTTTCCAATTCTTTTTCCCAGTCTTGTTGTTTTGCCTTGCATTATTGTTTGGCCTTAGTTTCCAGGAAGGAACCCTATTGAAGAGGATGGAATTTTCCTCCTTCCTGTCTATTAGGCTAGAAGAAACTAGGAATTTGTTATTGACTTGCATATCTGCCCTTCCTTAACAACTTTGACTCATCACACTTCAGCTGAATAAAAGTAAATCACTCTTTCCTTTGCTTATCACAATTTATGAATCTTCTCTAATTACATGCTGAGGAACTCCTGATGTTTTCTTCCTTTTTACATTGACACAGGCATTCTTCAAGATTTCAGTGGATCACAAAAGGAGGGGGTTTTTTTGCTGTGTTCTTTCCTGAAAAAAACCCAGTGAATCTTACCCTGTTAATCTGTTAATATGAGAAAATGTAACTGCCCAAATTTTAGAAGAAATCTTGTTCTTTGGATATTGGGCACATGTGTATTCAACTGTATTTATCCCAATCTTGCAGAATGTATCAATATAAAATCTTTTCTTTTCAAAGCTGTAGGCTTGTTTTGGACCAAATCTGATAATTCTTGGAAAGACTTTGGAGAGGAGGAGGGAACTTCATTTGTGCTGTGATTAGATTTGACTCAAGATGCTAATTCTGTGTAAGCAGAAAAAAGTAATGATGCAGGTCTTTAGGTTTACACAGTGCTTTGTGACTAATGTTTTTTTATATGATGATGGTAGAAGTAAATCTAAAATCCAGAGAAATATTTTGTTCCTCTAGCCATTGTAGGGTACCACAACCTAAAGATACAGATCTACAGGATTAAAGTTTACTTAGAGATTTTTGTAAATTTGAGAACAACAAGGAATAACATCTTTGATGCCAACATTTCTTCCCTACTTTGGCAACTAGTCTTTATTTGTTGCTAACTCTTTGCTTTCATCAAGGCTGTGATTTCTTTATTTCAGACTGCATTTTTTCAAAGACTTTGTGTGTGTGTTTTAGGAAGATGGGAAGTAGAAGAGCTGAAAGAAAACGCACTGCCTGGAGACAAAGGATTAGTGTTAAAATCAGTGGCAAAGTATCATGCAATATCAGCAATGCTAACAAAAGCATTTGTTTTTGATGATAAACCTTTGATTGTTCAGTAAGTAATCCTTCAGATTTTTTTACTTGATGTTTATTAGTAAGTTAAAGCATTTTGCTTATATAGAAGTGTTTCAACAGTAGGTACTAATACACAGTCTTAATATATTCATAATTAGAACTGCAGATTAGCAGTTAATTAATAATTTTCTGATACTCAGAATGTTTTTGTCACTCTCTTTGCCCAGATACGAAGTGAATTTTCAAAAAGGCATTGACTGTGGTGGTGCATATATTAAACTTCTCTCCAGTAGCAATGACTTGAATCTGGTATGTCCTTTTGCTTAATATTTGCTATCAGTTGTTCATTTGAGGAAAAGCTTGGTTCTCCATGGGTGGTGTCTGATATCCAGGATGGAGGACTTTTGTGTCTGTTTAGTATGACTTTCTGTATTAATAGAAGCCATAGGATCTTAACTCATTACTTGTGAAGCAGCTTTTTTTGCTGAACAGCTCGTGCATGTTATTGTGTATTCAAATGCAGAAAACATAAATAAAGAAACTGACATAACTGTGTAATACAACATACTCTGAAGGAGAACAATTATATCTGTTATTTTCACGGTTGTTTGTTGCTGTTACTTAATGCAGAGAGAAAAAGCTCCTGATAAAATACTGGATATTAATATCCTGGGGTTTATCTTTATTGGAAAATAAAATTGTTATGAAGAACAGTAACTAGTTCCCTTCCATCTTTTAGTGTAATGTTTGTAGAGGGAGAGAGATACTTGGGTGTTTTGATTTGTGACAGGCATTCCTGTTTAACATAAGGATAAAATCTAAAGGTCTAAATGTATTAATCTTCCTTGAAGAGACTGAGAATTAATCCATTCTCTGAAAACAGGGACCACCCATCAACTCCAGAGGACTGTTGAGTTCCTTTCATGATTTACCTTTTAGAAATAGGTGACTGTGCTCTATGCCAAGAAGAAGTACCAAAAGTGACATAATAAAATGTCCAGTATAACACATGCTCAGCTTTCTTGCTTCTACAGGAATACTTTTTTGACAAAACACCTTACACGATTATGTTTGGACCAGATAAATGTGGAGAAGATTACAAACTACACTTTATCTTCAGACATAAGAATCCTAAAACTGGAGAGTATGATGAAAAACATGCTGAACGTCCTGATGTAGACCTAAAAAAATTCTATTTGGACAAGAAGACACATCTGTATACTCTTGGTATTGTTTAATTCTTAAAAGTGGAATTCCAATTCTTAAGTTGGAAAGGAGAGATTAAAAGTGTGGTTTTGTCTGCTGAAGCTTTGTAATTGTGTCTTTGTTTGTAATAACCTGTTAATTCTGAGTGGTGGTTGCTAAATTATTTGGGTTAAATGGTTTAATGACTGGGTTTAACTGCAGGACATAAAAGTAGCTTTCAGATGCTACTGCTTAATATTCAGTTACAGGAAAAAACATATCAGCCCTGTCAAGCCTTTACTAATAAATGCCTTCAGTAATTATTAATTAAAACTATTTTTACTGGGAAAGATACTAAAATATACAACTGCCCAGTATTCTAGGAAGGTGTCAGAGTTCAGAGGAATGCAGTTAGGTCTGTAGCATACCACATGCCACTCTTTTCCACATGTTAAGAGTTCTCACCAACACCTGCATCTGAAGCAGTGTGCATGAACAGATGGGTCTGCACAGACTCTGAAGTGAATGAGTATGGGCTGGTTTTAATTCTTCTTGTACCAGTGAACTGTGCAGAGAATTGAAAGTTAATTGTTATCCCCTTTTTCTAACTTCTGAGGAGGAATTGCAATTAGAGAATGGGGTAATCTGTGGCATGCTGCAAATCCAGCCAAACTGACTGTACCTTTGAACTTCTATTGAATAATAATAACAATAACAGAAGGCATGTTCAAGTGCTGTGCCATGGGAAAATTTAGTGGTTTCTAAAATAGATTGCTGTAGTATGCCACAGCAAACTTACACTTTTAGATAATAGGACTCTCATAATAAAGGAATGCATGCATTCCTGTATTTGGATTGTTTGTTAGAAATGATGAATCAAGGTACTTAAACTTGGATTGCATTTATTCTGTTATAATTGTTCAAACAGACTCCATAGAGCTATGTGATTCCAATGCATTTATGTGGCTGATAACAGGAGTTTAAAAATTCTTTGTATTTTATCTAAAGGTGATATGGGGGTTTCATTTTTGTATTTATGGATATTTTAATACTGTTAAAAAATTTCAGGCTGGAAGGCCATCATTAGATGTTATCAAACTGTTACAAGACTGATACTCTGGTTTTCTTAACCTGTCTTTAGAAAACCATCATAAAAGTGGAATGGTAATTACTTTTACATAGTAATCCTCATTATGTTAAATGGACAGTGGAATCTACCAGTGAGCACATTAATGAGTGCTTATTAGAAACAGATCTGGATACATCTGGATACTGAGTCTGACACTGCTCAGTTCTGTGACCTTGGCTTCTCAGCTACTCACACTTGCTAACATCCAGGAAATTCTCTTCAAATGTTGAAGCATTTGCAGCGTAGCATTTGAGGCTGTTAGAGGTTAGAACCTGACAGAAGATGCTGCTTTGATCCTTCTGCTATTTTATTGGTACAGTTCTTGTTCCCACGCTTTCAAGTGTGAGATTGTAATTGAGTAGCAGAGATGCCTTTTGGGACTGAGATCCTTTTCTTACTGTCTGTGCTTTTGAAGTAAAAACACAGAATTTTGGCCAAGTTGGTAGGTTTTTGAAAAACCTCTTAGAATGTGTTTGGATGTGTTTCAGCAGTTGAATTTTCTTCAAGTTTCATCTTTGGGGGCCTGATGCTGGTCATACATCCCCTCAAGGACAATGTTTTGTGTCTAGATCCAGTGTCTAGGTGAGGAGTCTGTCTCCTCTGCTAGTGAGGGTCCTGTTTGCTATTATTTGGCTAATATGGTTAAATATATCTGTAAAATTAAATGGCTCTCTTATTTCTTCAATTTAGTGCTAAAACCAGATGATACTTTTGAAATATTAATCGACCAGACAGTTGTCAGTAAAGGAAGTCTTCTTGAGAATATGATTCCTCCAGTAAATCCTTCCAAAGAAGTAGATGATCCTACTGATACAAAGCCTGATGATTGGGATGAGAGACCAAAAATACCTGATCCAAATGCTGTCAAACCAGATGACTGGTAAGGAGAACATTTTAATTTTTGCAATGTCTTTTACATACAGGTTATTTATTTGAAAGATTTGACTGGTTTTATTTTGGGATTTGCTAATGACAATTGGAATACATTTCACTAAAAGCACTGAAGTTTGAAAACATAGTTGAGGTGGGTATAAGGATCTGGTTCTAAGGAGACAAATAAAATTGTTATTTGTTGATTTTGTATCCTGCATGGTTGCAAGTAGTAACTAAGGTCGCTACATGAGAAACAAAGTTTTTTCTACCATATAGCCTTAATTTACAATGAATTTCTACTTCTGTGTGAACTACTGTTCTTATGGCAACTTAGAAAAAGTAGGGAAAACCTCAATAGGAAGACCTGACTGACACCTATCACTTGATACCAGCAATTTCTGGACTAAATAGCATTATAAAACAATGTAAATACAGTCCAGATATTTATAAGCAGATAATTAGTTATATGTCCAATGTTCATGATCAGTGAGGCTAATTCTGTTGTGTTTTGAAAATCACCCCTTTCATGCCAGTTGTATTCCTCTGAACAGAACATCAGTCCAAAGTCAGGCTGCTGTATTTTCTAACATACATCTGTAATTGAAGGGATGAAGATGAACCTGCCAAAATAGAAGATCTTGATGCTGTTAAGCCTCAGGGGTGGCTTGATGATGAACCACAGTATGTTCCAGACCCTAATGCAAATAAACCAAAGGACTGGTAAGTGCAGGTTGTTAAAGTGTTTTGTAGATGTAGATGTTCTCAGTGACAGATTATTAGTTGTGGAAGTCAGTCCAAATCTCACTGTCTTTTGAGGTAGTAAGTTGGAATGTGTAAGGTATGGCCATGTATTTATTGGTGAGGGGGACTGCTTCTATAAAAACATGAACTTGTCCTTGCCTTTTGTTTTCTGAAGATAATTAAGTAAAACCAGAATATGAAGGCCCCCTTGGAAAGAATTTAGTACATTAAAATCATAAAATCATAATGTAAGTCTCAAAGGGATCTCTAAGCATCCTGGGTGGTAGAAATTTTTCAAGCTGTCTGCGTCAGCAGGAGTGTAATTGAAGTCAGTCATGCTGTGGTAGTTATGAACATGTGACCTTTAAATAAAAAGGTGTAGCACTCCTTAAAAAAAAGTGTTTATAGTGTTGGGTAAAGTTCTGTGAGCTGGTCAGAGTTCTGAGGTTGTTACAACAATACACATGGACCCTAACTTCAGGCTGCTGTGTTTGACACCTGGCTGATCTTAAAGCAGTTGTTTGGAATTTTTTTTCTCTCTAGGGATGAAGAAATGGATGGGGAGTGGGAAGCCCCTCAGATCCCTAATCCAAAATGTGAGACTGCACCTGGTTGTGGAGAGTGGGTGCGTCCCATGAAGAATAACCCAAAGTATAAAGGAAAATGGAGAGCACCTATGATAGATAATCCTAACTATCAGGTAATAGCCAAATTGTTGGTCATTGCTAAAAGATACAGAGTTCAGCCGAGCAAGCAAGTCAAAGTAGTATATTTACTTAGGCTTTTTTGCATTATATTTATATTGTAGAATGAGTCTGAATACGTCACTAATTTGAGATTTTTTTCTTTTAAATTGCTTTTTTTGTTTTTCCTTGAAGTATACTGGGAAACAATGCTTCCTGTGTTAAAACAACTTACATGAGTTGCCTTTTGTACAATTTGCATTGGTACCATTTATTTAGTATGGTCTTCAGAACTCTATTCTGAATTACAATAGGGTTTTAAATGAGTCTTTTAAATTAGTTTATTTTTTCATATTAACAAATGAAGCCTTTCAGTGAGCAGATTGCCTTACCAGTACAATTTTAGAGGAAGCATCAATTTTGGATAATTAAATTCCCTTCCTCCCCTCCAAATATAAGAAGTAATCAGTTGGATATATTAAAGAGAGTTACTTTGTATTAGTTATGGCTGGGAAGTACTTGAATCTGATGTCTCTGAGGGTAAGATCCTAAGCAGGTTTGCAAACAAAATTTGGCTCTACTTGCACAGGTATCAAAAGGCTGAATTTTCCTTCCCTAAAATTTTCTCTAACACTTCTGGTAAGGTATTGCTGTAACCTCTAGTAAAAAAGCAAAAAATTACTTAGGAGGTCTGCCCTAAGCCATACAATTGAGACCCATCTGCCAAAATCATACAGGCTATTTCCAGTTCTGTTTTAGATAGGTTAAACTCTGCTGCTTGTCTTTTTAAATAGAAGTTACTATTTTGAAATCTCTTCCACAAGTTGTTTTTTTGGTGAGCTATAGGTAATGTGATGACATTTGTTTGCATTAACAGGGAATCTGGAGCCCTCGGAAAATACCAAACCCAGACTATTTTGAAGATCTTCACCCATTCAAGATGACTCCTGTCGGTGCTATTGGTTTAGAGCTCTGGTCTATGACGTCTGAGATCTACTTTGATAACTTCATCATATGTTCAGAAAAAGAAGTAGCAGATCGCTGGGCAGCAGATAGCTGGGGCTTGAAGAAATTAGTAGCAAGTGCTAATGAGGTATAACCTTTACCATGTTCTTGACAGAAAGTAGTGAGAAAGCTGTGGTGTTGGAAGAATTTTCTGTCAATGCTGACAGAGTATTAATTTGTCTGCGGTTTATGATTTTGCTGAGTAACTGATAGGTTTTCTGTCTTGTAGTTTGGATTTTTACCTTTCCCGGATGAATATTTGCTTGAGTTTAAAAGGGTACTGCATTTTACATAAACACCTAGTGAGAAATTGACTTCCTGGGAAGCCTTCTGCTGTTCTGATTGATATTAGAAATTCAGTACCTGACAGCAAGTGAAAGAATGAAGGCTGAGTTAGTTACACTCAAAGACTTCCCCTCCTGTCCCTTGCACCCTATTTTCCCTTGTGGCTGTATCCATGATACATATTCTTTAGATGCTTCCATCCCATGAGGAATGAATAGTGTTTGTTTCTGTTTAATAATTTTAGGCTTTTGGCTGCTTAGGTGTGTTATGCAGCTCTGAAGACATGACATGTATGTTTATAGAGCTGCATCTGTTCTGTTTGTATGTGTGCATCCACATTTTGTTTGTGTACTGCACTCGGACAGCCTTCCCCTGTCTTCCCTACGCTGCGGGATAGATGTGCCCTGCCATACGGGATCGTGGGTCCCTCTAGTGGCTGCCTGCACTCTTGTTTCTGTCTAACAGTCCTCTGTTCTCTTTCATTCAATGGCAACAGCAGGCTGCAGTTGTGGGTTGGTGGCCACTGTGGCCAATTCCTTACAGCTGCTGTTTGTCACAGAGAGAGCAACAGCGTATCTGTCCATGCAAGCAGGAAAGCTGTCTATTCACACAACCTTGCCCTTTTCCAAAATTTTGGGGTTTATGTCTGAACCTGTATCTGTACCTGTACACACAGTGGCAAAAAATCCCTTTGAGTCCCCTTGTTGCACTGTGCCTCTCAGACTTCCTTTAGTTCCTGATGCACCTCTTGGAGAGATGCACCAGGCACTTGCCTAAGTGTCTCCACTGTGTAAGTCAGAGCTGTGCTGGGAGGACAGTTTACTCCCTGAATAATTGGCTGTCGAAGGAGAGAAGATGGCAGTACATGTGGAGCTAGCATTGCTCCTCAGGAACTGCTGCCCTCAGGCTCTTGATGCTTTGGGAGCTTTCAGCTGAGTTGGCACAGAGTGCAGGAAAGACAGAGTAGCTGGGAAGGGTGTAAAGTGTGAGGTTGCCAAGACTCCAAATGTTACCTTACAAAGTTGAGTTGTGGCCGGTCTGGTATGTTTGGAGTTGCACATCTGTTCCTTCTTACTCAACACCTGCCATTTATTTGCAATTTGTAGAGTTGTTGCTTTACTAGTATTGTAATGCAGTATTGTTTTAGTCATTAAAAAGCAAAGGTAAAGAAGGGTTTTGGACAATATAAATATCTACAGTACACTTCAATATAAATATATACAGTACACTTCATAAACATTTAAGTGTTGAGAGGGCTATAAATGCAGTTGTTTTAATTTTGGTTTTTTTTTTAATACAGCCTGGTATGTTTAGTCAATTGATGACTGCTGCAGAAGAACACCCATGGCTCTGGGTTCTTTACATCTTCACTTTGGCACTCCCTGTTGGTCTAAGTGTGTTGTTCTGCTGGCCGGGAAAGGTTAGTGAAATTTACTATGTTTTTATTTGGTTTTATTCTTAATACTTTATTTGAAAACTCTTGAACATCTGTGCAACAATATCCCCTTTTAATATGCCATTGCTATTACTTAGCTTACAGTGCCTGTTTAATTCTTAATTGGAATTGAAATATAAATAGATTTTTAATTTGTTGTAGAAATCAGATGAATATATTGACTTCAAAAAACCTGATGTATCTAAGCAAATTACAAAGGGAGAACTAAAAGAAGAGACAGAGGAGTTTGAAGATGATGAACTAGAAGAGGAAAAAGAAAATGAAGATATTGGTGAAGATGGTAAGATGAGTGTGTCAGCTTGCAGTTTGGTTAAAGACATGAATAGAACTAGTTCATGGATTGCATTGCCAATAATTACAACCTGTTATCTTGGACTATGTGAAATGTGCCTTGCTCTGAACCTTTTTTCCTCTTCAATAGCTTCCAGTGAGTGGTATCACATGGCTAATAGCTCTGACAAATATAAGCAGAAAGTGCTCTACTCAGCATTTTTTCACTTTCAAGAAATGAACATTTCCAGCAGCTTCCAACACTATTTTTTATGTTTGTCGACAGTGATAACATATGTTATGCCTTCTAAATATTCCATATATTAAACACATTTTAATTACTCAGATATAAGTAGCTGAAGCAGGTAAAGTCACTTTATTCTTTAAAATAATGTGTCTGGAATAGCTTTAAGTCTCTAAGAGAAATCCGCTTACACCTCTCTGGGAGGGTTATACTGTTCTGTTGGTCACTGATTTGAGTTATTCTTGTTAAATACAGTAGGCTTGACATACTGAAGTCTGCAGCTTCCTTTATGTTGCCTTTTAGCAACCTATTGCATACCTGCAGAGGTGTGTCCTAGTGCCCAGGGGAGAAACTAATCAGTAACAAATCAGTAGGTTGAGCTGTACTTCAGCATCAAGGATAAAATAATCCTGTGTTACTGTATTGAAGATTGCTGGGTACTACTCAGCTATAGCTTTGAGGTGCTGTTAGCATTTCCCTGTGTTTATATAATGAATAAAACCAAGCACCTAACTCACAATGCATTATCTTGACTTTGATGAGAAAATTTTTAGCTTCAGAACTCTGCAAGATTCTGCCTTTTATTTCTTCCTTGGTGAGAACAAAGCAAGTGACAAGAGATTGGCATGGATAATTAGAGACATAGCAGACGTTCATGTTTTGTTGGGGTTTTTGTCTTGGTACTGACATCACTTTGTATGACTGACTGAAACTTGGTGGGTTTTGTCTGTCTTTGCACCATGTTCCATGAGTGTTGATGGCTTCTGTCTGTATGACTTAAAAGTTTACTCAGCATCAGCATTTCCCATGCTAGCACTGACAGAATTGGGTACACTTGGTACAGTGCTTGCCACACCAAACTTAGTCCATCTGCCTTGCTGTTGGAGAGCACTTAACTATTCTGGTTATGCTGCATACATTCTTTACTTTAGCTTAAATTGTAGGTACATGATTTCAGTGTTGTATCTTCCTACATTTTCCTTCTGATCTTACTCTATTCGATCTGTTCTTTGCTCCTGAGTTACAGACTGTTTTATTCTACCAAGTCTTGAAGCAGATCATAAATAGTTTGTACCTAATATGCTGCTGTTGCAAGGCTGCAATTCCTCAATTCCAATATTCTTCTGTTAAGTCAGTCAGTTAATGTATTTAATTACAACACATCACTTAATAAATAATACATTAAAATGTGTGTTTCAATGTTAGAAATAAGGCCCAGGCAATTGCAGAGGAACATTGTTGAGCTCCTACAGCTGTCTTAAATTGTACTTGGAACAGCTGTTCATGGTGTTGCAAAGGTAGGTTCTATTTTAGACCTTTACTTTTAGTTACTAAAAACTAACCTAGCTAGCTTTTGTATGACTCTTCTAGTGTTTTCAAATAAATTCTAGGCTTCAGAGGGAAGGATCACACTTTGCTGTCATGTGACTTCATGGCTTCTCGCTTTAAGAATTGCTTAGCTTCCCTTAGCTTCCTGCCACCTTTTACCACTTGCAGGTTGAAATCTTCCCTTTTTTTTTCTATTGCTCTTTTGCCTCTTTGTATCTGAGAGCATTAGAGAATTTGTCTTCTGCCTCCTTTTCCTGATTCTTTTTGCTACAGAGAGAAGAGAAATGGAGGAGACAAAAAGAGAGCTTATAAAGGATACAGAGAAGATGGGAAGGGAGGCTCCTGTTTCAGGTACTGGAAAAGGGAAGCAGTTTGGGCCAGGACTTGCAAGTGGGTCTCTCCTATCTGTTTTCTTCCCTCTGCTTGCTTGTTGATGGTAGAACTTCAGGCTGGTGGATGCCAGCTTCCATCAGGTGCAGATGCAAGTTTCCTCTGAGATTTCTCCCTATGGTATCTGTAGTCATAAATATTTTCTAGTAGTATCTTTGTCTCTTCATGATTTTTACAGTACCTTCATAGTCATTACCTCCTCCTTTGATTTTTTTGGAGCTGAAGGCAATGGGGTTTTGAGCTGTGGAATACTGAGTGACTTGAGATCCACATTGTATCATAGGACTATTTAAAAAAGAAAAAAAAAAGTGTGGCACAACAGCAAATTTTAGAAACCCTTGGTGATTTTTTTAACACCAGTGACAATGAGTTGCAGGCAGAGTACTTCTTGAAGGGCGTTGTCCATGGGATTTACTGTTTTATTTTGTCCTATGTTAATTTTTGTGGCATTGTCTATTTGTCTGCTTTGTCTCCTTGCTTTCCTTGACCTCTAGAAAGATATTGCAGGAAGTAAAGGAATATTGCCACAAAATGGAATTTCCAGGGGCACAGTCTGATTTGTCAAGTTCTACATTTATTTATAGGAAATAATGCTTAAATTATTATTTGATTAAATTTTAAATAATAATTCTAAATAGTATAGTTTTCCAGTTCTGATGTCTGAAGTATTTTTGCTTTGTAGTTTTTTTCTCCTCAATTGAAATTTGTACTTATGGGAGGAGCTGCATTTGCATGATTGATCATTTCCAATCTCTTTATTAGAATATGAGCAAAGGCTTTGTGAATTTCTGCCAAGCTCTTCTGTTAAGGGCTTATTTTTAGGACAGAGATCTTTGTCTATATCTTTCTTTAAACCATCTTCATTATTTGGTCATATTTCTCCTTTTGATAATAGAAATAGAGGCATAGTAGACATGAATCAGGTTTATTGACAGATGGCAAACTAACTTTTTACTTCATAACAATTAGTGAAGCTCTGTTTGGCTCAATACATAGCTATATTGCAGCCAAAGTTCCTGGTACTTCTACAGAAGTCTCAAATATTTTAACAAATTGGTTATTTCTAGATTTTCATCACCAAGAATCAGGAGAGTCTGGTCTGATATGTGACTACATTAAAATTTGTATGGATACTTTTGTTTCAGTTTAACTGACATGCAACAGTAAGAATTTTGTGTGGATATAGAATTGTGGTATTTGTTTTTGATTTTTTTCCTTTTTTTTCCACACCTAAGTGGTGCTTATGAGATGTAGGTATGACCTGACAAGGACAGAATTGAGCTCTACTTCTTTGCTGTTTTTAAATAAGCCACTGGCAGACTGTTAAGTTGCAAAATGCTGATGAATATCCTTTCTGTCAGATATAAGGTTTCTTGTTTACTCTTGATAGAAAGTATTGTAAAGGGTACTGGCAGTGCAGTAGTAGTGCAAGCTGGACATACTTTGAGTGAGCTAAGGGGAGTACAGCACTTTTCCGACCAGTTTCTGCATTGCAAAAATGCACAGGAAGGGGAGATAATGAGCTGCTTATCTCTCAATCAGAGCAGTATGTCAGAAGAATTCCCTGCTGAAAAGGGGAGTACCCTTAGGATCTAGGTGTCTCCCATGCTGGATGACTGATAACCGCAATATTGTACTTCCCCATCTAAATCAGAATTTAGTCAGATTTGGGGTGCCTGACTTGTCCTGTTTAGGACTCTGCTCTCAAAACTGCCCAATACGATAACTAGTTTTAAAGTAAAGTAATTCAAGTCCTTTAAGTCAGTAACAAGTCTGCAGACGGTATGGGCTGTTATGAAAAGAGGCAAAGTTGGAGCTATTAAAATTGGTTATTAAATCTGGCAGTTACCACTTCCTACTAATTCATGAGAATTCTACTCTATCATACAGATGTTTTTATGGGGTGTTCTAAACAATCTGTTTGTTCTAGGACTGAAATTGGCTTACTTTCCTTACTAGTATGTCTGGATATAGTGTATTTGTAATATGTTCTGCTTACCAAGTAAAATTAACTTCTTCTGCAGAAGATGAAGGTGAAGATGGTGAAGATATTTATGATGATGAAGAAGAAAATGAAGTTCCACATGAAGAAGAAAATCAAGTTCCAGATGAAAGTCAAGAAGGTGATAGGATAAATAAATCAGATTCAGAAGATGAGGTAAGTTTGCATTTTTCCCTACTTTCTCCTTGCCATTGTCTGACGTCATACTTCTAACTAAGCCCAGTTACCTGCAAGTGTTTTTCTTCTGTTGAGGCATTAAACAAATCCTGAGGTAGAAATATGCTTTCCTTTGAGTTCGACACCTCAAATGCTCTGCATAAATACAGTCACAGTATAGAAGTGATCAGGCAGCTCCCTAAACATGAAATGTTTTTACAGGAGTATAGTTTTTAGCAGATTATTAAATGAATTGCAAGTCTTGAAAATTTGGATGCTGCAACAGATTGGTCAGTTTTCATTGTGCTTCTTAATTGATAGAACATGTGCTTCCAATTGAACAGCCTTTTCCTAAGACCTAGAAAAACCTTAGGTTTTTCAGTTACATTTTGGGAGGTTTTATTCCAAAATAACATTTTTAACAAAAAAAACAATAAAATTTTTGAACACAGCATCTGCAGTTCCATTTTTCTTGTGCAGATTAATCCAGTCAGCCAGATATTCCACAAAATCATTTTCATAAAATACCATTGTAGAATGGAATTTGTGCTTTTCTTGTTTGTCAATTACTCATTATTCTTTCATTTAGGAACTGGTAGTGTCTGAAACACTTAAGATCCACCCATTGATCATCTTGTGCTTGTCATCCCCTTAATGAGTCACTTTCCAGGTTAAGGGAGTTGTTTAATGTAATGTGAACTCCTTTTCATGTAAAACTCTTCTAGGAAACTGTACCTTGCATGAGGTTGTGTTGTTTCAGCACCAAAAATCTTTGTTAATTACCTCTTCTCTTGTTCCTGTACGAAGTTTTCTTTTCCTTGTACATTTACCCAGGAATACAGTATCTACCGAACCTCTTAAGATGGAGGTGACTCCTTGTGGAAGCAATAGCAAGCTCTGAGTGTGTCTGTGGCATTACACAGTGCCACAGTGAGGCCATGGCATGCTTTTCTCTGGGTGTTTTCAGCGTGTAGGTGTTTCTGTTGTGAGCTGTCTGGAACACATCATGTGCCCCATGTCCTCACTCAGGCTGGGCCACGTTCTCTCAGCTGTTCCTTCTAAAGGAGGCACCTGCCAGTAGGAAAGTGAGGAAGCAATGCATGGGCTGAGAATGGATTTCACATTGGAAAGGCTTTTCCTGTGCCCCCATAAGCCCATTGCTCTGAAACTGGGAACACCACTTCTGATTTAAGGACAGTTTGCTCTGTTTGTAGCTCTCCAAAGGGAACAGCTAAAATGTTTTAAATGTGTCTTACTTCAGAAGTGGAAATAAAATTAGCAAAAGGTGCACTTTAAGGAAGTTGTTAAATTAATTTAAAAGTCACTGCTTTTAAACCAGCAAAGACATGGGCAAAACCAAATTTCTGACATCAGTTTCAACATACTATTCTCTTCCTTCTGAATATAGAAATGAAAAGCATTCTACCCACTTTATTAATCATAAGATTAGAAGTGTGGAAAAAAATGTCCTGTCACTTAAGTGCTGCATTTAGTGATAAAATGACTGGAACTTCAGGAAGAGGAATAACATAGCATGCCAGTTTCAATAATTAAACTAGGTTTAAAATGTTAATGCTGAATTTATTTATTTTCCAGAAGAAAGAAGCTGATGAAGGAATGGGAGATCGACCACTGAAATCAGTGCGCAGAAGAAGAGTGAGAAAGGACTGAGTTATTTCCATCTGGTGTTTGCAGGTCTAGAGACAGTGACAGTAACTTCTGGTGTGCCACTTCAGTGGGCCTGGCAGATTCCTGAGCTTTGATGGGGAAAAAAGGGGGTCACTGCTATTTAACCTCCTGTTTTAAACTCTCTGACCTCTTTAACCATCCCAAACTTCCTCAGTTCCCTTTTTTTAAGGATAAATGCTATCTGTGAAGAGTTAGCTGGTATTTCACATTCAAAATAAAAGGGAAATTACAAGTTGACCAACTGATTTTTAGGTGAAGATTCTTAAGATTTGAAGTTTCTTAGAAATTAGTATTAGTTGGAGATAAACTTAGTCTACATATTTTTTTAAATGGATGCATTACAATACTTTTGTAGCTCTAGCACAAAATAAGCTGTTTACAGTTTTCAGCTAAAAGATGATGGTAGTATAGATGTAGCATCTGTAGCAGTTCACACTGCTATGAAAAAAGGTACTTTTTTCTGTGCAGAGCTAAATGCAATAATTGTTTTTGTATGATGATTTTGTGCTAGCAACAATTTTTATTGTAAATTATTTATTTTAGTTGATCTTGTTACATGGGTGGTCACCTGTTCACTTTAGGCATTGGTTACAGTAATTTATTTTCAAGATATATTTTAAAGTAGAATACAAGTGGTAATTGATGTGACTTGTTTTACTCTTGAATGCAGGTATCAAATCTGCGGAAGTGATATACAGATGATTTTTTCAAACTTTTATAGTTCTCATGTTCTAAAACAGTGGTATAACCTGTTTCTAGAATACTTGCTAAGTGTATATTGTCACCTAAAAATATTTATTAATTCTTGCTTAATATGAAATTTATTAATATAGATAAGAATTTTTGATGGATTAAGTTTTTTACAATGTGAGTAACTTGGGCATTCTCATAATATAGTTTAAATAAACTGCTTATTGTAAAGAAACTTTGTTTTGTTGAAGTTCAGTTGTATATTAAACAATAAAATTTCAGTCACCAGAAACCTTGCTGCTTGACAGCTGCCTGTAGTAGTAGTAGAATGTGTAAATGCTAGCAAAAGTAGTCATACATTACAAACAAGTAGAATTAGATTAACTCATAAGGAATCTAACAGATTTTCTTGTGCCTGTCATAAAATTTGGTAGCTTTAAAAAGAAGTATTTTCACAGCAGATTCCATGGAAGTCTCTAAGAAATGAATGCTTAACCCAAATGAAGCAGCCAATGTCCTCAAGTGCTTGTTTTGAAGTGTTCAAAAGTTAATTATATTTGACTTTTACTTGGTGTGAATTACACGGAAATGTCTCCAGGTCTTTGTTTAATTTGGGGCTTTTTGTGTCTTTTTTTAAATTAACTGCAAGTTCCCACCTCTTTATTTAGGGTCTCCGTGCAAAAGGTAAGAAGTGAAGACTCCGGATTACTCCTCAGCAATGGATAGAAGCTGTTAGCAGTGTAGCATCCTGCTGGCAACAGTTACTGTGAGCTGTCAGGGAGTATTTCAGCTCACCTGGTCAATGAATTATGTCTGAGTCTATAGAAGTCCTTTGAAATTATTACAGCATTCAGATGTCCTGGGGGTCTGGTTTGTTTGCTTAGGGGTTTTGGAGGGGTTTTTTTCTCTGATATGTGATAGTTACTCTAGTTACTATGGTTTCTCTGATGTGATTTAGTTACTCCAGGGATTGGTCACCCCATGGGGGATGCTCATCTTCCCTTAGGGTTTTGAACTTTAAAGTTCCCATAAATATCCACTGATGCCCATCAGCTTTGATCACCTAGAACCCAGAGGTTGCATACATCCCTCTGCACATCATCTTACTTGGATCTAGATCTATGCTGGTAATTAGAGGCCAAATACCAGAGATGTTGAGGATTAGAGGCAGGAAGCCAGGCAAAAGGGCAGCCCCTGTTCATTGATACAGTGCAACAGTGAGATTTCACCCACACTTCCTGTGCACTGTCCATTTTTATCTGAACAGGAATTTTCAGGAAACATACTTCATCTTGCTTTCAAGGTTGCAAGGTTGCTTCAAAGACCATTAAAATAAACAAAATAATGATTTTCAGTTCCAGCATGTCTTGCTATTAAAACTGTCAGTCATCTTTGGAACTCCCTAAGTAGCAAGACCTCCACAGCCTGTACTCCCTCTGCTATGTTGTAGCTTGGTAAAAGAGCTCTTACTGAGGATGCCAGATCCCAGACTGAGCACTTTTTAGATGCAGGGAAGGCCAAGTAGAACTGAGGCCCTTTCATTTAGTTACAGCTGAAGCTACTCTTCAGTTGGCATCTACATTCATGAAGGCATGATGAAGTAATAATTCAGATTTCTGTCTAAAGTAAAACTCAATAAAAGTGTAGGCTAAAGTAACATTTTTAACTTGGCTTAACGGTCTCCCACATGGAGAAGTGCAAGTTTTAGCTTTTTGACAACAGTGGATGCTTTTCCTTCCAATCCTTTTCTTCCTTTTTACTTAAGCAAGAAGAGAAAAGTAGACAGAAATGTAAGATTGATGTCGGAAAATAGCAAGTGAGTCAGGAACCGAAGCTTTGCTAAAACTAGATTCATTAACCCAGCTTTAATCTCAATTACATCTAGTTTTTCAGACAGTTCAGCTATGTCAAAACCATTAAGGTTGCTAACCCTACTGCTTTTTCACCTTTTGACTACAGACAGTTATGAGAAGTTTTAGGGTTTACAAATGTTAAACCAAACTAATCGAGACAAATGAAAAGTTTTTATTTGGTGTAAAGTCAGAAATACAACATCTTTAAAATGTTCATAGGTTAAATGAAGGCCACAGTAGTGGGATGTAAAATGGCATGGAGATGCAGTAACTGCTGTATACACACTGATGGGTAAAATACCACTATCCAATCTACAATACAAAACCATAATTTCCAAATTACTTTATCTTGGGAATTGCTGAAGTCTAACAAGCGCATGCTGTGTTACCAGGTGATCTACAGTGCAGATGGAGATGGCAGGGACGTGGCTTTAAAGCTACCATGGCTGGAATGCAATGCAATCTTCAGAAGTCAAGTGCTTGCTGTGATTGTTCTTTAATGCTCAAACTCGGGACTAGCCATGTGATCTACTCTACCTGCTAGTAGTTCTTGGATTAATTTAGAGTTCCAGTAATGTGAGAAAGTAGTCCATAGAAGATTAAAATTAATTTTAGATGTTGACAAGGACCCCAAGACACAAATGGTATTGCCATTTTTTGTCATTGGGTTTCTTGACCCAGACTTGTAAGTAGCCCTCAAGACTGTACTGTTAGTGCTTTGTTTGCAGTCTTTTGACTTTGTTTAGAGTCTTTTGACTGCAGTGAGCATTGTACAACCATTTAAAATGGAGAGAAGTGGGAAATCTCACCTTTGGGAGGGAGGAACCTCACAATGTCAACTTAGACTTAAGACACAGCAGTACCTAGCTGCTAAGAAACTTAGGATTTGAGTGGGATTTATTCTTCAATTACACTGATTCATTCACACCATTCTTAAGAGAGATCCTTGAACCTAGTGGTTTCCCTTTAAAAAGTCAAGTAAAATGGCTTCATTACTGAAGTGAGAACTCAGTCCTAGCTACCATCCACAAATAAGTCTGCAGTGCTACTGTAGGGCAAGATGAAACAGATGCTAAGTACTAAGTACTGCTAAAATTTACATACTTGTTTGTATTTCAACTGCTGCTCTGCCCTAATACTGATTATGCTGGACATGCTGCCTCTGTGGGAAGTGCTCAGACCCATAATCTGGGCTGAGCTCCCTTACAAACCCTAACATCCAAGCCAGGGAAAAACAGCACCTTGACACCAGGCATTGCTCAGAGCAGCACAGTTTTGAGAGGCAAAATCCCAAGTTTGGCACTTGGGGAGGAAGGTAAAAGGTAGGAAGGAAAGACTGGTTCTCAGTTCCTCACTGCAGATTGTTCACAAGCATGAGGAGCATTGCTGACCTCTTTCTGGAAAGGTTATCACTGAGGTTTTTACATAACTTTTCATCACACAACAGAAGAACTTCAGGGAGATCATACATTGTGATGATGTGCCTGATCATTCTTCAGGGAAATGGGAAAGTAGCAATGGTTTCAAATGTACATATTATATCTGACACTGCATCAGTTTGGTATTTCCCTGATTAAGGTGCTTACCCTTGTTCCTCCTCTTACCCTCCCCTTCCCAAAAAATCTGAGGTGTTTTTCTGTATGCAAGCCCTGCAAACAATGTCATACTGTTCCTACTTCACAGAAATGCTTAACTGGTTTATAAGTTTTTTTGTTTTGCAGAGCTATGAGTACTAGACAGTAAACATGTCTCAGGTGAAAAAAACAGGCAGTTAAACTCTGAATATTTTTATCAAGTGGGATTTCAACACAATATCATAACTATTACTTGGCTAGTCAAGAAATCTACCCTAACCTCAGAGTGCCAACAAACCTTTGTTTAACCTGACAAACTAATCTGCTTTTTAACAAGATATGGTCATTTTTAAAACAAATACAAAAATTTTGTAATTATCTACACTACATTTGCACATTGCTTAATCTTAATACACAAACTTCTGTCTCCTGTTCATGATAATGCTCTTAATTCTGTTAATTACCAAAGTTTATAATCTTTGAGAGTCCAGTAAACCACAAACTAAAGTATTTTAGCTTATGTAGCCTATGCCAGTTAAACAAAAAAAACCAAACCAGCAGCAATACAATAACATAATCTGTGAGTCAACCCTTACTTCCTTTTGCTTTTTGTGTCAGTTGTCTGGAAAACACTAGATGCTGACATCAGATTTTCTATATACTGTCCAAGAACTTGGTTTTCTGATTTCAGTTTCAAGTTTTCTTCCTTAACAGCATCTACTCGTGCTGAGAGATCTGTGAAGGTGATATTATAAGAAAAATATTAGACACTATTGCATGCAATAACAAATATGTTCTGTGGACCTACATCAGACTAGTCACACTTTTAATCCAGAAAACATTACCATAGGGTATTCTGTTATAAAAAATTCTCCTACCCATGTTTTACCTAAAGGCCATTTTTCCGATGTTATTTTGTAGTACAGTATTTTGACCAACTTGTAAAACTATACTGCTAGTCTGCAAGTTTATTACTTTCCTGAATTTTTGAATTAAGTTATTGCAAACTGAATTACTTGGAAACAAGAGTTCAATGATGAGCAGCCTCAGATGTGTGCCTTCTAGTAAGTATGGACATATTGGCTGTATCACCCTTTCTACTTTTGCTATGTATGACCAAGGTCAAGCAAACATAATATTGCATAAAGAGGAAGAAAAAAACCTATTTCCAAGACCTTGGTTTTGTACCTTCAGCTGCTTTAAGTGACATACTTCTGGACATTGGGACTAAGGGCAGAGCAGTCAGGTTCTCTTCTTTCCTTATTACTGTGTCCTTGTAAAAAATCTGATGTGTCAAGCTGCTAACCTTCAAGTGTATGCTGCAGTTCCAAAACTTGATTAATAAGCCGTGTTTTCTCTTCTAATTCCACCTGATTCTCAGCCTCAACAGCTGCAATAAATCATGAGAGTTTTAGTGCAACCTCTGTTAACAGTTAGAAATTATGCTAATTAGAACAAAAATGAAGTACAAGAACATTAAGAATTTATACCATCCATATCGGCGTTCATCATTGTAGTAGGGGCTCTTTCCACTTTTGAAGAGCGTGTTCTTGAGTGATACTCTGCTTAAAGAGGAAAAAAAAAGGAGGCAGCAATTATTGGAACTTCCATTATATTTGATTTTTAGGTGTATTTTTCTAATTCTGAAGGGTCAATGCTTTAGCCAAAGGCAGAGCAGCCTTTCTCACCATTCTTTAACTGTTTTTCCTAGGCCCCATGCCGTACGTACCCATGGTTCGGTGTGTAGCTATGCCTCTGTTTACAAAAATAACTGATCTAGATCACTGCAGAGCATGAAATATCGCTGTTTCAGTGATGTAATCGCCGCCTTCTCAGCCCCGATCGTTCCGGAAAGGGTTATTCCAGAGCTGGCTATTCCTGAAGGCCGAAGCGGAATGGCCCTGCCCTGTCCCCCCGCCCCTCCCGGCCAGCGCAGGGCCCTGCCAGGCGGGGGGTGTCGGCCTCGGGCCCCCGCATCCCCCGCCCCGCCCGCTCCCATCCCCGCCTCCAGCTGCGGAACGGGGCAGCGGCGGCAGCGCCCGCGGGCCGGCGGGGCGGCAGCACTGCGGAGGGGCGTCCCCGCAGGACCCGGCCAGCAGCCGCCCCCTTGTCCGCACACCCCACCGTGCGCTCCCACCCTGGGTCGGCCCTGCGGCCCCTCCCGCCTGCCCCGCACCCGCCCCGCACCTGGCCCGCTGCCGGCGCCTCCCGCGGGCTCTGCCCCGGCCCGGCCCGGCCCGCTCCGCTCCGCGCTGCCAACGCGCCTGCGCCGCGCGCGGGGGGGGGCGGGGGGGGCGGGGCGGGCGGGCGAGGCGGGCGCTCGGGGAGGCGCGGGCGCCTCAGGGCCGGGCCCCCTCACGGGTTCCGGTCCCCTCACGGCACGTCCCGCTGAACGGCAAATAAAACAGTATTTCTGGTTAATTCGTTCTGTGCCCCTACGCTCCCAGTGTCCAAAGCAGCGGTCCTCAATGGTTGGTCGCTCTTCGTAGCGTTCAGAAGAGATAAAGAAAATTTCCCAGTTGTGTAGCCCCTTCAGATTTAGGTAAGTTGGCAAAGGCTGAGGAAGGTCCGAGAAAACAGTATGTGTGTGGCTGCTGTTAACTCCCAGTGCCTGTATGTGGAGCTCTGGGAGAGAGGAGCCTCGCAGCCGGAGTCCAGCGAGCTTTCCCTGCCCCAGTTCAGAGCCCTGTACACCTGGCCCAGCCTGCTTCCAGCCCGGCACGTCTGTAGCCTTTTCAACAGCAGTGTCCAGAGCAAGAAACTTGTGATTTAGCTCCGTGCCGCTGGGTCTCACAGCGCTGAGATCACATCACACAAGAACCTAAGTAACTTCACGGAGTTGCTCTCATCTAATGGCTCAGTAGCTCCAAAACAGCCCTCCTGTGTCACTGTCCTTCATCTGGTTCCCTGGAGGGAATAACCCTTGCAGAACCTGCTGCACAGGGTCCTCACTTTGACCTCATAACACAGCACATGAGCCACAGCAAAGGAATGAAAAACATTCATGACCTGAGCTAATGTTGGTGGCTTCACTGAAGTGACTGCATAACTTGTAGTCCTATGTAGTTCGAACCATATGTTGCAGTGAAATATATTAATATTGTATCTGTAAATTACAGTAATATAGCTAGTTGTAAATAAATAATTCAGTGCTGTGCAGACACTCAGGAAGATAAAGGTGTTTGGGAAGTGAGCCCTCTGCTGTATTTTTAAATACACTTCGGAAAGTGTACATTTTTAACATCTTCATCTTCTGGCGGCCTCCACAGTATTATTATTGTGTCAATGACTTTTTTAGCCTTACAATCAGATAAGTTCAGATTAGACTGAGTGCTGTTCAAGGTCTGAAAATGTACTGCAATTAGAGTCTTGCTGTCCATCTGAACTGGAAAATGAATGTTTCCAGTTCCATTAGCTAGTTTACTTAAAAGCATATCACTGAATCTACAAAGAGCATTTTCAACACAGCAATCCTTATTTCTTGCAAGCAGTCCTCTCAGGCAGTGGCTGGGCTTTAGGAGCTTGTTGGAAAGTTTCCTTGATTGCTGTTTTTAACATGCCAGGTGCTTGCACTGTTTTAGTCTTGCTTGCTGCACTGGCAAACCTGGCAATCGACAGGTTCTCCTAATTCTTTCTGATGAGACAATCTCCAGCACCTGCATTAACAGAGGAAAAAATTACATCCAGATTCTCTAGGTGTGTACAGATGGATGGAGGCCTTGTTTACCTGGTGAAGAACGTGCTGTGTTTTTATACTGTAAGAGGGGGAAGAATTATTGTGGGCTGATCTTGAGGAAATACACCTCTCTGCTGCAGAAATTCCACTTTTCTTGCTGCATTACAGTAGGAGATTATTGTCAAAACTGTCCCAAAATGAGCAAATGGGGGAAATCCTTGATGTTAAATTATGGGACAGAGTGGAACCAGACATATTGACTCCTGTGCTGTTGTAGCCAAAGCAGGAGTAATTTCAAGAGCAGCTGGCTTACCCACTGTTTCCTTTTTGGTGTGTGTACCGTTGGGGTTCATTCTACTTTGCCTGGTTGTGGTTTCTCACTGTAGTACTTTCTTTTGATTCTGAACTCTGAGCATGAGCACCAGGATGAACTTTTCAGAAGTCAACCTCTGTGAGAGGGTTTTTTGTTTTCCCTTTAGAGAAAGCTGTTGTTCTGAGCTCCCACTGTTGGCATTGCAGAGGGTTATCTGCAGAGAGCAGATGACATTTCTAGTCTACAGAGTGCTGTGTGTTACGAGGTTAGCATTGAACAGTCCAGGGACCAAAAGGTTTGGATTGATTCTGCTAGGTGTAAATTCCAGAGAGAATGCCTAGATCATCCTGTATTCTCTTAAAAGGGCTTGCATTCCTAACCCTTCCTCCAGTGCAAAGAGGGCAACTCTAGAATTCTAAATATCCAGTGCACCACTGCTTTTAAACAAACAAACACCAAAATACACTCACACACTCAAAAACCCCAAAACACAAATGCAAAAATGCCCAAACTGAATATATCACAGAACAGGGGTCCACAGCCCAGAGTATTCTTTGTATGAGAAATCAACCAAGAAACCAGAAGCTTAACATATGACATGATTTACCTACTGACTTTTTAAATCCTTACCTCACCTGTCTTGCATTGTGTAATATATTATCAATTAAAATTTTTGTGCACTTCAAATGTAAAGCTTTAGGGACTTAGGACATATCCCCCACAATCAGATTCCTTTTATAACACAGACTGTGTCCCAGGGAGGGCATCTGTGCACATCATGACACAAAGGTGAGTGGGAGTGTTGATCTGGTGGGTCCTGCACTTGGGTCACAACAACCCCAGGCAGTGCTACAGACTGTTTTATAGGAGCAATTTTTGCTTAAAATAAAACAACCTCCCTAGGATATAAAGTATCATTAATATTCACCTGAATTCATATACAGGTACAGTTACAAACTGAGAGGAGAGGATTTTATTGCTCTGCACTCAGACTCTCTCTCATCTCAGTCATTGCTGCTAATGCCAAACATTTTCAGACGTTTTATTTCTAAAACTCCGGTTTACATCCCGTTTTTCCCATGGCACACAGTGCAAACCAGCAAGGCTCTGACTTCCCGTCTGGCCACGTTCCAGGCAGCAGAGGCGCCTGCGTGAGCTGGGTGGTGACAGAGGCCTTGCTGTTCACCACTACAATAGAAATGTATCCTTTCTGTCACTGACAGAGGAGGGCATTGTACATGTCGCTGAGATGACTTTGCTGTTTGAACTGTACTGTTTGCTCCTTTGGCTAATTATTGCCACAAAGAAAAAGACAGAAAGGAACACAAGTGGCTTAAGTCTTTTTCCTTGCAATGCTAACTTGCAAGAGCCTTTACATCAACTCTTCATCCTTTTTGTTTTACATCAACTCTTAATCCTTTTTGTTTCTCTGCAGAAATAACACTCTGAGGAGGTTTTGTTTTTCAACATGTAATGTTGCTTTACACCAAATTCTCTCCAATTCTTTCAGAGTAAACTCAAAAACTTTTGTTGCCTAGTTCATATTCTTGTGCAAATTTACAGTTGGGGTCTTCTGTTAAATGCAGAATTTGAGTACTTTTTAGATTGTGCTTTTTCCAACTAAATCAATTTATACATAATGAGCAAATACTTTGGCTTACATTGTTCTGACTCCTCTGTGTCCTTACTTATTGTGCGTGCTTTAAATCCTGAGTGAGAGTGGGACCTCATCAGATGATATAAGCTGTGAGCATACAGGTGGAATGAAAAAATGCAGTTTCTTTAGAAAGCCTACAAAAAACAAGCCTCAGAAAATAATAATTTCTCTTTATCCATGAAGAGGCCTGCCCTTATATAGCTACAAACATCTGTCTAGCTAACATGTGGCTGCATCCTATCCTTTGCAAGATTGAGCATGAGTGCAAAAGTTCTCATTTCTACTGACTCCACAAAAGTTTAAATAGACTGAGGAACTGTACTCTTTGCAGCTTTGGGCTGTGGATACCAACAAGTATTACATAACATTGTCCTCTTAATGGTTTGATCCTCCTTGTAATCATCAGTTACAGGTTTGCCACCAGGTTTTGGGGAAGGATATTTAGCAAGGTTCCATAAAGCTTTACTGGTAACTTAATTAGATGAAAAACTGCTTTGTCTTTCTATAAGTTAAGGGTTTGTATCTGCTTTTAAAAGGATGGGTTTACATGAGAAATATAGTCATTAATGCTGGCTTTCTGAAAAGTGTATTTGAAAAAAGAGTAAGATAAGGTGCTCTTCAATGAGGAAAGAGGGCCTTGATCTGCTTATTCAACATTGATTGGAAGTACAGTAAAGATATTTTTGCAGATGTTGGACAACATTTCACTGTTTTGTTTTACTTTTGGTTTGATTTCCTCTGTGCTTTTGTTTGGGTACGTCAATTTTTTAGCAAACTTTATCTAGTGCTGTGAGTTTCTAAATTGAAAGACATTTCTCATTAAAGGTAAAAATATTTTCACATAGGTTTTCTATTATTTCATGTGCTGTTAATATTGCTATGAAAATACTTTCCAGAAAGTTTCCATCTTGCTGCCATTTTGTGTTTGTCTTAATTTACATGGAAGTGTTTTATTTTTATGACCTGCATACTTAACAAATGGAAAGACACTGCAGTTTTGAAAGAGCAATAGCTATTAATTATTCATGGCTTGTGCTTAGTTAAGGAGGCTCAGTAACCCCTGTTGCTTTGACACAATGGCTTTTCACTGTACCTTGGAAACTTTGACACGAAGGCTGTACTCTGATTATCATTCAGATTATACATATATAGCATGTTGATCTACTTGCCTGTTTAATATCTTTCCAGCATGTTTTAAGAAATGGGGGCAAAACCTAATGAAGAAACAAATGTCCTCAAGTTCACTAAAGCCAGTGCACCTTTGTGAACCTTTTTAATAATTAATGAAGGAACACTTGCATATAGAACACTGTCATTCTCAGACAAAGTCCACTTAAGACCTACATATTGCAAGCCTAGTTTCCTTACTCCTTGCTCAAATGTGCTCTTGTCCATCCTAAGGAATCTTTTTCTCTCTCTCACTGTGTGGACTTCTAGCCTCCCTGCTCTTCTGGAATTGATGTTATTCTCCAGTCTTACTGGAGACATGCCAGAGTTACTGTAATTAGTCTTAACTTCAGCTGGGAGAGTTAAAGAAGGCTGTTTCCTACAAAGTATATCATTGTCTCTTCCTCTTGTAGGTTAGAAATTTTCTAATTTTTCTAAGGAATTATACTTTCTAACCTCCAGGTGTTGCCAGAAGAAATGGACCGGGATTATCATGTTCACCATGAATTTTACTATAGTTACCTTCTGCACCTTCAAGCTATAAGCTTGCCTGAAAATGTCATTTATTTTCAGTTATTCTATTTTACTTTTACTTTCTGACTGGTGATCTCCACCTCTTCACTACCAGGGGAAACTCTGTAATACTGGTAGCAGATCTTTAATAGAGAAACCTCTGTATTGTGAACATGAGCTTTCTCTGACCCTGGGTGTTCTGCTTCAGTCAAGAGTGCAGCGGATTTTAAGTGCTCAGTTTGTGAGGTGCAGTACAGCCCTATTTGCTGTGTTGCTGAGAGATCTCTTTTATAGCAGTGACATCTGTCAGGGCTTAGCGTTGAGTATCAAGCCTCAATAAATGCCAGAATTGACTTGGAAACCCACTGGCAGTTGGTGCTTGGATAAGAGAGTTTTTAACCTTGCTCCATTTCCCCATGGGTATTAACATTTTCCAAGCTGCAGGGTGCTGAGGTTAGAGCAGGAGAGGAGGCTGGTGGGTGTTTGCCTTCTGAAGAAAGAGACTTGACATCTCCTGAAAGTCTAGGAGAGCCATATGGCAAAACCACCCCTCTGTGAGACAGAGTAGAGTGAAACCCATCCAGTATAATGGAGTCATCCCTAACTCAGCTTCTTCTGGACACTTTGCACAGAGAAGACAATTGTGCCACTGAATGCCACCCCCTCATCTGTTCTTGGTGTGTTACCACTGTGCAGCAGCTCACAAAACAGTGTCCTGCAGGATACCTTTACTCTTCTACACCCTGCTACAGGAGAAGAGTGGGATTCATTGTCAGGAGAACCCTTCAGTATTGTACAGCTTGGACCAAGCTCCGACAGATTTTCTTCTTGCAAATAGTTTGGGCCAGCCACATCTTGGTGTCAGCAGCCCTATACAATGTACAAAGTGCATTCACACATCCAGCTCAGCCCCATCACACTAATATGGAATTCATAACAGAAAATTGTGTTCTAGAAATAAGGTTAGCTTAGTAGATTTGGGGTGGTTTTTTAATATAGG
Source organism: Acrocephalus scirpaceus scirpaceus (assembly GCA_910950805.1). Classification (NCBI taxonomy): domain Eukaryota; kingdom Metazoa; phylum Chordata; class Aves; order Passeriformes; family Sylviidae; genus Acrocephalus; species Acrocephalus scirpaceus. The sequence goes on along the minus strand of OU383778.1, from coordinate 71,139,700 downwards.
AGGTAAATACAGCATGCACAATAACATTCTTTGTGCAAAAAAAAAACAAGAAAAAGGGGAGGGGAAGGAAATGTGGCTTGTGTTGTTCAAAAATAAGCCCTCCAGATCCCTAGTAGTGTGAATTAGCAGCCATGGTCTTTGGCAGCCATGCTGACATAATCAAGTTGATACTCTGGCCTCACCTCTCTAAATAATTTATTATCAATTCATATTAACTCACTTCATTTCTCCACTGTGTAGGACTCTCCTACTTCTCCTTCCAAGTAGTTTTTATTCTGTAAATGGGGAGGAGAAGGGTGGACGGGTAGGCAGTCTTTGCTTTTGTAGTTTCCTTTAAAACAATTAAATGCTTAATAGTGGGGATTTAAAATACCACCTTATTTCCATTACCAATTAACTTGCATCACGTCTTGTGAGTTCTTACTAGAGTATGTCAGAGGTTTATTATTCTGTATACAGCACTATCTATATTTTGTTTGATAGTAGTAGCTACTGAGTTAATATTTCTGTAACAATGTCTCTCTAACCAGTGAAAGGCTCTATGTGCTCAGATGAAGAGTCTACATTACCATATGCTAATATATGAAAACTGTGGTAGCCTCCTTACCCCCAAACCCTCAATTCTTAGCTCGTCACAAGGCTTATTCAAACCACACAACTGAAAAAAGTTTGCTTGAGGGTATTTGCTAAAAATACCTTGTACCTGGTAATCAGGACAAACTTGCCTGCTCTCACAGTGCTGTTATTCAGCCTGTGGAATTTGCATTGTATCGGTAGAGCACTGCAGTCTCTTACCTGAATCATCTGCCAAGGAAATGTTGGTGAATGTGCCATCCTCCTCGTCCAAAGGTAACTCCATTTTGCTGCGTTTTCCCCCAGTTTTGGAGATGTGTGTTAAGCATGGCAGCTGTCAGCCATCTTTGGGTGCGCACGTGACTTCCCTGGCTCAATCTTTAATGAGTCCAGCACAGGTGCTGCTGGCAGCTGCACACGTCTTGCTCTGCGTGCTGTCTCCTCTGAACCTTGAGCTCTTCTGCGGAAATGGTCGAGCTGGAAGGTTTCTGACTCCTCACTGCTCTGTCAAACAAATGCTGAACAAACACTGCTATTACAAGTTCTTTCTATAACAGAGTTGTATCCATCCTGGCTGGCTTTTTGTTTTCATTGTTCTGTGTTTTCTCTAGGGCTGCGCATGGGATCTTCTTGGAGGGGTTTTTGATAGAGAAAAGAGCAAATGTAACTTAGTGTTCAAGAAATGTTGCCTACAGTCCACAAAAATGCAATGGACAGACCTGGGAACAGCAATTTTAAAATACAACCTTCAAATGCTTAGGAATGTGAGTGATTTTATTTACATGAAACAGCTGCATCAAAACCAATCGAGTAATGTGAAAAAGTCAAGGTATATAAGTGAGGGTCTGACATTCTGTGGTAGAAGACAGGAGGAAGGAAGAGAAATCAAATTCAAAGAAAACCCCCTTTTAGTCATCTTGGTTTGCTTCTTAAAGAATGCTGGACATAGTTTGAACATACAAATGAAAAATTCACCTCAAACTACTTACTTTAAGAATATCTTTAAGGATATCTTTTGTTTGTACTCCTGGAACACAATGTTTTCTTGCAATCAATTTGAAAATATAAAATGGCCTTGATTGAGGACAGAATAGTGAATAGTGGAATCACTATTTTCAGGGTGTTGCATATTCAGAATCTAGCTTTATTTTTCAAATTTTGCATTCAGAAAAATACTGTAAATTAAAGGTGTTGACAAATGCGCTTTTTTTCCTTAATTGTAATTCAGAGCCTCTCTAAAGTCTCACTAAAAATAAAATCCTAGTTTTGTGAAGCACTGACCAACTATCAGATGAGAGTTCTCTGAATTTACAGTCTGCCTTTCACACTTTTGGCTGTAATCTTGGACTTCTCAGACAGCTTCTGTGTACAAAGAAAATGCATATAGCTTTGCAGGACAAAGGACATAAGACACAGAATCACAGAATTAATTAGGCTGGAAAAGACCTCTGAGATCATCAAGTCCAACCTTTGACTGATCATCACTGTATTAATCAAACCATGGCACTGAGTGCCACATCCAGTTGTTTCTTGAGCACCTCCAGGGATGGTGACTCCATCACTTCCCTGGACAGTCCATTTCAATGTTAAAAACCCCTTTCTGTGAAGAAATCTTCCTGATGTTCAACATGAACCTTCCCTGGTGCTCCCTGGAGGCCATTTCATCTTATCCTGTTGCTTGTTACCTGGTAGAAGAAGCTGACCCCCATCTGGCCACTGCTAGGCCATCAAGATGTGGTACCATTCACCACTCTAATGACGCCAAGCATTGGAATTGGTGCAGCTTACAGAAATTATAAATGTTATGCTATTTTTTAGGGTTGTTTCTTCTGATATTTTAATTGCTTTGTTTTACTTAGGCTTGTCTGTTGGTGTCAGTGAAGTTACTGAGCTGCTTTCAGACATTATAGAAAACCAAGCATGTCTTGCATTTTCAAAACTGTGTTGAGTTGCTCATTTTTTGTTTCATACATATCAGAACCAGCTCAAAATTTACCTTATTGGTCTTGGGGTTCTCCTGCCCAAGGCTAGGAATTGGACTAGATGATCTCGATAGGTCCCTTTCAACTCAGCATATTCTATGATTCTTGATACTATGTAAAGAGTTACTGGCTTCATTCCAGATCCTTGAGTATCACAAAGGGTTCTGGATCAGTTGTGTTTTTTTTTTTTCTTCTTTCCAGGATGCAACAGCGTGCTTCAAAGCTCTCATGATGAAGATAACTCTAGAAAACATTTTGATCTTTTGTCTTCATTGCATCTTTTATTGTTCTCAGACATGCTGTGTATGGTAGAAGCATTTCAGCAAATTGATTTGGAAGGTCAGTTTCTAAAAACATATGCAATTGAATAATCTGTTAATCTGTTGCCTCTGAATTTTTAAAACTTGTATGCTTGTGGAACCTAAGGGCTGTATCTTGTCTGAACTGTGAAGCCTCCATATGACCAGCTGAATTAACTTCTGGAGCCTGTATCAATATTGTTCTATTCTACTGGCCATGCAGCTACCCTGTGGTAGATACAGTTCCCATGTAAATTATCAACTGGCTTTAGACAGCTTGTCACAGCAGCCAGGTGAATATGGATGTTGTGCAGTGGTTATCCATGTCTGGATCAAAGCCATTAGCAGAAGTGTTGCAGAGCAAAGGCTGTATTTTAATAAGAGTCAGTAAGAAAGACTCCTCCAGGTGAAGGAGCATAGGATTCAGGGAGGAGTTGGGCTGTCTCCTGAGATACACCAATCCCTGCAATTTGTGGAGTCAAGCTCTTGTGTTTGTGCCAAGTGCATTCCAGTCCATATGGCACCAAAGAGCAGGTTACCTGAGGAGTTTTCTGTCCTGCCCTACAGAGTCAAGACTCCAAGGCTTAAAAGTAAAGGCTCTCTGCAAGTGCAGAACTCATTAAAGCTCCCTGTGGAAGAAGGGCCTCTGGACAGATGGCTTGTTTGATTCGTTTCCTCAGTCAGTGCCTCTGAATGAGAGAGGGAAGGTACAGAGAGGTGTCTTTGGGTGCCTGTGTCTGCCTGTGTGCGCGTGTGTATAGACAAACACAGCATGGCACTCACATTGTTTTACATTGTTTCCCTTGAACACCTGGGGAATCAGGTTTGGGGGAGACTTACACAGCTTGCTCGTGGAAGAATCATTTACCAACATAGAGATGGGGTTTAAAAGGAGTCTACAGTGTGATCTTGTTTGTTTCTTGCCCCAAATAGTTTTCATATTTAAATGTGCACCTGTGTTCTATAACTTTAAAGGCACTGTAGAATTATCTGTGGCTTGCTTGTTTCTATGAGTGCTATGGTAAGAAACATTTCCTTTGGTGGTGTCCTGATATTTTACTAGTGAAAAAAACATCTTTGGACAGGAGATGCCACGTTAAAGTACAAGTACCCATTTCTTGCTGTCACCATGTTTCTTTTAAAAGGGGGAACATAAAGGAACAGCAGCAGACAGAGGAAGAAAAAAGCTTAAAAGAAAGCTATGTAATGGAATTAACTGTCAGAGCACAAAGAGTTTAGTTATTTTCATGAGTGAATTATTTTCACTGGAGTAATGGACATTAATGTAAAAGGTAATTTGGTTATAAAATATCAGTTCATCTTTCTGAGGGCTTCATTTCCAAGTTGAACAGAGGTTGTGGAATGCTGAGCAGCTGTCTGGCTGCCTTTTAAAATGGGTGTCAGGCACTGTCAGAGGAGATTGAGGGTAGGAGAAGTATGAGGACAGCATCTTCTACAGCTGCTCCTGAGCCTTTTATTTTATAGCAGTAACATCAGTTCACGTAGCCATGTTCTGGCCTGCTTTTGATGAGTGTTGATCACAAGCATGTCAGCAGATCACTGTCTGGTTATGATGGCCATGAAAGCAATAGGTAAGTGCCCAAGGATGTCTTCAGCTTGGCACTGAAATGAAGCCAGGATTTTGTAGCTGATCTGTGTCAAGGACACAGTTGCAGAAGGGTGTAGGTCCTTAGATTTAAAACACCATAGCTAAACCTCCCTGGTAGTAGGTTTGCATTTTATTACTGCAAGTACTGTGTAACTGTTTTCTAATTAAAGTGATTTAATAGTGACCTGAAAAGGAAGTTGGCTCTGAGTTAAGTATGGATTTATGGAGTATTTTAGCAAAACCACAGCGTGTGCTGTGATTCCTATTTATACCAAGAGTGTAACAATGCTTAGCAGTGTGGTTGGGGCAGACTTCAGTACCACCCCTTTATTTAGGGTTCAACCTTGCACTTACAAACTGAGCTACAACATCAAAACATTCAACAGCCCTCTTCACCTGCTTCATTTGTTTCCTAGTACAGGGCTAATTTCTTATCTCTGTGATAAGAGCATGCAGATGCAGTGCTTTTTGGAAACAACTTTCAGTGACTTTGTTTCAAAGAGGGAAGAGTTTAGTCAGTTGAGAGACATTTTTGTTGTCTGCATCACTTGGCAAAAACCTCACTGACTCCTTGTCCCAAAGGTGAATCCTCTAGATGTGCCTGCTGTTGCTCTGGTACTTTCTGTGTATCTATAATAGAAAAGTTTGGGGATTTTTTTAAAGTCAGAGAAACACTCAGGTAAAAGAAGGTTGCTGTTGCTTTCAGAGAACACTGGGACAGAGTCAGAGCACTGTTGGTAGGTAAGATCCGTGTTGCAATGCAGTTGTAGTGGCTGATCTTCCATCAGGATCCACTGTGCAGTCCTGAAGTGTTCTGCTTTTGTTAAACAGTGCTTTGATCAAGAGTCCAACTTGAACACAAGTTGTGTATGATGTAAGCAATGCAGTGTAGTAAGTAAGCCACTAAAAGATTCTGAACTAAGAAAACTGTTTTGGATTCTTAGGAAATATATTCTTCTGCATTTAGTTGACACATTTTAAAACAAACCCAAAAATACTTCTTTTGATACCTATTTTTTTCCAGGTAAGACAATAAGCTCTGTGCAAAGAGCAGTATTTGGAATAATTTCTCTTACACAAAACATTCTAGAATGCATCCAACACATCAGTTTCCCACTGTATATAAGCCCACTGTATATATTTTAAAACTACATGCCTTGTTAGGAAAAGGCAGCTGCCAGTCCATTTCTCTTTTAATGAACTTTGACAGAAGGAGCTGTGGCATGTGTTTAGTGCATGCTAATAAAGCATTAATCATACCAGTGAATTCCCAGGATGTTCCTAGGCTGACTCTGTGGGACAGTAACCTACTTGCAGAACAACAGTTTCCTAAGGTGGTGACAGAAGTGTATTAAATGTGTTGTTCACACATTAGTGAGGTATGTTTATACTTGTTAGAAAGTGTCCTAGGTGTTTATTTTCTTCCTCTGCTTCCTTTCTCGCTCACCCCTTACCAGTCTAAGGTACTTACAAGGCATGTTGTGGCTGAGATTGTATTCTAAATTTTGAGATAGATTTTAAGATGCTCATGCTATGCCCATCATTATTTGCAAATGCTGCTTCTGAAGCTGCATTCAAAATTGCCACCTGTCCACAACTGTACTCATATCCTCTGATTTACTACATTTGAATTTTGGGAATGCATACATATTGTTCTTTTCTGCATGAGTAATTTTTTTTTTTTTTTTAATTTTGACCCACTCACTCAAAATGAGTGACTTGTTTATAATATCTGTTAGGTAGGTCTTAAGATAGACCCACTTTCCTTCACACTTGTACATTCTACCCTCTCAGATTTCCTGTCATGTGTCTTTGTAGACTTGGAGAACATCTGTCTTCTAAATTTAAAAAAAAAAAAGAATTAAAAAAATCTACTGTTTCAGACTGCTTCACATACTCCTTAAAGTTTAATTCCTTTATGATTCCTGTGCAAACCAGACAGTGACCAGGCAATGGGTGAGCCTATCTGTATTTCACTAGTGCCTGCTTTTCTGTTCCTTTTTCTTTCATCTGATACCTCATCATTCTTAACTAGGTGCCTCAGCATATGTGCAGTGTGCAGCAGCACAGGGCTCTTCCCAGGACTTTGGGATGATCAATCTGCTCTTCTCTTTGAGTGAAAGCCCTTTCTGCTTCAGTCCATTGATCTATGATTCTAGAGATGGCAGTAATTCAGGACCAGGCCTCAAGTAATTTCTGCATCTCTGATAATATTTCACAGTGTTCACTACAGACACTAGGAAATTGTTGGTTAGCTCACTGGAGGATACCAGTGCAGAAAATGATGAGATGCTTTTTTTCTTTCATTACTCTATAGTCTAAATATTTGAATATTTGAATCTTTGGAATACAGAGATGTAGAGCATTTGGCAGTGCATACCCTATCCCAGGGTGTGTGTTTCCTTCTGCTTTTGGCAATGTACCTGACCACTAGCATCCTTCTGAAGTGAGTGTGACCCACAACACAGGAACTCTTCCTTCTTCTTGGGCAGCCCTAGGCCCCTCCAGGTCTGCAACCAGCTGATCTGCTTGCTGCTTCTGTTCCATAGTGCAGATAAATGAAAAAAAAATCAGATTTTAAATGTGTGGCCATTAAAATCGTCATTGTCGAATGGATGGGGGAGGCTTAATCCAAAGAAAGCTTGTTGATTAACCAACAATTAAATGCATATAAATACTAGCAGATTTTACTTTGTAAGAGGATTGCAGAAGTGGGTGGGTCTCAATGCAGCCATAGAAACTTTCTGTACAACAGTTCAGGTGATGAGATCTCTTGTTTGAGTACTTAAGCAATGTAATTTAAGTACAGATTTCAGTGCTGCCCTCAGAGCTGGTTTCAGGAACAGAGTAAGTGCCTTGTGCTGCAGCAGCAAGGCAGACATTGGTCCAACAGGGTGTCAGCCTACCAGTTCTTCTGCATCTTTTCTCATAACCTTACCATGTACTGGGGAAAAACAGGGGAGATACATAAAGCATTTTACCACTTGCAAAATCAGATGTGATTTCTCCATGGCCTGAATCCTGCCTGTAGGAGAAGGGATTAGGCAACCTAGACCCTGATGAGCCACAGCTGTATCCAATAAAGAGAAGTGTGATAAAAGAGGTGGGTTGGCTGGTTGGGGAGGACCTAGAGGAAAAAGGACTGAGAGGATCCTGAGGAAGAGGAATGAGATGCTGAAGGAACAATCAGAAGGACTGGGCTAAACAGGAGAGAGAATCCCTGCTGTGAGCTCAGTGTGGGTGTGCAGTCAGAGCTGTTGTTGAAACCTGCAGTCACAGTCTAGCCAGGTAAGAGCCTGCAGTCAGAGTCTGCAAACTGATCCCTGCAGTCAGAGTTCAGCAGGAAATAACCAGCAGTCAGGGGCTGCCAGGGAAACCTCCAGCAGGAGCTGCTGCAGGCAGAGTCAGGGAATGGTTGGGGTCAGGATGGCTGAGCTGTAAAGAGGAATAAACCAGGGCACTTTTCATGCTGTGATAAACAACATGTCTCTCTGGGCTCCTTCCTACCCTCTCACGAGAGGGCTGCTGCAGCATTGACTTCTCTGGGCTTGAAGACCTTCATTGGACACTCTTACCAGGCTGCCTGCTCTTGCTGCAGGCTTTGAAGGAGAGGGTCATGTGGGAACTGCATATGCTGCTCTTGGGTACTTTGTGTGTGTACCAAGGGAGGATTCTGGCTTGTTCATAGCCCTGTAATGTGCAACTAGTGAAGAGGACTGGGTCCAGAGTACCAGGCAGAATTCCGAGCCCTTGATGACTTATTAGCAGAAACAAATATGGCATTTGTCATTTTCTCTGCCACAAGAGTGACCGAAGTGCATAAACAGGCTGCTGCTCCTCACTTGGAGCAGTCTGCAGAATAAGGTGTGTGTCAAAGAACAACCAACTCCATGTATGCACACCTATCTTTTCAAAGCCCCATACTTTAATAAATATTGTTGTTGCATGCATGCAGATGCCCTGCTTGAAGATCTCAAGCTTCCTGTTGTCACACATCTGGTTTTTAGAGGAATCTGCAGTGGAATGCAATCATGTAACACATTTGCTCAGTCATTTGTTTCTTGCTTATTTTTGGATGTTTATTTGAGCTGCAGCTATGCTGGCTTTTCTTCAGTACAAGTCTTCTGGAGGGTTATTGCTGATGGCATCTGTGGCCAGAGCTTGTCTGGCGAGATGAATTATTTAATGTGACTAATGCATTTAATGGACTTGATGATCAATAGTACTTATAACAATACAATAGCGGGGAAATCTCAGTTGAGAGTGAGAGATGTTTTCATATATGGTAAGAACAGTTTCTGGAGGAAGAAGTGGTTTTTGGACATATTTTTTCCCCTACAAAATGGGCTATTTCTCAGTGACTTTAGCAGAACTGTGTGTAGATCTTAGTTTTATCATGAGTCTTAAAATAGTTGGTGTTTCCTTAAAAAAAACAAGCTGAAATTATGTGAGAATCTTCATGGGTTTTATTTTTAAATGCATGACTTGTGCTAAGGAATGGAAGTTAAAAGGATACCTATGAACCATGGCAGAAAATGAACACAAATGTGAAGTATCTGAATGTATTAAGGAGAAATCCTGGTACTTTACATCTAAATCCATGAGTCACAGCATTTAAATGGTAGTGTATTCACTTTGTTCCCATGTTTCACTTTAAAAATGTTTTATTAAGGCAAGGATTTTTTTTTTTAGAAGTTGATTTTTTTCTTTTTTTTTTTTGGAACTGTGGAAGTGATTACAAGGTGTTATGTCTTTGTGTTTGAGTGGCTTTTCTTATCAAATTTCCTAGGTGGGAATCGCATCATCTTCAAGAAAAGGTTTTCAGTTTTGATTTGGGAAAGCTGAAAGTAGATGGGTGTACTAGTTTGAAAGCAAACCAGTGGAAGATCTCAAGTCAGAATTGCAATTTAATAGGAAAACTAGGATAAAGGCAATAATACAGAAACACTGGCTTAACCTGACAGAGTCAGGATACAACCTGACACCCTGTTGTTCGTGGTGGTGGCAGCAGTCTGATTAAATGGTGACTGCAGTCCTCTTGGAGTGATAGAGGTGGTTCTGTTGAAGCAGTGATCCTGTAGAGAGGTCTGGTCTTCCTCTGAAGGTCCAGTGGTGGTTATGTAGCTCTTGTCCTCTGGGAATTCAGTAGATAAGGCTGTTCATGGTGTTCCAAAGCTCAGATTACATCTAGGTAGGAACACTTCGTTCCTCCCCCTGGGCAGAGCATCTCACAATGGGATGGTGTAATTTTAGGAGTCATGCAGTCAGACTTTGATGGCAAATTAACAGAAAATATCCCAGAGTTACCAGGGATGAGTCATGGAAGAGATAAAGAACACTGCCCCACCTGAACAGGTTTTAACAGCTTACGGAGATGGTGATAGAATACATACTTGGGTTACATCTAACGTTGTAACCTAAGATAAGGGAAAAGTGAAAACACTAAGAACAAAATGAAGCTCAGTTTCCAAACCAAGTAAGCTATTCAAGAAGGAAAGAATGAAGCTGTGGACAGAAGTGCCAAACTCCAAGATTCAAAAATGCTACTCTGTAAGTGGTTTGATCTGAAAGAATGATATTTGGATTGTTCTAACCTTGTGTTCTTTAGCCATGGGCATTAATGCTTCTAACACCTCTTTGGGCCCAAACAATTTTTTTTAATAGGGCATCAAAGCTAAGATGTTAAGAAAGTATGTCAGCTCAAGATCCAGGAGGAAACACACCATTAGTTGGACACAGCTCAGGATAAAATTGTAAGAGTTGCAATGATACCTCGCCTAGTGAGGACCAGCTGCCATGCCTGAGCAACAGTAACAGTACACATTCTATCGGATTGTTTGCTAGCAAAAAACCTCACCAAAAGCCAACAAACTGAAAAGTTACCCTCAGAAGTTGCAAATCTAATGATGGAATTACCTGGTGTGGGCCAAAAAATGGAGCAGGTGAAGGAGCAGCAAGAAGCTTTCCTGTGTCTGTGCCTCAGGTGAAATTTCTGTAAACACGGGGAGGAACTGAAAGCCCTTCACTCGCACTGTGCTGTGGTTCACGGCTTCGTAGGCTTTGATCATAAATGTAAGGCAGGGTCTGAGTACCTGGGGAGAGGGATGGCTGGGAAATCTGGCCTTAATTTTAGGAAAACTACACTGACCAACTTAACATGAGGTGACACCTTCATAGGTCAAAGTTAAGATTGCTTTATAATTATCATGGGGGTTGTCCTTTGGTAATGAAATGCTTTAGTGGCTTTAGTAACTTCAGTGGTGTTCTACTGGAACAGTTTCAGACAGAAAGTGAAGATGTCTGCACATACAACAAATTAATGGGTGAAGAGCTTTCCTAAGTTTCAGGGGTTCTCTAAAAGAAAAAAAAAATCTGAAAAAGGGCTTATTAGTTCTCCTGATCTAGTGTGTGAAGAGCCAGATCCAAAGATACATGTGTGGTTTTTCCTTTGACAAACCCTGAGGAAAATTGTGGTTAGGAAGCAAACAAACCCATCTAAGCATCCTCTCAGGATGTGACTCTTTACAGTCCTTTTCTCGTTAGTCAGAGCAAACTGTAAGAGGATGTATTTGCCATACAAAGGGAAAAGGAGTCATCTTTTTTCTTGATAATCTTTTCCACAGAAGGTCCCCTTCATCTTTGACTTTCCCAATAGACCTCAGTCCCTTTCCTTGTATTAGTTCCCAGTGGAGCAGCAGTTCCACACTCCAGCATCGTTGTGAATCAACAGCCAGGCTTCAGTGATGAGTTTGACATTCATTAATGCTAATTATTCATGCTCTGTGTATTGTATGCTTTGCATGTGTATGGACCTCAGACCTCTACAGCTATTTTGTTTGATTATCTTAGAGTTTTCTAAAATCCATTGCTTTGTATGCAAATTGTCCTCTCTAACGAAAGTAGGGAAGATGTTTCCAAGCCGTTTTGTAATGTCCCTAAATAAGTGTCTGGAAGTGGGCCCCTTGTCAATTAGATTGAAGCTGATTTGAAGGACTGCTGCATAAAGTGTTAAATTTAATAAATATTCCTCTCTCTAGGTCTATAGCAAGCCTGGCATGAGATGTGTGGGGTTTCAGGGTGGTATCTTTCAGATTTAAAATCATGGTTCTTTTGGTTTAATTCCAAAGACGACCCATGGGAATCAGCTAAAGGATGCCAATACCAGACTTGACTCCTCCAGAAGGGATTTTTTTGCTGTATTCTGAACTGAGGAGCATTGATATCTGATCCAAAGGAGGGCAGTGTTTTCTTCTTTTTTTCTTGAAAGGGAGCGTTTCCTTCAGTTTGTTTGAAAAAGTCTGGCTGAGAGACTTTACATTTTTTTAAATTGAAGTTGCTGTGACAATTGTTACTTGGGTCAGCAAGTGCACAGTCAGCTTCCAATTACCAGTAACTAATGGAGAAATACATTTTACTAAATCATTGCCTTGATCTAGTGTCATTGATTTTAAATTATGGATGAGGCAATGAGTGTTCTCATATGCTCACAAAGCAGTTCACCAAGGTGAGCTAGACTAACACAGTGCTTGTGGCATACCAGGAATGCCAATGATGATAGATATCACCAGCTACTACAGACTCATTTGGGAAGTCCAAGGGTGGTTAATTTGCATTTCATTCTGCTAAATATTTCTAACATTTATTTTAAGTTCTTTTAAGAACTTAACATTTATTGCAGTTCTTGTAAGTTTTTGAGGAGACTAGAAAATGAAACTAAACAAATCTCCTGTTTTGGTGGGAATGTTGCTTTGCTTCTTGGAGTGCCAGAGTAACAGAATTCAGCAACGAATTCTTACACACACAGGGCAAGGAAATCAAACCTCAGCATTTCTAGTTCTGCTTTTTGTTGTTGTTCACCCCTAATTTTAGCACTTCTATACTGTGAGTCTAATATCCACAGCACATATCCCTAAGTTAAGTCAGTTTTGTGTGATGAGTCTCAGTTAAGTGATACAGTTGTCATCTGTGCACACAGATTTAAAAAGTTTGGCCTTTGGATATGTAAATAAATATTAGGAATTCAAGGTCTTTTGGTGGCTCAATAAGCATAGCAACATTTGTAATGCTGAGTTTCCCTGTACCATAGCTTCCTTCACTGTAAAACTTATCTCAGGATTTAATGTAGAACACAGTAATTTGTGAAATTCTTGCTTACAGCTGTGCCAACAGCCTTGCAAAAAAGCTTTTTCTTAATTTTTTTAACTCTGAAATGTTTTTGATTTCTGACAAAATATATTTTTGAGTAACATTTTGCCAGAAATGCCATTTAGAAATATAACAATTTCCTATAAAAATCAAAAGGTGTGCTGGGAAAATTTACCTAAGAGTAGTCCTCTGTAACAAATATGACTTGAGCTTTACTGGCAGCTCCTCAGGAGCTGCAGTAATTTTCTCAAAGAAACTGAACCTCTTTAATTCCTTTATTGTTTATATTTACGTTGTATACCTGATACTTAGCCACAGATGGAGAGTTCACTGTGTTTGGTGCTGTACAAATGCAGAACCAAAGGATCACTGCTCTGAAAAGGCTGCAATTAAGAGAAACTAAGAAGAGGTGGAAACATGCAGAGACAGTGGGAGAATGTTGGCTATGTGCCAGGCAGTATTTTTAGCACACTCACAATCTGACTGTTGTCAAAGTTTTCTTCAGAGCATCAAAGGAGAACTGTGGAGAAAGGTAACCGGGGTGTTGTCAATACATTGTAGCTGTCTTTAGGGAATCGCCAGTTTGGGAATGTAACAATTAAGCATCCAAGCTTGCGTGGCAGTGTGGTCAGAGTGGAGCAGCTCAGGAAAGCACAAGAAGGTGAGGAGGGAGGAAGAGAACTGAGAAGTCTGAGCAATCAAAAGGAGTTGAGTTTGTGGTAGAGAAGCAGCTGCTATTTGAAAACTACAAGGAGAGAGAGATGGCCCTGTCCAAAAAAGGTGCCAAGAGAAATTATCTTTGCAGTGGTATTCTGAATGAAATAAGACAGACAAGATTGCAGCTGCCAAGGCCAAGGAGAAGGATGTTGTGGTAGTCAAGATGAGAATCAGAGTTGCAGCTGTGTGGATGGGTAAGAATAGTCATGGCTTAGATTTGTTATCCAGTAAGAACATATAAGACACTCATCTACTTGTGCTGAACAGATTAACTTCTAATGGAAAGTACAGGTCATCTGCCTCAAGCAGGTGTGTATTACAACAGTTGTCAAACTGTTCATTTCAGAGGAAGTGGGAGGAAGGGTGAAAAGCCAGATGAAAGAGGTAAAGGATAAACTGTAAGAAGGTTTTTAGCACTGCTTTCATATGTCACCATACCACAGCCAGAGGCTGATGGCATGTATCTGATCATAAGCTGAAAGTTGGTCTTTTTCTTCATTATTTCAGTGTTTCTCAAATCAGCAGCCTTGGTGCTATGACACTGAGGGAGCGTGCTAAACTGAACCATCAGGGCCTGCAGGACTTAATAGGTACACCTCTGCCTCAAACTCCAGCAGAGCAACTGACTGGGCTTAAATTTTTAACCAAGCCCTGATTTATGGGTTTTTCACCAGCCCTGTGTTTTGCTGACAGTAACCACTTTCTGATGAAGTTTGACTTGATTCTCCTTCCTTACTTCTTAACAACGTTTGGGTTCTTTCAAGTGTTATTTACTGAAAATGCTATTGGCTGGAGTAACAAGTACATTTTCTCCAGTTCATGTACAAGTAAATCAGTTTATTTGTTAGTTAAGACTACAGACAGAATCTGGCAAACAAGTGACCACAGAATTTGCTGCTCTCTGGAATATCTAAGGGTGGTAATTGGGCCTTTTCTTCTGACATTCAATCCATGGCATAAAGCTTTAATGTCAATTGATTTATGTGGTTAAAAAGATACATAATTCTGTCTCAGTATTACACTTCACAGATATAAAGCATTGAGTCCTAGTGAGTCATTACTATATTCTGTTACCAGGGATCTTCCTCTTTCTTGTATGGTCCCCAAACAATCTTTTCTACATAATAAATGAGTTCATGTGAAAGACAGCTTGGAGCTCAGAAAACTTCCTTGGAACATTTCCCTGTGAAATCTTGTTGAGAATGTGAGGGAAGGATAGCTCCAAACAAGTGAAGGTTTGGATAGCTACTCCTTTTACTTGGTTAGGTGATGAAAATGAGTCCTGAATTCACAAAAGCTGCAGTTGCATGGTGTGAGATTTTTGAAATACAAGAGAACAGTGCTGAGACCTGGGAACCCGTTAGGTAGAGTGACTTTCCTACTTAAGGAAAAAACCCCACAAATTGCAACACATTTATTACAAGGGGAAGCAAGATTTACATTTCTGAGTAAATGTGTGGCTCCTTCTGTTCCTGAAGAGCAGTAGGTGGTGTAAGAAGAGGAAGGAATACAAAGAGAGCTCACCAATCATGTAACCTGTCATGCAAGGTTGTAGGTGACATGATGCCTCTTTTCTGGTAACACTATCTTGTGAAGATTTCACAATCCAAGGAGGCAGACAAGTTCTTCTGCAATAGTTAAGAGAAATGATAATTCTTTTCCTGTTGCAGCAGAAGAATGTGTTCTCCTGAATTATCTTTGAGGATCCCAGAAACCTATTCTTTGCTTAGGTTGCTTATGGAAGAAAAAAATTCCAGCATTCCTGAGGTGAAATGATGTTTGGTTGGCTAATATAATCTTGCTTCTTGAGTGGCACCTTAACTTCACCCATAAGTTCAAGTTGAGAGACTTGAATAACATTTAAATCTTGGGGTCATTTTTTACCTGGGTCTCCTATTTCAATAAAAGTATCAATAGGAATCACAAGTACAATTCAATGTACTTGAATTACAGCTTCCCTTATGTGAAATTACTGCAACAGGAACAAGAATTTGCCATTTGTTTTTCATTGCCAGAGATGTTATTTTTTTACTTAAAGTTCAAAACTTACTAACTATATTTTGTAAATGTGTGTTGGTTTATTACCAATACTTGGTGCATATTGTTACAGCCCAGTTATTATTATTCACACAGCCTGGATCTCTTAATTTGTTATATCCCTCTTATCTGGGTGTCATGGCTAGAAAGATGACGTTTTAAATATTCTGCAAAGTGCATGTTCAAGTCCTTAAGAGCTAGTACATATAAGAAACAAAAGCATCAGTGTGCTGGTTTATTGAAATGGTCCCTAAGTTTGTAAGTGGTCCTGCATTTTCTTATAGTCTGTGCTGCTGTGGAAGCAGAGAAAGAGACTTCTCTTCCTAGAGACTGAGACACTAGGAAATCAGAGGACAGAAATTCAAGCTGTATCACTGACAGAAATGTCTAGGATAAGTTTGGGCAAGGTCTGGTGCTCTTTTCCCTTTTTTCATTTGGGAATATCTCTTCTCCTATGATCCCTCTGGCTCATCTGTTTACCCTACTCTGGAGAACTGTTTCATAAAATAACTGTTTATTTTATACTTGAACAATGCCAATTTTAGTTAGGGTTAATTTATCCCTTTAGTCATCTGTGTTCCCATTTGATGTTCAGTTGCTCTTCCTGTTCCAGGACTTGTCAAATACTCACTTGCACTTGTTTAAAAATTTTCAGTTTTCTAGAGAAGATTTAAATTTTTGATTAGCCAAGTTTGAATGCAGTTGTCCTCAGCACCTCATTTCCTTGGCAATTGAAAGCAGACTTTGTTTTAAAAGAGATAATAATTAGGGCTATAGCACAATCCTGTAAATCATCCTCAACAGGATCTAGCCACTACTGTGTGAATCTCAGGATTTTTAGATTTTCCAGGAATGTAGAAAAACCCACTCACCTCTCCATATTTTCCATTTGCATAACTTTAGATCAGCACCTTTTTTGGTACTTCAAAATTAAGTTGAGCTGAGTGGTTATTCTTTTGGGGAATAGATTCTAAGTTTTCAGGCCCCTGATCTTTTGATTTAATATTTCAGTGCGCAAATATAAACCCATCTAGCTGCTTTTCCAAATACATGGGCTAGCTGACTGCATCCTGAATCTAATGTTGTTGATGATTTCCCTAAGATAAGTCATGGTATCTTGATTTCTTTCCACTAGTCATATTCTAAGCATAAGAATTTGAGAATTTACTGCAAGGTGAAGTTGGACAAAACTGGAAAGGTTACAGATCAACGTAAATGGGTGGTTGTGTGTACTAATCTAACAGAATATTTTAAGTAATTATATTGAAGCTGATCCTATTGTAGCTTGGTATTACAAAGAACAGGAGGAGAATGTTTCTTTTGTCAGAAGATTGCTTTAATAAGTTATGGTGACTTCTGGTTTTTGTTGAACTACATAAATTAGATCTGCATCACTGGGGAGCATCCAGAAGGTTCTCAAGTATAATTGTTGACCTTTAAATAAATTTTAATCTACATTCTTGTAGATGAGCTAGCAGTGCAGAGGTTTTTTAAAGGCTCTGTTTGAGTGTCTGCTGTGGAGAGAAGCTGTTGAAGCTACAGAATTTTGTTGATACAGAAGAAATAGGAGAAGTGGGTTAAGACTGGGGCTAGAGAAGTTATTAATTAGAGCAGAGTACCTTGGTTTGACAGCATTTTTGTGCTCACTTGCCTGAAGAGAAAACTGCTGTAGAGGGTACAAGGCAAAGGCAAAGCATCCAAGTGAACTACACTTGTTTTATAGAAAATGTAAGTCCTGTATCTCTTCTCCTGCCTCTTCCCCCTCCAGAAACAAACACATGTTCCTTTTGCTCCAGATTTGTTTGTTTGCCAGGAATTAATGCCTCAGTGTTCACAGCCTTGGTTCTAGCTGTGGATCAGGACACTGGAGAGTGTGACAGCTAAAAGGAAAGAGTGAGTCCATTGTATGCTAGGAACTGAAATGCTTTAGCTTATTTTCACAGAATACATTTCCCTCTCTTGCCTTGGAAATAGCAACAGGTAGGGTACGTAACCTGCTGCCCACTTGGTGGCTAAACAAACCATTTTCTTTTCAAACAGATGTTGCCTACAGGAATGGTTAAAAATGTATGGAATATGCATTACTTGAGTTTAGTTTATTTTTATGCTTAACGTTTACTGAAAAATGTTCTGATCTGACTGAAGTTATTTATGCTTATGTAAGTAACAAAAGAAAATATGCACATTTACAAATGAAGTGTGATCACTTGGTACTTTTAAAGTTTGCTTTTGTTGTTTTATTTGCTTGCCTATGACTTTCACATTAACAGCATGCTCCTAAAATGCTTATTTGCAGATGTCACTTTAAATATTATTTTTCAAGAGTTTCTTTTTCTTAGAAAACAGATGTCTGTAATTATCTTCTTTGACCTTGAGACTTATCAAAGTCAAATAGGTAATCATCCAATCAGATGGGGTATCATTATCAGAAGAAAAGTAATTATAATCTGAATATGTTTGAACATGATTATTACAAGCTTTGAACAGTTACACTTCTGATTGGGACAGAACTAAAGACTATTACTTCATCATTCACATGATGTAACTTCACTTACCCTTGTCATTTTGGAATATGAAGAGCTAAATTTCTTGAACAGTGTAGTTTTTAAAACTTGAAAAAAAATATCTTATGCCCTCTCTTAAACCAGAAGGATTCTCAAAACCTTTATGCTGAAATTAAGGAAATTCTATTTAAAAGCACAAGAAATAAAACACAATTGAGAGCATCCTCTGAAAGGGCTGAGGAGTACAGCATGTGTTTCTGTATGAATGAATGTTTCTTGGAATGAAGTGAAGCAGAAAAAACTGTTGCTAATTGGAGAATGGAGAATAGATGGGGAGAAGGGGAATTCTTAAATGCACAGGGTTGTCCATGGTAGGTGTTTTGATTGTTAGGGTGTGGTGCTTCCACCTGATAAGACAGGTAGAACTTGAGCTCAAAGCTCAGAAGTGGCATTAATCTCATAGCCAGACAAAGAGGTATTTTAAAAGAAAATTCCTGAAGAGATTGTTACCTGCTGAAGTTTGTGTGGGTCTGAAGGACAATGTGACCACGTTCAGTTGCTGAATAAAATAATTGGATGGTTGACTTGGCCAAGTGTGAGCCAGCAGAGCCAGAACCAGCTGACACAAAAATGCTCAGCAGGGGATAGTCCAGATTCTGTTTAGAGAATGTCAGCACTGTGCTTTATGTTCAAGTTGGGTGGAGCAGAGTGATCAGAGAAATTTCTGCTTAGGATTTTGAGTGTCAATTTTATTATACTGGTCCCACACAAAATGCATGTGTGGAGTATGGACTGGCTCATCAAGTGGTTTCGAAGAGCCAGAATTTTCCCAGATCCCTGCAGAAATCTGTCAGAATAATCTAACTGCACTGTTGGCCATTCCTTGGATCTTGCACATAGTTGGAGAAAATTACCAGCATTAGATTCTCTGTGGACCATTTGAAAATGAAATAATTTAAAAAGATGAGGAAGTAGATTCTTTCACAGCAGGATATGTCCTGTGGTGATATGAATGGGTTTGGGGTTTTTTTTTTTGCTTGGGACATGCTTCAGGGCTTCCCAGAGACTTGTAACACCTAGAACATGTCTTGGTGCTTACCACACCTCTGAAAAGGAGTCAGTACTCTCACACATTAAAAATTACCTGAAGGCTACCAATCTGAATTAAAGCAAAAGAAATGGAAGTTGTTGTGTAAAGAGAAACACCACTTCCAGCATAACCCGTGAGACAAGAATTTGTTTGGAGGAAGAGGGAGGAGGGAGGCTGGAAATTCTGCAGAACTATCCCACTCCCCCCAAAACTTACAGTCCTGCAGATTTTTAAAGGGCTCCACTCCCATTACAGAAGGTTTATCTGTATGCATACCCATATTTCATAATCCCTGCATAGGCTGGGTGAAAAAAGGAAACCATTCCAGGAGTCAGTGGCATGATTTAACATTTTTCAGCACTGAAAAGGGAGTTTGTGCACTTTTCAACTCAGCCGTGTCTCAGAGTCCCTCTGATGCTGAACACCTCTATTAGAACTTACTGTCTGCCACAGAACACAAATGATGCTGCTGGCTTGCTGCAGGAGAGACCTAAACTCTCCATGGAGACATGACTTGCACTGTCTGAGATTTACAGCAGTGATTAGACGTACATAACTTTTCCACTGGTATCTATGAGAAAGCAGGAGATGAAGTGCAGCACTTTGATGGGGACTTTGGATTCAGATGTTCTTCCTGTTAATAGAAAAATTAGTATTTTGATGTTGCTGCTGCTTTCAAGTCCAGACATAAACAAAATTATGCTGCTGGTGTCTGTAGACAGTGTTGCAGGTGGTTTGTTGTCTTTCCATGCTGGAGAGCAGGGAAGTGACTGTTCAACAAAAAATGTGACTGCTGACAAAGAAAGCACAGTTGTCATTTTTCCTCCTTGCTTATCAGAAGTAGAAATATCTCCATCCCCTGCAAGAAGGAACACGGAGACCAGAATTAGCCTCTGTTGCAGTTAAAAGCTTCCATGATACTAGAATAATGTATGACTTGCAATTTTAGTTTCTAGTGATGTATTAGAACAAAATGTTCATATTCTCCTCCTGCCATTCCATATCAGGAATGAACTAGAAATACCCTTTCCTGATTTGCTGAAAGAAATTTGGGAGAGAAGGGGAAAAAAGCTCTAGAGTGACATGGACAAGATGGAAATCAATTTGGGTTTTTGTCATGAAAATGCTGAGATAAAAATGATAAAACAATTATTCCTTCAGTCAGTTGTTGAGTTGCCTAATTCTTGTTGGACTGTTACTCTGAGAACTGACATTTGGGACCCAGATGGGAAGCGTGTCAGTTAATGATGAAGTTATTTGGCATGGTTTTCTTTGGGCTTTATGGAATTAGGTCCTTTCAGCAGTAAGAAAAGTGAGACACTAGAAGCTATTGCCTGTGGTAGCATGGTCTTCATGTGGAAGAGCTGTGGAGAAGCCAGCTCAGGAGATGAGGGATTTCCCTGCTGCCAGATGTAGAGTCTAAGGCATTTCTCAGTGAGAACACCAGTGAAGTGAAGGTTATTTGAGAGGCAAGAGACAGCTCGTTAAAGCACAGGATCGATTAAAGGATAGGCTGGATTTCTGAGTAACAGCTCTTTGTCCCTAGTACCTTCAGAGAACCACAATTTTATGAATATTTTTAGCAGAGGAGTCTTACCTTGCCAAAGAAATACTCAATGTTGTTTTTGCAGTGGCCCTTTGAATGGGGTCAGCATACTGTGGTTTGGTCCAGGGTGAGGGGGCAACAGTGTGTTTAATTAACCAACTTTGGTTTATTTTTCTGAATTTGCAGTAATTTAAAATTTGTTTTACTAATGCCATCAGTTCACAACTACAACCTTGTGTAAGTTTGGAGAGGGAGTATTGTCAGGATTTATCCCAGGCCTTCAGTCAATAAAGTTTGGCCATTCCTTCTAAATTCTTTCTTGTCTACACATCAGTGCATTTTAAAAATGGTCTGTAAAATTCTTGGGTAAAAAGGAGGTCTCCCCAGACATTTCACTCTTCACAAATTAGTGAAACCCATGTAAACAATTGATTTTATAATGAAGAATGTCTTGTCTTGCACTGTCCATTTTCCAGCCATTTAACTCCTTGATCAACACAGAAATTCAAAACCAGATGGGACATCTTTCTTTAAAAACATACTCATAAATTTGTCTTATATCATCTTTTTTGAGTTTTTTGAGCTAAAAAAATTTTTTGTTTTATGATTTTATTACTCTTGAGTGAGTAAAGCAGTGCTGTGAATATGAAAACAACTCTAATTTTTGATTATTTAACTTTTATCTTATTTGGAGCTCTTTTTCTGTTTCTTCAAGGTTATGAATATTTAGATTAAGGAAGAAAACATTCAGGTTGTGAATGAGTGAAATTTGTTTTACTGACAGGTTTTTTTTTCTATTTTATTAACAAGCTCAATACAATGCTTTCATATTTCAGGCATTTCAAATTTTCTTTGTGTGCAAGAAAAATTGCATTCCCTCTCACTTCTTATTTATCAAATATCCCTCTCACTTCTTATTTATCAAATTAAATCAGAAGTATTTTTGCAGAAATACCTTGACAACCTAGTGCAACCTGTTGCTTTTGTTTTGTTCTGCCTCACTACATGCCCATAAATTCATTTAGCTGAACTAAGCTTCATCTTGTTGGTGGAATCAGTCTTTTTTCCCTTCAGTTTTCTTGTCTTACATGATGTCTTACAGCTGCTTCACATGGCTCTTCCCACAAAAAGGTACTTTTCTTTGGTCTGAGATATTCCAGTGTTTGTATCATCTTCCCTGTCCTTCCTGCCCCCCAGAGCTAGTGTGGCTACACTTCCTTTCTGAGGAGGGAGTCCTGGACACACCAGGAATGTGACTTTGGAGATTTACTAGAAATGGCTCTATAACTAAAAGTGATTCCTGTTTGGAAAATATGAAACCATGGACAGATGCTGAACTTCCTCATATGGTCCATTCTCTAAATTGCTTATGAGGTTATGAGAACGAAATAAATTAAATCCCCTCTTTTTAATGTTACCAGTTTGGAGCCCTGAGCTGTGAGAGCACACTGGTATTTACAGACAGCCAAGTGTGCTCACGGAGCTCAGTTAATTGAATAATAAAACTAGTACATGGCTCCCAGTTTAAAATCATTCATTCTTTGGATCCAGTGGCATCTGCCTCAGGGAGCCAAACCATGCAGTAGTGGGCTTGAAATGTGTAGAGCAGTGCTCTTCTTTAACTTAGAATCATGTCATATCTTTAACTTGACCTAAAATACAAACTGAAATATAGGTTCTGTAACAATGGGATTCCTATAGAACTATTTCATCCCTAAGAGAATAATATTCCATGCTCCAAATTTTCAGCAGCTAAAAGCAGCAGAAATTCTGTGAGCTAACTTCTCTGGAGAAAATTACCTGCAGATAGGCTTCCAGGGAAGCTGCACATATGCATGATTATATGTTGCTGTAAGTTAAAATAGAATTTGTCTTGCAGTTTTTGTAATACATTTCTTATACAAAACAACTGGTGTTCCCCAAGAAAATTACTTTGTAGTTTTTATCACACATTTACTTCCTTTCAGTGTTCTCTTATGAACTACCTAACCTAATCTTTAACTGTCTTCCAAAATCAGGCCCTTTCCCCTTTCATTCATCTATTCCCTATTTTATTTTCAATTTCTTCCTCCAAACTTAGTCCATGGTACTTGTGCATGAAACACAGATAGTCTGCTGGCTAAGCTTAAATTAGAAGTGCATTTACATTTGTGTTGGGCAGATTCTGAATGCAGTGATAACCCCCACTTGCAAGGCTCCCACCAGAGCAGCTCCAAAAAGTGCTCTGAAATACAAGGTAGCCATCACATTCTTAATGCCTTGATGTATTGAAAAGGAACTAAATGTCTGGTTTTGCACAGACATTATGGAATTGTGCATCCTAACAACTTTCTTGTCTTGTCTAAAATACCTAATGTGCCATGAGGTGAGTAGCAGGCATTATAGCAGTTTTATTTACATTGGGCTCCTTTAGCTTCTCAGAAGGGAAAGAGTGGATTTTTGCAATTTTTTTGATCTGCTTTCTATCCAAAGTTATTGACATTTGTCATTTCCTAAAATTAACCATAATTTCCTAAATCTGGATTTTTTCCTGAGAGAGAAACCGCCCCGCTTTTTCACCTTTTTTGCTAATTCTGGTACTGACTTAACACTGTGCATGTCTATTTCTGCTATTGTAGAATCCTTCACTCTGTCTTAACCCCAGTATCTTTCCTAAGGAATCTGAACTTGCTTAATTAAGTAATTTATCTAATCCTGCTTCAAAAATTCATCTGTTCTGCATCACAGCTAATCCTGAAACTTGGCATGGAACTATGCACAATTTATTTTGCATTATCATGCTGTATTCTTCAGAAAGTCTGACAGCAAGGTTAGTGGACACATTTTTGAAGCATGAAAGACTGAGACCTATTTAATCTCTACCTTTGGTTCAAGAAGTTCCTGACCTACAAACAATTCAGGTTGGATGGGCTGTTCAGTAGCTCCTCTGTAACTGTTCAAGCACACTCCATCAAAAAAACTGTACCCAAATTTGAATAGAAACTCTTCATAGTGTGCTATAAATAGTATCTCTCATACCACAATTGAAGTTACAGCAAGTGGATGGTGTTAGTCTTGAATGATGATGTGTTGGCCTACTGGAACAATGGCTTCTGTCAGTTCATCAGGTGTCCTGCAGCTTCCATCAGCTCTGTTTAGCTTCACTGGATCGGAATGTTTGTAGCATCATAAGCATAGAGAGCATCTTTAGAAGAGGAATTCAGCTGAATCAAAGTTAATTCATGTGTATCTTGGCTGAAAACCCACAGTCCCACTTAAAATGCTTTTAAGTGTGCTTGTGTCATTACATTCCTGTGCTTCTAGTCATCTTCATCTTTCACTAATTGGACCAAATCCCTTCTCTTGTGAACAAGTTTGGGACAATAGGATTTGAACCTCTATTTCATACTCTGATATCAATAGCCCTGTCTTCTGCATGACATTTACTGACAGCTTTTCAATTTAATGCAGATTAAGAACCTGTTTCAATGAGGCTCTTCTTGCTCTAATATATGTAGCAATAAATTTATGCTCTAATATATGTAGCAATTGTCAGCTGACAAATAAAACAATCCATTGCTTTGGAATAATTTTCAGCTTTGAGAATGGGGAATATTTAGTAAATAGTTAGCATAATAAATCCAGCATTCCATTGTTCAAAATAAAAGTATTTTTTCATAAGAAAATATAAAAATCTAAGATTACTTAATTTATTGTGTACATATTTTGTAAAATCATATATTGCTCATAGTTTTTCTATAGACACTCATTTATGAGCATAATTTATGTATCTGCCTATGCTCTGTCCACACACAACTAATTTGTAATTACATAAATGTGACTGTAAAGTCAATTATTTAAAATTGTGGGTTGTCATAATTAACACCTTATATTTAACCTATTTAATTTTCTCCTTTTTGTATTTTGCTTTGTGATGCACATTTTGGACATCATTGTACTCTGTTGGTTTGGGGGTTTTTTTGCCCTTATTGGTCTGTCTCAGTGTCTAACAAGGATGGTGTTAAATGGAAACAAGTCTGTGCAACCAAACAGAAGTAAGTAACCTGGAAAGTACAGGTTACAGGGACAGTGGTGTGAGGGTTATAGGGACAATGGTGTGAGGGTTACAGGGACAGTTGCTCAGACTTTGCCTACTTTTTAATGCCATCTCCTTTATTTAGACATTTTGTAAAATTTTAGTTCTTCCCTTTCCTTCTGTCACTTCTTGGCCCTCGTACATCAGATTAGCTCTCCCAGGTATTCGAGTATCTCATCACACTTAAACTGAACTGCCCCCTGCTTTGCAGGTCAATTTCATTTACTGTGGTACCTCAATGAATCAGGCCTTCGTCATCTTTAGCTTCCCTCCTCGATTCATATTCCTACATTACTTGTCAGGAGAGTTCATCTGCGTCCTTGCCTATTCCAGTTTTTAGATTGACTCCATCCCCAAATGAGGTCTTTTTTCACAACTGCAGCAGTTCGTGCCTTACTCTTGACCCTTCTGCAGCTAATTCAATAAACTGTATTACCTAACTGAGAACTGGCTCTTGACTCCCACAGATTTTCCTGCTGAAAGGTCTTGAAGAATGTTCAAACATTTCCCCAGGTACAGATGGCAGTGACACTGCTGCCACTTGAAATCCTAGAGACCTGCAGAAAGCCAAGATTAAAAGTAATGTATAGTACTAACTATTGAGCAGCCCCACTAATAATATATTTGATCATCTCTCAATTTCTGCTTATCATTGTGATTTTTTTAATAGCAAAAGCCACATGATAAATCTTGCAGAGAAGGATTTTGAGAAGCACAAGTTTGCGTAAACTTGTCTGACTTTCCTTGACATCCTGTGTGCTATAAGCATTTGATTGTTAGTCACATCTTTGCCAAAATTTTCACTACATCTTTAAATATATCAATATAATGCAAAGTAAAACAACTCCACAACTCCTATGTTAAACTATAGTTATTAAAATACTACAAATATGCTTTTAAGTGTACTTTGTTATACTTGTCTCCATAGAATCATTTTGGTTGGAAAAGACCTCTAAGATCATAGAGTCCAACCATTAACCCGAGTTCACCACTAAGCCATGTCCCTAAGGGCCACATCTAGAGTTTTAATAAATGACAAGTAATCAGTTTAAGAGCGGTGCAGGGAAAAAGAGCAGTGGAACATAGCAGCAGTTTTGATATGTTGTCTTTGTAAGAATAATAATTTTTAAGATGAGTTGATTGCAACTTTTAACTGAAGCTAAAAGGGAATTAGGTATTTTACACTTCTACAAATAATGCCAAATACAAGAGGTCTCTGGAGAGCTGGAGAACTTAGAAAGTACTGTATAAGTAGTGACTTAATCATCTCAGCTGCTGGTATGCAAAAAGGAAATTACTTTTCAAATTACTTTCCCAGGATTGTGTTCTTAAATATTTAAATATAGGTGCACACATGAGGAACGCAGTGTATGTAAATAATCCCAGTCACTTTAGTAAGTCATATATTTATACAGATACTCAGGGAAAATGGGTGTCAGATCTGGACACAAAAATGCTGTTTTATGGAGCAAACAACAGGAGTGAGGATTAAGTTTCTGCTGAGATTCAAGGAGAACTTGCCAATGTTTTTTGACAGGCCTTGCATTGACGTGTGCCACAGCCATATTTCCATCTCCAGCACTGTCACTGCTGCTTTCCTCGTGCAGAGTTCCCATTGTGAACGCTGCCACTACTCTGTCATAGCCACTGTGCTGGAACCTCAGGAAAACGGGGTTCTGGAGGTCTGTAGTGCTTGCTTGCAGAAATTGCTGCCCAGCTGACAGGAGAGCAAGAAAAGGCAGGGTTTATTTGGGATATCATGGCAGAAATCTGCAAAAAGAAAGTGTTTGTAAGAAGATGATTAGAAAGAATTTTCTGAACAAGGCTGCTGAAAATGGTCTTAGCTTGGGATCAATGTTTTTAGTGGATCTGCAGTTATCTGTTTTGATTGTACAATATGCCATATTCACCTGAATTGCTTCTCTTTAAATATAAACTCTATTAACAACAAAGAATATTTTGAGCTTCTGGTGAATCTAGTCCCATTGTTGCATTTTGAAGGGAAGTAGTAACGAGGTATTTCAGCTCTGCTTTGGTTTGATAGGCCTTCTAAACAGTCACCGTTGGTGTTGGTTGTGCGTGTTCACTGATTGTTTTGGGGAAGTAGATTTTGTTCGGTAGATATTTTAACATGCCTGAGGGAGGGGAAGGGATCACTGTTCCCCAATTAGAAATTTCTTCTGATGCAAGTTACACAATAAAAGAAACTTGTAGTAGTATGAAATTTAATGGTTAGGGTTTGTGGGCTTTTAATCTAGAGGTATTTCTCAACTGCTGTGTGCTATTAAACCACATGTTCCTCTTTGGGAAGAGGTGTACTTCAGTTACTAGGAAAGATCCCAGTGAACTCTTAGAGAAGAAAGGAAAACAAATTGCAGCATTTAAAGCAGTGCAAGTCTGAAAAAACTGAGGGTGTCTGGAGATGTTTTACATTTGTATACCACCTCCTTTCCCAGCATCCACAAGGTTGCAATAATGCATTACAGACTCGCAGTATCATAAATTGTGTATTGCTACCTCCATTTCATTGACAGGGGGCTGAGATACAGAAATACTCGTGGTTTTTCAATTCATTCCGTGAGCTAGCTTAAAAAATGGAAATACTTTGGTTCCCCTTTTCTGAATCCTAATTGTGTTTCAAGTAAAAAAGGTCTTTTTCCTCTCATAAAATAATTAAAATTTTTTTTGTAATCCCCAGTAAGAGTTCTGATTTTTTTTTATATCAGTCTCAAAATATATTTGTTTAATTCGTTCTCTAGTGACAAATACATGACAACCTCTCCAGGCAGTATGTTTCAATGTCTCTCTGTGCTTATTGCCAGAGAAGTTTGCTGCAATTTAAATCTATTACTTCTTGTTCACAATGGGCAGGCAGAACAAATTACTCCTTTGCTTTGAAAACGGTGGCCCTACTCCTCCTCAGTCTTCCCATCTGGAGATAAAACAGTTGCAGTTCTTCTGATCTTTCATTGTAGGCTGTATTTTCTAACCCTCTGATCACTCTCTTTGCTCCCTGCTGCTCTTTCCAGTTAACAACATTCTTGACACGTGCCCAAACCAAGGTGCTGCACTCAAGCCCGGTGCTTTATTAGCGATGAATACAGCAGCAGGATTACTTCACTTGTCTCGCAGAGCAATTTCCTGTTGCACACCAAGAATGTTTGCCTTTCCCCCCCAAGGGTGACTGTGCTAATTCACATTGCTTGTCCTGAGCTGGAGACCTGGTTTTTTGTGGAAAGGCTTTCCCACCACCTCAGTCCCAGCCTGGCCTCTGTGTGCCCACCTTGCAATTGTCACCAGACATTTGGGTTGCAGTTTTAGAATGTCTTCATCCTTTCCAAACTGGATGGATAGAGCTAAGAGAGCCCATCCAAGCCATCATTACTGCAGCCATCACCATGAAATATCTACCTCTATACATTCTTCAAATGTAAGGTTTTTTCTTGCCTACACCATGTTGATCAATCTGGGAAGTTTGTCACCATCCAAGGGTGATGAAATATTTGATCTAGTCGAACTGTATTCGCTTATTCTCATAGCAGAGCATTCTCCGTGCTGTAGATAGCTGTGCACAGAGCAGCCCTCTCCCTTGTTACTTTGGCAAGGCCCTCGAAGCCAAGGAATTTTGATCTTTTATGTGTTGAGTGCTGTCAATGACAGGATCACCTTTATGACTGGCGACAGGATCACCAGTGTTTGACTGCTGTTTTCCTGGGCTGGGGTGGCTGCAAAAAAAAAAGAGAAAATAATTAACTGCAGCATCTGGCAGGTGATAAACAGGAGTTGTATTTTACTTTATTTTTCATTTATGTTCGTAGTTTTCACTTGTTCCCGTCGGAACGTTCGATCTGAAGTCAGGCTCCCATGAAAGCTGGTGCCGGGTGGGGCGTGGTGCCGCCGCCGGCCCCCAGGTGGCAGCGCTGCAGCGGGGCCCGCGGAGCGAGCGGCGGGGGCGGCCCCGGGAGCCGGCGGCGCTCCCTGCCCGGGGACAGCCCCGGCCGGCCCGGCGCACGGCCCGCCCCGCCCCGCTCCGGGGAGAGGCGATCCACCCCGCAGCTTAGCTGCGGCTCCCGGCGGGTGTTCCCCAGGTCTGGTTTCCCTGGAGCCCGGGGCTGGGCGCCGTGCCGCTGGTTAAAGGGCAGCCCGGGCTGGGCAGCGCCCGCTGCCGCCGCACGGCCCGAGCGGCGCTCGCCCGCCCGGGGGGAGCCGTGCAGCCCCGCCGAGCGGAGCGGAGCGAGCGATGGTCGGAGCCTGCTGGTGATCAGAGGCTGGAAAGGCTGGAGCCTCAGCGCTCCTGTTCCCTGCTTTGAATGGTGCGCCGGAGGCACACCCGTCCTGCAGGGTTTACACTTCACTTAGTGCAAGTGCTCAAATAATCAAAAAGGCTAGAATCAGAAAAGAGATCAGAAATAAGGAGTCACTGATGAGCCGGACTTGTAGTGTCCATGGTGTTGCTTTAGGTTTTCCATTAATCTCCTAACAGTCTTGCTAGTCAGACCGTCAATTTTGGGAAGAGGGCTGTCAGAGGCAGCAGAGCTATATCTGTGTTAGGCAGTGGTGGGATGCAGTGGAAGTGGATCTGTACAGTGAATCTCGCTGGTGCTGGATGACCATGCTATGTGCTTTTCAGGGTACTTCACTTGGTGCTAGCTCTGATCTGGAGCAGTGGACTGAGTGTCCAGTAATGGCTGGAGCACATCTTCTGGTTTAGCTTCATTTGAAATTAATCCAGCTTCAAACTGCTCCATGGATTGAACCAGCCAGGATGAAACTATCAGGACAAATCTCTTTAAAAGCACACTCCTCATACAAACTGAAATGGTAGTGCCAGAGCATTTTATGCATATTTTTTGTCATCCAGTCCTACAATGCTTACTTGCTTGTAGTACGGTGGATATAATTCATCTATTCCATGAACTTTAGTAGGACTGCTGGCCCAATCCTTGCTAATCACCTGTGATCAACTGGGATAGAACAAGGGCTTTCCAAGAAACAGCATGGGCCTTTGTGGATTTTGGAATGCAGATAGCTGCATCCCTTTCCAAACCTTGAGATCAAGACCACATAGTGGTTGTTTTAAGTGAAAATAGTAAGATTTTTAGAGGACTCTGTGTAAAATATACTACCTTTTTTTTCCCCTTTTATTCCTCCAGCAACAGCTCAAAGAAAAAAAAATTTAGAAAAGGCAGAAAGTAAGAAAGGTGCAAGCCTGCCTTTGAAAGTTCACAGAATCTCAGATCTATCCCTCTTCCTCGTGCTGAGCAACATTATAACCACCTACAGAATCCACCTCAATTAAACAGTATCTGTATAATTTCCGTTCAAAATTTGGAAATTTCAGTGTGAGTACCAAGGTTGAACACATCTGAACCCTGCTGTAAGTACAAACACGAGTGTTCGCAGTTTTAATGTTTTCATCATAATGTAGGCATATTCAAATAAAAGTAAGTAAAAAGGTGGGATCTGTTTTGATTTCTGAAGAGCACTTGCATTCTGTGCCAAGGTGAATGGATAAGTTCTTCTATAACATTTGCTTTTAACAGGGGGTGCCTACAGTTGATGTTGGATTTTTGTATTTGAAACTGGAATTGGCCAGTGGAATTACCACTGAATCATGGAAAGCAGAGATGGAAAAGCCCAGTTATATCATCTAGCCTTTCTCCTTCCTGGTGTAGGATTATTGTGTACCAAACATTTCAGTGCTCTTTCCAGTGTAGTTTTAAAAGTCTTCAGGGATATGCCATGCCTCTTCCTTCAGGCAAATACTCCACAACTTTCTGTACTTTACCATTAGGAATATTTTCCTGCAATTTGACCTAAATTTCTCCTTTCTTAAGTACATTTCATTTGCTGAAGATTTATTGCCTTGAAGCATTCTGAGTAATTCCAGTAACTCTTTAGTATTGACATATCTAACATGCTTGTTCTTTCCTAATGCTTTATCCTTTAATCAGAACAGCTATCCATGACTAGCCTGTGTCTTTACAGTCTTACACCACTTCTACTTCGGTCTGTAGGCTAATAAGGATTTTTGCACTATTTATTGCACTTCCACCTTAAGTTCATTTTCTTGAGAATAACTTTTATAAGAGTGACATTTTCATGGTTACCATGCCTGAAATTGCAGGTTTTTTATGAAAGAAAATTGTAAAAATGCTGTCATTAGGGTTATTATTTCTCAGAGATGTGCAGATAGAAATAAAAGATTGTCTCCAGTTACCAAGCAGTGACACAGGCTGCCCAGAAAGGTTGTGGAGTCTCCATCCTTGGTGACAGTCAAAACTCAGCACACCTCTGAGCTGGGGGCTTGGAGCAGGGGACATGGACAATCTCCAGAAGTATCTCCTAACCTCAACTATTCTGTGATTCAGTTGGAAAAGGACATATCTGGCACTAACAGTGGTAATTACCACTAGTAATTACCTCACATCGTCTGAGTTTGCACACTTTATTGCCAGTGTTTTATAACTAACATCAGGAGGTGTCTGAGAGCCTAAACATTTTTGTTCATCTGTTAAGTCTGTTCATAGTTAGAAGCCTAAGAAATTTCCTTTAGCAAATCCTATAGCTAAGTCACTGGGATTCACAAATCGTTTAAAATGCAGAAGTCAGATGAGTTTGGTCCTTCCAACAGGTCAGATTAGAATTTTGAGGTCCATTCTCGAAGGTGGACAAATGGAAATTTGCATTCATCTTCAGGAATACTAATAAGGAATTAAGTTTCAGAGCTTATCAGAAATGGAATTGAAAAGGCAGAACAAAGAAGTAGCCAGTCCAGATGTGTATCTGTGCTGTGCCTACACAGCCTCCTCTGCTATTTCCCCACTTTGCTTTTGTCCCTGAGTCTCACACGCCTCAGGACACCATTTAGGTTTATCATGAACTTTGATGACTGGCAGCTAGGCTTCTGCTTTTTAGAAAATGAAAATGCTGCAGTCCCAGTGAAGTTCTCAGGAGCCAGCACATCTCCAGTTTCTGTCCCTGTGGGATGCACAGGGCTAGGGGATGTGCCATGCCAGCTGTCAGCCAGGGAGAGAGCAGCAGCAGCAGGATCTAGGGAAGGAGGCTTTCTTCCCTTTCAACTGATGGATTTAGGGGAAGGAGAAAAGGGGGGAGGGAAGCTGAAATACCCAGTCCTTTTAGTGTCTCTGAAGGCTAAGGTGGAATGTTGCTCTCTAACTTCTACTACCATAGTGTGGGTACCTCCTTGTGGGTGTCCATGTAGCAAAGCCTGTGGGTTCCCAAAGCCTGGGGTCTCCCAGAGCCTGGCTTCGTTCTGGGCAGGAAGGTGCTGCTTGCCCTGCTCTCAGCAGCCCTTAGCAGCTGGTTGTAATTACACACTGCAGCTTCAGAGGAAGTTGGCTGTGGCGAGTGCGCAGGGCTTGGCCGCAGATCCACCGCTTTTAAGGGTACAATGGAGATGGAGAGAGTGAAAAACGGTGGCACGGAGTGAAGGGGAGGGGGAAAGCCTAATTATCCCCCACTTAAACTAGCTGCCTTGTTAAATCATTACGTTTTTCTGAAAGTCCCTTGATAGATGTAGGTCCTAAATGAAATCAGATGAAGGAAAGACCATATTCAGATGCCAGGAACTATTGCCACAAAGGATTAAAACTTCAGAAACAAAAAAACCCCTAAAACTATCTGGAAAAATATTTGTTATTTATTTTACTACTCTCTACCAAAAAAATTAGGCTAATTTATCTCTTTTGGAAAGAAAAATTACGTTGAGCTAACATATTGCAATGACTATTTTTGGTCTTACCATTTAAAATTATAGAGTTATAAATAGAGCAGTGCAAAATGCTGCTATTTTGGTTCTCATTGGGGTTCACACAAACATTTGCTTTGCTTTCTATCACTGGATTCAACCCTCCACTCAATGCTGATTCTTCTTTGAATACAGTGGATTCCTCACTTTTTGATTTTCAAACAGCCAAATCAATTTGTATTTGAGATTTTTTGCTGACACTTGACCTTAAGCTATCTATTGTTTTTACATCACCTCAAGATTGCCAAAAGAATTGCACAAATGTCAATGAAGGTGGCTCTTAGTGCTGGGTTTGTGATGAAACCCAGAATGAATTTTGTCTGGCAGTGGACATGGTAACAAAACCTCTGGTTGTAAGTGTCGGGAAAAAAACATTTGTAATGGAAGTGGCCAGTGAATCCTAAATATTAACAGAATATATTGCTGTGAAATGTGTGCACCTAGAGGAAGATATTATCCCACTCATGGTAGAAAAGCAGCAGCTTGCTCGGAGCTATTCTCAGATGTTAGAGTCAGTCATCAACTCCCTGGTCTGTGGTGGCATCCTTCTGAATTTTGGCCCCTCCAGGCAACTGTGATTTATTGTTTTTAACAGATGGAGCAGCCAAAGTGCATCGAGAAAAGGTGGGCAAGGCTACCTGCTGTGCAAGGTTATGTTTAGGGGTGCAGCAGAACTGTGACTTGCATATGTTTGGGATTTTTTTCTTTTACTCTGTTTCTCAGAAAAAGGTCTGTGATGGGGAGGTAAGTTTAACCAAACTAGTACCACCTATTACACCATTGCTTCTTTCTTTCTCTCACTTCATACCACAAGTATGTGAGAGAGAGTATTATGTACCTCTAATGGACCAAAGTCTACTTTAATTTACCCAGTCTAAATATACATATTTTTACATATGTTAAGAAAGTAACTTCACAGCTTTCAGTAGAATTACTCCAGAGAATCCCAACTCCACAGCTCATTGTGTATCCAGATGTTTTTTAAGATGCATCTTGAGATATTTTCCTAGATCCTGGCTCCTACTTACCCAGACCAAGAAAAGTTGTTGCTGTTCCTGTTTTACTAGACATTAGTTTTCTGTGGAAATCAGGCTGTAGAAGGAAAAGGCTGATGCCAACATGAATACAAAATTTGGTCAAGACCTAGGAAAAACTCTTGTACTTTATATGTCATGGGGTTACCTGCACAGATGGGAGGGAAGTAGGGATCTGTAGCTCATAAACCTGTGTTTACTTAGGTGAATAAATAGCCTTGTTGTTGGAGACAGAGAAGTGCACCTTCACATCAGAGCAGCACAGCTGATTTTATGGCAGAAGCATAATTGTGACTTAGGTACTTGTCTCAGGCATGTAGTAATATAGACAGTTTGACCCAGAGACACCACCTTTGGTGGGGCCTTTGCCTTGGAAAAATTATTATATTATATTTAATAACAGACAGTTAAATTTCCCAGACAGTTAAACATTCAAAGGTACATTTATTATCTGATACATTGCTCAGAAAAACACCTGACACTACAGAACCTCTTTGGCACCCAAGAGCTTAAAAACAGATGGATTTTTTTTCCCAGCTTAAAATTAAAATTCTCATGGACTGAAATTTCTGGTAGAACATATTCTTAAGAGCAGCTTTTAAACCTGTACAAATAGGGACTAAATGGAAGCAGTGGCAGTTTTTTGAATATTGGAACAGTATTGATGCTGACAGAGGTTTCTAGGGTTTGGAGATGAGTTATTATTTCTTTGCATTAGGCATTAATGAAATAATTTGAAGATACAGGAGAAGTTCTGCTCCTAATGGTAGGAGAAGGTAACTGATGAAATGGTCTGAACTTATTTCATGCAATACTTTTATTAACAATATCTATTAAAGACATCTGCTGGAAGTCTGTAACACTGATTTTATAGGGAGAGAAATTAACACAGTTCTTTAGCAATTCTGCCTTCAGTGCAATATTATGAACTTTTAAAAGAGGGCTTATGTGTGCTACATTATTAACTGAAGCTCTGCTCAAATTGAAATCAGGCCCACAAAACTCACTTTTCTTCAGATCATGCTAGGTTTTTAACACAAATATTTAAAATTACACAGGAGAATCAATATACTTTCATTTTCTTTAGGATTTTTAAAGGCAATCAGATCAGGCAGAGAAATGTTTCTAAACACCTATTCTCTCACAGTATGTGACCTCTCCCCCAATGTTACAGTGCAACAAAAAAATTACCAACTTCCTCCACTAAGTCATTACTAGAGAAAGAAAATCACCTCCAAAGTGACTGAATTACAACTTGTAATAAAACACCCAGTACTTTATACTGGCTTTGTCAGGGCTGAAAGATATGTCTTTAGTTATGGGAGAGACTGGGGGCAGATGAGGATGGGGAATGGAATCACAAAGATCATGGTCTGGAAGAAAGCTCCCTTACAGGAATTAAATACTCAGCTTCAATCAATCCCATTGTTGCCTAACTATAGGTGACATTGTGGGGTTGTTATTATAAAGATTAAAATAAAGTAATAAAACACTTTGTATTTTTATCACTTAAATTTGGAGAGGCCTCATGCTTTCCACACTTGTATCCTTGATGATTCTTTAGGCATTTCTACCAGTGATAAAAGGAATATTTCAGCACTGTCAGAGAATTTGGCTGTTTCATCACTGACATGAGAGGCCGGCCTAACTCCACGGTGATTGCTGTCTAAATGACTTATGCAGTTTCTTCAAGTACTTTTTGACTGAAGAGAGAGAACTCAGGCAATGAGTTATTTGGCATCAGCCTCCGAGACAATCTGTTTTCCTTTTGTAAATCCTACTGCACCTTTCAGCCACCCATTTTTAAATAAGGCTATGGGGGGTTAGGTTCTAGTGTGCCTTGTGTATTTAGTCAAAGAATGGTTAAATTAGCTTTGCTGCCATTCTTCTTCATTTCTTTTTTTGTAAAATTATATTTCCTGAAGTGGTATTGAGAAAATGAGAGGTGAACTGAAAGACTGTCTCTATTTTACAACATAGGAGTATGACAGGGCATTTCCTTCCTGGTGGTAGTGACACTGTCTCTTCCCAAGAGAAGACCACATTGTCTGAGAATCCAGAGGGGAAAAAAATACACTAACACCAGCCTGACTCTAAAGTCTTGGACACACCCAAGAGGAAGGAAAACAATAAGTAAAAATTTTCTGCAATTGAAAAATTATTAGAGATTGTGCAAGGAGGAAGGTTGTTGTACTGTAGATTTGGTGAACAATAGGTAGAATTATGCTGTGAAACTGACAGGTTTTCATGTTTGGATTTTTTTCCATCCAAGTATTTGGATGAAAACAGCAGCAGTTTCCTTGCTCTAGATTTTCTAGAGTTTTATTTTGAGGATTCCCTACATAACAGGATGACTGAGGAGTGTTAAATACAATCTGAAGAGCTGCAGAGCTGGTGGGTGCTTTGGACATCCCTTTCTGAGTGTCTTTTACTCTTTTTATTAAAGTAAACCAGCTAAATAATACAGAAATAGTTGCAGCTTATATTTATGTTAAGTCAATGTGTTTATCTTTTTTCACTTTGGCTCTTAATTTTTAGAGAAGGCAGTGACTGAAAAGTATAGGTGAGTTTTACAGTATTTACACCATGGTAATGCACAGGGCTCCAAGTTTGCATCCATATCTTTTTAAGAGGAATGTTTAAACAAATGTAAGGATGCAGTTCCTTCTTGAAAGTGTGTTATGAGAACCATCTGCATTAGGCATGTATCTTGATTTGTGTCACCAGATGAAAGATATCACCTTTTGTCAGTCCCATTTAAACCTTGAAATGACAGTGCACCATCGTGTGGTTACTTTCAAAGAATTCTAACTAATACAAAGTTTAGTATTTGTCAAAGAAAAGAATTATGCATAAGGAGAAAAGGTAATCACAGAATTTGTATGTACAGTGTCAAGAGACTGCCCACTGCCCTTACTGAGGTAGTTCAGTGAGTGTCACCTGGGTTCATTTCCTATGGGAGGTTCCCAATAGTCACCCAAAGCAGCTGGGAACAGGATTATGACAGATGAAGGGTTGCCATTCTCCACTTTTCTCTCACTCTTATTTTCATCCTTTGCTAATTTTTTCTCCTTCATGCGTATTTCTAGGTTTTCTTTCGTATTTTTCATTGCTCAGGTTGAGCTCCCTCATGAAAAAGAAGGACTTGGAGTCTTCCTCACTGCCATGGGAACAGACTGATAACTTTTGGATTCCAAGCAGCACCCTGGAATTCATGGCAACAGGTGGGGCAGAGCTGCTGGCCTTGGCAAGCTGCAGGGCATGTTTGAGATGCAGAACTGCCTGCTATACTCAGTGGGCAGTCCTGAGAGTTCTTCTGGTGCAGAAGTAGAGTTCAGCAGCAGTCCATGGGTGTGCAAGTTTCCCACTCACAGCCATTTCCATGACTGCTCCATTGATGCCGTGGTGGCTGCTATGTTGTGCTTACCATAGATCCTGCCTTCTATTCCACTTTTCATTTTCTCCGTTCAAGGGTTGCACAAAGGTCCAAGCCAAAATTTGCTGGTTTGTGATTCTGACATTCAGATTTATTGATGTTTGATTTTTCAACCTGACAAAACCTCGCTTTTATTTTCTAATTCATTTTCATTCTTTCTCTACAGTAAAATCTGCCAGTCATGGGAATGATTCTGTGGAGGCCAACCCAAGATTGCCGAACTCATTTTCATGCATGGCTAAGTGCAGAATTGAACCTCATGCTCCAGAAGTGAAAGGTTATTGATTTTAGATAATTTTAAAATGATGCTATAGGGGTTGATGCAGCTACTGTCAGTCTGCTCTAATCCTGTTTTTTGTTGACTCTGCCCTTGCAAAGGCATTGCTTTCTGTCAGTGATTAAGAGGAGAGATTGGTTTTCAGTGCTGTGCTGATTCAGCACAGCAAAGTACCAGTACATTAGCAGGGACTGTGAGGGAATTTTAAATATTGGTAGAGTACCAAACTTCTACTGTTACTATGTCTTGGAGGTGAAATTCCAGTGTAATTACTGTACCAGGCAATGTGGGAGAGGCGACAGCTCTCTGAGTCATATGAGAGAAAAATGGAGAAACCTTGTATCCAGTTTTTGGCTTGTTAGTGTCACTGCTATAAAATTATGATGTGAAAAATATAGGCCTATAGAGCTAGTATGCATTCTACTGGACTCTTCATTTATTAACAAAATGACATGGGCAGCTGAGTAAGAATTAACTCTGCCAATTCAGTCTCTTTGCACTTTATGGAATGATACTCTATAATCTTGAGGTCTCTTCTTGGTTTGGGGTTTTTTTTTTTCCCTATCTGCACAAAGTTAAATACTTTCATAAATACAACTTGGTTACTTTTGGTAGATCATGAGGTGCCCTTATACACATAAAGCTCCTTAATCTGTACATCCACCCAATGGTGTGACACTGACATAGAAATTGAAGTAGTATGCCATTAAACACCAAGGAAACCCCACCAAAGATTTTATTTTTTTTTTTCTCCACTGGCAACGTGCATAGCCACACATTTTGTGGGACAAAACTGGTAAAATGGGGTTAAGGGAGTAGATGCTGAATATTCCAGCCTGAGATGATATGTGATACAGAACTTGCCTTGGTGTCAAAATATTGCTAAAAAACCTGGATGAGTAACATAGATTAATAGGAAAAATGGGAGTCAGGTGAAGTGGAAAATGAATGACTGTACATCTCACAGGACAAGAATTAAGCAAAAACCAAATCTATACATGTAGGTATTGATGCTACACCCTAGAAAAGTCAAAAATGCTATTTTTTTATTTCTTGTTTTATGGGGTATTATTTATGGACTATGTACTTCTGCAAAGATAGTGGTTTAGGTAGGTAGTGTTGGATTTCTGTAGAACATGTCCCACATGAGTCATGGGAACATGGATGAGTCAAAGGCCCAACAATGTGAATGTTGTGTCTGTATCACCTTATTCAATCAGAATTCCTTGATGAGCTATCAGATACCAAACATGCTTAAAAAGCAAACAAGTCACCTTGAAATATCAGTTGCATGAAAATCACTGTTACATTGATACAACACAAATATTTGTTATGAACAGGTGAAAGAGGGACTGGAAATAAGGATGTAAATACCTCACCTGGGCATGTTTACCACATAAAATCAGCTATAATTATAACAGCAATTTGAAAGTAATGCCCCCACTAGTTTACAAAGTTTGGGGTCCTAACAAATAAAGGAGATGCCAATATAGGTAGCAGAGTGAAAAGAAGAATCACAGGTACTGTCTTTTGCCACTCTCTGTTCTGTGGCTCATAAATGAGCTCAGATGCTCTGCAAAGAGGAATAATGACACTCAGAAAGGTCTGAGAACCACATGCTAATAAATGCTAATTATTATCAATATATATTTCAGGCAAACTCAGGAATCAGAACAGATACAAATGAACCCTCAGTTATGTCTGGTTACATCCAGGAAAACCAGAAGTCCTTTTGCAGTTGTTTGTCTGTTTACCAGCCACATCTGCCCTAAATATATAATCTGCACAATTAGATATAATGAATACATACACACATACATCAGCATATATATGCATATATACATATATATCTTGCTGAATATTAAGATTGCTCTTTAAGAATGACTTGACACCCTTGGATTCCATATCTTTGGGGAGCAGCAGAGATCAAAATGTCTGCTACTGTTGTGTTCATTTCAACACGGGGAGCTATGTGAAAATGAGAAAGTTTACCAAGAACAAAGAATTCCACACAAGACAATTAAATCCATAAAGGCAAGATGACTACAGAAAGACACCCAACAGGCAGCAGAGTGCCAATGCACACTATTTAATGAACATGCCTGAAGTACAAATAAGCAGTAAGGGCTAAACAACAAAGAAAAATAAAGGTGTTCTTCCAAAAGCTATAGATCTATGCAAATGGAAAAAAAAAAACCAACAAACCCACCACCAAAACCAAACCAAAGTCTCATAAACATTGACAGATATACTCTTACAACTATTATGAATCTGAGACCTAATTACTGAGAATCAAAAATTGGTCAATATCGTTTTTTTCAGTCCATCAGGAAGGAAAAAATTGTGAGTCTGAAAATGACAAGAGTATAAACTGAACTTTCAGGGAGGGCAGAGTCACTGGAGAGAAGCTGAACAATTTATATCCTTTGTTCGCTGTGGAAGATGGGTTTGATGACCCTGAGAGGATGCCAGGTGCCCACCAAGGCTGCTCTGTCACAGCCCTCCTCATCTGGACAGGGGAGAGAAAATGTAACAAAAGGCTTGTGAGTTAAGGATAGGGAGAAATCACTCACCCATTACTATCATGGGCAAAACCTCCTCCCTGCCCTTCTGCATCGACCTTGGTGTCTGCAGAGTTGTTTCTGTCACATATTTTCACTCCTCTCTGTGGCTGCAGTTGTGCAGGGTTTGTGATTTCCCCTACTTAAGTCCATGACCCATAGGTGTTACCACCATCACAGGCAGAACCCTGTGATGAGCTCATTCCATGATGAGCTCAGCTTTGCCCAGTGGTGGGTCCATCTTGGAGCAGGCTGGCATTGGCTCCATCAAACACAGGGGAAGCTTCTGGCAACTTGTCACAGAAGCCACCCCTGTAGCCCTCCCCTCCTATCAAAACCTGGCCACACAAACCCAACACAAAGAAATCAGGGAAATTATCCTTCCAGAGCCCTTTTGGGGTATTCAGGGAACTTGTCAGAGACTGGCTCTGAAACTGAAATACCTGGAAGGAGTAGTGGTACAATAAGCAGATGAATCTCCAGGATCTGAAGGATTTACCCATGAATTCTAAGACAACTCAGGGCTGAAGTACCTACAAAAGCAGCATGTAACATGTCTCTTCACTATTCCTCAGTACATGAAAATCAGGTCTCAAACATGATGTCCATCATTAAGAAAAGTTCAAGGGTATCGAGCAACTTAAAATTGACATCTGTTCCAGTGAATGACTAGATATTGTAAGAGAGAGAATTAGTATCTACCTGAATAAATACTTTCTTACCAGTGAGACTTAATAAAGCTCTCAGAGTTCTTGTAAAGTTCTTGTAAAGGGGTCAGAGATAGATAAATGAGGATCATCTGACTGATACAGTCAACTCAGATTTTTAGAAGATGTCTGACAGAACTTTTTAGTTAAGGTGTTTTAGGAAAATCAAGCAACACAAAACTGTCACTGGCATAAGAAGGAAGATGCTGAAATGGATGAGAACATGATTTAAAATATGGGAACGTAAGATAGACCATCACTGGATGGAAGAAAATGGTCAGTTCTTGCACAAGAGGGAGAACACAGGCAGAATTCCATACTATTCTATATATTATTAAATGTCCTGAGGAAGGGAGGTTATCAGCAAGGTGACAAAGCTTTGCTGGCTATAGCAGGTTATGCAAGGCAGTAATGATGAGGAAGACTGCATAGCCTGCAGAAAGATTAACTGTCAAAAAAACAAGGTGCAATTCAGTATAGATAATTGTAGAGTGGTACATTTGGGGAAGAATAATCCTATTTTCATATCTTGGATAATTTCTAAGCTGACCCAAAGGTCTTCAGGAACAAGACCTTTGCATTAGGATAGACAGTTCCATGAAAATATCACTTAGTTATAGTAATTCAAGGCGGGGGGGAAGGGTTAGGCAAGATTAAGAAGTAAATAGAGAACAGACCAGAAAGGTTGTTTTTGTTCAAGTGTGTTCAAGTCCATATGCTACTGTAAAAACCCAGGATTCTGTTCCATTTTTCTAGGACAGGATACTCCAGAACTGAAATTATTCAGAGATGACCAAGGATGTTCAGAGGAATACTGTGACTGCCATTACAACGTGCAAGGAACCCCATCCATTGAATATCCAAGAATCTTATTTGGAAAAACACATGACATAATGGGAAGATAAGAAGGGGTTTGCAGAACTGAGAGGTCTGGAGAAAAGTGGAGTAGGATTGATTTTTTTCCTGGCTCTTCTAATACAAGCGTGAAGGATATTGGAAGATAGTAAGATCTTTATTCAAAACAAACCAGAGGAACTAGTTCTTCAGCCAGCCTATGTGGACCTGTGGTGGTACTCCTCAAGTGACTTTCTGGATCAAGGAATTTGCAGAGAGGCAAGGAGAGACTGGAAGAAGCTTTGGAAGAGATGCTGTAGAGTCCACTAACTAGGTAAGTCACATAACCTGACTTGAAAATGTTTGAAGGCTGGGAGGCAGTATGTCCTTACACTGTTCTGTTTTTTCCTGAGTGTCCACTCCCATGGCTGCTGGGGGAGATGGAGCACTGTGCTAGGTGGTTCAGTAAGTTCATATATAACCTTCTCATTGTACACCAAAATCAGAATGAAATAAATGAAGTTACTAACAGCTTAAATATGTTTATGGCTTTCAAGCCCCCTAAGTAAATGTGATGTTATGAGAATTTAAGACCAGAAGGAACTTTAAGAACCTAATCCACCACTTTGTTCCATGGCAAAATCAATTACATTGATGTCCTTGGTGACAAATTTGTCTAACCAGTTCCTTAAGCTTTCAATGATGGAGGCTCAGTGGCCTCATAAGTAATCTCTGTAAGTCTCACTGTTCATACTATGAGAAGGATTTTTTTCCCTGTCTAACTGGAATCTAATCAGCTGTTGTTTGCTGCAAAGCCTTAGTTAGCTGCAAGCCTGAGCTAAGATTGGAGGCGTCCTAGACTTCTGAAGAATGTTGTCCACTTTCATGACTCTGGAAATAGCCTGAACACAGGCTTGGTTTTTAGTGTGGCTAATAGTTACTTGGTTTTTATTTTGGTTAATATGACCAAGCATGGTCAGGGATTATTTCTGTGTCCTTTTACAGTTTTTCTTGTTGTTCTAATGTCTTATCTCTTTAGCATTTTCTGCCTTCAGGTAAACTTTCCCTGAGCAGTACTCTCTAAACATAGTATGTTTTGATTTAGCTGCAGCAAAACCTACTTGAAAGATATATATACAAAAAAAAGTGGAATGAAAAGATTTCTTTTAAAATATTACTGAAAACCAGCATGTAAGTATTTCTTTCCTGTAAGGGCTGAATCTGGTTTTGCCTGTAATTCACTGAACTGTATGTGTTTGAGATTAAATGTTTGAGCTTTCTTACATGATGCTACTCAGTTCAAGCAAACTCTGCTTCTTGCAGATGATCATTGATTGTATCCCCCATTCTCCAGGTACCTGACTTGAGAACAGGGTTCTGCCTGGCAGAAATGCTAAGCACCTACAGATTCAGCTGAATTTGATGTGGGCTGCTCTTATAGAACATAGTGTGCTCTGAGTTGTGTAAGCCTTTATAGAAAATCAGCTCAATTGTGGCATTTTAGCAAAACCTCTTAAGCTTAATTTCCTTGTTCTCAGTCTCCACTCTCCAGTGGAGTAGCATTGTCTTCTCACTTGCCATGAACTGTGAAAATCAGTTTATTGGTGCAAGTGAAACACTCTGGAGCAGGAGCAGTAGCCACTCTTAGGAAATGAATGTCTGTGAACAGGGTTTAAATTAGTAAATACCCATGAGGTGATACGAGGAACTAAAAGGGGGAAAAAAAAGTGTTAAATACCCTTCTCACTGGTGAACACTGACAATTCTGTTTACAGAATGAAACAAACATCCTGTGGAAACACAGTGTGTAACATTGTATTTGAGGGCTTCATCATGCTGTGGATTGTGCAAAAAAACCCAATGAAAGATTGCACAAGTGCTCTGATTTTGGTGGTTTTAAACTCATTGCAAGGCTACAACCTCAGTGATGTACTTTCAAAACAGGCTTGTAAATGTATGTGATATAAAGGTTTATTTGTAGGTTGCAAAGTCTAGCAGTTTCAAGGAAACAATGTTGTTGTCAGTCAGCACATTGGCCCAGGGAAGAAAATACTATATTTCTTTTTCTTGAAGATGGAACTTAGAAAAAAATTACCACTGTGGAAAATTACTCTTTATTTCTAGTTCTCTGTAATTTAAGAACTTATAAAAATGTTCCTATTTGAATTTTGAACTTGATTAGTTATGCCAAGGATTGCAGAACAATTTTCAGTTTCCCATATGAGGGAGGAGGAATGATAGTTTTCAGTAGCTTCAGTCTCTCTTCTGGCTCAAAAAATTCAGAGTGATCATGTTCACACTGGAGTTCTTATAAATGGCTGATATCTATACAGGAATTGCCTTGGAGAAAGAAAAAAATCCCCTGACTTCTTCCTCATTACCAAAGTTGGGCATTTGATTTCAGTGACAGGGATTTTTTTGTTTGTTGCCCTGTGAATTCAGGCTATTCAGTTGAAATGGGGCAGTCATTACTGACAAGCAGTGGGCTACTCAGTTTAACAATTACTAAAGAAATTTAAGTTACTTCACGTACATTTCTAGTGAAAGCTTCGAGAAATCTCCAGAATCATCTCTCTGAGATTTTTCCGAGTGTCTTCTGTAATCAGAACAGGAGAGAACAAGTCCACATTTTACCTTCCTTCCCCATATTTTTCCAGCCCTCCTTCAGCAGAGTACTTAGGTGTGTGTGCATCTCAATCCATTTGCCTGTCCTGTTATAATAACTGCTGAATTGGGGCTTTCAGTGTTGGTCACAACTGATTTTGTAGAAATTCTGATTTGGATTCCCCGTGTTCTACAACTTCACATGTACAAGCTGGAAAATGTGTTTTGAGGGTGTTTTGGTTTTGCTTATATTTACACAGAGTGGTCACATCCTGCAGTGCCTTAAATCTCTGCCTTTTGCAATGTGAACTTGCTTTCTGATTTTCTTTGTTGCTTCCCCTTCCTCCCTTTATAGTTTTGTTATTATGTTCCTCTGAAGCTTTGATGACTTTTTCCTTAACTATTCAGAGCAAGTTTTTTTGCTCCAGACTCAGTTCATTCCTTGAAGAATCCCTACAGTTCTGGATGTTCTGACAGCAGAAGCTTGTGGCCACTCCAAATGTCATGAGAATTTTTGCCATGCTGTAGCTGGATTTCACAGATACAATCATTCATGGAGGTTGTGGGGTTTTTAGTTTTCAGCGAACCCTCAAT
The DNA here is from genome assembly GCA_910950805.1 of Acrocephalus scirpaceus scirpaceus. Lineage (NCBI taxonomy): Eukaryota > Metazoa > Chordata > Aves > Passeriformes > Sylviidae > Acrocephalus > Acrocephalus scirpaceus. Next base: position 71,095,305 of record OU383778.1, on the reverse strand, counting down.
ATACTCATTTGTTCTAACTATTCTCCAAACAACATTATTATTATTATTAACCACAGATCTATTAGGAAACATGCACTTCAGCAGCTTGTAGTAGTAATGGAAGCACATCTAATTTGCTGGTAGGTAGCACTGTGTCCAAGAGAACCTTCAGCAGGAATCCTCTGAAGCCCTTTTCACTATGTAAGAAAGCTGCTCCTTGCAGCCCCAAGAAGTTCAGAGTTATTCAGTGAACACCCTGTGTGGTGGCCTCTGGGTTTGCCTTCCAGCAGACACCTGTTTCACCATGTCATCCACTGGTTTAGACATAAACCATTTAATTGTAGTAGGAGCTTCCAGAAAGGTTTCTGCCCATGTGGCCACTCTGAAGGTTAATCTCTTGCCCAGGATGGTTTGAAACTTGCTGTCACAACAATTGGAGTTTCCAGCCTGACTGGCAGTGCCAGAAACTGAAGTGTGGTTTCCAATAGAGTGGGACACCCATTTGTCCTCACAGTGGTATTTTTCATGTTGCTCAGTGACTGAATAATCCTCTAGCTCAGTTGACCAAAGGAGAGTTGTATGTTGCTCTGCAAAGGCATATTTTATGTATTTTTTTATGGAGCCCCTCCCACTAATATGACTAGCTAGATTATCTGTAAGGCTGTGCTTGTTCTGAAACCACTATTGATTAAATGCTGAGATGAATTTTTTTTTAGAAGCTGTCATTGGAACATGCTTAGACTGCACTTGCTGTCAGCTTAACAGTCATGTTTCTGTGTCTTCCTCTAAATTCCTCTCCCAGCTGGGCTCTTTCATATCTTAGCATTAAAATAGTTCCTTCCTAATTAGACAGATCTCTGTCATGATAATCATCTTGAGAACGTATGCTGTATTTTCATACTGCGTATCCTTTCACAGATCAGGCCTGTGCCTTATAATTTTTCAAAATCGTAACTCACTGAATAGATCCCTCACCAAGCAATCATCTCCTGTAACTGGTAATTAGTGTCCTGTCAGCTGATATTGGTAGGCATTACTGTTCATCTGCTGCCATCAGCAAGTTCATCTCAGATCGTTTAGAATTCTGATAGATTTGATTCTTTCCCAATTCCAGTTGTGAACATCGTATTCCAAAGCTGATGGGCAAACAGGAAAGAAAAAAAAAAAGGTTATAGAGCAAATAAAAACATTTGTGCATGCAAAGTGAATTTCTACAGAAGAAGTGTTTGTAAGTCCATGGTCATAAAAGCAAGAGCACACACAATCGTGAGTGAGTCTGTGCTTGTGTCTGACTACAGAACAGAGTTGTTTGGTCAAGGTTGTGAAGAACTTCTCCTTTTATGACAATAATCAGTAGTTAGAAGAAAATTGAGATCTCTTTATTTCTTGCATTTCTCAGGCTATAATAAAGGGGATTTGTTTCCTGGTTTTATTTTTCTGACTCAGAGGCTTAGCAGAAGTGTTGTCCTTCTCAAAAATTGGATTTAAATAGTTCACTAAATAGCTCATTTTACTTTAGCTTTTTAGAAGGTGGTAATTGTTTATGTAAGTGTCCTTAAAAAATAATGCAAAAATGAACTGTGAAATCTTATCTCTATTATGCTGTTTTACAGTTGTCACTCAATACTTGGCTTTAAAAGAAAAACTCTCATCAAAAGAAAATTTTTAGTTAGCTCTTAGGTGCTGGATGACAGCTGTAAAATAACAGAGGGCAACTGCCATTTTTTAATGAAATGATTCTGTTGATGGTCTTTAGATGTAGGAGGGAGTGCCTTATCTTATAAAACATTGTACTGTAGAATAATGCAAGAATCACCACTGTGCTGTTAAAATGAGTGGGGAAATAGATATATATTTGCTCAGCTTTGCTTTAACCTTGGCCAGTGAAAAAATACCTTTTAATCAGAATCAAATGAGTTTTGAATATGTTCAGGTGGAGGGGGTTTTGGGGGAAGTTTTGTGTTTTGTTTCTTTCTTCCTTTCTTTGATTGGTTGGGATTTTATTTCCACAAAATTGGTGATTTATTTGTTTGCAAAACTTCTAACACTGAGCACTAGTTACTTGTATTACTCAAAACTTGTTTTACTCAAATCATCACCCTGGGGCTGTGCAGCCTGGCAGAACCAAGGTATGTAGCCGAGAGATAAAAAATTCCTACATTTTTAATAGACTGAAATTAAATTCTATAGCAATACAGCTTACACTTAAAAATTACCACGTTGACAGCTGCCAAAGTGATATACTGGAAGTTGTGTTTCTGTGACTTCACAAGAGATTGACAAATGCTGTTAGTTGTAGTCGTAGGAAAAGAAGACAATTCTGTAAAATGCACCGAGAAAGCAGTCTGCAAGAGGACTACTGCTTTTACATGTGTTTTTGACCCTGTGGGTGTAAGAAACGCTTCTTTTTTTTTGGACTCGAGTGCTGCCCAGCGCTCTGTGGAGCCAGGCTGCAGCACACGAGCTGCGGGCTGCAGGGGGCACTGCGGAGGAATCCAAAAAGTACTCGCTCTAAGTCAAAGGTACTTCACAGCCCTCTCCCTCCCTGGCCTGATTACATTTTCCATTTCAGTTTTTAAAAAATCATTCTTATTCTTATTGTTAATAATAATAATTTAAAACCTCAAATCCCCCCCCCTTCTTTTTTCCTCCTTCTTCTATTCTTACATTGAATCTTAACTATTCAATTTAATAGTTACTGGAGAGATTACAACACATCCCCCGTCTCCGAATGAAGAGAGACACGAATCTCTATAATTGACTCAGGATTGCAGTTTCCCCGCGTTCTTACGCTGCTTCTGAGCAGAGCTGTAATTTCCCCCTGCTTGTTCTGTGATAACGTAGTAATCGATGATCGTGAAGAACTTTAAGTGTCTTCACCGTGGTTCTCAAACTGATACTACAGAAAAGTTCGGGTTTTTTTTCTAAAGGGAAGACGTATTTGTTAATCCCAACGTAGAGAAGGTACTAATTGCTATTTTTATTTGTTCACTATTATGTTCTATCTCAACGTAGTCATGAATTGTGGCAAATAGGCATGAAATCAACCCCAAATTTCCTGCTGCTGAGCACTTAAAGAAGACAAAGACTGCTCTTTGCCACTGTATCTTAGAAATAGTCTATGCTAGTCTGCAATGGCAAAAATGAAGATGGTTTAAATCAGATTATATTACTAATGCATGAGTTCCTAATTTTCTTTATATCAGCTGCATGTTAGAGAACATGGGTGTCTCTCTGAGATAATTCTGTTCTGTACAGATGTATTTTAAAAATCGGGCGTGCGTTTCTCCTAGGGCTAGGAAGAAAACAAGAATCAATGGCAATTGTAGGTGCAATAGCTTTGTCTGCAGAACGGTTTAAAACTAGATTCCCGGGATGTTATTCTTGATCCATTAATCACCCGCGCTCTATATGGAGGCAGCCACCGTTCTCTTGGAAAAATGTTGCTGCCCGACGTGTCATGTTTCTTGTGTTGTTTAAAATAGAAAGTTCAGCCCCGTGCCGGGGTGGCGCAGGGCTCGGCGCTCCGCTCCCATTCATTATGCAACAGTTGACACAGAAGGGAAAGGCGGCACACGCCGCTCGGCTCCGGGCTGCGGCCGCCCGCCCGCCCGCCGGGCCCCCGCCCGCGCCCCCCGGCGCTGCCCCCGCCGCGGCCCCGAGCGCGGGCACGGAGCGCCGCGGCCGCCGCCGGGCCCAGTGCGCCGGCCGGGAGGCACCGCCCGCCCCCGGTGCGGGGAGGCCGCGGGGCCGGCAGGTGTCGGGCCCCGCTCGCTGCCGCCCCGCCGCACGCCGCCGGGGAAGGAAAGCGCCATGTCCGCTCCTGCCGGGCGGCGTCCGTGCCGGGTTTTGCACCTTGTCCCCGGGTCTGCCTCACGGCCCAGAGGAGCCGCCGCCGCTGCCGCCGCCGCCGCTGCCGCTGCGGTGTTTACTGAGCGCTCCTGTCCTGATATCACTCCGCTGGCATGGAGGAGGAGGAGGTGGAGGAGGAGAGCATTTGATCATTGTGATGGTGGCAGGAGGAGCAGCAGCCAGCACGACAGAGCAAAGCGCTAGGCTGTATCAGCTCGGCGTTTGGCAGAGACTTCAGAGCGCTACTTTTTTTTCGCTTTTCCTCTTTTTTTTTTTTTTTTTTTCCCTCTCCAGCTCGGTCCGGATTGTTCATGTGTTTACTTCCCCCAGCCCGAGGATTTGCTATTTAGGTTCCTGTTGAAATGCAACTGAGCAGCCAAAGTACTTTGCGAACGCGGTGCGGCATAAACACCAAAACTTTTTTCTAGAAGGAAAATACAATAAGCAAGCGGCTTTGCCTGTCTTTTGATGCCGTGGAGTGCGAGTGAGTGTGCCGTGTGTGCCCAGCGTGTGCCCGTGCTTGGATGTGTGTGTGCGAACGTGCGTGTGAACGGGTGTGTATGTGTGTGCATGTGGAGGGGCGCGTGTTTCTCCTTATCCATGGGGAGAGAAGGCTTTTGGCAAAATCGCCGGAAATCTCACGGAATCTGTTTTGAAATAATGGATTATAAAAAAGAAAGAGGAGGAAAGGAACTGGCCTGATACCTCCTGGAGTTTGCTAACCCGAATTGCTGCTGCTTAGTTTGTTGTGCTTTGTGTGTGTGTGTTTGTTGGTTGTGTTGCTGGCGATAACCTTTTAGCACCTTCTCTATTTCCCTCCCCCCTTCCCTCTCTCTTTTTAATGTTTTGGAGCTTCTCGAGAGGGATTGGCTGGGGGAAAAGAGAAACATTTGCTTGGGATCGCTGTTTCCCTGATACATGATGGTGCCCCCTTCCCCCCCCTCCCCGGTTCTCTAGAAAGTATCCCATCAGGACCCCAGAGGAGACTGTGTGTGTGAAGTGTAGGATAAAAAGTTCTTCCAAAATAGTGTGCGCGGGGACGACGATGGGGGATTTTGCAGCCCCCGCTGCCGCCGCGAACGGCAGCAGTATTTGCATCAACAATAACCTGAACAGCAGCCTCAGCGGGGCCGGTATCGGGGTTAGCAGCACTCCCCACGGCCCTCCTGCCGCTGCTCCCGGTAACAATAACGCCAACAGCGGCGGCATTCCCAAGCACAGCACGGTGGTGGAGCGGCTGAGGCAGCGCATCGAGGGCTGCCGGCGGCACCATGTCAACTGCGAGAGCAGGTACCAGCAAGCCCAGGCGGAGCAGCTGGAGCTGGAGCGCAGGGACACGGTGAGCCTCTACCAGCGGACCCTGGAGCAGAGGGCCAAGAAGACGGGCACCGGCGGCGGCAGCAAGCAGCAGCACCAGAGCAAACAGCAGCAAGATGCTGAGCCCCCCACGGCGGAGCAGAGGAACCACACGCTGATCATGGTAAGGGGATGCGGGCCGGGGGGCGGACGGGCGGCCGTCCACTCCGCGTCGCTCGCCGGGATGAGCCGGAGGTCGGCCCCGGAGCTTGTCAAGGAGGAACGGGGCTCGACTCAACTTTGGCGGTGGCAGGGTCTCTGGCGGGACGCTTCGCAACTTCTCACGGGCTGGGGTGGAGGGAGCGGACAATATATTTTTTCCCCCTTCGGAAGGGTAGAACTGCTGTGGGGTAAGGGGGAAGGAGCGGTGCCAGGCGTGCGCCGCGGGCTGCCTGCCGAGAGCCGGGGGAGGGTTTTGAGTGTGTGTGCGTGCGTGCGTGTTTCGCCACGGCTTCTCCGTGCGGGGGGCCGGCCGCCTTTAAATCCCGCCGCGGAGGAAGGTGGAAAGTGACTCCGCAGGCTGGGCTGGCGGCTGGACAAAAGTTGGGCAGGTTCTCGCTCGGGCTGCCCCGGCGTGCAGCAGCCCGGCTCCCCACGCGAGCTGAATTGCTTCCCAAAGTTTCCTTGGGATTTAAGGAGCTTAGCGAGGAGCGGAGCGGGGGGGGAAGGGGGCGGGGGCTGAGCCGGTAGGAGCGTAGCGGCAAGTAGGAAGCGGAGTTTCCCACTCCCAGGCTGCGCCGATGATGAATAATGAGAGGAGGTGCGGGGGGAGCCGGGCCCTGCGCTCCGGCAGAGCCTTATTTATAGCCGGTGGCGGCCGGCAGCGGCTCTGCTGGCGGGGCTGGCGGTGCCCGTCCCGGCCGGCGGGGCAGGCGGGCGGCCGTGCTGTGCCGTGCCGTGGGGACACGCGTGTGTGTCCTGACGTGTCCCCGCGCGGGGCGGGGGCGGGCACGGGGCGGCTGGGTGCTCGCCGTCTGCCGGGCGCACAATGGGCGGTGGAGAGCGGCGGGGAGGAGGGGAGGGAGGTGCGATGGCAGTGTGGTTTACAAGCTTCGCACGTCCCTCCCTCTCGCCTGCCCCCGCTGCGCGGGGAGGCGCGGCCGTGCGGGAGGGTCCGGCGGGGCGGCAGCTGCCGCTGGCCCCCGCCGGGGGAGGTCTCTGTGACAAAGCGGCGGGGTGGCGGTCCTTCCTCTCGCCTCCCCTTCCCCGTACGTGAGAGGAGGGAGCTTTATGTTTCTCCGGGGCCGCGCCGAGCCTGCCCGGCCCCGGCCGCAGTGCCGGTTCGGTGCCGGGCAGCTCCTCCCCCGGCGGGCAGCACCCTTCCCGCTGCCCTGCTGGGCGCTTTGCCTGCCCCCCGGCCCCGCTTCCTCCTCACGGTGGGGTGGCTGGAAGCGGGGATCGCTTCGCCGGCGGCAAACAAAAGCTCAGCGCCGAGCGCTGCCCCCGCCTCCCGGCCTCGGGAGCGCGGCTCCCGGCAGCTCGGCGCATCTCCCGGCGAGGCCGGCCGGGAGGCGGAGGGAGCGGGACCGGGGGCCGCGGGCAGCAGCCGTACAAAGCGGCGGGGGTGGCGGGATGTGTGCGTGTGCGCTTCGCAAACAGGAAGTAGAACGACCTCACTGACATCTTGGTGCTTTCCTGATGTTACCAGCGAGGCATCACCACGGTTCTCTTCCTTCTGGCGCCTTTCCTCAGGACCGAGGCTTTTAAATACCCGCTGCACCACAGCGCCTGGCCTCGGCTCACACCTACTCCCGGGGCAGCAGCAGAGTCACTCCCTAAAGCCCATGAGCGGGGACTGTCTTTTCGTCAGCCCAGCTGTCCTCAAATCCCTTTTCACGTCCTATGTCGTTTCCGCAAGGTACAGGAAAGGGGCTGGAGCCTTAGGACATGTTCTCGGAATGACTTCTGTCCAGGGCAACGTTGTGGTGCGCTGTGTCCCCATCCAGCTCCAGAGCAGTTCGGGTGCTTTCGGGCCTAGGCTGCTGGTGGGTTATCCTTTCTCCTTATTCCCAAGCCCCGGTGCTGAAGCATTCAAGCCAGGATTTTTCGATAAGCAGGTCATTGGTCTTCCCTTGAAGATGTGGGACAGAAAGCCAAAGCTATAATCGGAAAGTTGTAGAAACAAAATAACAAAAGGAGGAAGTGCCGTTTCAGCTCTCGCTGTATTAGATTCTTTCTGCTTGGGACACTTGAAGAGCCCAGAGTAACCTAATTAACGGGTAGTTTGCTATGAAATTCATCGTAACTCAAGTCCTGTGCTATGATTTTCATGTTATTTAAATATACTCAATGTGCCCTATGCTTTTAATCTTAAAAACATAAATTCTACTGCCTTATTACAAAAAATGACCCGTTTCCATTTTTTTAAAAGAAAATGCATAAATGTCGCCAAAAAATCCAGACACATCATCTGCTTTGTTTCACTTGTAAAGTTAATTATGATTTTTGACTAACGTCTAAGAACGTTGGGGAACATCCATGGGAACATGAAAGCAATACTTAAAACCCAAGAAATTACTCTTTTTAAAGCAGTTGAAAAGTGTTTTCTTTGAGACATTTGCACTTTTTACAGTAAAACCAAATCCAAACTCCCAAACTTCTTAATTTCTAGCAATCTTAACAGTGTGGTAAGATTAACTGTTTATGTGCATCATAATTTTTATTTAGCAAGACAATTCAACTTAAATTTTTTTTTTTTTTTTTGGACATGAGGAAAAAGTTAACTACATTTAGGGTTTTCTCCCTTTCTTTATTCTCTGGTAAATTCCAGTGGAGAGTTTTACAGTGGAACAGTTACAGATCTGCTATTGCTTTACTCTTCACACAAAAATCATTAATAAATTTTACCCTCATAGTATTAAACTGCATAATTTGAAAAAGAAACTGTTGGGATTAAATGAAAATGAACACAATCAGGACAGCAAGAAATGCTTTTTCTAATTATTTTTTTTAATCGAAGCAAATTAAAGGAAAATATAATCTCTGTGTGTGTGTCCTCCAAAGTGAGAGATGCTGAGAAGGGAGGGGAGATGTGCTTATTAATCCAGGCAGCCAGTCACCCAACAAACCCTCCCAGAAGCTGACACATGCTGAGTGCCCTTCAGCAAGCAGGGCAAAAAACCCAAAAACATCTTTAGAAGACAATTATTTAAAGCCATACACTCTGATTTTCTTCACTGGATGGAGTACAAGCGATGCAGTTTGTGCAGTGATTCTTGTTGCCACCCCCACAATTTGCAGCCTCCCTCCCAGGGTTCATGGAAGGCACTGTGCAGTTTCCACTGTTCAGGACTCTGTGCCAACTGACAAGAGGTTATCAATGGAAGCCTTTTGTCAAAATGGGCTGTGGGAGCATAGGCTTGGCTGTAGTTCATGAGTTGCTGATCTACCCTGATCTTGTGTCTTGTCATAAAGTTTTCACTCGCTGAATTTTGAAATACCTGGATTTGTAACTACTCCGACCTCTTCTGTTGAGGAGAACAGTGTTACAGAACTAGTTTGCTCACACACAGGCATAGATTGGGCTGTGCACAGAAATTAAAATAGTTTATAAATGTCTGTGGTGACCTTTCCCTCTCACTCCAGTTCAACCTGGCAAAAACCAAAGTTGTTTTCTGTGATTTTGAGTTGGATTATTAAAATGCTGTACCAGTCTGGCTTTCAGAGGAAGTATTGGGAAAATTTGCAATTCATCCAAAACTCCGCTGCTCATCTTTGGATTGGTTCCAGGAAATATCAACATATTATATCTGTTCTTTGGTTCTTTGTGAGCTTTCTTGTTTTCTTGAGTCTGCTTTCTTGTTTCCTTCTTTCAGTGCAAGAGTCTTCTTGGCTCTGCATCCATGTTATTGTGGGGGGTTCAGAGGTTGTAGGTGTGTGTATACACATACATTATATATGGAATAAATAATGCATATTTAGTATGTAATAGCCAAATGCATAATAATAACTGCAGATTATATCACCTCTGTTTCTTATCCCTGTGACTGTTGTTCTTACCATGCATTTTTTGTCCAATGACGTGTGTAATTATCACACTGGTCTTCCAGTGCACATTTATTTGCATCTGAACTCTCCTGTGAGCTATAAAGAGGCTGGAGCTACTTTTTCCTATTTTAAGGCTCTTCAAGACTTTTTTTTTATTCAGCATAATTGCGGGTTTGATAGCTACTGTCTTACTCTCCATTTCTAACCCTAAACCCAGTTCTTAGGAAATTGTGTTTTAAACATCTAAACCAAAAATGTTATTTAGATCAGAGAAATTAGCAACAGAAGCCAAATGACCTATTAGATCATCTTTTCTGTTCCCCTGCCAAAGCATCCTGTGTCAACTCAGAATTAGTTTAAAGTCAGAGAAAACATGGCTGGAAATATACGGGATTTTCCAGTCCTGCTCTTTAGCCATTCTGGGCTAAGGCACTGCCTTCCAGAAGTTAATGATCACACTGCACTTCTACCTGAGGGAAGGGAAATGGGCACACCACTCCTTTCAGCTTTCTCTGTGTAGGGACAGAAGAATAACCACAATTATAGAAATCTGGTTATGTGTCTTCCGTGTTGGTAGATTTTCCACCACAGAAAAGTAGTTCCTCCCTCCACCTGAGTCTCTTCTTTTTGTTGGAAAAGGTATCCAGAATGAAAAGTGGGACATCTTCATTTGTCTTAAGGACTCATGGATAATGCCAGCAATGGAATTGAGTGCTGCAGAATGTCAGGCTTGTGAGGAGTTCGTTAAAGCTTACACCTGCTGTATTTAATATGTACTTGTTCAAATGTTCACAAGCCTGAGCACAGTTCTTGTGTTCTTTCTTATGTCATATTACTATTCAACTTACTTTACAGGTGCTTAGGAGTTCATCACTCACAGTATAGGAAAAGTCTATTTCTCTGGCATTGCAAAGATGAAAAAAAGATAATTTTTAGCTGTTTTGTTTTATTTTCCACAAGAGGTCAAATACTTGTAGCCCTTACTCATGCCTGATGACTAAGTAGGATTAAGTATCTCTTCAGTTAATAAGCTATGTCTGATCTTGCTCACACTGGGGTAAAGTCAGTAGTAAATACACAACAGGGATGATACCAGAATTAAATCCCAGGCCAGCAATGCTCCTTCTCTTTCGTAAGCATCATAGAAGGAGTCATTGTGTAACCCTTTTTATTTTCCTTTTCCTGTTAGGGTGGATCTCTGTGTCTTTCTTACTCCACAGGCCTCTCCCATTTGTTTTCTCCTTTTCATACCAGCTCGCGCTTGATGCGCCTGTGTGATTACTGTCCTTTAGGACAAGGAGTTTTTGTGCTGACCTCCTTTTGCAGCTAGTCAGCACAATAGGTTTCAGTTTAGCAAACTGAAAGGAATGAAGAGACTCTTCACTTCAAGCACTGCTAGCCTCTGATGACCTTTAATGCTCTGATGGAAAGTGTGTCCCTTACAAAGACAGTGGCTTGGGTTATTACAAGCCGGAGCCGGAGCAGGGCAAGCTGTATTTTGACATCGGGTATCCAGTCACAGTGAAATCTCAGCTTCACACTGGCCAAACAGAATGTGTTGTAGGTCCTGCAGTGAAATTCTAGGCATTGTTAAGTTCGGGGAGAGCAGCTTTGTCTGGAACACATCAAAGACTCGTTCTGCTAACGCAGCGCCAAAAATATTAACGTGCGATAGTGTTAGGACAATTGGTTGCGTTTAGATTAACCTCAATTTACAGTAACTTGACCTAAAGCTTAAGGCTTCACAAATGGCTTCAGCTGGTGTAACCTGAGCTGCCAGCACCGAGGAAGTCTCGTCTTTCCTCCTCTCGTCGGGGCTGTGTTTGCTGCCTTTGCTGAGGGCGGCTCTTGCCTGTGTAGCCCCACGGCCGGCGGGTTCACTGAGCAGGTGGGGAGGGCAGACACGCTCCTTCCTTTGCTTCTGGGTTAGTTTTAGAGCTGGATCAGGTCCATCATTTGTTTGACTGTGCCTCCCGTGGGTAGCACAGTCTTACAACATCTTAATCCTCTTGTGAAACTCAACCCTTATCCCAGGATAAACATCTGGGACCTCTTAGTTCAAACATGCTTACCTGGAAGCGTACATCGAACCTCAGCTAAGTTACACCTGGTGTCGGTACACTGTTCCTGAGCACAGACACTGAAACACGGGCAGCTGTATGTGGCAAAGGAGGCAGGGTTCATTTTTATTTAAACATTTGCATGTATGAGACATTTGGTTGCATATTACTCCAATATGTATAATTCATGCGAGAGATGTGCTTGGATTAGCAGAGGTTTAAGAACAGGCCTGACAGCCAGTAACTGCTGACTGGAATCCTTCGAGTGTGCTGTTTCGTGAATGGAAATGTGAGGTACAATCTGTGACTGGAGATACAAACCTGTGATCACTTCTGCAGTCTGGGATCTCACAGGCTGTCCAGATAAGCAGCGTGCTTGTACATTCAGTGGGAATTTGAGAGCCTTAACAATTGGAAATACATATTTTCCTAGTTTGTCTAAGCTGGTGAATCACAAAATCATGTAACTTTAATTGTTCTTTTGCTTCCCTCTCACTTATTTTAGTTTCCTGATGTTTGTGGCTCAAAAGTCACTACAAACTGCTCCTGTTTGCTTTCTGAGTACTTGAAACTCAGTTTCATAGGGCTTAAGAGAAAATGTCTTTTTAAACTTGCAGTGGTCAATAAGATTGCAGCTGCTGAAATTCTGTGCTTACAGGAAGAGCTGCCTTCTTTCAAGACTTCCCTCTTTCAGACTGATTTCGTTTGCCTCCACACACCGTTAAAATTGGTGAGGAGATAAGAACACTTCAGTCTTCAGTTGACCTGAGAGAAGTGTGTCCACCCATAGGAACTTTGCATTTTCTAGGAGCTTGTGAAAGTGCCAGAGCTAATGCTGCAGTGCTGTTGGTAACACATATGATCTATTGCTGTTTGCTTGCTGTCAGTCCTTCACAACCACAGCACACTCAGAGTAGGAAAGGGGTTCGAATTTATGACTTTCAAAATAACTAAGGGAATAAACAGAAAGATCAACAGGTCAAGGATTTTTTTTTCCCTTTTCTCTTTTTTTTAATCACTTTCTGTAGGGTTTTCATATAGATCTCTGTCCTATAAGTTCTCACCTCATCAGCTGAAGTTTGGTGGAGTTGTGTTTTCACTGATGGAAGGTGGGGCTGTGCCTCTTCCCCTCCTGTCTTCACTTTTCTGTCTCCACCCTACATTACTTTTACTATGTGCCATACAGTAGCACTTCAGGTTTAATAGAACAATTCAACTTCACTTTCCTCTGCTCTTCAGATTCAGAGGAACAATTGTTCAGTGCTGCAGTGAAGGTATAGATTTTCTGCATCATCTTTATGATGCTTGTGAAAATCTCGGGCCAGTTCAGGAAGTCCTTGGATAAAAGTGTCCTCCAAGGCAAAGTGAAAAGATTTATGATCAGTTTCGATGGTGAAAGGAGATGTAATAGTCTAAAAGTTTAAGAATCACTGATACATACCCATTTTCTATATTTTCATCCTTTTTCTCTTTCCTTCAGCTCATATCTAATCTTCTGTGATGTCTGGCCCTTCTGCATTGTGTTTCATCTGAAGGAGGAAGGGAGGTGGCTATGACAGATGAGATTGTAGGAGAGTTCTGGAAAGTATAGGAGTTTTTTAATCATTTAAGATAATTCCTTACATTAAGGAGGATAGATCAGCACTTTGCCAAAACAGAAATCGTTGCATCCCCTTCTGTTTATGCAGAATATTGTATTTCACACTCTAGCATCTGCAAAAATGACTTTAAATCTGACTGCCTTACCTCACCAGTTGCCTTTGCACTGCTAAACCGGTTGTTCCCTTTCAGCTGTGATCTGTGCTGCTGTTCCTATTTGTCTTCAGAGCTGGTGGCTGTTGTTCTGATTTCTCTGGATTGCATTCCAGTGCATAACTGAGGCAGTGGAGAGAAAACTGCTATTGACATTAAATGACCAATTTTTAGCGATGTTTTCAGCAGGCAGTGTTGCTATTTGTTATACATATTTTTAGTTGTCATCAAAGCAGGGCTTTAGTGGACTCAAGACTGTAAATTTCTGTAACTGAACTGGGGTCACATGGTTTGAAATTGGCTGAAGTGTTCTGCTTTGTAATCCATGGCTGGATATAAAGCAGTGGTTCAAAATAATCTCTAGGTCCTTCTATTATTGTATGTTTCTGGGCTGAGTATGCAGTCTTTGCCTTCCAATAAAAGTGGAGATGTGATGCTGAAGTTGCAGTGCTCTTTTTTTTTTTTCCTCCTAATTTGTGCCAGGTAGTTTGTACACTGAAAGCTTTAAAGGCTGGATTGCTGCAATTTTGAAAATTTACCTGAGAGAATTTGACTTCACATAGGATTTTGCTGGAGCTTATTTTTTTCTAACCCATTTTAATATGTATTCTGCATCATGCAAAACAACAACAAAAAACCTCCACTTATTTTCTCTCCTCCATTTCATTTACAACAAAACAAAACCACTTTATGGTCACGGTAAGATTTTCTGCCCTTCTCAGTAATGCTTTTGCTGTGGAAAATGTCAGCAGTGGGTAGGGGGGAATGAAGAAATGTGAATGTAGAACAGAAAAACCAAAATTAATTTTGACTAGTAGCATTGAAATTTTAACCTATCACTGTGATAAAGTGTCTGTTTACTTACAGCCACACAGGGGTTCTGGGAAGTTAGGCATGGACTATATTCTTTTCCACTTAATGGTCTTCACATGGTACTGCCATGGGTTAATTAGATGAAGCAGCTGAAACAAATTAACATTTTGCTGCCGTGAAACAGGGTGGTCTCAGGGCTGCAGGCCTATACCTACAGTCTGCCTGTGGTACTGATAGGAGGAGGAAGTACCCATACTACTAGTAGGAAGAAATTTAACTGTCTTGGAGGAAAACAGTGGGGTTTTTTAGGTGTAAGGTGAAGGCACATGGTGCCTTACTGGGGAAGACGGACTAGAGGAAAAGGGAGGCAGAAGGCCCCATGTAGTTTGCTTTCAACTTCAGTAGCTCTTGTAATCAAGTTGATCAACAATTCGAAATATCTCCTGTAATTTTGTATCTGCTGTCCTTTACAGCTCTGCAAACACAGCAGTTTTACTCCCAGGATTCATGCATGGAGATGCAGCTAAGCATTTCCATAGACAAACCAGGTGTAGATATTAAGAAAACCTTCTTTGCTGTAAAGGTGGAGAGGCATTGGATGATGCTGCCCAGGAGAGTGTTGAGGGCCTTGAGATATTTAAGAAGTGTAAATGTGGCACTTAAGGACCCGGTTTAGTGATGGGCTTGGCCGTGCTGGGTTAATGCTTGGACCGGATGACCTTAAGGGTCTTTTCCAACCCTGAAAGCCTGGTAGTTGTGGCTCATTGCTGAAGTTAATTTAGGAGTGAAATACAGTTCATGGACCATCAGGTAGAACATTATTGGAAGTGTTTTCAGGAATACTGCTGTAGTTACTCTTAAGGGCAAGGTGATGATCCAAAGGAAGAAGACATCAGCACAGCAGGACTTGTATCAGGTAGGTGATAACTGTCCTTCCTGTGAGAAAAGAGAAAGGGGGAGGGAGCTTGGGTTCATATTTTCTTTCTTTGCTAATTTCCTTCTGAAAATTGACGAACTTGGTCTCTTGATAAAAGAAGGAAAAACATAGTTTTGCTTGAGCATTGCAGTATGACGATTGCAATTTTTTTTAGGCTGCTCAATGTGTTGTGCTCATTTTAATTCTATGTAGAACAATAACTAGGTTAAGTAATTATGAAAGGCCCACATAAGAAGTTATCACCATTGTGATGTCTTGACTTGCATGTGGAAATTATTATTGTATAAGCTGGCGATGAGAAAGTTCAGTGGGGTTTTTTGTTTGGGATTTTTTGGTTTATTTGTTTGTCCTGCTTTCTCAGTTGTTTTATTTCAGAATTAGCTCATTTGCTAGAATCTGTTAGCACAACAGGTAGATAAGAGTGTTAGCAATATTGATATTTCTAGTGCAGTGTGCTCCCTTAAGTTTCACTAGTGGTTACTAGTGGAGGAGATATTGTTTCTGGTTTGAAAATTATTTACTTCCCAAATCTGTGACTTATCTCTTGTGGGTAGTGAATGCATGGTGAAGATGTGTCACAAAGTCAAACAAAGGGTTTATGGAGCAGGTTTGGACTGGCTAGCTTGTTCCTAAATTTAATGGCAGGAGCAAATTGTACTGTTTGTCTCAAGCAACAGTGGAATGTGTAACAAATTTTGACCAAAGTACTTCACCTCATGGGTTTTTTTCCACTTTTACAATATGACTTTTTTTTAAGAGATTTTCTAATCTCCTCATCTATAAACTTAGGCATTTGTAAATGTAGAAAGATAACTGATAACTGAGGCCAGTAAGTGAAAAACAGTGACTGAGTCATATACACCAGCTTCTGTAAGGAATGTAGCACAAACAGGCTCATAAAATATTTCATAATTTTTGGACATGCTTTTTGTTTACAAATACACATTTCCTACAGGAGTCAAGATTTAGTATTTAAGCTGAGGATGAAAAGTCTTTCCTGTTGTAAAGGGAAGCAACTAAATGCCTACAGTTGTATAAAACTTCTATTAATGTTAAATGAGGCGTATTTTTTTTAAATTACACAACATCCATATTTTTTCCATTTTATAATACACTTCTTTTGCAAGAGTTAATTTTATAGGATTTATTTCTTGCCTTTTGACCTTGGTTTGATTGGTTGGGGGTTTTGTAAGGTGGGTTTTTGTTTTTTTTTTTTTCCTATTCTTGGATAGTTTTGGTTGGCTGGTTTTGTGGTTTGGAAGGAGAAACAAGCAGAGGTGGTGCTTCAGAAATGCAGAGACCTGAGGAAGCAGATGGGAGGACAGGAAAAAAGTCTGGGACAGAAGATGGATGGAACCCAGACTGGGTAGACAGAGTGGAGCTGAGCAGACATCACCTGCAATGGAAGGACAGAAATACATAGGAGGGTGTTGGACTTGTTGAACCAGGCTGAAGAGCAGAACTTTGCCTCTGCCTACACGCTTGGGCTTCACAAAGTCAGTGAGAACACAGATAATTGTAACAAACCCAGTTTTTGCCACCTCGAGTAGCCAGAGTTTGGTGTTGGAGCACTTAACAGGGCCATACTCATGGTCAGCTGCAAATACCAGGTGAATTAGTTGCTTTGGTTGTCTTACTCCTCCAGGTCTTATGTCCAGCAGAGCATTACAGTGTGTGATGCTAGCTGATTTTCTGCCCTGCTGTTCACTGGGTGGTGACCTTTGTTTTGTTCAGATTTCAGGAATTGTAAACACTTTCCAGTGACACAGCTAAGGGATATGTATGGCAATCATTCAGCAGATGTAAGCCTCTCGACAGCACCCTTGCTTTCCTTAGCTACCTGTTGCATATTCCCTGGAAGTCACCAGCAGTTCATGTGAAAACCATTGCCTGGGTAACTTCTTACACATTAGTAATGAACACGTGGGTGTATTTTAAATCCTTTATGTCCAAATCCTATTCATACATTTCTAAAGTAGGTTAAGTAAATGTTGTGTGTGGTTTTTTCCTCCTGATAGATTAGCTTTGTTTTGCTAAAACAAGCTGCATTTCAATGCATTTTTTTACCCCTCTCTGTGCGTATGTCCACTGCTAATATAAGTCAGTTTTTAGAATTGCTTGCTGTGGCAGGTAGAAGGCAATGTGTATTTCTCAAACCAGGGGAACAAGTGGAAAGTATTTCAGGTGGTTTAGGCACAGTGTTTTAGTGGCTGACTGTGATCCTGTTTTCTGATGGATAGAGAAAACTGCTCAGCAGTGTGCTGCAGGCACACTCAATAGCTATGAGAGATTTCCTTTCCCTTGGGTGGTACTGCCTCATATTTTGGGAAGGAACAAACTTCTGTCCCTGAGGTCAAATGCAACACCAAACAGCCAGGAGTTTTGGAAGATTTACAGTTTAATAAGCCACAGTTACAGCCATGTCCTCTTGTTGTCCAAGCAATCTGATCTGTGCCTTAGTGTGGGAAGTTGGTGCTTCAGATATTTGGGGTGATTTGCATATCCTTCAACAAGTAAGCCTGAAAATGAGTGCTGTTTTTCATCAGACCTATATGGGCCATTACTGTCTCAGGCAAAAGAGTTGGGATTTCCACAAGAATTAAGAACTCTTCACAGTGTTGTGTAATATGATCTGTATGATGCAAAAGTCTACCTTTTGCAGTCTTAGATTGTTTGGGGAGTTGACAGAACTAAGTTTTATATGCTATATTTCATGTTTCAGTCATAATGCTGAGATGTCAGCATTCCTCAATTAGTAATCTTTCATAATATTGACATTTCAGTAAGGGTGTTTGTGTCACAGGGTTGCCTTCTGTGGTCTGCAGGGTGGCAGAAGGACATATGTAGCTGGCTATGTCTTTTCAGCACAATGTTTTATCTGTCCAAGAAGTATCTGAGCTCAGTTTGGATAACTTGACTTTGGCCTTGAGGTAAAGACAAAGAATGATCTGGACATATCATGACATGGACAACAACTTTTTGTTGGGAGGGCATGGGAAAATCCAACCAGTTTCTCACCTAGTATGTAGGCAGTACCATGAGAGAGACCCTTCACTTTCCCCTGGGACTGTAGAACTGGATGGAAGGTCTCCTGCTATTTTGGTAATATTAAGTAATAGTGTGCTTTTTTCCTCTCTCATTATTGACAGCTGGGCTTTTGTGTTGCCTCTGTTGCTCTGTAAATATCAATATGAGTCAATCTCTTATTCTTTGTTATGTTGTAAAGAGATTGTTTGTATAATGAGATATAAAAGGTGTCCTGTAACTTCAATTCAGTTCGTCTTTGAGACACAGAACAACGCAAGAAAAGAGACAAATTGGAAGATGTCTGTGGTGACAGAAGTGAAATCTTACTGGTAATATCTACAACAAATTCGGGGGTATATCTTGGAAAGTTACTGCTGACAGGCAGAACTCAGTACTTGCATAAAGAGCTATCCTAATTCTTGTAAGAAACTGAGTTTTGGCAAACTGTGGAAAAAAAGATATTCCAGAAATCCCCAACTTATTGCTTACATTTGAGCATTTATATTGATGATTTTATTAACAAAAACTTTTCTCTGTCACATGTCAGCACTTCCTGTCCCTGTTTTCCAATACTACCTAGATATAAATTTTATTTCTAAACCTGTAGAATTTAAGAATTCTATCATTTCTCACAGTTAAGAAAAACAATTTGTGTCTGGGAAATTTCTGGTAGTCCTCTGTATCTCTGCCAGAAAAAACCCCCTCCCTCTCTGAAAGCTAAGAATCCTCAAATTTTAAGCTATTAGAAACTAATACAGACCTTAAGAGCCACATGTCAAGTGAAAGATATTTTTTGCATGTTTAGGAGATATTAGATTCAAATGATTGTTGAGGTGTTGGCTGAGCTCATGACTGAAAGGAAGAAGATAAAAATCCAGATTTTTCTTTTTTTTTTCCTTTCATCTTTTTCCTTTTTTCCCTCCCCCTTTTTTCCCATTTTTTTTTCTTTTCCCTTTCCTTTTTCTTTCTGTGGTAGGGGTTTGTGTCAGTCCTTCAAGGGGAAATTTGGAAAATTCAGATCTTCTGAATTTTTACTGTTTATGAGTGTTATTTGGTAGAACTGGTGTAAAAGCACATAAATACTGCATTGCTAATTCCTCCCAGTAAACCTGTACTACATTTCATATATGTGTGGATATTTAGGTGCAGTCACTGTATGATTGGTTTTGTTCAGCATAGGTGATGCCCACTGGTGGCTCAGTTTTTATAAGAAAAGATACTTTGACAAGTTCTCTGTAATAATAAATATGTTCTGTTGCTCTATCACTCTTTGTAGCAGGGGATGCTGCATCAGTTTTTTTAAGTGTCAAGGCAGAGCCACACAACAAGGCCTTTGCAGTTCAGTGGCCTCATGCTGAAATTGCTCATAAGACAGTATAATTAATACAGAGAGAACTTGCAGTGAGTAATGGATTTATTTATGGTAAATGTGTGTTTTGACAACTGGGAGCATACTTTTAATTTCCGTTTGTAAGGTGGAAGTTTGAAGAATTGGAGGGTTCTGACACTTCAAGAAAATTATGTTGATTGGAAAAAGGCTTCATTTCCTCCAAAATCATTTTTCTGCAAAGGCCTTTCATCCTGGCACAGCTAAGTTGGTTTAATTCTTCCAAGGGAAGTGTGTGTGGGTAAAATCACAACAAAACTCTCTCTGTTTCTGCAATAGGGTTTCACTGGCTGCTTCAATTCAGTACCCCCCTATTACTGCATACGGATTTATCTCAATAATGGCTCAGTCACATAAAGGAGATGAAGTTTCAGAACTAGGTCATATTTAAAATTTGTTAAGTGTTGGCTTTATTCTTTCTGGCTGAAGCTTCTGTCAGGTGTTGACTACTGCTTTTAAAAAAACTGGACTGTAATCTGGTCATCTCATTGAGCTGGATGTGCAGGAATGGAGAAATGGCAATATCTTTCCCAGTAGTGGTATGTGAAACTATTTTCATTTAGTGTGATGTTAGGAGAAATATATTCTGACCTATATAGTAACAAAGGCTGCAGGTTTTCTTCAGCACAGCCAAAAAAATGCATGCATCTTTAATTTTAGTGGCAAATAGCCGGTGGCTTGGAAGGGCTAATTCCACACAGCCAGGAGATTCTGATGGGCAAAAAATAAAATTAATTTTCATTTCAGTGCCTATTATCAAGGTGATGCTAGCTCTGTATTTTTGGAGTAGTTACACCTGTCTGTGTTAGTCCAGGAAACGAGGAAGCACTGGGAAAAGGGCATTAATCTGCCCCCTTATGCCACCAGCAGCACAAGGTAAAAAGGAATAAAGCCCTACTGCTGACTTCTTGTTCCCTGGTGTCCTATTGGATCCGTCCAAGCCCCTCAGATTGCTGGCCAAGCTAGAGAAAAGTATTGTGGAGAGGCAGAATCTCCTGGTCCCTGATCAGGATGTGCTGAGCTCTAGGTTGATCCCTTCACTTGTGTGATTTCAGGGTTTGGGGGCTTTTTTTTGGAGGATAAACAAGAGCATCAAAAGATTATTTTTTCCATATTTAATATCAAAAGCACTTATTTTAATACATTCATATGAACAAGTACATTAGGTACTTTAAAGAATTAAGCTGAACAATCATAAATGCTGAAATAAAGTCTACTCTTAAAATACAAGTTAAGGGAAGCATATAAGTTACTTAAATCTCTCACAAAGTGTAAGGTTATAAGTTGGACAATATGCAGAGCCCATTCCCACAATTAAAAAATAAATTAAAAAATCCTTGGCATTGCTCCTGTGCGCAGGGGGAAACCCTTGGTAATAAGCTTTGAGCTCGCACGCTATCCTGGACATAAAAATAGCCAGCTGGCCAGGCTGTGCAGGGCTGCAGGGAGGCTTAGGAGGCAGGAGATGCTCACTCCTGTTCACTGTGTGATGTGCTGCTCAGCAGTGGCCAAAGCACCAGTGTCCTTCTGGGGCTAAAACCCAGCTGTTGGGTGAATGGTTTGGAGGTAGAGGAGTAAAACCTTTTAAAAAGATACTGTAAAAAAAAAAGCGTGTCCCTTTCATATTCCACCTCTCATATCCTGATTTTTATTTTTTTTTTGTTTAATTTTTTTTTTTCTGCAGTGGTTTCTTCCAATGCACTTTGTTCAGTCTCTCTCGCTCGCTTTGTGCAGTGGGAAAAAGATTTGACAAGAGCTTTAAAACAAACATAATATTTCTGCCTTAGTTTTTCCTATTTTTGGCATGGACTGATGTGTGAGGAACACTCACAGATTCACTGTAGCTTTGAGCACTTTTATATGGATGTATTCCTGACTGCCCTGGTTGTTCAGCTTCTGCCCCAGAAAGCTGACAGAGGCAGCAAGGGAAGAATTCACTAAGACAGAAGGAAGAACCCCAAGGTGGATTATCCTGGGAAAAGCAGCAGTTCTTGGTGTCTTTCTCAAGAGCTGCTCCCATATTTAGTAAAACAGATTAGTCTGGGGAAAGGAAAAATCTGCTGCCTTTTTTGCCGGCAAACAGGAGTGATGCTGCTCTTTGCAAGCTGAAGGAGGATACAGGGAGCCTAAAATTAAGCCATATCTGTTGATCACTACAGAGCAGTCTGAAAGGATTTCTTTCCAATTTCCCATGGCATGGTTGCTGTCACAGTGAAAAAACACTGACAGCAGCGTCCTACCCCTCACATGCACTTCATCTGGGTTTTCATGTAACTCACCTGCTTCAATGGCATTAGAATAGTAAGACAAGAAATTCTGAAACAAGATACAGATATTTAGAATATCCTATCCTAATGCTCCTTTTTCTCGGGTCCATAAAGGCCTTTTCCTCTCCCAGGTTTTGAGGTGGTTATAGAATCTTAGAATGGGTTGGAAGGGATCTTAAAGATCATTTACTTCCAGCCCCCTTGCCACTGACAGGGAAACTTTCCACCAGACCAAGTTGCAGAAAGCCCCATCCAAATTTAATGCTGTTGTCCTCCAGTTACTTGCAGTCTGTATTGCAAAAAGATAATTCAAAATTAACCAGGTTAAACTGATGGATGAGTGTTGTTTGGTTTTTTTAATATGTCAGCTGCAGTTATTCTTTCATGAATCGTTTGTCATAGGTGTTTATTTCTGTTTCTCTGCTCAGGCCCTTGTTGGGAGTGTGATTTTTCTTTTCTTTTTTTTTAAATACACACACACATACACACTCTCCCCACCCGAAACACTGAATTTTACCTAGTTCTTAATTCAGATTTATGAGCTGTTTCAGTAAAGTTAAAATTAATTTTCAAAACACAAATGGGGTATGAAAATAGGATCGTTTATGCCTTAACTTGCCACCACCTGTAAAATAATCTAACCATTAAAAAAAAAAAAGGCAACTAAGCACTGTATTTATACTGAAATTTTGAAGGAAATTGAACCAGCAAAGGTTGACATTTAGGAAGTATTCTGGAACAAGGGGGTCTTAAAATTCTAAACAAGGTTTACAATTTTAGAAGGCAATAGAAGCCTCCTGTGCTGATATGGACATGGTGTCTTCATCAGTTTACTAAATTCAATTAGTTTGTTTAAGGCTGAAAGCTGAGCGTGAAGACAGCTGGAGGAGATTCCTGCTTCTCATAAGGTGAAAGCCAAGGTATCTACTAATCTTTAAATATTGGTAAATACAGCAAAACCCCAATTTGATAAACTTTTGTTCTTACATAACAGGTGCACTGAAGGTATTTTTGAAAATTAATTAGGAAACAGTATTTTGCTATATTAATGCAGAGTGATCTGTGTGTTCATGCAAAGGACATCTGGAGTTGTCAAGTAACACAATTTAATAGTAACCAATCTGTAAGAATGGACCCTTCCTTAGAAAAATTTGTACAAATTCAACCATGCTCCCAAACTGATTTATTCATATCAGGATTTCCTGCTTGATAATTTAAATGCTGTTTAAATTCAGCAATTTAAATCACTTTGATTTATATCAGCCATTCTACCTTCAGATGAAGTGGGAATGTGCTGGGACTGAGGCCCTTTGCCATTTAGCACTACACTTATTCCATCCTCCAATTTTAAGTTGCTTACACGGTTTGACTGATACCCATCTGCACTTCCTTTGCTGTGCTCATCAGTTTCAACGTGTTCCTTTGTGTGTGTCTTTTTAACACTTACCTTATATCAGAATAATGAAGGGGTTGAGTAGTTTAACAGTGTAATTGAGATGATAATACAACACATGTGTATTTTCTACAGATGTTCATGACCAGTAAATACTTTGTATCATAATGAAACTTGTTTATATACGGTTAATTTCTTTAATGTTTTTACCATTTTCAGTTCTATGTGTTTGTTACTGGGCTAAAATTCAGTGAGATCTTGATGAGGTGGGGTTTTTTTTTTTTTCTTTCTTAACTAAGGAGATCAGACTCTGGCCCTCCCTGTCTCTTCCTTTAACTTGAAATCACAGGAGAAACTGGTACTTTTGTCACCCCAGTCTCCAGATCAGATGGGCTTTGTCTGTGCTCAGGTGGTGAAGGCATCTTCAGAGCAAGCAGATCTCATAAATGCACTGTTCTACTCACTAGGGTAAATAGATTACTTTTATTTACTTAAGTTAGTTATGGTTTATGATATATCATAATGGGAAGGGGTTTTTTGACTCATCAACTGGCATTTCGGGATAATTTGTCATTTTGAGTGTCTGAAACAATGAAGAAGGACAACATATTCAAGTAAAACACAGACGTTTTAGAGAAATTTAGTAGTGAATTAGAGGTCCATTGATCTAGCTGCCAAGTAGAAGTGCAAAGTTGCTGTGGTGGAGGGTTTTGAAGAGCACACCACCACCCCCTGTCCCTGTTGGAAACCAGTGAGCAGGCATTGTGACAAAAGATATATTTGTGTTTAAATTGAAGGGTAATACACCACATTTCACACCATGACATTTAATGAGGAGATGGGCTTGAAGGTTGTGGAGTGCTGATATCATCTCCAGTGTCTCAGTTTCAGTGTCTAGATTGTTAAATGGCTTGTTTTTCTGTTCTTCAAGGGGAAGGAATCGCATGTGATCCAGATAGTTTGAAGTAGCAGTAGATGTGAGTTCAAGTGTCCAGGCTGTATTGTTCCATTAGCCTGGCAGGTTGGAATGAGTCTTTTTATATACTCTCCTCCTCAGCACTGTTTAGTGTATAGATTGCAATAAAATCACTGCATACTGGGACATGTTGCCCTCACCAGTGAGTTTTGTGTTGGATTTGCTGGAGACCTGAAGAAGAATATGGGTGGGAAATATGAGGGTGCTGGGTAGTAAAATTCCTTGAGGAAATGGATTTATGTGGGGTTTAAAAGAGAGAGGAAAAAAAAGAGAGAACTTGTTTGGCAGATATCTTTCTTTCCTGATTGTACAGATCATGGCACAGTAGAAAGTGAGGGGGAGGGTGGGAGGTTTTAACCTGTCCTGGTAATTAATTAGAACAAGAAGGCTGTGACTATGTTTGGGAAGTCCCTGGCACACCTGGGATGCAGCACTGATCAGAGGGAATAGGCAGCATGGTTCATTGTGGTTCTGGTCAGTAAATTTCCTTCATCATGGAGATGGGCAAAGTCCAGAAACAAATTTTGAGGCTGTCATTAATACAAGTGACTGACATGAGCAGTTAAGACGCTCTGTGTGTGTATAGATATGTGTGTGTTTTTATATATATAATGGCATGTAGTTTTGCCAAAAATGCTAATGTAAGTCTATGTTTATGTATTGAAAACATAATTGATACTGTTGCCAATTCAGCAGTCCATAGAGACCTAGCAAATCCAGTAAATGTTGTAGAAAATTACAGCCTTTGTATCTCAGAACAATTTAAGTGTGGTTTGTCAACTGTGACCTGGTTGACCATATTGGGAAGTGCTTAGCTGGAGATTGCTCGAATATCATGATCTTTTCTTAATTTGTAGATATGCATATAAGGGAGAACTCTCTTCTCTTCTGCTCTTTGGAGTTAAGATATTGAGTGCAGGGTAATAAAATAGATTTGCATACTTTTCTTCCCCCACAGATTCTGTGATTAGGAAAATATTAGCAAATCTTGACTATGACCAACCTTTCTTTTCTGACCATGGAAAAAGATAAAATTCTGATAGACTAAAAATAGGTTTTCAAAAATTGGACTGTGGGAAAAATAAGAAAGCAATTACACAGAAAAAAGTAATGTAGAAACATTTATGTGGCTTGATCTGCTTTCCCCAGTTACATTTGGGTTAGAATGTAGACATACACCTATATCACTTCTTTGCAGACATGCTTGGCACTAAATTCTGTATATAATGAAGTCTTGAAAAATTAGTTATCTGGTTATATTGTAGGAATAAAAATGGATACCTAATGAAGTGGCACAAGAGTAGAAATTATCTGCCATGCATCACAGTTCTTAATCAATAAATACCTGCAGAGTTTATTTCTGTATTTAATGATATCTGGAGTGCTTGGGCCAAATCTGATTGGTGTTCACAACAGGTAAAATCTTTGAACCATTCTGTGGAATTCAGACCAGGCCCTCAGCTATGCTGGAGTAAATAATCTATGCTCTAATACTAATTATTTTTCCTTACTTAGTATAACTGAGAAACAGTACTGAAGTCACTACCCTTGCCCCCATATTTCCTTTTGGTGAGAAATTATTGCACTGTTTTTAAGAAAACACTTTTTCTGCAGCTCAAAACCTCAGTTAAATGTAACATTTTTTGGTAGCTATTGGCAAGCAGATAATCTGGTCTGAGGACTGCAAGGGCCTGGAACAGTCTGTATGGATAAGCACAATGTGTTCTGGACAGAGATTAGATTCAGTACACACACCTGTAGGTGGGTGTAGGGTTTAATAGAGTAAATGTTAATGAGAAATATGAAAACTCATTAAAAGGGCATGATGAGGAGAGAAGGTGGTGGAAATGGCAGTGATGTCAATAGTGTCCAACTGCTCATTAAGTATCTTCATAGTTTTACCGGTGGTGGCTCACTAAAACTGCAGTGAGCACTTCAAGGTGAGTTTGGAGTTACCAAAAGGGTTCTCTTGTTTTCTCCGTAGGTAGTTACTTGTTTTGCCAGTCCTCACCTTCCCTAAAAGCTGGGTTTTTCAGGGGAAGTGCCTTTGGCAGCCTGTAATTTAACACCTCTCATTACTCATTAGCAAAGGCATCCAGGCTCACGTTGTAGATGTTTCCCTTTAGTCAGGCTTCACTTAGGAGAAGTGGTTGATTGTGATTTGTGGCTTTCTTTGCAACTAATACTAGTTTACTTGTTGACATATGGGAGTTTTCATTCATGACATATTTTCTGTTTTCATCTGGAAAATCTCTTAATTGTTATAACGTAGAGAAGTAAATGTGCTGCATGTATTCTTTAGGATTAGTCTGTATCTGCCTGCTGTAGGGAGATAGGGGACTGGTACTGAGGGAGGAATGCTGTGGCTTGTTTGTGGCACAGTTTGCCTTTCAGGAAGGGGAAGATCTGGCAGGGGATTTCTTGTGTTTATTCCTGAGGAAAGACTGAACACTGATTCAAAGTTACATGGGTTGGATGCTTACCAGGCTATGTACAAATACTAGTTCTACGAAACAGTAGTTAGGTGAGTATGGTTCTTTCCATCAGCAAAGCCATCCTCACACCTTTGAGAAAGAAGTAGTGAAAGGGGATTTTACTCCTGAGTCTGTATCTATCAGTCAACTACAAGTGGAGCTGTATTACAACAGTTCTCATTGAAGTAGCTGAGTTTCTTGGCTCCAGCAGGAGGTCAGTACTGTGAAAAGCACTTCCTTGTTTTGAAGGAAACTAGGAAGGTATTGGTGAGATTAGTTCCATCCTTCATACTGCATCCAGCTGGCAAGTCTGCACCATCCTTAGACTTCAGATGAGGTTTTGAAACTCAAAGAACCTGCAAGATAAGAGTTTAAACGTAGGGGAAAAAAATGTCCTAAGCAGTAGGTCTTAGACAACACAAGTTAGGCATGTCTTTGAGTGGTTTTAAAGCCTAGCAGACAGATGTTATGAGTGCAGGATTCTGCACCTACTGCATCTGTATGAAAATTAAATGTGAATTCAAACTAAGCCTGAGAGGATAAATAAATAACTACCAGAACAAAAATGCAGTTAGATACTAACACACAGTGACAATAAAGCTGGAGGTGTCTGACATGTCCAGTTGGACATATGACTTGTTGTTTGTGAATGTGGTGGCTCATAAATATAGAAGCAGTCACTGAGTGGAAGTACTGAATATGCAGGGCCACCTGTATCTGGTGTCTGTCTGAAAACATCTGAGCTGACAGAGCAGGTATGGAGTATTACACCTCTCCTCCTCAGCATGCTGCCAGCTGCAGCACTGGCCTGCAGAAGGCACCTCTGCTTTTGGAGGAGATGCATGCTAGATGTGGAAGTGTGTGATGCACAGGTACACATCTGTCTGGTCACTGTTTGGTGTTTGATGCTTCCTCTCACTTCCAGGTGTGATTCACGTTTGCTTGTAGTTCTGTTTAGTTGTCTGGGGGTTTTTTCTGCTGCCTATTGTGCTCGTTACATTTTGGCTCCAGTAGTCTTTAAATAGCTATAAGTATTATATAATATATATACATAAATTCAGATAGATGAGACTGTATCTCAGATTTTCTGACCCATGTCAGTGGTAGGATTTTGCCCTTCTGAAAGCTGAAGACTCTTTGGTTTCCATGTAGGCTCAAGGTCTTTGATGGCTCTTAGCCACAGGAGTAAGACTATTAACAGACCAAATGCCTCAGAAGAGCAGAGTTCTGATATTGAGCACTTGGATTTTTAACATATTTTTGCACTGTGTTTCTGCTGTCAGGCCACCAGACTGGCTTTTCCAGCTGGCTTGTTGCCAGGAAGCCACAGTGTAAAGTCGTCAGTGATCCTGTGTGTGCCCAAGATCCCAGCAAAAGCAGTGTGTCCTTCTGCCCTGTTGCCCATGACCCTGTGCCACACGTGATAAGGAGTGACATCCTTGCAGCAGCTGTGGATGTGGGGGAGGCTCGGGGAGAACAAGGTGCCATCACCATGTAACAGCCCAGTGTTTGGATGGTGGAAGACAGGGATGCTGGTGAAGGAGCTTCCCAGCTGCTATTCCTCTGGTAGCTGAGCTGCACCAGAGACACAGAACACCAAAATTGGCTGGATTAGTGCAAAGGCAGACCTGTGACTTTTCTCTGGCCTGTTTCCAGTGCAATTTTTCACTCCAGAGCAGCGGTATGCAGTGTGACAAAGATCCCGTGTAGTGGTGGTGGTCTGTGGCTATTCCTTCTGGCTGCTTTGTGCCTGTCCCCAGGCACAGCCCCTGGACATGCAGAGGCTCTTACTGGCACATTTCACCTCCTGCTATCCGGAATTTGCTAGACAAGATGCCTTCTGACCACATCAAGTTCAGTGAAGCACGCTGTTGTGGCCTTTGGCTCCCTGGGGTCATTCCTGAAGTCACCCCAAACAGGGAAAGCACTTGGGCAGTTATGAATGAAACAGAGAACTCTATTAAAGAGTTATTAATTCTAATTTTTCCTATTTCCTGACTTGGTAGCGTCTCAACACTCTGACCAGAGCTTGCTTTGAATGGCAAATTTGTAATAATTAGAAAGATTCTTGCATAATAAAAACCAGAGCATGAAGAAAAGAGGAGAACCTAATCCTCATATTTAGCTAAACTGTTATTCTGGTTTACAGGATTATGCTTTTAGTTCTTGCAGTGGTTGTGGATACCTATTCATTTTCTGACTGTTTCATCAACAGTGGCAGGTGGGTTCTGTCAGACTTATTCAGCTTCTTTGTCTTCCTTCTGGACAGAGAGTGTGTGTGTGTGTCATGTATTCTGCATAGGGACATTTATCTCAGATTAGCATTGGCAAATAGATCCGGCACTCTTCCATAAAAGCAAGAATTGGTTTGCAGACTCTACCTATTGGATATGCATCCCCTGTATGAATTAGTAGTGGTTTAGTAAGATTAAAAACAGGAAGAGGCACCTCAACTCTTAATTCCTTTCCAGAGGTTGGGTGTTGCACACAGAGGAACTCCAAAAGATGTGGCTTGTACAAGACTGAAAATATGTTATTTGAATTGATCTTTCCCATGGAAAGGAGAGGGAAAGGAATTAAGTGCATAAGTGTGAGGGGGCAGGAATCAAATCTTCTCTGAAGAAGTTCTGAAGTAAATAATGTAAAAAAAATAAGATAGAAGTTAGTGCAGTGGTTTTGATAGTACTGACATGCAGGTATAGTAGAAGGGGAAATACTCACACTGCAACAGTAAGACACCAAAGAAATGAAGGCAAGGAATCTATTTAAGACACTCTAGCTCTGCATTCCTAAAATAAGGAACCAGTTTGAAGAGGTTGCCTGTCTCTGTCATGGAAGAGTTGTCAAGCCTCCATTTCGGGGGGCTGGCCCTGCGAAGTTCTTCACTTCACTTGGAGACGTCCAAGGCAAGGCATGGTGCTGGAGGAAGCGCTGTGCACAGTGCTGTAGGTGGCACCCTTCCCTTTGCGATGGTGCTGAACCAGTGCCAGAAGGCAGGAAGGAGTTGGGGGCACTCTGCGAGGGGGAGCCCCGGGCCAGTTGCTCGACTGGTGTAAAGCCACGTAGTTCTGCCGGGGTGCCTGCCTCACCCCAGCTGAAAAATCTGTCCTGTCCCTTAAAAAGGCCAGGTGAAAGCAGGGCTTTGCCTACTTGTCATCAGTAGAGATTTCCCAGCTGTGCTGGGATCTGCTGAGCCCATGGCTGCTGCCCCCTGTGCCCCTTGGGCAGCCTGGGCTGCATGGTTCTGTACCCGCCTTGGGGAAGGACTACCAGCTCCACAGAAACTTAAGGATACTATTACCTTTGTTGGCTGTAACATTTTATTTGGCTGACATGTTAAAAGGTGGTCATTAAATCACAGCGTTGCTTCTCTTTAAAGTAATTCTGCCGTGAATGCTGAAGGTTATTTCGAATGCGTGCTTGAGCTGCAGCAGGACTGAGGGTCCTCAGGCCCGTTTGTGTTCCTGTAAGTACGGACCAAAAAAGGCTGACTTTTTATTTACCTTGTGGTTTGGGAGTTGAGAGTCAGGGCTCTGGGGCCGCAGCTACAGTGGGGTTACTGTGTCAGCCGAGCCAGGGTAACCCTGTATGGCAAATGCAAGTAATGTGCTGTGAATGAAGCTTTCATTTCCTGGTGCCAATGCTGTGGCCAAAAGCATTCAACTAAAAATATGTCTCTAAAATGAGCAGTCGTCTGACATTTTATTTACTATTGTGGTTTGGACATGGGTGGATGAAACATTTTAATAAATTGCTGTATCTTCTTGTCCTTTCCTGATTTATCACATTTTACTAATTCAAGAGGTATTTATTACATGCCTAGTAAACTGGAGCTGCGACGTGCTGACTGCTTGGAGGGTGCTTGGAGGAGAAGGAAGGATTGGGACAAGGAGTATCAAGCAGAAGGCAAAGCTTCTCATTTATTATAGATATAACCTAATCCTCCAACACCAAAATCTGTGCCAGAAGGTGTTGCATTTGTATTTACTGCAGGATGAGAGTCCAGGTACTCACTGTCCAACATTTGCCATACTTCAAAATAAGTGCTGCTGGTCTGTGTCATGGCTAGATTCCCTCTGTCCTCTCAGTTTCCTACAAGGTAGGGAAGTCAAATCCCTGTTTTACTGGTGCAAACTGAGTATCATTTTGCCCTGATCTCCATCCTAATTGTGGCTGTGGCCATAGACAAAGGAATAATGTTTTGTCATTTTCTGCCAGAGATGGAGGGAATGCAGCGATCCTTTAGGGACAGTGATCAGAAAGAGTAAAATTCTGAAGCTTTGTCCTGCAGTTCTGCTTTAAAGATGGAAAATTAAGAGATAGTCTGTTATATAGGGTGGAGAGAAGGAGCTGCTGCTCTGCTGTCTCAGACACAGGGTTCCCTCTCTCTGTAGTGACATGGTCATCTGCAGAGCCATGCTGCTTGCTGAGGCTGCTGCTGCTGCACAGTGCAGCATGGTGCTTGTTCATTTTGATAGGAAAAAGTTTTCCAGGAAGGGGAGGGGAAAAGAGGGCAGCTAATATCCTCTCTTCACCTCCAGTGCAAAGCCAAAAGGATCTTAAGTGATGCTCTACCAATAGAAGAGAAATTTTCATATAACTCTCTTAGTGGTTGGTACATTCCCCTGCTTCTGATTAGTCCTTCAGCATTGCAAAGAGCCAGTTTGCTCACACTGCTGCATTTTTCTGTCAGGCACAGACTTGCTTTTCACTCTTTCTCTCCCTTCCAAACCCACTTCAGGTTTCTTTTGGGGTTTGTTTTCCTTTTTTTTTCTTTTTTTTTTTTTTTTTTTTTTTTGCAAAGCAGCCGTGAGAGAGGAATAAAATAATTCTGAAGAGTATTATATGGTGAGAATTTTGACAATGAGTGGAAGATTGTAATTACTCTCTTCCATTAGACTCAGTGGCTTTGGACAGATAAGCTGTATTGAAACGTGTGACCAGGGCATGGGATCATGGATTGTCTTTCACTGTTGTCATGGCGACAGTGATGCAGGTGGCCTATAACTGCCTGGCTGTCAGATCTTATACATCAAACTGGTGCTAAGTGAAAATATGTTACAGGCATGGGGGGAAAAATTGCCAGCAGTGTTTATAGGATCAGGTGGAAGAAAACTAGATAGCTTTAAAGGCAGCTTTTTGTGAAAGCTGGGGATAGCTCAGGAATGCTTCTTTAGATTGTTTTATGCCTTCATGTGAGCAAATTCAGTTTTAAAGGGGAAAAATTGATACAAATATACATCATTATTATGTCTTTGCTGCTTTCTCAAAGTCAAAATGATGGTAGTGTCAGGCTGAGATGGAAAAGAAATGGGAAGAATGGCAAATACTTCTTGGTGAGAGCTGGAGCAGGCTCTAGAACCCAGTAATAACAGAGGAAAAGATGATGATTCACTATTGTACCTCAGACTTGCTAACAGAAAGTTGTCCAGATTTAGAGATGTTAAAAAAACCTAAATTGTGAAATAGCACCTCAGAGTCAAGACATCTTACAGAAAATGTTTGTTAGTTTTGCTGTAAGCTAATTTCTTTTCCAGAGCTGTTCTCTCTCATGGGTTTCAGGCCTACACTCTGTGATGTTCAAATAGATTTTGACTCTCATCTCCTCCCTTTTCCAGCTGATGTTACTTGCAAACTGCTGAGATTTACAGTAGTTCCTGACACTAAAATAAATCTGTGTCATTTTGGCAAGTCCCCCTTGCCTTGTACTAGTTATTGAACTACCTTCCCTCTCTAGTGGAAGCAAACTCTTTGCAAAGAGAACAGTGAAAGTGGTGGCGAAAGAATTAACTTCTATTCTTGTCTAATGTGAAGTATTTGTTTCCTGCAGTACTTAGTCTATGTGAATTTAGTTGGGCTTTGTAGTTTACTTAGATCTGAAGTGGAAATGCTTCTTTGTCTACTTCTGGGAGAGCCTATGGGAGACTTGCTTACCTCTTGTAAGTTTTAATTGCACCTTTGTAATTGTTAATTGCATGCAACTGGCTGATGTTCTTCAAATGAATTGAAGAACATCAGCCAAGCAATGTAAATGTTTTATCAGTTGAAGGATATAATCAATCTGATGTGGCTACAGTTTTAAATAGAAAACAATTAAATAAATAAAACTATTTTTTAACTTCCTGGCTTAGTTCTTTCTAACCTGGTATTCAGCTTCTCTGCACTCCAGCACCCTGCATTAAATGTTTTGGTTTGATGCATTTCTGGGTTTGTAGATGACACAAGTGTTTTTATTGCTAGTAGGAGAAACTTTTATTTTCATCAAAGTTCCCTATGGAGCATTTAACTAGTGTCAAATGCTTACTTATGGATCTGTCAAGGATAGTATTGATGTAGGGAGTTATTGAATATTTATAATGAATTAGCAAAATCAAAACCTTTATACACTGTGTCTGATAAAGATACATTGTATAAAGGGAAGTTTTGATTGGGGTGGGAGTGGAGGAGCTCCTGGATTCATTCTGTTTTTCATCTCTGCAATTTTTTGCCTTTTTTTGACCAAGATTTGACCAGGGTTAGGTCTTTATCCCTGTTCTAAACATTTCAGTGTTTTAGACAAAAAGTGGAAGATGGAGTGGGAAAGATCCTGCAGTTTAACGGTTGGTCCAGGCCAAATAATCTGTTCTTCCTTCTCTTAAATGGTTGGTACATTTGCAAGAATTTCGGGAGATTTGCCTACTTTTTCACTCTCTTGATGGAAGGCATTAGGTAAGTTAGATACTATGCACAAATGCAAGATGAGAGTAAAAAGTTCAATATAGTAGTGTGGGAGTAGTGTTGGATGGTTAGAACACATGAAAAGAAATTGAGCACTGAAGTTTCCATTTCAAAGTTTGCTGTTGGTGAACAGTGCAGCACAGAGAAGGAAATCAGCCTTTCCTATGCCTTAAACTCATTTGTTTCCTCTCTTTCCTTAAATGAGAGGAAACAAAAACTGGAAAGATTAATTATTAGTGTTACTAAAACTTGGAGACTCTTGCCTCAGAAGTGTTGTGAAATTGCATCTTTACCACTGACTGTTTAAGTATGTTAAGTATGAAAGCATGTAGTGGTGTTCTTTACCAAAGACTGAATGTTAGGTGATGGTACTCAAGTAACTCAATAGGCATCCCAGTAATCCATGAGAATTGCCTTCAGGGGCTGTTTACTGACAGAAAATAATCTTAGCTGAGATTTTGGCTTTGTTTGTAGTCACCTTTAAAAGTACTGTGGTGTCTTTAGCTTTCATTCAGACCCCAAATGCATTAGACTAGCTTACATAAAGATTTGCATCTTTAATATAGCTTTGAGATCATCAAGAGCAAGAAAAGGCCCAGATGTGGATATATAAGGGTTTTCTAGCTTAAGATGAAAAAACCATGTTTAAGATGATGCCTTAATTCATGTGCTTGAGGTGCTTCATTGTTTTTTTAATCATAGGTTGCTGGTACCAAATTAGCATTTTGTAATAGTTTTAGCATTAGTATTCAGGACAAGTCTGGGTAGGAGGGGGCTGGGGGCTTTTTCCAGTGTTTTTTTTGTTGTTGTTCTTTTTCTCTTGAAGCTGGAACACAGAGATGGTTTGATGTGTATGTTTACAGTAGTCATACACAATTTTAAAGAGCAAAAATAGTACAGAAATGTAGCCTCTGTAACCATTTCCTGACTAACAAGTCGGTCTGACCAGTGAACTAGACTCTTGTTTCTGGTGTTGTGAATCACATAATGCAGTTTGGATGTTAATTTGGAAGTAACCACGGAGGCTGGAGGCTGGGAAGTGTTATTACCTCACTATCCATTGCTCAGGGTTAGCTGTGAGGTTTTGACCATCTGTACACACACGGAGAGGAGGAGGGAAATGGACAATACAGATTACATATTTCAAGCCAGTATGGATCCTGGTTAAGTTTGCAGCTCATCACAGCAGGACAGAGCTCTCTGGTTCTGTCTCATCTTTATGGCTCAGAATAGTTGCTCAGCTATTGCCTGCTATAAACCCATGCCTTTAACAGGTATTTTTATTAGGTTGCTGACATCATGCTTGCTGTTTTTTTGGTAAGCAATGTTTTCTCATCCCAGTTTTGCTGAAAAATTGGGACTTCTGACTTCTGAACAGTTTAATCATACTCTAGGTGAAAAATAACTAAATGAGAATAATATTATTCCATCCTCAGGGTTTTTTTAAACACAATGCTATACCTAAATAATTAATCAGAAACCACTTTAATCCTGGCACAAACAGGCTGTAGTGGCATTGTGGTTGTTGCAGCCACCACAGTGCATGTTGTTTTACATCAGCAGCAAAAATAATATGGCAGAAGCCATATGGTGGCGTATCGTGAGTTCTGTACTATGCTGTTTTTGTAATATCTTGTTCACTGCCAGCCCTTTGAATTAGAGCAGATTATTTGTTGGGTGAGTTGAAAGATGCTGCATCCCGAGGTGTTTCCCATTTCAGCTGCTGTGCGGTGTGTTCCAGCAGCTCCCCTTGCTCCTGCAGAAAAGGGAGCAGCGAAAGACAAGCGGTGGTGGGTGCCTCCGAGAATCCAGCGCCACGGTGCGGGGCGGGGGAGTTTCCTGTTGTAACAACAAAGCCAACAATCATCAGGATGCTTGTCTGCCATAGAGGAGTGTCTCTGGTGGGGTGTGAGCTATGTTTCCTGCCTCCCTGTGAATCAAGAAGCATTTATTTTGGATCTCTGAGGTTTTCTTTTCCCCTCTCTGGTAAAAGGCTCCCCCCTCTTTCCTCCCTCCCCCTCCTTCCTGTCCCCCCCTTCCCAACATATCTCTCAGTGGGCAGGCTTTATGTAATGAAATCCTATGTCTAAGAACAATGGCATTCTGCAAGAGTCACTCGCACAGCTTCAGTGCTGCTGACAAGGATGTCTCTCGCTGCACTAACAAATAAATGCAGCTATGTACTTTTAATTGGGTGAGTAGAAGGAAGTTTGGGCTCTGAAGCTGTGCAAAGGGAGAGACTGAAGTGGCACATCCATCCCTGAACTGCTTGGGGTGGAGAATACAGCCTTTTTGTCTCCCTGGAAATGTCCCTTACATGTCATGTGCTACTGGAAATAAGTGCAGATCAGGGTATGTTTGGAGGTGAGGCTATACAAAGGCCACTCTGGGCACTTCTGAGTTGCAGACGGGGGCGAAGAGCAGAGATTTAATTCCCCAGGGTGCATTTTTAGCTCTCAGATTTCCTATGTTACAGCACTGGAGCACACACAATTTCCTGCATTAAACTCCGTGCAGAGCAGAGCGTGCCTGCCATATCCATTTGCAACTGCTTAGCATGAGCCTTAGCACTGAGACACGTGCCACTTAAACCAAGTGGTGTGTCTAGTGCCAAGAGCCTTAAATCCACTCATGGTTAGTGTACTTTCCTGTGCACTTAGCCCAGCCTAGTTTAGCTTGTTTACAGAGATAAGGTGGTGCAGGCATTGCTAGGGCTCTAGTGGCACAGGAAATAGCCCTCTGGATCTCTCTGTTCACCAAATCCATGCTCTCTTGCACAAAACTGTAAGGAAAGGCCAGGTTTATGAATAGTGAGCCCTCCACACATGGCAGATGGGAAGAGGTTCTTCCTTCAAAAGTTGCTCCTAGTCCAGGTGTGTCCTTTCCTAGAGACTGATTTTTACCTACATTTTTTTCCTAATATTGCTGCTCTTTAGGAGCCTAATAAAGTCTCCCTCTCCTGTGTCAGCCTTTGTCTCCTTTGTTCTGTCAGTGATACCAACACTGACACGCTCTCAGTTTGAGTGCAGCTGTGGCACAAAACAAAGGGGACCAGAGCTTGTGCTTTTACATAAGCATCATTTGGCTGATCAACATGTGTCCTGCACCAGACAGAGAAAAGCCAAAAGTTTTCACACATTACCAGGAAGCTGTAGCTGTGGTGATTAATCCTGACTTTAGGATGGGTAAAAATTGCCGTGAAGGTGGAGTAGTTACATAGTCTGTTCTCAGGACTGACAGACATTCTGTGTCTCAGAGTTTCAACTCTTTGAAAGCACATCCCAGAGCTTGTGCTGCCTCAGGCCATGCCAGCTTGATGGGTACTCCACATGCCCTTAGATTGCCATGTGCTAGTGAGAGCAGCTCTTCCTTTCTGTCTGCCTGGAAATGCCCTTGCACAGTAGAGACAACAATAAATATGCTGAAGAAGAAAACATGCCTGACCTCAGGGGCCAGGGTAAAGAACTCCAGCAGAAGAGGTTTTTTTTAATTCCTTTCTAGCAGCAATGGAAGAATCACAGAACCAATTAGATTGGAAAAGACCTTTGAGATCATTGAGTCCAAGCTATGACCTAACACCAGCTTGTCAACCAGACCATGGCGCTAACTGCCATATCCAGTCCTTCCTTAAACACCTCCAGGGACAGTGATTCCACCAACTCCCTGGGCAGTGCATTCCAATGTTCAACCTTTCTGTGAATACATTCTTTCTAACATCCAACCTAAACCTCCCCTGGTTCAGGTTAAGACTGTCCTCTCATCCTGTCAAAGAAGAGATTGATAAAAAAGCTGCTGCCCAAGTAGCAGAGGAGGTGACAATGATAATGATTTACAAAGCTTCTGTACAACTATTTCTGATGGAGGTCAGCACATGTAAAGGGACTGGTATGTGCTCCTGTGGGTTAGTGTTGTAAGTGGTTGAATCTATGAAACCTTTCTGCAGTTTCCCTGTTGCTGATGCCCTTAACTTCCTTGTATACCAGAGTATCAGGTGCTTAGCCAAAGCCCTCAGCTCTCTTTTGTCAGGTGCTATACTAAAAGACAGTCATGTTCCAGGTATAAGAACAGATCCCAAAGGGACAGCAGGCAGAAAGCAAGGTGGCCTGGACTGGATGTTAACTACCGTGATAGCAATGGTCTCTCAGTATATTCTTCATCCCAACATTGGAAGAATTTGGGCAATTATGAGAGTCTATGGGGAGCATGAAGAAATTTGTCCGACAGTTTAGCTAGCAGAGAGGGGTTGGTGTCTGCCATGGGCTGATCAGAGTTGAAAGTCTAAATGTGATTTGGAAGAGACAAAGAGAGGCCGCAAAGAACCTTGAATGTGAAGAGAAGTAACTTCCTGGAGAAGTGAATGTAATCTGTGAGGCAGTAAAATAATCAGTCCAGAACCTAACATAACCCCTTTGCAGTGCGTTAAGGATGGGTGTAGTGATGATGCCTGTTTGTCGAGGCAGGAGAAGAGAATGCTGGACTTGGTTGCCTCGCCCCACTTCTAAAGTGGAGGATACCTTTTCCATCCAAATAGCTTCTTTTGAGTGCTGAAGTACACTTTTGGGAACTTCTGGAAGCAAACTTTCAGGCATGCAGGTTTGAAAATTACTGAATGAAATATAGTAGTATATCAGTGCTTGAATTGTTCTTCTGTAATAAAAGCAAGATGGGATAGCATATATGGTTGATTTGTAAGCTCTTACGGACTTCTGTTTGCTAGGAAAAAATAATTTTCCTGAGTGCCTTTTGGAAAGGGAAATAGATGATGAGAAGCAGGAGCATTCTCTGATGAGCTGTACATTTGGGAGAAACAGAAGCTTTAAAAATGTATACTTGGTGCTATTACTACTTCACATATTTGCTAGCCAAGTATTGTATGAGCTGGCAAAAAAATTGCCTTTTTCATCCTTTCCCATGGTTTGACTTTACATCCTTAATTTTCTTTTATTAGGGTTTACAATGTACAGTGGAGTACTTCTTTGCTTATGGGATTTGGAGTTATTAAGGCATCTCTCATTCATTTATTAACTATTGAGATAGAAGAAATGTTTCATCTACTCTATGTAATAAGTACTGTTTGAATTGAACAAGTTGGCAGTGAGGGACCAGAATCTGCCCAGGCATGGTGGGGATACTTTTTTAATGCAAATTAGTTACCATGTGCAGTCCATTCCTCTAGTCCTCCCTGGAAATCAGTTGGAGGGCTTTGGGGTCTTGGGTGGTCTTGACCTCACTCCATACACTGTCACAATTCAGTTATTAAAGTTTTTAGAAATGCCTCTGCCTGAATTAAGGTGCAAACAAGACCAAATGCCAGCGACAATAGTATGGGTTTTATTTGATAGTAAATATGAGAGGGTGAGAGAGAAAAAGGAGAGTAAAAGGAAGAGAAAGAAATAGGAGAAAGAAGTGGGGGGGACAGAAAAAGAGTAACAGGGACAGAATAAGGAAAATATCACCATCCATGGATCTTGACAGTGCTCCGTTGATGCTCTCCAGTCTTTTTGGGGGTGAAGGCCCCCCCCCCAAAAAGCACAGAATCCAGTGGGTTAATATATGCTCAGGCCAGGTAGGAAAGCCCAGGCACCTCCCTGGCTGGGGGAGTTTGCCATTGTCTCTTACAACAGCCTCTGGGTTTGTTGCATCACTGCAGGGCTGTGGTGCGAGGTGTGGGGAAGAACTTTGGGGGTCTTTGATGGATTATGACAGCCTCTCAGCTATCTCTCACATGAATGTCCCATGGATATGGCCTGTGGGGTTGGGGGTTTCACAGCTGGGCTGGTTTGTGTAAGGGAGGATGGGGTTCACTGTGTCTGACCAGAGGTTACACCCAAAACCTCCTCCTCTCCTTGTTTTTAGGGCAGTAAACCTGGCTTCTGTGGGCTATGGTCTCTTGCACCCCAAATTTAGCCAGGGAAGAATCTCTGCTGTGTTTGGCTTTCTTGTGGATGCATTCCTTTCCATCAGCTTTGTTTGTTTCTCCCTGGACCTGAGAAGATTAATCAATAGTGTCGCCTTTATCTTATCCAGGTAGCTTAACTCACAGTCCAAAGTTCTTCTGGGAGGCTTCTGTGGTTGGAGCTTCTTTACACACTTTTTACTATAGTGGACAAAACTTCCTGACATTTGAGGCATGAAACATTTCAGTCTGTGACATACACTCAATGTCCTTTTCTCAGCCTCATTCCTGCATGTTTGCAGTACCATATTATGCTTATCTCCAGGAGCTAGAACAAGGATGGTTATCCTGCAGAAGTGCTGCCCTATCTCTGCATGGCCCCCTTGCCCAGCCACATCTTGTTCTTTTTCATGGTGTGTCATTACCAATAACCCTTGGTCAGCTCTGCAACCATCCATACCAGCTGCTGGTATTTGAGACATACACATCAGTCATCTGGGACTCTACACCACCCTGTGGCACAAACATCAGTATGGACTTGGTGAACCATTCTTTGAAAAAGGAAAAGATGAGAAAGCTTACATAATGCATTTGCCCCCTTTTCCCTCTGTCTCAACTCTTTGGGGGTAATCTCTCTATAATCCTTCACAACTTGATGTACAGTGCAATTATCAACATGAAAGGCAGAAAGGTTAATATTAAAAGAACAATCACAGGATGCAACACCTTGTTAAAAACTCCTGTTGCTGTTGGCAACCATCCAAATAATGTGTCCCACACAATGTTGTTCCCATCGTTTTTCACCCATTCCAGCACCTGGATTTCTTTTACATCATGAGGAGCAGTAATCAGTCTTTTGTCCACTTTCTTGTGCCTGCTTCGGTACCAGCTTTATCAAGCTGAGATTTATTCCAACAGGGGTAAGGTGTGGGTCTTAAATCAGTGTTAAATCATAACAATTGATAAGATGTAACAGACGCTCAATAACTAAAATCAGATCCAACAAGTTTAACACAGTTACGGACACAAATATGAGTGATTACTTGTATCTACAACAAGGTTGTCCACAAGAATAAAATCTCCAGGGGTTCTTATGCAGACACATCCATTCCATTGGGCCCTTACTTTCTGCTCCAGGGAATAGAGTACAGCTCTGTTGGGATTGAATCCTGACACGGTGATTGGGTATGAGCATGCACCAAACCACTGCATATTGTTAAAACAAAAAATTTGGCTTTATTCTTAGTGGAGTCATCAGTGAAATTAATGAGTTACCACCAAGAGTGGAATTCCCTTTCAAATTTGGTTGCGTTATCCCAGGCTACCTTTTGAATTTCAGTGGGTAAATAACTTTCATCTCCTTCCTTTATAAATGCCAAAGTAAATTGACCCCACAGTTGAGAAACGTGTGGTGCAGAATGCACTATTGTTACCATAAATAAGAACAGAATCTCCACTCTGTGGGTTGTTCAGCTTGTTGATATCTCATTTGCTGTATACAGCACTGTTTGGGTAGCAGTTTGCTGACCCTGACCATTGTCTGTGGTTTCAGTTTTAATTAGGGGTCCTAATGTTACTTCCTCATCATCAGGTGACAATGCAAATGTTACATGTTGCTTTGTCAGAAAAATAGATCAGTGTACTGTCTTCCAACTTCTTCACTGGTTACAAAAAGTCAGTGTTATGAGATGGTGTTTCTGCAAATGGTCCAAATTCTAAATCCTGCAATTCCTCTGATAATAATAATCTCATCCACATCCCAAAGCTCCACCTGAAGCCTCCTAGTATGCTCACACTCAGTAAAAACCAGCATTTTCTCCCAAAGCCTGCTTTCTCCTCATTTAACTGGTCCTGCAATCTTTTCACCAAATCCTGCAGACATCCAGTCATTTTTCTGTCACGTTGAGACACGAAATGAGCACGCAGCACACGCTCAGGTCGCTCAAGGTAAAAAGGAGAGCTTTATTTACACTTTTCTAGAATCTATAGATTCTCTAAAGTGAGAGTGGATTGGAGGATAACATCTCTCCTCTGAATCACACTGGCCAGGTGAACAGTCTCTCAATTTTCTCTTCTTCTAAGAAGGAGTGCGAAAAACACATAGTGTTTTGGTAAAAAGTGTGGGAATTCTGACTCCAAGAATGTAAACATTAGAAGGCTTCAAAAATCAAAGCGACATTTTTCCCCTCTACTCATTTGCTGGTACACCTTTCCTTTTGAGCAGCAGTAAAAGCCACTCCCAAAACTGCACATGAAATTGCTTTACCTTTCCTCTTTTGTACCTTTTGTTCTCATAACACCACATTTTATGCATTTAACCACCACCTCAGGATTATACCGATTTTCATTTGCCTGTTCTGTGCCCAAGGGAATAGGGAAGGCATTATATTCTCTCAACTTTTCCAAAATCAGGGAGCAATCAAGCACTGACATTTCTAGGACAGTCTTAGCTTGCAGCTGCTTGGATCCCTCACAGCTGCTAAGAACCAACAGATCACTTCCCAGCACACCCTGCCCAGAACTCAGGGGTACAGTGATGGTATCCCAAACCATCAGTGTTGGACTCTTCCAACCACAGCATCCTGCCTGTGACACCAAAAATGTGATTCCCTTAAGGGGAAGCGAGCACACAAGGTTCATAAGTGCTCGTGGTCGAAAGGAAGAACAAAAGCCAGAGGGTCCACAAAGCCTCACAAAGTTTTATTAGTAAATTATGCTCTTGGTGTGGAAATTGGTGCATTAATCCCTGTCCTACTATATAAACATCACACAGCAGTGGGTTTTGGATGAAGGGGTGAGATGAAAAGGAGAGAAAGAAAGGAAGAAAGAGGGCAAAAGAGATCCCAGTCCTGATTCCAAAGCCAAGCACCCAAAATTCATTTAGGTTCTAAGATCAGTGAGTGCTTGTCTGCCTCTGAAAATCTGGCTGATGGCTTGTTGTCAAGATGTAAATTATAGCCAGGTTACTTCTGCCTGCTGTAGCAATTAAAGATTGCTGTTAATTAAACTGACTGACCATTAGGAGAGAGCCTGAAATTTATACACTCTCAGCCATTTCGGATGATATATGCACATGCATGCACAAGAGAGCTCTGCCTCTGATGCAACACTAAATCTCAGTCCCAAAAAGGAATTATTTTGTCCTCTGTGGGTTAAAAAAAAAAAAAAAGAAAAAGTAGCTAATTGTTGCAGTTCTGCCTGTGCTTTCCTTATTGAGAACCTCTGGATGACTGTACGCACTATTAATCTTGGAGCTGTTTTTTCATACTGTTTGACTCATTGTGTTTGCTTGGGGATGTGGGCCAGGCAGAAAAGAAGCTGGTGTACTGTGAGTCCTGTTTCAGAGTGGTCCAGGATTTCAGTGCAATTTGTCTTGCTTTTTGTAGTTTAACATTTCAAATCATTACTGCTGCTCATCTAAAGGTCCTAGTCTATCACAGCTGGGAGGACCCCATGTACAGTCTCAGCCTAATCAGTCAACCTATTGTTGCTTCTTGTTGATTCTCTCTGGTGTTCAGATAGCATAATCCTCTAAGAATTCAGTATGAAAGGGTATTTGGGCATGTGATGATCACTAAAACAATGAGTTAGAGAAGATCTAAGATCCTTTGTCCTGGGGTGATGTTATGATTCTGTATTCCCCTATCATCTGCTTTATGCCCAGAAATGTGTCCTATAACTTTAAGCTAGGCCCAGGGGAAGGGAGGGAAGCTGGGGAAATACTGGGAATATCTATCTGTGTTCACGCACAGATACTCCTCCGCTCTCCCTTGGTTTTTTTCTCAGCAGAGAGAGGGAGTTAAATTCTTTGCTTTTAGCTAGCTTATTTTCTGTTAGCTGAGGCCAGAAGTTTTTCCCAGGACTGTGGCTGCTTCTTCTGGAACTGCTCAGCTTTGCTCTGGTCCAAACACCAAAGCATCACCAGGAGCCCCATGCTGCAGGCTGGGAGGGAGGCCCTGGGATGCCACATCCTGGCTCTGGACTTTGGGAGAAGCTGAGCAGGACTTTAGAATCTACCAGCTTTCTCCTCAGTGAGAAGGCTCAAATATTAACAGTGTTTTGTTTTGGTTCTTTTTCTTGTACCCTGTGTGTATTTTACTTGTTTAATAAGCAGGTTTTTCCACTTTCTTCCAATAAATTCTTTTTGTATTGGTGAGGGAGTACTGAAATGTGCCTTCTTCAGAGGAGATGTTCATTTCAGGACGTTTCCTCCTAACTTGTCTCAAACCGAGACATCCTTCTAGAAAATGACACGTGGAGAGTGCTTCATAGCTGCTGGTACACAAAGTGTGTGTTCTTAAGGAAGCAGCATCTCTCTGTAGGATGAGAGCATGTACATCCTTCAGTTTATATGATAGGGGCAGGAGGAGGTTTTAGTCAAAGCCCTATAAAATGTGACACTATAAATCATGCACTAATTCAGCTGCTCTGCTGATGGGAAGCTGAGCCCTCCATGGCCAAGATCCTCTGAATGACAGCTGGCTGGACCAGTTGCTAAAGGCAGGGTTAACAATAAACTTGAGGTGGGGCATTTGGGAAGTCATCTCCCTTAGTCCCAACACTAAGGAGCCACCCTCAGTCTTTAGCTACTGTGCCCTTGCTGTGTCACATGCAGAAGCAACAACAGTCAGTGAATTCATCCCAGATGGTTCCAGAACACCATTCTTCCCTAGCTGTCACTCAACTTGTCTGAAGAAATTCCCTCTGTGGAACCTCTTTTTCACCAAATCTACACAATGCCTGGATCACCGTTCCACTTTTAAAAGTGCAGAAAAAGTGCCCCCTTTGTAAACGTAGATTTTGAGTTTGGCAGAACCAGATTGGTAAACCAAGTAACAAAAAGCTGTTGTATTTTGTAGCAGGAAAAAGGGAAAATAATATAGAAATACAGGACAACGTGAGGTCAGTCAAGCCAGTATGAACTGAAACAGAAGGATAGCCCTGTCTGTACCATGGTGGTGTTCAGAGGCAGAATGCCTGAGTCAGGAGTTGTGTGGACTGTAGTGGTTGGAGTTTTTTGTTCTGGAGACCCTGTTTCAAACCCTTCTTTGCTATCTGCCTTAGCATTTTTGTTCATGGTGATAAATAGAAGGTTTTTAATTACCATTGTGTTGTGACTCAGTGCAGGGAGAGGGAGAAGACTTATTTCCCACACACATTTCTTTTGGCTTGAAGACAAAAGAGAAAAGAGCAGGTTTTTTGGCTCAGGTTAGCAGAGAGCCAGTAACTGATCAGCTTATTAATACAGAGGATTTCAAATACACAGTCGGCCAAAAAAGCTCATTTAAAAACAATTAAAAAGAAAGGGCGAATTACTTTTCTGTTGGCCTTCAATTAACCATTGTCCAATCTCTGGTTACTTTTTAGAAGCTGCTTTAGATTATTTGTTTAAACATCC
This sequence comes from Acrocephalus scirpaceus scirpaceus, assembly GCA_910950805.1. Lineage (NCBI taxonomy): Eukaryota > Metazoa > Chordata > Aves > Passeriformes > Sylviidae > Acrocephalus > Acrocephalus scirpaceus. The sequence continues at coordinate 71,051,034 of OU383778.1, read as the reverse complement.
TTTGGTTTTTTTCCAATAAGTGAGGTCGTGATGGCAGGGAAAAATAAGCTCTGTGTGAGCTTTACATGCAGGTGCTTTTTTTTTTAAACTTGAAGTGGCAATCTAGGTGTCACAGCAAACCCTAGTCTTCCATCACTTTTCTGGTGGCTAGTTAAGAAGAAGAAGAAAAAGCAAGCAGTGTGTTTTGTTTTGGTTTGACTCGATCTCTGATTTTCCTTGGTTAGCACGGAGCAAAATGCTTCTCAGATACGCTAAGGATAGTTTGTAGCCTCTGATTGCAGCTCATCAGTGACAAACAACCTTTCCCTAGTAAGAAAGTAACCTTTCTCCTAAGTAGGAGGTAGCATTTGTTCCACACTTGCTGGCTATTTGTATCCCACTCCATTTGGACAATGGGTAGACAGTCTGAGTTGCCCACAGAATTTTTAAAAATTCTTTCATGGAAAAACCCGTGGAAATGCATCTTGTCAGTAAATAAAATGGATGGTTCTGCATCCCTGATTATTTTTGGCTGCAGATATCAAAGAAAGACTATTTTCAGTGACAGAGGCCATGTCGAATTAGATCTAGCTGAAGTGGTTCTTCCCTCTCAGAGGTCTCTGCTGCACCTCGTGTGGTGATGAGATGTCACAGAGCAGGCTGACAAATGCAGGCACCACAGACTTTTCTGTCAGCAAGGAAGAGTGATCCCTGAGCTCCAAATACTATTAAGTAAATGGGTTGTTTAAAGAGCTGATATGCCTCTAAAACTGGTGGTAAATTTTTCTTGTGATACGTAGCAAATAGGCAGGCTTCAACCTTCAATGAAGGGAATCCATTAAGTATTGATGAACTTTTGCATGTTATTGTCTTAGCTGCACTGTTTAGGAAGCAAAGCAGTAAATGTGAGCAGCTGTAGGTGCTGTGTTTTCATCTTACCTCCTCAGAGTAGCAGTTGTCCTGTGGAATTCCAGACTCCCCACAGTCATCCTAGGCCCTCTCACACCCACTCTCAGCTCTGTGCAGTCAGGTAATGGCACACCACCAATATGTATCGTGCCCATTCCCTAGCTGAGAAGCTGAGAATCCTTGCTTTATCCCTGTTCCTCCTTGACCAATCCAGTATCTTCAACCTGCTCAAGAGCACAAGTTTACAGATCCACCATCGGGGGCCCCAAGGTGCAGCTTCCACGTGTAGGTGCTACAAGGGTACAAACACTGGTGCCCTGCACTCACACCCTGGTGGGACCTCACATGGAATACTGTGCCCAGGTTTTGGGTCCTTAGTACCAGAGAAATGGAGCTCCTGAAGGGCTGTGAAGGTGAATAGGGGCTGGAGCAATCCTCTTCTGAAGGAAACTGAGGGAACTGGGCCACTTTAACATGGAGAAGACTGAGTGGGAATCTAATCAATGTCTATAAATATCTGAAGGGATTGTGTCAAGAGGATGGACCAGGCTCTTTTTGGTGCTGCTGGGCAATAGGATGAGAGGCAACAGGCTGAAATGAACAGAAAGTTCCACCTGAACATGAGGAAGTTCTTTACTGTGCATGTGACCAAGCACTGGAACAGGCTGCCAGAGAGGTTACAGAGTCTCCTTCCCAGGAGATATTCAAAATTCATTTGGACACAATCCCGAGTTAATAAATTTTAGGAGACCCTGCTTGAGCAAAGAGGTTGGACTAGACCTCCAGTGGTCCTCTCCAACCTTCTCCTTCTGTGTGAAGCACTAAAGAATAGTTGTACTGTAGCACACTGACTCTGCCTGCTGCGCAGCTTTGAAGTGCAAATAGATTTGGAGTAGAAAATGCAACTTGGGATGATGGAATATCAGGAGATGCATCAGAAACAAAACGTGTACTGTTGGTATTCCAGTGTGTGTCATTCATGCCTGACCTCCTCCTGAAAAACTTCTCTGTGGCCTCTTGCAGGCTCTCAGCTGGGCTTGGGATGTCTTACCATCCCTGGCCATGGTGCTTCCCTCAGTGCCCCCTGGACCACAGTGGGGTGTGGGGATGGGGGGTGGGTCCTGGACCCCAGGAACATGGCATGGCATCAGCGGGCCTGAAGGATGGCTTGACTTCGCTGTGTGTCACCGTGGCTGGTGCCGGTGCCCCGGCTCCTGATGGCACACGCTGAAATGCAAATGACAGCGGTAATTGGCGAGAGACAAACCCGGCTGGGAGGGGGGCGGGCTGCGGGGAGTGAAGTGCTTAAGTGACAATTATTGCTCTGCATCCCCCAGCATCCCCGGCAGTAGTAGCCTTTGGTTTCTGCTTTAGAGGAGATGTAACACGTTAATTGGAATGCTTCTCTGTTAACGTGTCTCGGTTTCTCGTCTGATGCTGCTTTAGTGGGGAGGCGGGGGAAGGCTTCTCTTTGTTGAGGTGGCTGTTTATTGTTAAGTCCTATTGAAATGTGTCTCGTTTGTCATGTCGTCTCCTAAGATTGACTAGCTGCCTTTTTTTAAGGTAGAAGCTGCAAGGAGAGAGGTAATACAAGCTAGATGTAGTATTAGCTGGGAGTTGGAAATAGGATTTAGTATTTCTGATAAGCTTACAAATTAAAAATGTACACTTCACACTGACCAGCTTAGGGGATCACATACTTCCTTCACATCTGAAGGAAAACACTGGTAGCAATAACTTAAATGGATAGATAATATACACATTCATTGTATTGAATAGTTATTTTTTAGTCTATACATAATTTATCCTTAATTTTAAAATTACTTTTTACAGCTTGAAATTCAACAGTAGCTGTAGTTTGGAAGACTCTGACTGGGCTTCCTCATTCTGTTTCCACCCTGACTCGCAGTATTAATAGGTGAAAGTAGTTAATTCAATAAGGTTTGTGAGTGACAACCAAAACTTCCTTCTTTTAGATTTCAAAGACTGAGAAGAAGAGAGCCCAAAGGCTCAGATGCTGATGCCATGACAGAACAGACTGGCCTGGTGTGTCTGAGGCACAGTGTGGGCAATGAATATTGTAGTACTGGCACATAACAAACTCCAGAGAAAACACAGGTTGCTTTCACCCATGGAAAGGTAATGCATTTCATAAAAGATTCCAGGAGCTCCCTTGCAGGAGTGTTTCAGCTTGAAGGCCTATAAAGTAGAGAAATGGCAGGGATAAAAATTCCAGGGTAGATCGTAAAGCTGCAGCAGTAAGTAGTGTGCTGTCACTCTCTGGATCAAAGCAGTGATAGCAAGTGCAAGCAGCTCAAGAGAGTTTAAAGACCTGGGAAAATCAGCCAGAAGGGCAGTAATGGCTCCATCTGCCCAGCAGTGTAAACAGGTTGTAAATTATAGAGGACATAGCTTGTAGGAGTAGGTAAGGACAAACAATGTTTTGAAATGGGGTGGGTTTTACTTTTCCAAAATATTCAAGAGGAATATTCAAGAGGCTTCTTTCTTTCTAGGAATAAATACATCTGGCCCCTTCCAGCAGCTAGTCTTGTATCTTCCAGTAGTTATCCTCATAAAAGGATGTGGTTGCACTGCACTGTGAAATGCTCTCTCATCTTTTAAGTTACTAGGCTGGGCAGGTCACTGTTTGGTGGGAGACACTAATATAACTAATAGTAGAGGGAGAGGGAAAGGTGGTAATTTTACTGAAAAGCGTGACTCTGAGGTACCTACAGCTTAAATGCCTTGATTCCATGCCCAGGTATTGTTAGCTGCATGATGAAGATTAAAGGGAAAAGATAGCTTACATGAAATGTCTGCTTTTAAGAAAGGTACAAGATGGAGCAGAACAGAACTGCTCTTGTGTGCTCCTCATCTAGGGCTGACCTGCAGCTTGAAAAAACTTCGACATTATTTACATACCCTAGTGGTCTGACACATAAGTAGAGGTGACTTACATTAGGATAAGTGGCTGAGATATCACCCTGAGCTATCTGTTGACTTCCACTGTAAAAGTTGGCAGAGCTCTCATGGTAGCTTTTGAAACTATGGTTTGCAGCCTGATGTCTTAGGGATACTGAATCTAGTGTCTAGATGACACTAGACCTAAAAATGAGGTGGTTATTAGAAGCCAGGATTGGCTATAAAACACACAGCTGTCCATAGGGCAAATAATTTGGTCAGCTGTCCCAAGTAAGCCAAAATGTGCTCATGAGGGAGTGCCCTGGGATCCTGTGCATTGGCCACAGGACCATGGCAGCTCTGCAGTCCTGTCTGATAGGGGCCAACTGGGATGTATTTCTGGGGATGCTTGCTTCATGCTTCTGGCTGACGTGAGCCAGCTGTGTCCAGGTGGACAGGAAGGCCGATGGCACCCTGGCCTGGATCAGCAGTGGTGTGGCAGCAGGAGCAAGGCAGGGATTGTCCCCTGTACTCAGCACTGCTGGGGCCACACCTCGAGTGCTGTGGGCAGCTCTGGGCCCATCACTGCAAGAAAGACACTCAGGGTGTCCAGAGAAGGGCCATGGAGCTGGGAAGGGTCTGGAACACAAGTCCTGTGAAGAGCAGCTGAGGGAGCCAGGGGTGTTTAGTCTGGAGAAAAGGAGGCTCAGGGAACACCTTCTCATGCTCTGCAGCCACCTGAAACGACACTTGCCGCTGTCCACCCCTGAAGCCGGAGCCCGGCGCCGGTCTTCGAGGTGCCGCGACCTTCCCCCGACAGGCTGTCCTTACGAGGACAGCCTCAGCGTCGAAGGGGCACAGGCACACCCTCTGAATCAACTCTCCTGTGAAGTTGCCGAAGCAACTGGTCCCAGGGGGTCAGCAGGATACAGCTCTGGGCTGCTGCAGGCAACGCAGAGAGAAGAGCGGGAGCCAGGGGATGGTCTGCAGAGCGTCTTTTTCCCAGGGAACTCCGAGGCTCCAAAGACCTGGAGGGGCTCAGAACAGTGACCTTTATAGGGGTGTTTGGGGGCGTGGTCAGGGGAACTGTCCAGTGGGGGAAAGGATTGAAAAATGAACCAATTGGAGAAGGGATCCAAAAGCAACCAATGAGGGAGCGGGAAAAGCAGGAAGTGTAGTCACTGACCAATAAGGGCTAACTAATTAACATAGAGGGTGAGGTAATGTTCTTTCTAGAAACTTCTCCAGGCTGAAGACTTATTTGAAGACTCTCCATTACCGGGAGGTCGTAGGAGGGTGCTGTACTGTCTAAAGGGTACTTTCCCTCCATGGCAGCATCCCTTGCTTGGCCTGGGCTTCAATATCATCTTCACCAGACACTGTAGCCAGGTAAGGGGTGGCTTCTTTTCCGAGGTAACAAGTGAAAGGATCAGGGGAAATGGCCTCAAGTTGTGCCAGGAGAGACTGGTTGAATATAGGAAAAAATTCTTTACAGAAAGGGTTGTAAAGCACTGGAACAGGCTGCCCAGGGAGGTGGGGGAATCACTGTCTTTGGAAGTTTTCTAAAGATGTTTAGATATGGCACTTGAGGACATGGTTTAATGGTGAATGTGGTGAGGCTGCTGGTTTGATGGTTGAGCTTGATTATCTAAAAGGTTTTTTCCAGCCTTCATGATTCCTTGATTCTATATTGCTGCTTAGAAACTTTTCCAAGGAAGTCCATGAAGTTAGCTGTAGAGCTAGCTCTCGTTTTTGCCACACCATGGGAGAGCTTTCAAGTTGAGCTTCCCTTCCCTGTTTCTCTTTCAGTACACAAACACTGAAGCAGGAGCTGAAATTTCACCTTGCGCATTTTGGATTAAGTGTTTACTCAAGAATTTAAAAATAGTTATTAGTAGTTCTCCCATGACACTTTTCCTAGAAAAAGGGTGTTAACAGTAATGTCTAAGCCAATTCCAGGTGCAAGAATTATATTTTGCTCACCTAACTTCTCGCTGCACTGTCAATCTGCAACATTCCTTCTGTTGTGCTCCATGTTTCCATGTGTTGATAAGCAGCTGCTGCAAATCCTCCTCCCATTCATGGTTGAGTTATTTCAGTCAATGAGACTGTGTAGGGTTCCCAAAGCTCCTTGGGATTCTTTTAGATAACAGATGCTATGTACACCGAAGTTACTAATGTTAATGTGATATCTAGCATCGAGGAAGTGTTTTTTTCAGGAAAGAGGAATGAAACAATCATCAGGTTGTCATTAGGAATGAAGATTCAGGAAACTGATTAAAAGGAACCTGAAACAAGGTGGAGTATTCCTTTGACTTAATACAAGGAAGACCGATTTCACTCCTAGTCTTTGGCTGCACTGAACAGCTCTATTTTAGTCCATTTTGAGGATCTGGTCCTGAAAAAAAGATTAAGAGCCTAATTGTTTACTGCATGGAACTGATGACTGCAGGGTATCTCTGAATCCATCAGCTTGGTGCTACTGAATGTGATTAGATGTTTATACGAGTAAAAGAGTCAAACAGAATGGTGACACTTATTTTTATAGTGTAATGGGAGAGAAAGGAGTATAAGGAGAGAAAAAAATGCTTAAATGAGAAGAGACAAATATTAATGCAGAGCAATAGTCAGTGAGGGGAAAATAAGCTAATATGAGTCATGCAAGTAGTGAAGTGTATGCTTTTGTAGGAAAGCTAGAGGCCAAGATGAATGAAAGGAAGTTAAAAGGACAAATATATTATTAAAAAAAAGAGTCATTTTCTTCCAGAATTATATTAGAAATCCACTAGAGAGCTGATGAGCCTGAATAGCTCTGGAGGCTCAAGGGACAATTAAGAAGAGAAAATTAGAGTATAAAATACTTTTTACACTGGAATACCTGGTGAGCTTAACATTGCCTTTTGGTGAAGAGTTGGCAGGAGCAGAGATACTTTTATACTTAATAAGCCCTCATTGAGCCTCATGATTTAGCAGGCAGTGTTACAAATACGAGACTTGGTCTCTGCTTGTAACTTTGCCCCGTAATGCCCTTGTCTGTGCTTCATTTTCCTGGTCTTCCAAATGCAGATAAAGATAATAGCTTTGTTGTTAAAGGAGTTTGAGATTGGCTGGCATGTATATGTAAATATAGAGAGTATTAATAATATATTTGAACTACATTAATCTATTAAGTCAGCAGTTAATTTCTTTAGTATTAGCTGAATTACCTCCTAGGAAAAAACAACCCCCAAATAAATGTGATTTAATTTATCGTTACAGCTATAATAAGAATCTGGAAGATTGCCAGTGCTCTTTTTATTGAGGTGGGAGAGATGATAAGGGTGATCCAGGGAATTATAAACTCATGACCCTCATTTAAGTGCCTAAGAAAATTGTTGAGAAAGTCATTATAGATGTCATTATAAAGTACCTGAGGTGCAAACCAGCATAACTTTCTCTTAGTGTAAACTCTAATATATTAGAATTCTTTCAAAAAGTTAAGGTAGTGCACAATGGGAGAAATGTTAGATATACTGTAACTTATTTACACTCCTAACAGACTCCTGTTGAAGTTTTTCAGGGGAGGCTTTTAGGGAAAGCTGGTAATCAAGGGTTGAGTCTTATAGTCACACTGCAGGTTTAATGACTATCTTAAATAGGAAGCAAAGAAATTGCAAATTTGTACCGGGGAAAAGGCTGGTTTGTCATAGTTGGAAAATGTTAAGAGCAGAGCACCTTGGGGGTCATGCTGTTGTGTGGAATGATGACAGTACTAATGGTCTGGGAGAGAGGCTAAGCAGCTTGATTGCCAACCCTTAAAAGAGATACAGCTTTGGTTTTGTCAATCAAGTGTACATAGATGAACTGGGAAACCTTCCAAGAGGAGTTTTCCAAGTGCTTAGTCCAGCTGAACCCTCAGTGTGAGGAAATCTCCCCTGGAGCGTAAGGACTTTGGTGGTGCCCAATGATAACACAAACCCAGGCATATAATAAATATTTGACAATACTTGCAAGTGGTTGTGGCAGTCATGTGAAAGCTGCTTCAAGAGGCTCAGTGGTGAAACAGTAAACCTTGCACGAAGAGGTCAGCAGGGGTTATGTCCAGCTCTGATCCATGCTTGGAAAATGGCCATGTTCTGGAAACAGAACAAGTTGGCTTTTGCAGGCCTGGCCTTACTGGTTGGGACAGAACCAGTTAAAAGCAGTGTCTTCTGGGCTAGTTTTGTGCCAGGTTGTATTTAACCTTCTGATTTTTGGTAGCTGGCATTAGCAAACCCCCAGAGGGCAGAGAGGGATCCCCTTGTACTTGCCTTTAAGCCTTCCTGTTTCTGTTATCAATGGCCAAGGAAATCCCTCAACCAAAGGCTTTCATGTTTAGGAACAAGTCTAAAGACAGCAAAAAGAATCTACAGGCTATTAACTTGTTTTAATTCCTGGTTGGGCTTATTCCTAATTTTGGTCTACACCCACAATTGCCCAGTTTTCTGCAGTTGCATAGCAAGTAGCTTTTTTCTGTTGGTCTCAAACCTTTTCCAAAAGGCTTGCTGCAAAACCTGGAAAAACAAGAAACACTTTCCTGTGCATGACTTTTACTACCCACAATTTTCAGTTTCTGGTGTCTACTTCCTCACTATTTTGTTAATTGTTAGGCCATCTCAGGAGATTATTATTGTTTATTAAAACTCCCTAAACCACTGGAAATACATGTAGCTTTCCTGCCCACCCCTATGCTTTGTACCCTTTTAACATATTAAAATGGCTTGTTGGCAGATATGACAAGGGTCAGTACAACACAGAGTAATCTTTGTGGCTGGGAGTCGTGACGGGCAGTAGGTGGAAAGAGAATATGGGAGCTCCTCTTTTTGGTGTCCGTGAATTAAGGGGTTTTGTGCCCCAAGCATGAATTTACATCTCCTAAATACTCATCCATACTTCCCTATGTTATACGTTCTCGTGTTCCAAAGAGTTGTTCCAAAAACGAGAAGATTTTTACAGCTTGTGAGTAGTTCCCAAGGAAACATGCAAGATGCTGGAAACCTGTAGTCAGATTTTACCTGTTTGGAAGTGAACATGCATTATTTTCCCTTTTGTTGTGGGGTTCCCGTGGATACCTGTGTGCCTCTGGATACACTTTTTTCTTTAGTGAAGGAATGGAGACATGTGGGCTAATGCCCAGCTGAACCCATGTCTCCAGATGTGAAAAGCTAATGCACGCAGAAACTGTTTTCATGAGCACTCTTGAATTTAAAGGAGACACACTGGGGGAAACACAGCGGGAATTCTTTATGTTCTGTGGCTTCCCAGCCTGTTCCTTATGCTCATGCAGCAAACCTCATTGGACAGCCACTCACAAGCTATTTTTTTTTCCCTGTGGAAGCAGTCACTTCAGTTGAGCCCTTTGTTGCCATGGCTTCTGCTGTAACTTTACTACCCCCTTAGATTTTTTTAGAGCGGCCCTTCAAAGCCAAACTTCCCTTTTTCCAGAAAGGCACGTGGCAGTAAACTGGGGGAAGGTTAGTGTGGGAAAGTGAAAGGAGTGATAGTTTAAACAAACTTCAGCGCCGTTCCAGAAGGGAATGCTCATGACATGCCCTGTTTATTGAGGTAGGAGAGGCACATGCTGCCCACCTCTGGGAGTGCAGAATGCAGTTGTTGTGGTGTAGGTTTCTGTGTAGGTGAAATGGCAACCACATGCCCTGTTGACTGGAGCGGTGATGAAATCTGATCTGCCAGAACTCGGTGGGTACTTCTCCCAAGCCAGAAGCGTTCTCGTGTGAATCCCCTTCCTGCTGAGGCTTTGCCCTTGCAGGGTGGGGACGTGCACTGAGGCAGAGCTGGTTCCTCTCTGCCCCCGCTGTCTGTCAAGTTTGGGTGGATTTGTGGCTTTATCCGCTGCAGCCCAAACAAGCCAACGTGGCTCAGAGCAAGGACCCGCCTGTTAACACAGAAGCAGAGAGCAGTCATTACCCCAAGTCCTTTTTGCTGTTGCTCCCTCTGTGTCACTGCTCACTCCCTGGGGTCTCAGTTTGCATCGTGATTCCCACAGTGAGAAATTTTTTATGTGTGAATTTGGACGTGTGTTATTTTCTTTTCATAGTATAAGGGGGAAATGTTACATTGCACTGAGAAGAAATTACTTGGGGAAAACAAGTTTTCAGAAGAGGTGTTTACTTCACCATCACTTAAAAACTGATAGCTATCTTTCATATTTAAAGTTTTTTTCATTATCTGGTTTTACATCAGGCAGAATTAAAAAAATAAAGGGCATGGGGCACCTTTCTATTCTTAACTGAACAATTCTTTTGAAGTCTGTAAGGTATTTAATGAGTGGTTTGGGGATTTCATTGTTTTGCTTTTGATTATTTTGAATTTTTTTTTCTTTTTTTTTCTTTTAAACACATTCCTGTCAGTAGGTTATCTTCACACAACTGCGAAGATAGTTCTAATACTTACAGGCTTTTAAAATTTTTGCAGTTCTGGTAAATTAGTTAACTCCAACTATGTAAGATGATCTTAAAGATCTTTTCTGACCTAAATGATTCTATGCTTATAGAAAAATGAAGCTAGAGCATGTTAAATAAATAAGACAAAAAGAGAAGATAAACATAGGTGAAACCCACTGTCTTTAGCTGATGTGAAAACTTGTGAGCTGTATTTTGAAAAAGAAATAGTTTTATTAAGTAAAAGCTGTTTTGGAGACAGCACCTGCCCAAAGTTGCCTGCCAGTTAGTGTTTGTAACAGGTGTCACTACATTATAGCTGGATGTCTCTGTGCAGTGTGTCTGCAGTTACAGAAGTTGTGAATCAACAACTCCACTGTTCAAACAGCCAGAATTTTTTCTTTTTCCAATGTGTTTGCCTTACAGAGCTTATAAATGTTAATTGTAAGAATAGCAAGTGTGAAACAGAAAACAAAGAAGCATACAGCATGTGTCTTAAAAAGGGGAAAAGTTCACTACCTTGAGGTACAACTATGTTGGAGTTTTGCCTGATTAAAGTCAGAAGGATGAGATGCTTTGTTTTTCGGGTTGCTTAGTTCTGTTCTGTCTTATTCTTCAGTTTCATAATATATATTCTGATTTATCTGAGCAAGAAACCAACTTTGATTTTGAAGCACTAGGCTAAATTCATTGTGATCAATCCAAGTGGAATTATACTGAGGAAGAATTTCATCCAGGCTTTCTGAATATACTGAGAGAGCAATTATAATCTAACCTGCAAGAAAAGCATAGAAAAATCTGAAAGAGCACACTGTTACCAACAGCATTTCTAAGGCACTTTTATTTGTCTTCCCATTATTTTATGCTGATTACAGTTGTGTTAGTTATATATGTTCCCTTCTTCTTTCCTGTAGATTAACTATGGAAGGATAAATATATTTGCACACAAATATGTTTACACTAGAAAACTTTGTCATCCTTTTGAAAGAAAAATCTATATATTGCTTACAACTACAGGTATATACTATTTTATCAGATCTTAAACATTTGTAAATTGAAAGAAAAAATATTCAAATTACTAGATTTTCTTTCAGCATAGGAAGGCCTAAGATAATAAAACTACATCTTGTTTGTCTCTTCTATGCATATCCCATATAAAAAACCAGAACACTGTAGAAAGTTCAGATGATGTCTCCTCTCTTCTGTAAGAGACTCGGTATTCCTTATCTTCTCTCTACTGGCTTTTATATGTTTTGACATGTCGTTTAGATTCTTGGTGCATCAGGTTGTATCATCAATGGGATCTGTAGCATGAATATAAATGTATCTTCCTGGAGGGTGTTTTAAACATCTGGATCAGGTTGAAAGTTACTAGTACCAGTGTAAGTCCATATCTGCAGGGGCCTGTACAGGGATGCTCCAGAGTCTCTCTAGCATGACTGACAGGAAAAAACATTCCACTGGGCTCCATCTAAGAACTGCTGGATTTGATTCACCTTGTACTTGCTTTATTTTCTAACCATGTTACCTCTGTGGAAGTTATGGCAGTATAAAGCTGGTGTTCTAGAACGAGCTCTGTGCCATAAAACACTGCTTTTTGGCAGTGATACGTTCAGTTTGGCCTGGCCAGTAAGTGCTGAGCTTTGACATCCCAGCAGAGAGTTGTGGATGTCAGCTGCTGTCCTTGCATGATGGTCCCAGCCCTGGCCAAACTCAGCAGCAACTGCATCCTCTTTTAACCTCCATTAGCAGGTTAAGGTTGAACTGCACTCACAAGTTCTTCAGCCAAAAAATAACCCCATACACTTAAAAAACCCAACAACAACCCCCCAAAAACCAACCCCCAAAGTAAACCTGAACTGCTGCAGTAAAATGTTAGAGTAGCAAAATCTTTTTAAAATACTGCTTCAAATGGAAAAAAAAGTCTGAGTTCATTAACTGTACATGACAGAAATTACATCTGTTAATAAGAATTTAGCCAACTGATGGTTTCGAGGACCACTCAGAAGTGTGATTATGCTGTCATCCTTTCAGCTAAGCTAAACCAAGCAGGATCAAGATGTTCTTGCTCCACAGGGGGATACCCACAGTTGCAGTTCTTCAGGATCAACAGTTGTGCTTTAGTTTCACATCCTACCTTAATCTGAATCATTCCTCAAGTCCAGGCAAGTACCATCCTTGGAGGAAACAGACCCTGTTAAAGCAGACAGAAAACCAACTATGTGCTGTATGTGATTAAACCCAAGTTAATTTCAACATAAATCCACCCACACAGTGATCTTGCTGTTACCCAGGGTTCATAAGACTTATCATTAGAAAGTGGAAACGTTTCTATCCCAGCCCTGCTTGTTGAGGGACACAGCTTCATGTCTCAGCCTGATCCCAGCCCTGCCCAAGCTCCTTCATGGCCACAGCCAAGCCTTGGCAGCAAAAAACCAGCACTCCAGCACACAGATTTGAGACACAGCAGCTACCCAAACATACTATGGCACTCTGCTTTCTGCAGCTGTGCCCCTTCCTTTCAAGCCACATCACTGTCTTGCTGATGTGGAGGGTGCAGTGCAGCAGCCCCACAGCACCTGCTTGCTGCTGTACCCGAAACTCTCCTTTCCCTCTCACCTCCTGACGTGGTGTCAGAGCAAGCTGCAGCACTGCTCTGAACTTGTTCTATCCAGTTTATGTAGCCAGCCTGTTCCTAGAGATACATTCCTGTGGCTGCCTGAAGCTTCACAGGAGGAAAAACCTTCTTGAGCTCCCCCATGCCTCCCAAGCTGTTCTATAGGCAAAGGTCAGATCATTTCTTCTGCTGTCTGTTCCCCAGTTTAACACTCTCTCTTGTGGCACGACTCAGGGAGGAAAAAACCCCGACACCTTTTATTTGTGTGTTTATAAGGGAAACTGTGGAATGAGAAAGGGCAGAATTAATCTTCCTCATTTTAAAAAAAGTTTCCTTTCCCTAATTAAACATTTTTAGGTAACCAAAGCAAATCAGAATAAGGACAGAAGATTTTACAACTCCACCTATAACTTTATTTAAGAATGCAGAATTTCTTTAGAGTTTCATGCTGTGGAAAACTTTGTTAGCTTAGGTTGCTGACAAAAGCAAAAGGTGTATTTATAGCGCATGATCCAGGATAAGCAGATGACAGCTCCATTAACTAGCAGCACAAATGGCCTGGGACATGACCATCCAAGAAGGGATCGTGCTCCCCATTAGCCCTCCTGGAGGACAGCTGGTGGAGGCAGCAACGCTGACCAGATCAGTCAGTGTGGGTGGGGCAGGGCTGGGGGAAGATGGTTTTATCCTCAATTCCTCCTTGCTTTTAGGCAGCCAGGTCATGAGGATAAAGCACCCCTCATTCCTTCATGTTAGGATCATTCTTTTGGTCTGCACTGCTGTGGAACTGCTTACACTGCACTCATGGTGGGCTGTGAAAATTTATGCCTACAGGAAAATGAAGATAGTGACTCAGCAGGCCTTACCCAGTGCAGATTATTGGAAAGATTATGTACCGTGTTCACAGCTCCACGTGAATAAATGGCTCCAGAGGTGTCTGTATCCCAGAATGAGTATGCTGGGTGTTTCAAGGCTACCAGAGACAGGTAGCTGGAAATACTTGCTCAGGGAGATTGTGAATGAAGGTCAGTCAGAGTTGATGAACAAATACAGTTGAAGTGGTGACAGCTGTGTTCTCTGGTAAGAAAGCTGCTGAGAATCATAATTGTGGAAATGATACTCAGATGCTCAGCGCTAGGGCTTAGTGCAGTTCTGAAGCCTGCAGAATTCAGGTTCTGTTCTTGGACATGCTCCTGCTGGTGGCTCACTTTCTCTGCAGAAGTACGTCATTGAGAGACCAAACCCTGTTCCCCTTGCTCACTGACCTGGTGGACTTGCCACAACAAGGAAAGGTGGAGGAAAGGCTCTGGGAGTCTCCACCCTGTAGGAAGGAGATTTGGAATTATGGATGTCAGATGTGATGTAGCTCAAGTGGCCATGTAATTTCCTAGGCATGGAAGAGTTGGGGCTCCAGGGCATCGTTATGATGCAAAGAGCAAAGAGCTCTGCTTGGTGGCATGGGGAGGGAAGTTGTGCTGAGCAGCCATGTGCTTCCTTGCCCAGCTGTCCTGGGCTCTGCTTTGGTCACTGGTGCCAGGCACTAGGGGGGACATGTCAAGACACGATCTTTCTTGGGGCTGTGCGGGTAGTGTGCATGTTCCCAAGTATCTGATCCCTTTCCAAATCATCTGTGGGAGCTCTGGTACCCCAAGAGGAGTTGTTTGTTAATTAACTGTAAATGCTTTCCTATTCAGGACGCTCCCATGCAAGAGCTTAACAGTATCTGCTTCAGAAACCTTCCTCTTAGTGTCTTTAATGCTTTGGCTGGAAGAGTGTAAATCTGGGAATGTAAGAGGCCTTCTCTTTCTGGGTGATCATGGTCTTGCTGTCTGTGTGTGGATGACTCTTCCACAATAGACAGGCCTCTCCTTGATTTGGTAGAAGAGACACCAATAAGTTGTGTTGGCCACTTACTTGTCTCTTGGTGAGATTTTAGTCCACTTTTGGCTTAACAGCTTTTCCAAAATGCCTGCACACCTGAGTAACAGAAAGCAGGGTCCTGAGAAGCAAATTGCTGCCCTGGTATTCAGAAACAATGGCTAAAGACCCAGCTCCTTGCTGCAAGGGGAGATGTGTCCTGCCAGCACTTGTTCAAGATGTCAGAGGTGGTTGCCCTTGGTTCCCCTTTCAGTATCCATCACATACCTGCAGTCTTGGCTTTACAGAGACCCTGTGGTTGGCAGAGCAGCCCAACGTGCCCCTCAGTTGCACCTTTGCCCTTTCACAGCATGAGCTTCATCCTTCCCAATGCAGCCACAATGTACAACCAGGTGAAACAGTTCTGTCCTAAGGCTGAGGCACGTTAGTCCTGGATGCAACTCAAATAAAAGTTTCCCCAGGAAACAAATTGGATCCTTTATAAGCAGGTGAGCTTTATGAGCTGATAAAAAATATCTCAAAGGCCAAGAATCGGCCTCACAAGTGGAGAGAGCAGAAATGATCGGTGGCTCTTGTGGGTCAGAAATCCATCTGAAGGTTTAATGCAAAGAGGGTTAAAACACTTGTAATTCAGTGCCTGCCAGTTGGGAAGAATCACAAAGCCTGCACTTCTGTGTTGGTATGGGGCAAATGCTGCAGAAACAGGAATTTTAGTATATAACTATGCCTCCTACATAAAGTTTTTGGGGGGTGGGAAGCTAGCAGGGCTCTGCATCATTAAAAATACACAAAGCATGCTGCCACAATCAGAGTCCTGTGTGTGCTCAAGACTGTGCAAGATGCACATATTCCCTGTGGCCTGGCTGCATCCATGGATTTCTGTTGACTTGGTGCACAGTTGGGAGGGAGGAGGCTGCCTGAGCAAAAGGTGCCCTGCTTTCTGCCATGGAAATGGAACATGAGAATGTGGGAGGGGTGGTGTTGTTTGTTATTGTTTCACAGAAGATTTAATTAAATGATTGAAGGGAAAGGGAGGGAAAATGCAGCTCCTAACTCAGAAAATGCTGAGCTGGGCATACCACCTCCTAAAAACAGGGAGGCTCAGAAGCACTGCAGGGTCCATGAAGCCCTTCTGGATCATGTGTGGCTGTTTTGTGGTGGCCCCTTTGCCTTTTGCAGGAGTGCTGCTCACAGACACTGATGGAAGCTGCATTCAGCTATTGTCAGGGTGAGATGTTCCACCCACAGTGAGAGACCAGCAATGACACTTGGACACTTGGGGGAAAGAAAGAGGTCCTGGTTATTTTAATATTGTAGTAAAAAGGACCCTTTATCTCAAAGCACTGAATAAGCAACAAATCATAATAATGTCTCTTAGGAGGAATTGAGCAGCACTTTTCCTGTTGTACAAGTGAAAACTCTGACATTGAATGATTGTAATTCTCTCCCAGAAATGGCAGCTCCATGGATTTTCTCTGAGCACATGCCTAGTGGTCTGTCCGATGAGATTTGTGTTTTCTGTTGTCTTCTTCTTCTTTAAGATCCAATGCACAAAGTTAAGAGGAAGTGAGAAGATATTTCTGGTTTTGTGTGTGCTGTCAGCAAGCCACCAATGCAGCCATGAAGAGCATTCTTCTATCTGATTTTTCAATTCTCTGTTAGCCAAAATGAAAGCATTCTTTCTGTTCTGAAGAGCTGACCGTTAAAGGGTTTAATTCAGAAAAGTATTTAAACCATCTGTATTTAAATGGGCATTTAAGCACTTCTTTGGATTGTATCCTAATAAGAATGCTTAGTTCAACGGGGCTGAAATATAAAAACTGAAGGCAAGATGTGTATTATATTCGTGAAACACCTGGGGATGCCTGGAAAGCATTTTGCTGCTTCCATTTCAGTTTTGCTTTGTTTTGATTCCATTTTTGTGTAGTGGATTGGAGGGAGTCATGCAGACATAGCCCCAGTGGCACAGGGCAGGGAGAGAAAGCAAAAGGGTGGTGTAGGTGATACAGCCTGGGTTGTTCTGCAGGGTCATGGCAGAGGTGTGAATGAAAATCACCTTCTTTCTTTTGACATACAAACCAAGATCTAACTATTTTAGTTTCCATATGGTTGGGAGGAATGAAGAGCTGGGTCACTGATATTGGGTTCCCCATGGTGTTTATTTGGCTGCTAGTACCCTGTGGGGGATAATCATGTGAGACTTCTGTCAGCACTGGGAAGAAAAAAAAGCCAGGTCAGAAATAAAGGGTTAAATTCTGACCCTTGTTGGTCCAAGCAAAGTTAATGGGTTTGCACTACCCTAATGAGGAATGCAAAGGTTTAGATGTTGCTTAGTTACTGGGCCTGCAGAGATTTCAGACAGCATGACACAACTTATGTATCCTCCAGGTATATTTTTATCACCAGTCATGATAACATATGTCATACTGCCACTCTGCCACTGTGGAGGAAACATTGCAGTTGCTCTGTGTGCTTCCCTGTAACCTCCCACTTTTTCCAGAGGATCATGGAATGGCTTGGGTTGACAGGAACCTTTAAAGATCATAGAGTTCCAACTTCCCTGACATGGGCAGGGACACCTTCCCCTATCCCAGGTTGCTCAAAGCCCCATCCAACCTGGCCTTGAGCACTTCTAGAGATGGGACATTCACAGTTTTTCTGGGCAACCTCTTGCCGTGCCTCACCACCTTCACAGCTGTGTTGAAACCCCGCTTTTGTTTGGCCATCTTTATGTTTAAGGATCTCTTCCTTCTTCCGTGTGTGTGCAAGGCCCCACAGATGAGCACATCATCAGTACAACGTGCAAGGTGTCCAGACAGCTGCTCCAAGGTGAAACCATAGTTCCTCTGTTTCAGGAGATCTTTCCATTGCACATCCAGCAAGTCATAGTTACTCATTTCAATGACACAACCAAGGCTTTGCTCCTGTCAGTGTTGCTGCGTCAGTGGAGCAGCACTGCTGGGTCTCTTCTGCCTGAACACAAGAGCCAGGTGGTTCTAGCAGTGCAAAGTCCTTGGTAGTGGCTGTAATGCAAGCGGCAGAGAAAAGCCAGCTTCACAGTGGATCTGATCCGTGCTGAGCTGACAATAGCAGATGTTGGAATCGATTGAAAATCATTGAGAGAGAACAGAAAGGCTGACTTAGTTTTAACCCCATTCTTCAAGTGCTCTCTCTGCCTGTCTTAACATGCAAAATCCCAACAGCCCCTCTAAGGTCAGGGAGCAGGAGGGAATGCAGCAGTTTTGTCTGCCTTATCTACAGAAAGCATTTCATGCCTGACTGACTTGGATGCACCCTGAATGAGTTACTTGATTATAAACCCAACATATTATTAGAGGCAGAGGTGTTGTATAAATCTCCCTGTAAGTCTGCAGCTAACTTAAAGAAGAGGTCAGCAAAATTTTTTAGCAGCCAAACAGTTTGCACAGCCTGTCCAAGTATAAGCTGCTTTTTAGGAGTCTCTGCCTACACAAGGCAGGCACAGGAGGCCTGTTCCATGCTCATAATGTTTGCTGAACCTTTCTAACGTAGTGTTAAATATTGAAATTAGCCTGCAGTATTTTAAAGTTGCTGTTGAAAACTAGCATGGCTGGTTTGATATAAGTGGCTCAATAAAGCCAAGGAAATCCTGTGCAGAGGTGAAGTTCTGGTGCTGCAGGAGAAAGTGGCAGGCCTTGTGCTGACTGCAGTGAAAGGCAATTTTACAGTTTGCAGTGGTTAGCAGGCTGAGAGTCAGGCCTGGGCTTGTCATTGTTTCCCATTTCCTGTCACCTTCCCTGTGAGGAGACTGATGCAGCTTTATTTGTCTTGCAGTTACTGGGAGCTGAGAGGAGCAAGAGAAGGCTGTGGGTACATGAAAATAACCTTTAAATAGTCTGTGCAGTTACATATAGGAATGTAACATGCAGAGTACCCATGGCATGATCTACACATTAAAATCACAACTTGTGATGTGTTGCTAGCTATTAGAAACTATATAACTATGTACAACAAACATCTCTCAAAATTTCTCTTTGCTAAATGCTATAATGCAGTACACATGAATTCCCTCCAAAGACCCTTACAGATGGAAAGCCAGAGGAAAGCAGTTGTGAAGATGTACCTGAATAAGCCCCAGTATTCCTGGGGTCAGCCCAGCGTCATATGACCTGTTCTCAAGCATTTGCTCTCCTTTTGGTGATTAATGAATTTGTGTGACTAGTTTTTCAAGGGACAGGCTTTCCCAATAGTGAACTTATTCCTGTCCCCTGGATTATGAAACAAAAGAAAAATTTAATCCACAAATATTAGAAGGTATGGGAGGCTGGGTGGTTCTGTGTTTTGTACGGCACCCTCTGCTCTGAGATGGTGTCCCACTGTTTCCAGCAGTTATAGAGGATTCAGGGATCTTCACTCAGTGTGGGGCAAGGTGACTCAGAACTTATCTTCACACCCAGGACTGCCTGCTTTTTGTTGGTCTTTTGCTTGTATGAGAATGCAAAGCGTGAAGGAGCACATTTCCATTCCTTCTGCAATTTTCTGATGACCAGAATGCAGCCAAACTCCTGAAGGACAATTGAGGGGATAGGGCAGATAAAAATTTCTATGGACAGGATTATGACACGTGATTCAGAGAAATCCACTGGGCTGAAAAAGGGGATTCGAGTTCAGTTTTCATAGACCAGAGATGCCAGTAAAGTTGAAAAGCAGATTCTATTTTGCATTATCACCACCCACTTTTTCCAAAGATCTTCTACTTTTCTAAGCAACCTCCCTATTGCTGTAGCTATAAATAAGTATATAACTGTATGCATGTGAGAGATTCAAGTTTGAGCTTAAATATAAGCAGAAAGGTTATATATAACAGAACTGTATTAAAGATGACAAAAGCCTCATTGCTCTGTTCATGTTTTACATCAATGTAGCATGTATTTTCATGGGTATGTGTGCATACAGACAGATATTAACATAGGTAGACATGCATAGGACAAAAATCCAGTCGCTGGTAGTAGATTCTCTACTCTATTTCTGTAGTTGGTGTAATTAACTTTCATGATGCAAAGGGAGTAATGCAGTTATAAGGCAACAGGCCAAATAGGCAAAACCCTGTCTGTTCGCACACAGAGAGTAAAATTTAGATAAGTGTGTTATGTGGCAAAATGTGTAATTGCTAATTTTGGTCATTTAAGGTTTTCTTTAAGAACCTCATTTTCCAGACCTTGCCAAAGGATTTCTGATGGTGGTTTCCTCTTGGTGTTTGGAAAGTAGTCATATTTTATCCTCCCAGCAAGCTTCATATTGCTTTTTTATTACATAGAAAGTTTTGTTTTGATCATTGCTTAGAATGGCTGTGCTTTTGAGGACATGGAAATGTTGGTCAAGTTTATATAGAACAAGGAAAATGACCGGCATGGTAGCTGGGAAATGCCTAGATAGTATGGATCAGTTGCCAAAAAGAGCAGGAGTTTGGGATGCCCATCCTTTGCTTAGAGGAGGCTCTTTGGCAACTTGCTAGGGATGTTCCTAAATTCCTAATTGAGAAGCAGGTTAATGGTGTATGCCCGTAGGAGACCATAGTACCTGGAGTTCATTTTGCTGGCTATAAAATCTGAACACAGAGGTCTTGGACTGTAGTTTGTTCCTTGCTCTTGTTCTCTTCAGGCCATTAGGGAACCAAACTAAACCAGCTAGAAACTGGACAGCCACCACTGCAAAATTGTTGGAGAACATTGTCATGGTTTGACACTGGCCAAATGCCAGGCACCCACAAGAGTCATTGGCTCACTCTCTTCTGCTGTAGTTGGGCAGAGGAGAGGGGGAAAGGAAATTAACAAAGGGTTCATGAGTTAAGGATTGGGAGAAAAACACTGTAAGGGCAAAGCAGACTCAAATTTAAAGCTATAAGGTAAACTTACTATTAACAGAGTCAGTGGAGGATAATGAGAAGCAAATAAGCCTTTAAAACACCTTTTTCTGCCCCAGCCCCTCCCTCCTTCCCACCAACAGAGAAGGGAGACAGGCATGAGGGGTTTGGTCAGTTCGTCACTTGAGATCTTCTTTTGTTCATTCAGGGGAAAGACTCTTTACTATGATGTGAGGTCCCTCCCACAGGCAAATAGTCTGCCCAGAACATCCCATTCATGCATGGGATGCAATCCTCCAAGGATAGGCTGCTCTAGTTCGGAAACAAGGGCCCTCTGTCTCTGTCTCTGGAAGCAGGGACCATCTGTCTCAATTCGGGTCTCCCACTGGATCACAATTTTCTTTGGCATCTCCTGCTCCAGTGTGAGCATTTTCCCACAGCTGAGAGTGGAGTTTTGAAGCCCCCCATGGACTTCATGCATTACAGGGGGACAGTTCGTTCCACCACAGTCCTCACCAAGGCTCGCAGAGGAATCTCAGCTCCAACACCTGAAGCACCTCCTCCCCCTCCTTGTATCCCTCTGACCTTGGTGCTGCCATGTTGTTTCCCTCACGTGTCCTCCCTTCCTCCTCTTCTCTGACTGGAAGAAGAACTGCTGCCCGTGGTGGCATTGCCACAAGTGGCACCGATTCATGGCTCCCTGCAGGATCCCCCAGCACGGAGAGGCTGATCCCCTCTGGGTTCCGTGCCGGCAGTCCCCGGGCCCGTTCCCATGGCTGGGGCCGTGGCGGCGGCAGCGCGGGCGCCGTTCAGCGCCGCTCCTCACACAGGGCCGGGGAGGAGAAGGCGCCGCCACCCCTGCCCTTCTGCCCCGGCAGCCCTGGGAAAAACTGTGCCTGTGCTGCCCTCATTTCTGCTTCAATTTGTCATCACACAGGGGCTACCAACCTCTCTAACTGGGCCAGCAGCAAGTCCCTCCTCAGAGCTGTCAGAGATTGGCTCTGTCAGCCATGGTGGAGCTTCTGGCAACTTCTGACAGAAGCCATCCTGTGGCTCTCTACCCACTACCAAAAACCAGGCTGTGCCAAATCAACACAACATATCCATCCCCCCCCAGTCTTTGTTCAAAACTGCTCCAACCAGCCTGACTGTCAAGGTTCAGAGGCTCTCTAAGGTTGAATGGAGAGATTCAAATGACTGTAACAAAGTTGTTTGGCACAGAGCTATGCAGGCAGCCTTTGCTCCCCTGCCACATTGCACAGTGGTGACTACTGAGAAGGGATTTTCCATATGGAGGATGCTTTTGCCTGTGAACATGGGGTTAGTTATTAACACTCAGCTTAGGGGTCCTGTGCCTGAGGGAAATCCATGGCTTTGAAAGCTTCCTGGCCTCAGCTAAAGAGTTAAATGACTGTGTGTGAACCCTTAGGAAGTACCAGGTAACAAGTGTTAGTTTGTAGCTCCATGGGAAAGTTGTAAGTTAATGAGCCTTTGCCTCATACTTACTACGATCTAGCAATACACAATTACTTACTGTGGCTCATCCAAGTCTTGCTAATTCGTTGTGCTTGTAAACTTGGCTACTTGTCTGTGAACTCACAGACACTAGTGAAATCCACAGCCTGCTTTATTCTGTGTATCTTCTTTTTTTTTTTTTTTAATAGTTTGACTGATTTGACATCTGTGTTGCTAATCAAATGTATATGTTTTTTAGGTTCCTGCAGAAATATTTTAATAAGATTTTTATGGCTAGCTCAGCCATTTTCACTGAAGATTATTTTTTTCTTAGATACTCACTGAACCTAGGGGAGGAGTCTTATTTTTTTTTGTTTTCCCTCATGCTAGAGGTAGCAAATACTTTTTCTACTGTGAGTGAATAATAGCTAGTTCCACTACTGCTTAAGTGAAGAGTCACATTTTGTGAGGAGTTTCTGGAGCCTGAAAGGCAAGAGAGTGATCTTAGTCCCTGTGTATTTGCACAACACTGGATTTCCAAGGGTGTTTCTCTTCGTTAATGCAGTTTGCTTGTTCTTTTGAATGATCAGGATTTCTTCCTGAAATGATCAGGAATGGAGGTATTAGTGATTGAAATCCAGCACGGAATTCACCACCAGCCACTCAACAACGTGAGGCAGAGGAGCAGGGGAGAGAGGGTTCCTCCCAAGCATGCTGGGAAGGATCAGCTGAAGGGTGACAGGCTTTAAGTATTCTGCCTGAGCGTCAAGTCTGGAAATGGGATTACAAACCAGTGACAACTGTGATGGCTGCTATTATGTGGACACCTGTTCACCCAGTGCTGGACACAGGCTAGTGTCCGTGTAGGATGTTGAACAGTCACCAGATGGTGATGGCTTTGGGTGTTATGCATTTTTTTTCTAGATTTGATCCAGCAATTCAGACAAGATGCTCTTAGCTAGCAAAACAGTACTAGAAAGGACAAGTCGCTCTAAAAGGATCTCAAATAAAAAAGGTTTGCTAATGAACCACAAAATCACTGTGTGGAATGTATTTAGATTATGTCACTGAGGTTTGACTATGTGCCAAGGTCTAAAGTAGCCACTAAATAAATGGATCCATCATGCAGTCATTAATGTCACTGTGTTACTGCTGCTTTTGTTGGTGTGTTTTACAAGTTGTTTCTTTCAAGTCTACTGGTAATTATTTTTCTTGCTAAAAACCCTGGTTAATTTCACTGGACAAAATTTGACCCTGATATGGACCCACCCAGGTAGGGTGGGTGGAGATGAGTTTGAGTGTGAAAAGAGGAGTCTGCTGAGTTTCCTCTTCCAGTGTATGGCCTCCTGTTGGACAATGAGCCATAGTGTCTAGGGAAGTCCCAGGGTCCAAAAGCAAGGAGAATGGAGAGGGCAAGAAGCTCCTCATGTGGCCTAGACTTAACAGAGCTCCTTCAAAGTCACTGGAGCATGGCCTTGGCTGGCAGAAACTGCTCTGGCTTCATCAGCATTGTGTACTGTTACCCTCAGAGATGTGAATCAGCATAAGGTCACTCTGGCCCTGAGAATGTTTCAGGTCCCTGTGAAATCCGCAATGCTTTTTAAATGGTGAAAAGGTGGTTTATAAGACCCAAAACATACTCCCACTAATGTCTGCTCATAAATCTCTGCTGTAGCTATGATGCTCATATTCTATTGCTCTGTACTTTAAATTGCTCCATTTGGTGCTCAGTTCACAATAATTCTCTTAATTTTGGCCATTTATTGCCCTCTCAGTCACATTACAGGTTTTTTTGGATTTCTCATGGTTTTATCCTAGATTTGCTTCTGCAATGTCTCTGTTCCTTATTGTGTGTGATTAGAACATTGTTGTGTTTCACTTCCAAACTGTACTAAGGATTTGCTATACAGGGGGGCTTTTTATATTTGTGCTTTCAGACATTTTGCACGTCTTCTGTCTTATGGACTTTCCCCCATAATTGTTGTCTTCTTCATTTGGATTTCTTTGCATGTAGATGACATCTTAAATTTTACATTACATCACCAGCTGGTTGCAGAAGGACATGTCAAACTTAAGAAGAAAATGTTGAACTGTTGGACATCACTTAGAAAATCCACACTGCAGTTATCCTTTATCTCAGTGTTTTATTCCTGTTTTGCAGAAAGAGTTAACAGCTGTACTTGCATGGCTAAAGAGAATTACTAGCCTGGCTGCTAATTACCTTCTCTGGTGGGTCAGACTTTCCAGGAATCAGTTTATTACAATTAGAACTGTCTCTCTGGTCTCTCTCTTCAATCCCTCTCTCTCTTCTTTTTTTCCCCCCTAGGAAAATATTGCAGAGGGTGTGCAAAACCTGTTTTATTGTTTGAAGAGGAATAGTTTTTGAATTTTAGGTGAAAAAATCGTTTGTGAATTTCTCCTTGGGGGTTTATTAATGGAAGGTTTTGCCTCTCTCGCTAAAATGGGTATATGAATGTTATCTGGATAGTTGTTAATTTTCCTTCATTGTATTTCTGTTGGAAAGTGGAGCCCAGCCCCATTGATACTGGGGGTAGTTTTCAACTAGTGATATGTACACAAGGTGTTTGAGCCAATCCCTAGTTCTTTTATCCCTAGGCTGTGTGGATTTCTTGTTTGTGCCTTTGTGTTATCTCCAATTGATACTGAATGGCAGAGAGGCAGTTTTCCTCTTCAGTGACCATGATATTGTTTGGTGGTGTGGTGATTAACGTTCAGGACATTTTTTGTAGTGTAGGATATGGCTGTTCCTGCATGCTTTCCCATTGATCAATTGCTTTAGATTTTTCCAGTTTCAGTTACTACTCAGTAATTTTAGGCTTAGACTAATGAAATATGTAAATGCTGTTTGGGTGCCCTAGTAAATTCTTTCCTTTCTGAATTTAAAAGGCTGACAATCGAATTGTTGCAGTTGTCACTACAATCACATTTTGAGCTTGCAGGAAGACACCGTGCTCATCTCCCTGTAGGACTTAAGTCTTTTGGGGCTGTCCTGTTGTTCCACATAAAGTTGATTTGAGGGGCACTCCTTTCATCTTCTGTCCTACTGCTGTGGGTGTCAGAACCCTGGGGCTGCCTGGGATACCTGGGTCTGTGGCCAGATCTTCCTGCTTGGTTTCTCACCAGCGTGCAGGACCCTGTCAGGGCAGTCCAGCCTTGGGTAGACAGAATTGTCTGTCAGGTAGCAGAGGATGTCACACTTGTCTAGCACCCTGATTTATTGTTTTGGTTCCCCTGAAGTACTTGGGCTGTTTCACATCCTGACTTTTATTATCTGAGGAATATTATCAGTGACAGATAATTTCTCTGTCATGGAGACAGCTTTCGATTCATGCTTTCTTGAGTTTGAGACTGGGTTATTTGATTCTATCTGCTTCCACCCTTTAGCTCTTGTAAGCAAAATCTAAAAGCTGCAGGAAGGCTGCTGCCAAAAATCAGCTTTTCAGAACAGGAGAAGTCTTTAGTGTTCTGTGTTCAGTGGTGTGTCAGTTGCGAACTCTTCATGCTGATTTATAAGGCTTTGCATGGCCTTCGACTGTCTGATGAAACTGTCTTGATAACCACCCACCAGTGCTGCCTTCCTGACTGCCTGTGGGACTGGATTTCATTCTGCCACTCACAGAGCAGTTCACCATGATTCTTCTGCCTTGTGAGATTCTCTTTCCATGATAAGAGCTATCATTCCATTGAAGTTCTGTAAAAGAGGCCTGTTTCTTCGTGGAACTACCTGACACCAACAGCAAGGTTCTCAGCTGGCATTCTGTTACCAGCGATGCACCAACATAAAGCAGCAGTTTTACCAAATGGGTCATGATTGTTTAGAAACGCGTTTTTATTGTAATTTTGTAAGACTTTTTAAAAGAGACAATTAGTGATGCAGTCAGAAACAATTTCAGGCCAGGAGGTGACTGCTTGAGCGTTTCATTGTCATGATGCTATTTCTATATTGTTGTGTGATTGAGCAGTTATGTCAGCTGCCTCAGTTCTCATCTGTAGGAGGAAAGGGAGTATGTATCCTTCTACATTCACTGCCCTAGACATGCTGTAAATGTGCTGTGAGAAGTGGTCAAACAGTAAAATGTTTTGGGCTGACTAGGGTCTGGTGATTCCTCTGGGAAAGAAAGGTGTGACCGCACTGAAATGTCATAAAATGATAAAATGAGGCAGAGTAAGGGCCTCCCCCATGAAGAAGGGAATCCATTACAAAAGCAAAGAGGCAATGGTTTAGTGCCAGGTCATGTTTACTGAGGAGTCCTCAGAGACAGTGTAAAGGGTGTGCCAGTGAGCAGGATCAGATCATGGTGTTCTGCTTTCTGGCTGTTTGTCTGTCAGCAAAACATCATCGTTCTGTTACTGCCTTCATTTCTGTTCTCTCAACCAGCATGGACATTTTAATAACAAGCTGGTGCTTAAAGAGGATCTCTATGAAATTTAACTAAACCACCACTTTAAAAGCAGTGAGGAACTCCTTTGGCTACTAGGAATTCCAGATTATTAACATTAAGAAAACTTATATATGTAAACTTTTCCATTTAGGTTACAAAACCAATTATGCTAAAATGAGTGGCGTGGTTAGGTGGGAGCTTAGAGTTTGTTTGTGTTTGTCACAGCAATTGTATTTGCAACATGGTAGGGGCATGAATGGGACTAGGAATTGGGTGAAGAGTGACACCCCTACCACCACCCCCCCAAAAAACCCTCCCAAAACACAGCCAAAACTGAATTTTATGCATAGAGTGAGGATGTGTTCTTTGGTTATTGTTTTATTCTGTCGTACTGAACTATTCCTCCATGGCTGCTCAGGTAGCTAGCTGTTGAGAGAAAGATCCAGACCATTTCCAATTTTTTTTTTCTTTAGGCTTTTTATTGTTCTTGGTACTTTTTTTCTGCTTTTCCTTCAGTGTGTTGGAAGGAACAAGTTTGTTTATGAAAATCTTGTGTATACAGAAAAACTCTTCTCTCTAAGTGTGCTTAGTTTTTATTAACAAAACAGAAAATAGACAAAAAGAAGGTTTGGGTGGGGTTTTTTTCTTCCAAAGAATTATGTATTGTTTTCCTTAAGGTAAACTCCCTATTTTCTCTTACCAAATGAGAATCTTTAACTCCACAGCAAAGTATTGATTAGTCTCCTACAGTGAAATTGCTGAAGCATATAGGAAATGTGATGTTTTCAGTGTTTAAAAAAAAAATCGCTTAATTATTTCTTTTCTTCCTGCTTCTTCCAGTAACTTAAGGTCCAAATTAAAAGATGGGCTGTTAACAGGCATTGTTCTTCCTCAGATCATGCCAATTCAGAGGTGGCATGCAACTCAGTCAAGTGAGAGCTTTTAAACTGTCTGTGTGTAATGTGGAGATTGTGGGACTTTGAGTTACCTGTGAGAAGTGGAAGGTGTCCCTGCCCATGGCAGGTAATTGGAGTGATGCCTAAAGATTTTTAGCTTTTTCATATATTTGTAGCTTTGTAGATTTATAATATATAGTTGTATAGTTTCCAGCACTTTCTTACCCTTCCTCACACTTTAGGAGAATGACTAACTCTTTCTCACACATTATGTCACACTCTTGAAATTCTATTTAGTCTTATTTTCAAGAAAAGAATTTCTAATAGGGACATCTTATTTTGCACCAGCACTTGGGAGACATAACAAGAAATTGGGCAAAGAACCTCTTGGAGAGACTCCAAGGGCCAGGCCCAAGGGTGGGTCACTAGGACAACCATTCTCCTATTGGATACTAATTAATTAAACATAAAAATTTTGAAAATCTGATACCATGGATGTGCATTATCTATATTTTGTGCACCTGAAAGCTTTATTGAAGAACTGCTCTTTGATATCACCTCTAATATTGTTTGGTTGCTGTTGGCTGACAGTCCCCAAGACTTCAGTGCTCCACATGAGGTGGGCACTGGATCTCTGACAAAAATGTGACTTTCAACTCCTTCATGCTGCAAAGAGATGAGAGAAGAGGGGAAAAAAAGCCTCAGAGTTTACTCACAGGTGGAGGGTGCTGGTGCCACTGAGCTCAGTGTTTTTATTTTATTCTCCACTTAAAATGTGATGTGCAGACACATGAAAATGGGATGTCAGAAGCCAAAATATATTATTGGGTCTGGGCTTTCATTTCAGTGTACTGCATTGATGTTGCAGACAGATTTCACATTAATGAGATAATAACAATGATCATGAACTTCATTTCAAGTTATATTAATATATCCCAACAGGAATCCTCAAAGCTGACTAGTACCCAAGTTTACATTTTCAGTAAGTTCTTAAAGCACTTGTAGAAGGTGATTGTGAATTCAAATGCCTCAAATAACCTCCCTGGCAAAAGTGTGGAAGGGCACCTTCTAAAAAGTCCAGTAACCCAGGCAGACTTTCTGCAGTCCTCAAATTGCTGCTTCCCTGCAGCTGGGTATGTCTGTCCTTAGTGCCACACATTCAGGAATTGCCAGAGCAGCTCTGCAGAGGGGGAAGGCACCAGGTGCCATGGCAGCTGGGGGTACAATGACAGACTGCCACCTGCATCGTAGGTAATGTAAAACTGAGGCCCTGGCAGAGTCTGGGGAAATGGAATAAGTCTCTTGTGGTGTCCTTTGAATGCAGGTCATCACATTCACCAACAGAACACAAATTTTGGATGCATACACCATCATAGACTGTCAAGGTGACTGGCTTCTATGTGACACCTTTATACTACTGGTGAAAATGATCATTACTTCTTTAAATTACAAAATCTGAAGGTTTTTCAGTAAGAGATCGCTCACATTCCCACTGGCTTTGGTAAGAGTTTGCCTGAAGCACAGGAAAGGTGACCACGCCAGGCACTTCCAGGCTCTTTGACTCTGCTCAGCCAGGTAAACATCTTAGGTTTGGTTTTCCCCGTTCTTTTTAAATTTTTTTTAATTTTCTTTTTCTTTGCCCCAGACTCTTTCTCATAGTACCAGAGGCCTACTCTTGATAGTCAACTTTTTCCACCTCTGCTCAGTTCCTGTACTCTGTAGATTTTTGTTGGCAAAATTCCTTCTATGGAGGAAGTAACAGGAGAACTAGGCCTGCAACCCATGCTGTGTGGGCCTGTTCCTTCAAAAATGTAGGTTTCTCTTTAACAATTACATGTATGTTTTGGATATATTGAATCTGGGGAAGTACCATTTCCTTTCCTTTATTATATATCCATTGTATTGTTGAATATAAGGAAAATGTAATAGAATTGTCACACAAAAGAGGTGAAAAGGATAAAACAACACCCTTGGTTGCTTTCAAGCTCCTCATTCTGAGTAGAAGGAGGGTCCTGGTTGGGGCTTTACTTTGAGCTGATCTGTTTAGAGCTGTTTGGCTGCTGCATTTCAGTGGGCCTGATTTGGAAGGTTATGTGTTCAAAGTTGGAAAGACCAGTAGTGATACACTCCACATGTAGAGGGACTTACATTTAGATTTAAAATTAAAATTTTAGATCTACAGAAATTTAAAGCAAGTGGGAGAAAGAATAGGGTCCGTGACATTGGCTCTACAATTACTTTGTTTGGGGATGGGTGGAGAGGAGGGAGACATACCTTGCATATGAGAAAATTATGTTTTCCCTGGTGGGTGCTCAGAGCTCTTCTTTAACAGTGGCAGAAAGGAAAATATCTGATGCCAGTTGCATGGGAGGGTTGCAGGCTATATGTTGTTCCCTGTGGAATGATCTGCATGAAATCTCTTATGTTGCTCTGAACAGCAGCTTGAAATAATCAGTAATCTCTCAGGACAAGCCTCCTGTGTTTCATAAAGGAACTAAGATCTGCAAAATATGTATTTTTTCTGTCTTAACACCTTCCTCTGCTGTTCCTTTCCCTGTTCTGTAAGAAGCTGTTGTTCAGAAGTTGCTGAGATACAACTCCTGCTTCTGGATGTTGAATGATGATACAGACAGTGTCTTACTGCTGTTGGTTAAATTTTGGGTTTTTTGCTAATAGATAGCGGGAGAAAAAGTAGATGAAGGTAAACTCATTTGTCCTGTCTGCATAACCTTATCTCTGGCTTTCTTCCTTTCCATCTTTTTCCTTCTAACACGTGGCATGTTGTGTCCGTATTGTTTCGGGCACAGCACCCGTGCTTTATGACTTGCATTAAGTACAGGCTTTACTGAGATTGTCTGTTGTTGCTGCTGTTTGTTGGCTCTAATTTAGCTCCTATATTAAAAATGCAATATGCTGAGCTCTCAAGCTGCTTTCAGTGGGATGCAGGGCACCAGCACCTGTTGCAGACATCCCTGGAGGAGGCAGCACTGCTGCAGGGCAGACCCTCTGCAGGCAGAGGCAGAGAACATCCTCTGAGCCATCCTTCCTATGGCTCTCTCCTGCTCTCTCTCACGGGTGCACACACACGTTGCCAGAGAGTTGTGCTGTCTGCTGCTTCTGCTTTCTGTTGCTAAGTGAACAGCTCCAGCTCACACACAGAGCAGAGCCAATAGCATCCTGACCTCTGAAGGCTGATAAAAGCCGAAGAAAGGGAATCTAATGGTGCCATCTTTGCGTTGCTCTCTTCTCCTCACCCTCCTTTGGCAGGGAAGTGGGGAGGGCAGAGGGAGAACACAAGATGGTGGAGGTAATTCATAATAGCCACTCGTGTTCTGGTGATACACGCA
Organism: Acrocephalus scirpaceus scirpaceus; assembly: GCA_910950805.1. Classification (NCBI taxonomy): domain Eukaryota; kingdom Metazoa; phylum Chordata; class Aves; order Passeriformes; family Sylviidae; genus Acrocephalus; species Acrocephalus scirpaceus. The sequence continues at coordinate 71,020,388 of OU383778.1, read as the reverse complement.
GTAATACCTGGGGAAAGAAACAGAACATTCTGCTCCTTTGTATTTATACACACACAGAGGCAAACATGGTTTTCCTTGTGCTGTGAGCTCCAAGCTGTGATTGGGAAATGAATTAACACCATGAAGTTATTTTGCTGTGCTCTTCTCAGCTGTTAATCTTCTACTAATCACTGACACTGGAATATATTGTAAGGCTCATCCTTCCCTCGACCAGAGAAACACTGAGCATTGCTTCAGCCTTCCTGTCACTAGTCATGACACATTTATCACCTTACAGCTATTGTTTCCCTGCTCTCCCTCAGGAGGATTTGGGAAGGAGTTGCTCAGCATCAGTAGTGTGATGGCTGTAGTCCCGGTTAGCACAAAGCCACACGGTCAGTAGCTATAGGAATTGGCCATTTTATAGTCATATTTTGTTAAAAAGAAATTTTTTTTGGCTCCCCTCTCACAAGTGAAGCACAGGATTTTGGTTATTATAGATCTGGAAGGAAAAGAAATAACTTTCTGTGTAAGTGTAAATGACAGCAGCATGTCCAATATTATTATTTGCATGTCACAACCACCAAGTGGTTTTCTTGCACCCAGCTGCAAACCTCAAGGCAAATGGTGGGTAAATAAAAGGTATCTATGGAGAGACAGTGGTTGGTGGGGTGAAATGCCCCACAGAACTGCTGGTTGGATCTGATGAGCAGGGTGAATCTGTGAAACTCAAATACTCCATTAAAGAAATCAGATTTTTTAGAAAAATTTTACTCATAAATGACAATTGATCCACTTAAGCTGCATCATGATTGTTAACAGTTTATTTATGCCTCTGAGCAGTGGCAGTGCAGGATTTCCTGTGATAATCTAAAAGCATCAGCACAGACTTCTGTCTTCTCCAGTTGCCACCAGAAGATGATGGGCAGTGAATTCTACAGTGTATTAGGTTGTACAATGTAACCCACAGGTTGTAGGGAATGTAATAAATCACGTAGGTTGGACTGAAGGAGAGCTGCACTTTCCCTGTGGTGCTAGAGTGGCTCTGCTGCAGCATCTGCTCCTGCAGCGGAGAACTGAGGGCAGGCAGGGGGGTGTTTGGGGAAGATGTCAATGTCCAGGCAAGGATCTGGGAGCAAAGATTGTTCTGTCTGCTAGGGAAGAGCAGCCTGAGATTGGAATGGATCTGAGTGATGCAATAGTTTAACACAGGGTCAGCAGTGCTTCACTGGAGGTTCCTTTAAACAAAAGGTTGCTCTGCTTTTACAGTCAGGTACCATGTAAGTGGCTCTTGTCACTTGCAATGACATGTCACAGCTGCCACTATGCCACTGAGCAGGGACACAATACCACTCCTTTCAAGCCAACAGAGCCCAGCTGTATGTGGCAATCTTGTTTAGTGCTTTACAGAGCTAATCCTATGCTTGCCTCCTTAGCCCAGCTGACGACTGTAAAAGAGTGATAAAACTTGGAAGAGCTTGCCACAGTCAATAATTTTGCATTGTACAATGAAATATAATGTTACAGTTGTCACTTTTAATTAACAGATGACACATTGTCAATCTGCAATCAATTGAATTTAATTTTCAGTTTTGAACTCCCTTTGAATTATTACCAGATTAACTGTCCTTACATTTAAAAAAAAATGCATGAAAGCATGGAATTGTGCTTGATAAAAAATTGTTCTGATCCATAGGTTTCAAAAAAAAAAAAAAGTTTTAGAAAACTAAACAACTCAGGGTGAAGTCTCATTTGTGTCTCTGCTCTCAGAATAATCTTTCTCTCTTCATGCAAAGTCTCAGCAGACTGTGAAGGGTGTAACAGGTACCTGAGCCTGTAGTCAGGGCTGGGGGAGTCCTGTTCCATAAGGAGTCACTTTCCTTCGTGCAGCTGGGCTCCTCTAGTCTATTTGCATCCCTGTTCCTCCTCTGGCTGCTCCTGCGTGTTCCCTGCTGCCCCTGCCTGGATGCAGGGTGCACCTGGTACCTGTTACCTTCTGCAGTTTTTTTAAAATTCTCTTGTACAAAATTCCCTGCGTAAAATCCATTTGTCTGTCTTGGCTGTTGTGTTGAGTGGTGTTCCTGGTGTGCTTATTGCCATGGTATCTAAGCACTTTTTAATAGGTTCCATCTGAAATCTGCCATATGTTTCAAGCTTAACAAAGCTCCAGATAGAGGAAGGCCTGGGCTGAGGAAGAGATGACACTTTGGAAGAGCAGTTAAAGAAGAAAGATATGTTCAGATTATCCTAGTTGTTACGTTATTCCTTTCTTCTCCACAGAGGATTTATACAAATGAAATTTTGGTATGCAAACTAAGGCTGACTTTTGTCAGTTCAATTTATCTTCTGAATCTGGAGTTTATTGATTGCTCTGTCACTTCCCATAACTGCACCATTCACTAATCTCCTCTGCCTTTCCCCTCTTTTTCTGCCCCCACACAGCTCACTCAGGCTTTGTCTGTGTTAGGCAATCTTGCAGTGTAAATAAAATTGATGTATCAGTAGCTGCACCATTACAGACTTCTCTTACAAGCACCCTTCTGGCACAACAGAAAACTCAAATTGTTTATTTCTTTTGGCAATTAAATCCAATTAGGCTAATCTGGACTACAGCCTTGCAGTGCGCCCATTTAAAGATTTTTCACTGGTGTAATCTATTCACGTGCCAGTATAGTTTTTTTTTTCTTTTTGTGTTGCACAGTCCAGCAGTAGAGACGTGGGGTTTAAACCTCCCCATCAGATGGTCTGGTTGGCAGTGCCCTTCACAGTGTTTTAGGGACAGCTCACGGGTGTCCTGATGTTCAAAACCACACTGTACAAGGGAGAACCTTCTCATTCTGTAACTGCTGCTCCTGATTGCCTGAATTTATATAATTCCTCTTGTGTGGAGAACTCCAAATGCTTTTAAAACTACCTTTGGTGCAGGAGAGTTAATTTCAAGATACAAAGTAAGTGTATGTATTAGAATGTAATGTAAAATCATCTGTGGCTCTTAAAATATTGAACAGCATAAAGTGGATCATTCCTCCCTGATTTTATACAACTGTGTAGAATTCATACAGTGTCATACACTCGCTATTAATCATACAGATAGAACTGTCATCTTCGTGGGCTTCGCTGGAATTGCTAAGGTGCCCTCTGCAGAAGATACTGTGGCTAATGTTCTCATTACCAACTAATTGGCTAAAGAGAATTCTCTCACATTGCATTTAGTCTGATGGATATTTTCTATCACCTGATGGGTGGAATGGACAGCCAAACCAATTATCACAGCTAAGAGTGCTATATACCTGAAAATTTCAGGCAGAGACAAAAAACCCTTGTAAGATGATGTCTAGTCAGTGCCAGCTGAGATTTTGTTAAACTATTCAATGGGTTTGGGTTCTTTGGTAAAAGCACCATTCAAAATACCTTGAAGCTTCTGTAAACCAGGCAGCCCCTGTGCTGATTTTGGGTTGTGGTCTTAGTGCTTTGACCTTAAGTCAAAGTTAACGTCAAAGTGGGTGTGGAGGGCTAAAAACAAATGGAGGCGTCCTGAGGTGTTAACAGACGGTATTCTGGAGAGTTTATACCTGAATGAGCCTTGTGATTCAGAAGTGCTGGGGTATGTGCTATTTACACAGTAACCCTTAGACGCAGGCATTATTCAAATTCTTTTTGTGCTTATTTTCCTTTCATGTAGCTCTAGCAAATTTGAAGGAATGTTTGTGCAGTAATTGAGATGGAAAGTTGTTTGGTTCTTTTCTTTGTAGTTAACGCTTTAATTTTTGAGATCTTTGTTTGAAATGCCAAGATAATTTTCTGGAGTAAGGGAGAACAGGTGTACAATTCTCTTGCAGGCCTAGCTTTCGGTGCTTTGGGAACATTCTCTGTTTTTCCAACATCGGTGGCAAAGCTAAAATTCCTTCTCTCTCAGCCTGGGAAGCTACCGTGGGCTCTGAAGCCCAGCCTGTCTGCCCTGTGCCCAGTCCATGTAGCTCAGCATCCAGAGCCTGTGGTGCTGCTGCTCTTTGGGATCCTTCTGTCAGTGACTGGGCTGAGACAGGAAAGGACAGATATGCCATGCAATTGAATTTCCATGAACAAGGCTGAGGAGAATATGAGAACTGATAGGAATCAATGACCAGGACAGAAGATGGCAGAAAGGCCAGAAGCCCTGTGTGGGGCTGGGAATAGAAGCAATGTGGGGTTCATTACTCTCTTCTGCTTGTCCCATCCTCTCCAGCCCCAGCACTGTTCCCCCAGCCCTTCATTCCTTGGGGTGTCACCATGCAGAGCTGCTTTCCTCTTCCAAGGTGCCCCTGTCAGCCCTTCTTTAGAGTTCAGGTCTCTCCTGGTAGCAGAGGTCTGCCTCCATGATACTGTCCTCACCATGGATTCTGGAAAAAAATACTCTTAGAAAAGGAATTCTCTGGCTAGGAATCTCACTTTTGGTAATGCTTTTTTTTTTTTTTTTTTTTTTTTTAAAGTCAGATCATTTGTATCAGAATAATTTTAAATAAGCTTTCCTTGCTTCATTAAAACCATAATGAGAACCAGAAGAAAAGAAATCTCTCAAATAAGGGCAGGTGACACAGGAGAATGTAGATTCCTTTTCATATACAAAATGAAAACTGTGTGAGTGCTGTGTTCCTTTTTTGTTCTTTACTATATGTTCTGCCTCCTTACCAGAGGGGGCTGCACAGGTTGAGAGTTTGGGCTCTGTCCCTGGGAGGCTGTAATCCAAATGGATGAAGGGAGAAGGGCAGTAGGGAGAAGGGCAGAGGAAAAGGAGAGGGTTTCCATGAGAAAAATCACATGACTGTGCATGCAAGTGCATGGATTGCAGCTTCTCCAAGTGTTTTGTTATTGAGAGGGTATAAGGCAATGCTCTTAAAGAGCACTCCAAGAGGGATGCATGGAGCTGAGGGAAAATGCATTGAAGCATTGAATTGTCTTTAAATCTCATCATACTTTAGCTCTACATGGCTGGTCCACAGATCATATCTTTGGGCTGCTGCAGTAGTGAAGTAAGGGAAGCACTGAGCACTGCTGATCTACATTTAATTTGAAAAAGACAAGTTTTCACCTTTGCTTCTCATTGAATGGCAAGGATGATGGAAGCTGGAAGTGCTCTGGCTCTGTTTTTTGGGTGGCAGCAGCTCTGTAGAGAGCATGCACCCTCCTACACACTGGGAAAAGCCAGAGAACATGTAACTCAACATGACACAAGGGCTTGTTTGTATTACTGACTGTGTCCTCTTGCATTAGTATGTAGATTAATTGAGAGCTAGTCTAGGAAACATCATGAATGTGCATGCTAAGTGTTAATGCTTTGTTGTTAAATGAATACTCCAAATAAAGTGGACCAAAGGGTAAGTGCAGTCAGTATCTCCAAGAACAACAAAGTACTGGTATATTGTGGTGACAAACCACTTAAAAATGCAGCAAGCCTCATCTCTTAATTCCTTAAGCAGTTCACTCCCTTGCATAGACGGGCTTTGTTTTATGCTTCACAGTTCATTTCAGTTCATTCTTGAATATAATGCAGCACTTCATAGGCTCCTCAATAATAAATACATCAGAATAAAACTTTAATGATAAAATAGACACTATTCTGATCAGAATTAGACCAAAGCATTTGTTATCAAGCTCAAGTGGGGGAAATTTGGTGTTAAACTTTATGATTCTATTAGCACTTTAATGAAAAGACTTCCCAGGCATTCCCTAAAGGTAAAGAAATGAGCTGTCTCTTAAAAACTATATTTTATTGAGAGATGCAACCCAAGATGCAGTAAGTGCACTCCTGGGTAAGGAAAAGGACAGTTTGGGCCAAGGCTAAAATTGCAGACAGCTGAGAAGTATACATTTGCTTCTTTCACCTGCTAATAATGTGTGATTTTCCACATGGTGGCCATAATCAGCTTGAAGCACGGTTTTATTCAGCATGAACATCTGGTTCTCATTGTTCTAGGTGAGCCATCCCAACTTTTTTTGTTAAAAAATAGAATTGTAATTAAAAGATTTGATTGTAAGTCTCTGTCCACCCTACCTGGATTCTTGCATATGTAGCCCTTGATTGTTGTGCTGGTTTGAAAGCAAAACCAGTGAAAAGACTCCAAGTCAGAAACACAATTTAATAAATAAGAGGAAAAGAAAAGAAATAAAAGAAAGTAAAATAAAAGTAATAGTACAAAAAACCACTGACAGAGTCAGAATACCTGACACCCTGTTAGGGTGGTAGTGGCAGTCCAGATGAGATGGTCTTGTCGAAGCAGTGATCCTGTAGAAAGGTCTGGTAGCTCTTGTCTCCTCTGGAAGTCCAGTGGATAAAAGCAGCCTGTGCTGTCTCAAACCCTGGATTTATCCAGGTGGGAATGCTTGGCTCCTCCCCCTGGGCGGAGCATCTCACAATGGGATGATCTCATTCTATGAGTCATGCAGTGGGTCCTTGATGGCCCATTAAACAGAGATAACTCCCGGAGGAAGTTATCTATGAGTCATGGGCAAGGCATTGTTAGGCTCGTTAACAGAAGATAAGGAAAACACTGCCCCACCTTGGCTCCAACGGCTCATGGGGATAGAATACCTTGGGCACATTTTTACATTGTAACCTAGGACAATTGTAGATAGAATATGGTGCATGTGAAAAATTATTCAAGATTTCTTGGCTTGAGTCTTCTGTGAGATCTCAAAGTGACAACTGCCCAAATGTCAGGATGATGTTGTTCCCTTCAGATAAAGAACTGAGGCCGAGTTACTTTTCACTGCACAATCTCTGCTTGCCCTGATGTGAATATATTTTTCACTTTGTGTGTGTCTTGTAATTGTTAGCTATGTGTATTTTCTGTCAGTGTTAATTAAAAAATTGTAATTAGTGAAACAGGTAATGATGTCCTCTATGAGACATTTGGGCTCTGATTCAGTCCTATGAACTCTGCCATTAATTTCACCATGTCTAGATTGCACTGGATGTAGTTTTCATTTTAAAATAATTATGTTGATGACTTGTTTTAAGCTGAATGTCTGTAGGACCTGCCAGTCCTGTACAATGTGGTTCTGTGCTCTTGGTACCTATGCCATGTGCTGAATGTTTCTGGAACAATGGGAGTATGCCCATCCTTGGGATGCACAGCTTGCATCTTCAGTAACATCAGAATGAGAAAATATCCTTCTTGATGATATAGTCAAATCAAGTGGAAAAAGACCCAACAGAAGTGGGCTTGCAGAGAGCTAGCACTGAAAATTATTTAAATAATTACCTCTTTCAGAATAATTATGTAATAATTAGATTATCCACCCTACATATCTGCAGTCAGACTTGATGTCCTGTTCTCCAGCACAAATTCACAACAGCATTCTTAACTACAAGACCAGTTCCTTGGGCTTTTGGTTTCAGTTCTCTTTCATCTAGTATGAATCTGCACAGCTGTCAGTAGTGGAGATCCCACTTTGGCACACTTGTTCCTGCTGCCTTCTCATGTCAGCAGCAAATATCCTACAGTCACAAAATAAGCAGACTTGTAGGGCTCATCTAGCAGAAAATAAATTCAAACTCCTGCCCTACTTGTACCTACATGGTGTTAAAGTGGTTGTATGCTGGCACCTGAATACTGTGAAAACAGAGCTATATCTGGGTCCTAGGCTCTGTTTTGGGAAACTTAATTAAAGATTGGCATGATGTTCCCAAAATAACCCCCTGATGACAAGTTGTCTTCCCCAGAAAGCTGGCCATCTGAATTACAAAAAGTGTGGGTGATGGGATATGTAAATAAAACCTGTGTAAACACAGGGCGTTCTTATTTTGCTTTCTCTATAATTTTAATAATACCATGTTTTGAGCTGTAAGCAAGGCCAGATTGGATGGGGCTTTCAGCAACCTGGTCTAGAGGGAAGTATCCCTGCCCCTGGCAGGGGGATTGGTATGAGATGATCCCTTCTGATCCAGACTGTTCTGTGAGTCTGTGCCTTTCCTTGTAGGCAAGAGAATGCATAGCTGTAGAAGACAATGATCCAAAAAGCAGAATATTAGCAAGGCTTCAAATGCAGGGAAAGGATGACAAGGTAACTGAACTTGCAAAGATTTTTCCAGTCATAAGACACTACGTGAAATGCGCTGTTATGAGTTGAAAAAAGGATGTTTTATTGATGTCTTGGTTTGAAAGAGATGTTTGCCAAGGAAGGTGGGAACCTCCCTTGGAATGGAAAACATGATCCCCTACCCTCCAAATTATTATAACTTTGAAATTACAGGGCTTTCAGGCAAAGAGATGAGAAAAGGAATAACAATTCTTTACTAGGATACATATATGTATAACAAGGCAAACAAACAGCAGCAGCAGCAGCCCAGCAGAGAGAGGAGCAGCAGCAGCAGCAGCCTGGCACCAACACCACGACCTTCTCCCCTTTAATCCCAAGAACAGGGCTGAGCCCAGCCCCTGACCCCCAGCCAAAATCCAGAGGTATCTCTGCACTTCCCAAGAGAAAGCCCCGCAGCTAAGAGATGGCAGCAAACTGCACCCTTCCCCTTCCTCCTCCTACCAGCCACATCTTTTTTCTCTTAATTTCATCATTATAATCTCTTAGGCAACAAATGGGAAAAAAATTCCCTGAGAGAAAAAAGAAAAAAGTCTTAACCTCCAACAGTTGACCAGGCAGAAATGGCAGTATCATATAGAAAATGAGGACAGAGTTGTAGGACAGGCACCCCTCTAACACTACAGCCTAGTACCTCAACAGAGTCAAAGCATTATTTACAACTCAAGGTGGATACAAAGGGGGATATTAAAAGTGTGTGTGGTTACAGTGCAGCAAACCTCAGAATCCAAACAAGGTCCTGAAAGCCAGGTCAGAGTCAAGATTTGTGCATGATCTTGGCAATAGGACAAAAAGCACAGGTAGATCTTCAAAGTAGAATGCCAGTGGATGAAGGCAGAAAGAAAGACAGGGCCTATGCTGCAACCATCAAATTTTATAATTAGTTTTAATGCATTTTTTGATAAAAAGTCATCAGTCATCTGATAAAAGGATTTATTGCTGTTCCTTGTGTGGAGAGTGATAAAAAGTAAGTGATAGCAGGGAATATCTATGGGGGTTTCTGTCCAACCATTCCATACAACTTCTGTTGCTGTAACAATTTAATTTGAAAAAAAGTAAAAGTTTGTCCTAGAAAAGATTTTACTTTGCATTGGCTTAAATCTTTCTCTGCACAGGCAGGGAAGTTATATGTGGTAAGAGCGAATATTTAGACTACCATTACCTCTCTTGCAAACTAAAATATACAGTAGTAAATCAGCACCTCTAAAGGACCTGTGCTCAAGCCTGCTCAGTGAGGGCTGCTTGATCTTGGAAAATGTATCTCACCTCTTCAAGAATCACAGAACTGTTAAAGTAGGAAAAGACCTCTAAGATCATTGAGTCCAGCATTAACCCAGCCACTGCCAAGTCCACTGTCCCAGGTGCCACATGCACACATCTTTTACATACTTCTCCAGGGATGGTGCCTCCACCAGTTCCCTGAGCAGCCTGTTCTAGTGCCTGGCCCCCTTTCAGTAAAAGTGTTCCCTTACATCCAATCTAAACCTTTGGGTTTAGCAGCCAGCTGTTTTTAACCAAGTGAAGAGTGCACTGCCCTAGCTGTGAGCAGCCCATTTCTTCAGAAGAATGCTGTGGGAAACAGTGTCAAAGGCTTTACTGAATTCTGAGTAACCATCCACAGCCTCTCCTTCCCCCACCTCATGCCTCCATTTCCTGTGTCTAAAGACAAAGTTTGTGGTTTGTAAAGCTCCCTGCCTTTATGGGAATGGAATAGTGTTTCCAGCAGTCATGAGCAAGAAAAGGATGCCTGGAAATAAAGCTGGTTGTACTAGCAAAGGAGAGAAAGAATGACCAGGATAACAAATGCCTGAGCAGAAGGGATGCACAGATGAGAGAATGGAGGGGTAAAAGACCACAGTATGTGGTCCCCAGACTATGCTGACTTGGGGTGAGCCCCCAAATGTGCTGCAGGACCAGCTTTGGGGCTGTGAGGGCAGGGGCTGGGCAGCTCCTGCTCTCTCCAAGGGAAGGACACCTATCCCTGGGCTGCAGACATCACCTCCAGTGCTCCTCACAGCTAAGGAAGCAAGAGGCAAAGTGACAGAAAAGAGGAGAGTGGAGCATATAGGAGCTGCAAGAAAGAGCTTCACAAAAGGACAAATGGGAGAAAAGGAGGGAAGAGGAGGAAGGAATAACACAGTCTTATCAAGCAAGTTAAATAAGCTTATTTAATGTCTCTTCTTCCTCTGAGCATCCATAGACTAAACAGAACAGAGCAGGAAAAAGCTCCCTAGAAGAGGAGATAGAAGGGAAAAGGATGCTTTGTGCAACTTAGGCTGTTCAAAGGAAATAGAAATTCTGGGTTAAAAAATCAAATCTATTGCAAAAGAGGTATTTAGATTAATTTATCGCTAATTTACAGGAAAAAAATAAATTGGTGGTTTGCTTATTGCATTTTGTGAGGAATGTGCACAACTGTTGGGCTAATGTAAAAATGGCATTTCAGTAATAATTATGGATATCTTGCTTCAGCCTCATTTAGAAACATGTAATTGAAGTGATAGATGTAGTGCTTATAAATAGTTTAGGTTTGCTAATGTAATAATGAGCAGTTCTCTCATTCTCTCTAGGTTTTTTCCTTTCCTACATGTTTTTGCTTCTGAAGCCTTTTTTTTTTCAGTGACTCATTTCCCTTCCCTGCTGCTGACCAAGAGCATTCCCAGGGGCATGCTTTGACACGCTTTTATGGCTTTGTGCCCTGAGAGCGCTGTCCCTGTTGCTGGTTGGGAGTGCTGGGCAGGTGTAACGGGCTGGGGAAGGCGGGTGGGTGGAGGTGTAGCTGGCTGAGGGGCTCCTCACTGGTAGTGAACCAGCAGGAGGGAATGAAGACTGGAGGGAAAGAGAGAAAAGGCTGGGGGAGGCAGTGCAATGTGTCATGGATCAGTAAAATGAGTGTAGCAAATCTTGAGAGTGAGAGAGAGAGGAAAGTGGTGATAAATGGCGCAAGAGGTGAGAAATACGAAGGTAATCGCATCGTGTGCACTTAAGTGCTGATGGAGTCCAGGGAAGGAGGAGAGCTAGGAGTGAGAAACTATGGGTACAACAGTGCTGTACTCCTCTGCAAAGGATCTTCTACAGACTTGTCATGTGCCAGTTTTGCCACTCAGCTCTCCCAAGATTTTTGGAAGCTCCCAGTTCTTTGCACGTGCAAAGTAAGGGCCAATGAATCCTGAAGGAATGTGAGACCAGCTGAAGGAAGAAGGCATTATACAGGCTGGGGGACAGTTAGGAAAAAGTGCTTTGGGATCTGTCCCCAGAATTACATAAAGAGCTGTCTGGATCTGTAACATCTGAAGATTTTGTTAGTGTTTTCCCAGTGGCTTAAGGGTAGCTGGTGCCTTATTTCAAATGCTTTGTGATCTACTAAGGAAGCTCTTCTAACATCTGTCCAGCAATGACTGTGAGCCAGGTATCCATAACTTGTAGTACTCATATTGCAAAACATGCTTAAAAACATTCTGGGGACTTCTGCCCAAAAAAGAATTTCTTTGCTCTCAGCAAATTCTGATGGAGGAGTGTTGCCACTTAGTGTTTTTTTATCTTAAAAAGTCTTCTTCCCCCCTTGCATCTTTCATTTGTGTTCTTGTGCATAGGTAGGTGTTACAGGGTAGCTGTGAGTTGTTGTTACGTGCTTTTTATTTTATCTGAACAAATGTAAACAACAGCCAGACGTTAAACTGAAGGACAGAATGGAGTTGAACAAGCTCATAATGTCTGGAAAGGAACATTTGTCTTTGTTTGTGAAATTATTTGAGGTGCAATCTTCATGGGGCAATGGCTTCCTGCATTGTGTCTGCAAGGAGGATGAAAAAATCTTCTTCAGAAGTAGGGACAAAGCACATGCAGCATAACACCAATGCATTTCCATTTTTTGATGTTGAAATAATTTGTTAGTGTGACTTTTGCTCTTCCTCGTCATTGGTGGGGAATGTTTCCAAATATTGGTAGTGTCTTAGATTCTTTGCTTTGAACTGCAAAATTGGTAACCTATGGGGGCTGCCAACATGAAGCATTAGCTTAAAGGTCTCTTAGTGAAATATTGAACATGAACCAACACAGAGAATGAGGGAGGCTCAGGGCAGGCAGTAAAAGCAGTGTTCATGTGTAGTGGATCCTATGATCTATGAAAAAAGTTGTTCTAAAATATATTTTCTTGATTACAAAATTGCAAAGAAAAACTTAGAGTCAATAGGATTCTAGTTGTTTTCTGTGATGCCTTTCTTTGGATTGGTGTCACCTGCAGGCTTATTGCTTAGTAACTCGGTGTGGACACAACAGAATCGGGCATCTGGTGCATCTTTTTGCTCTCACAGAAGAAAATGGAAATGAGAATTTCCCCTGAAAGGACTGATTGAAACCAAATTGCCTTCAGAAGGCAGGGGCAAAAAGGAGGTTGGGGAAGAGAGGTCACTGTAGGTTTTCTTAATGGATAGATAACTCATTTATGTGAGGTAGAACAAATAAGGTTGGGACACAGGTCAGCATTTGAAATCCAAGCACAGATGCACTTACCTTAGCACGGTAAATGTGGAAAGCAGGGCTTGGTTTTCTCAGGATGTGAAGCAAGAAGAAGGGGCTGTTCTTCAGAGTGAGCCAAGTAGTTTTCCCAATGCATCAATTCCCCAGACCAAAGTTGTCAAAGAGAGGTTATAGGTGGGAAGGCAGGGCAGAGTAGAGCATTTAAAATAGGAGGAAACTTCAGACAGAGAGGCAGATACCTGCCCATAAGGACATTGTAATGTTGCAGGGTAGGAAGCTGCCTTAGTGCTGGAGTGTGACTAGCCAGCTTGTAGCCATGACACCTTTGTAGCACCCTGGTGAAGGATGTATAGATGCACATGATGGGTCCATGATAATGTTGGATTTAGGGGTTTTTTGGAGCTTTTGGTCTTTTTTAGTTGTTTTTAGACACACAAGAAGGAGAATATTTACGTGATGGCCACCACATCCCTCCTGTCTGGGTTATGTAGGAGGCCCTCTGTAAAATAATGAGAGACCTTTTATGTATCCTGTTACAGTTTTCCTTCCATTCAGTGAGCAGAGCTGATTATTCAATTTCAGTGTCCACTAAAGCAATCTCCAGAAGCAGTTAAAATAAAACTCATTACCGTGTGTATGTGATATGGTATGTTTAGAATCCTGGGAATGTGCTGCAATAAAACTTCTGCTAGCTTTCCCTCTCCATGGCAGCAGATAACAAAATTTCCACTGTGTCTAAGAAACTGAAAAGATGAATCCCCACAGACTGGGGACGATTGTTTCTTTGTCTGCTGAGTAGTAGTTATTTATTTGTGAGAGAAACCCAGAAGTCACCTCCAAAGGTGAAATCTGTATTTCTTGAAGATGAAAATAAACATTCTGTGACTGATAAATGGCTGAGTTCTCTACAAACATGGATTTATATTTTTCCCCGACCTTTATTTTACCATATGGTTCTTCTTTACAACATGGAAATACCTTTAACTCCTTTTGTTCCTGGGATGCACTGCCCTTCACAGAGGTTGGGCTGGTGTTTGTATGAAGCTGCTTATGCTGGGAAATCCTGCCCAGTGCAGTGTGGCCGTGGCTGAGATAGCACAGGCCTAATAAATACTTAACATTGCGTAAACAAGGCAGCTCATGTGCATTGCTACTACTTACATCCAAAGGTGTAAGTAGTAGGCATCCTCAGCTGACAAAGGTCAGGTTGGCTGTCTGGGAGAGGGACATTTTTCTCTGTAAAAGATACAGAGACACTGTGTTTCTCAGTTCTTGAGAGTTGCTCTGCAGAGAGGCTATATAGAAATATCAGATAAAGTGGGAACCCCCTGTGCCACAGTTCATCCCAGATCCTAGCAACCAGAGGTGTTTAGAAGGGGCAGAAGAGGTAAGGGATGGCCTGGCTTGCTTTGGTTGCAATATTGTTTGATTTATTTTTACACTGCAGTTGTTCCTTTATGGGTCATTCATTTTGCCAGTGCATGATAATCATCTTTGTTCTGTTACCTCATGGAGAAGGTTGCTACACTTTGACATCACTTGTCTCCTAGAAATGTTACACACATTGTAGTCACACTCGGAGAGTTTGTGCCAGCTGTTTCAAAGAGAATTCTGCTGAATAAATTGACAGCCACGTAAAGTATCTGTAGTGAAGCACCTAGGATTGGGGGTTTTTTAGTTACTTGTTTGAGCACATTGAAAGAGATGCCTCTCTGGTGCTGTTGGTTTTCTGTTAGAAATCCAGTCTTGCTGAGTAGAATCCATTAAAAATACAAAGTAGCTGTTCCCCCTTCCTTGCCTAGCTATCTCTAAAAGAAACCAAGTGTCAGCGTTGCTACCAGAGACATTGTCCTGCCTACTGGGCAGACGAAAAAGAGAACAGTGTTTAATAGAGTCCCATCTCCAAGGTTGTTTTATAGAAATTATTCCTCTGTTGTAAACCTCCATCTTCATGGAATAGAAGTTTGATGCATGCAGAAGGACAATGCTTGGGGTAGGGTGGCACTCAGACCAGCTGGGGTTTATAACTAAACCAAAGTGTAGTAACCTGAAGTCTGCTCTTGGCACCATGGATCAGGAATACCAGAGAATCCATTTGCGTATCCTTTTTGAGCTGTAGCACCTCACAGCACCTGCAGTAGCACATGAAATATCTTGCTGTATTCATCTCAAAATTCCCTGGGGGTGGATTGTATCCAGGAAGTTGTATCCAAATGAAAGCTGTGTCGAAATAAGCCTTCAAAACAACTTAGCACCTTACTAGATTTTCAAGTTGTGGACTTTACTAACAAGTGATGATAATAAGATGGGCAGGATCCAGCTGGGCAGCTAACACAGGTGTCACCACCTCATTCTCCCAGTGGCTTCCCTCCAGTGCAGAGTGGCTATCAGCCACTGTGCATTGGCTAGGGCTGAAATGTTGCTGTGTGTTGTCAGCTGCTTAATTCTGTGTCTGAAATGGGAAGAAGCCTCTTGATGCAAGTGTTTAGCACCTACTTTTACAGATATCTGGCGTCTTCCAACCTGCAGGCCTATCCAGGGAAAGGGTGACTGCTAATAAAGCATGCAAGATCCAGTCTCAGTGTAGCAGAATTTTAGGACCCTTTTAGGTAAAGGATACTAGATGTGATTGTTACAAACGATTTGTTTGAGTTGTGCACAAAGGCAGCTAAATCAGCAGAGCGACCGGCAGGTGATCCAGGCTGCCTTGTAGGTTTTCAGAGCACTCTTTTCTGGCGTCACTTAAAAAGTATTCTCTAGCTTGTGGTTAAGAACATAATCTTCCAAATGTGAAAGGAATCTAAATTGGCACAGAGCAACTTGTCAGAATCAGCACCCAGTCTGCAGCAGGAGCTTGGGAGGGATGTGAACCGCCTTTGTTCTTTGCAGTGGGGGTGTTAACACTGAAGTTTATGATAATGTACTTGCCAGCATTGTTAATTATTCTGCTGGAAGGAAGGAGTTGGAGAGTCTGCACAATTTGCTGTCAGTAAGGGGCTTGTTTTGGCATTCCAGTTTGGCATCTCAAACAGGGGGTGTCTAGGAAAGTCCTGTTTTCTTGGGGGGTATGTGGGGCTGTGGGAGGGGCTCTTTTCACTCCCTGATTTGTGTCTTCATTCTTCCCTGATACAAATAGGATTCTTCTGGAAACTTGGATGAGCAAGCTCTCAATGCTTATGGTCTTAAAAAAAATATTTTTTTTTCTAGTTGATCCTCATAACTGTGAAGCTCATTAACCTGAATGGCTCAATTAGCCAAATGCTAACATGCTGCCAGCACTGCTGCTACTGTCACTGATGCCACTTCAAAAACGTTGTGTTTCATGCATATGCTTTAAATGTGCCACTTCTGTTTTTCTCTGGGGGAAAAGATCAAGCATGTGCACAAAGATAGATATATATCCTTGCAGTAGTAACTGAGATAATACTGAGTAGTGCTTGCCATAATATGAACTTGTTCAGTAGCTTGAACAACAATCTCTTTCTGAGGTATCTGCAGTAAGAAACTTCAACTGTAGAGTTGAGAGGGTTACTGCAATTAGCAGAAAGAAATATATGTGCTTCTCTTTGTCACGGTGTTAATGAATTTTAGTTTTATTTGAACATTTTAAAGCACATTTTGAAATAGTTGTGTAGAAGTCAAACTTGTTGGTTTCAGTCACTTTTTGTCTGTTTGTGTGTTGCCATTTAGACCTTCAGCTGAGATGTTACATCTTGTTTACATCACGGTGCCCATGCTTGGGACAGAGTGGTCACGTCAGTTCAGGAGAGTGATGAAGGAAAGCCTGATCTTGGGCACAGGGCATGACTGCACAGGCTGACTGTGAGCTTACATTGATGTGGGGTCTGATCAAAACAGGCATTGCTTTTAGCCAGTTTCACAACATGATTTTAATGATGAGGGTCTTGGCAATTACTATTGTTGGGTAACTGCCTAAGGCATTAATTTCTTTAGTTTATCCAGTGAAGCTGTAAAATGAGCATAATCAGACAAACTAGTTTCCAAAGACGTGGTGTATAATTTGGGTATTTGATGTGATTTCTCCATACCTGACCAACAAGACAGAATGCATATGGTTTGTTTGGATTAGCTTTTCCTCTCTTTTTCCTAAAAGAATAAATAAATCTTCCCCCTTTTTGTACCTCAGGGCTATTCTGTTTTACCATCCTCTTTCCCAAGTGTTCCAGGATCTCTCTCAATGCAAGCTTTTGTTTTAGAAAGTAAAATAAAAATGGGAAAGAATGTTTGTATTCCTTGGGTTATGAAAATAAGAATCCAAATGTCAGTTGGTACACTGACTGATTCTTCCAAATATTCAGTGTGAGCCTTCCCAAGCAGTAGAAATCATATGATATAAAACACCATCCTGTCTAAAATGAAGCTCTTGAGGGCAGAGGGAGGATGGTTTGCTACAAAATTTGTCATCTATTTGCATTCATCTGTCTCCAGAAATGGGGGTGCTGGATGAGTCTCTGCTATTGCCTACCTCTGCTCTGCTGGAGCTTTGCCAACTCTTTTGAAGCCTGACTCTGCTCCCCCTGTTTCCTGTGGGGAAAGACAAAACTTGAAGGCATTTGATGTAGCCAACAAGCTTGCTCTCGTTTTTTTTCAGGTAAACAAAGGTGTCTGAGAGCCTTGCCCAGGAGGTGCATTGTCAGGTAGTTTAAGAAGCAGTGAAGTTTGTGTGTGTGTGTTAAACCTCCTGCAGCATGTGCTGTAGCAATGATCAGGAGCAGCCAGCCAGACCAGCCACAAAAGGAAGCTGAGTAGTGAGGGAAGAGCAAAGCTGTCTTTGTGCTCTGAATTTCCAAGTCTGCAATAGCAGTTGCAAGAAATATTTTTGCCTTTAACTGGTCTGGCTCTCTCTTGACCTTACCCTCTTGATGTGCACTCTTGCTAAGCATTTAGTTAGCAAAGGGATTGGGGAAACAACAGCACAGTGGAAATTAAGGTTTTCCATTCATCCCTGGCTCCAGCCATGCCACTCTGCAGAACAGTGCATGTGGAACAGCCTACTGGCATTTTTACTCTTGCCATTTAACTTTACCTCCATCCCACAAACCAGGTGCTGATATTTCTGCACTGCAACACTTTCTCTTAAACAAAGGGTAAAAAATACTTCTATGATGTGTCAAAGCACGACACAGATGTCAGCCTTCCTCATCTACTTGTGTTATTCTACTTGTGTTACTCTCAGATAAGAGCTCTTATTTGAGCTCTTTATAACACATGTAGAGGGCAGAAGCAGTGGAAAGGACTACCGTGTGCTCAGCAGTGACTCAAACCTTTGTGCAGGCTGGTGCATTTGCAGGGGCAAATATGGATGGAGTGAAACTTTGTTTCTGACTTGACTTGGTCCTGTCTTTTGTGTTCCAGGCTCAAGTAATCTGTCTTGTAGGGCAGGATGGAATGTAACAGTTCAGTTATGATGGAACTATTAATACCACACCATCTTACCTTCTTGTCAACTCTCCTGTAGCTGATAGAGGGTATGAGTCTCATTTATTTGTTCCACATTGGTAAGGTTAAAGAAATGAGATGGGGATTTCTTGTTATGTACCCATCTTGAAGTTTGCTGGTTCGGAGTCCAAAGGACCTCTGAAACACTCATTGTCTATTGCATGTCCCCAGAGAAGGGAGGGACAAAGATGCAGTGCTTGGGTGCAGCACTGCTCTCTGCACAGGGTGTAGCTCCTATTATCTGCTGGAAGTGCTGTGAAAAGCCACCAGCTCCTCACTGGGACACAAGGAGCCACTCAAGGCAGTTAGTCCTCTCTTCCCCCGGGCCAACTCAGGGCTCCATGAAGACTGGCATTAGCCAAAATCTTGAAGAAGGTTGTGATGTTTTCCACAGATTCCTGCCCCACAGCCAATCCCTTTTGTGATGTGCTGATTCTGAAATGATCCCATCCAGTGCCATTCCTTGTGGGGATGCTCTCAGCATCAGGCACAGCTCAAGTTTGCAGTGAGTTTCAGTGAAGAGAGCTGGGTGCTGGTCAGCCACAGGATCCCAGGCTGAGTCAGTCAAACAGCTCATTTCTGTGTTTTCCAGTGCATTTCCCCTCACTCACATCTCACCTTTCCTTGTGCTTTTTCTCACCTCATCCTGGTTGAGTTATTTCTCTAACTAGTTTAGGGATAGGGAAGATACAGTGCTTTGTATTTTCTGAGAAAAGAGACATGTCTAGAACTGAGTTCTGAACATTGCATAGAAGCAAAATAAAGGAAGGTAAATATTACCTCTCCCCACAAACTTTAGATTATAAACTGAGCTAAAGAAAGTGAGTTGGTTCCTTGCCTGGTGGCCAGCTCTGATTTGTTGTAAGGCTGTGCACAGAAACGTTGCAGCTAAGAGCATGCCAGGCTTTGTTTGCTGGTTGGTTGGATATTTATGTCAGGTTGCCAGGCAAATTCATATACTGCTATGCTGCAGGCAAGGTCTTGGGGGTGGGGGAGATGAGTAAACATCTCAGAAAGATCTAAAGGTGTAGGAAGAGGTTTGGAGGAAAAGAATGAGGAGCTGGGTTTGCAAGTTGTAAAACTTGCATCTATTTTTGTCTTCTGTTGCTGAAGCAGAGGTATCCAGAGCTGAGCTGTTCTGCAGCGCTGCCAGCTTCACATCTGTGCTGCTTTGTACCTTTGTGCCGTGAGCAGGCAGCATCTCATGGAAAACTTCACAAACCAGTTGGTCCCTGAGATGTGATTTGAGCTTCTGTCACTGCCTGGACAAGTGCATGTTTATGGACTCCTGCATGTTCCAAACCTGTATTAGTTTCAGTTAGTCTCTCCTGCCAGCACAAACCACAAAAAAGTAATTAAATAGACAATAAATCTCTCTGTGCTCCATGAAACAGTTCCCTTTCTCACCCTTAACTGCCTTCTTTCTCCAGCCTGTGTATCACTTCTCAGGTTCAGACCTGCAGTTTATGATAGGGGATGATTTTTTAATCACCATTTGAGTGCCTGAGAAAAGCTGGTGACTCCCTCTGTGTTTGCAAGTGTGTGCTGTGATTTAGTAGGAGACAAAGTGTGCAAGCCAAAGCAGCAATGTTCTGAAAGAAAAGTTAAATCAGGAAACAGAAGTAAAGGCCCATATCAATCTTTTATATATTTAGTTACCAAACAGCATCTCGTTTGTCAGCAATAC
Source organism: Acrocephalus scirpaceus scirpaceus (assembly GCA_910950805.1). Classification (NCBI taxonomy): domain Eukaryota; kingdom Metazoa; phylum Chordata; class Aves; order Passeriformes; family Sylviidae; genus Acrocephalus; species Acrocephalus scirpaceus. The sequence goes on along the minus strand of OU383778.1, from coordinate 71,000,707 downwards.
ATGTAACAACCACAAAACAGAGCTGTCCATTGCTTTTAGCTACTGTCTGTGCCAGGGCATTCTGTTCTTGTATTCACACTCAGAAATAGCTGAAACGATTATAAATATTTTTGAGCAAATAGCAGCTTTTTTTTTTTTTTTTTTTAGCAAGTATAATTGCTAGATAAACTGGGGGGTTGCAAAATGCTGAGGGTTAGCACTTTGCTGGACAAGCTGTGTGCATTTTTGAGGCAACCAGCATATGGGAAATTGTCAGCAAACTACTGTCAAAGACATTTGTGACTCAGAGCAATGGAGAGTTTTGAAATGGAAATTATGTTAGGTAATCACAGCCTTTGCACATCAGTGAAAGCATGTTTTTCAGTTATAGCTTGAGTCCTTTCTCAGACTTGGTTAAAAATCAGTTTGGTTTCATTCTCTTTTGATTAGTAAATTAGAAATTTGTATTTTCAATCTATCATTATTTCCCTTTCAGAAAAAGGAAGGAAGTTTATTTGAAAGGTGGGCTGCAAGAGATTCATGTTCTCTAAGTATGTGAGAAACATTCTTTACATTTTGTTTTAAGTTGTGAAATGCAAGAAAGTTGAATTCTTATAGCTACTGAACAGATCCTAGGGCATGTACATGGAGTTAGTTTGCTTTCAGCAGAAATAAAGCAGTTTCTTATGTGGGAAGACTAGAGGAACAGGAATTCTTATGGAAACAAATTCTGGAAATAGCCAGGCCAGGAGAGAGGTAGCTCCCAGTTTATTTATGAAAGCTCATAATGAAATGGAAGATAACAAGTTAGCATGATGTACTATCTGGAGGGATGAACCTGTACTTGAGATTTGACAACACTACTCTTAAAAATATTTATTGCTGCAATTTAAGTAGAGAGTACCAAGAGAAATAATGTTTTATTTCTGTCACTTGGCCTTCACTATAGCATAGAAACAAGTAATTTAAATACTAAGGGTTCCAGTGACTATCTTGCACATTAATATTCACCTTGGTGCACACCCAGACAGATTTTAAGTGTTCTTTCTTGGCCTTGAGTGGAAGGGTACATGTAGCCCCTGTGCTGTCACTGTATTTTCCCTGACCTGCACCTCCAAGCAGTATCCACAGTGTAGCCTTGGATATCTTGGGATGATGCCACTGCTTATGTTCATTGACAAACCAGGTAGGTTAGAAGCAGGATTGTTCTGTATCTGGACAAGATGATTTCTGTTATCTTCAGTCTGAATATATGCAAATTTACTGATGTATTCCTGCAAAGGAGCAGGTCTGTCCTGGGGCAGTAATTGGATTCTAATTACTCAACCAACTGTTACCTGTCTTTCTTCATAGAAAAGACAAGGCTTATATCCATAGCAGACACTATGAACAGCACCTTCTGCTAACACTCCAGTACTTGAAGCATTCATTGAGATGTGAATGTCCTGATGCCATTTGTACCCAGAGCTAATCAGAGAACTGGGCAATCACCAACTGAAGGAAGTTCAACAAGTGAGGGGCCAGATTGTACAGCCAGGGGTGCCCCATCCCAGGTGCACAGAGGGGAATGAATGAGAGGCTGGAGAGCAGCGCTGGGCAAAGGGCCCTGGGGCTCCTGCTCCATGGAAAGTTGGTGTGAGCCAGCAGTGCCCTGGCAGCCAGGAGGGCCAACCCTGTCCTGGGGGGCAGCAGGGACAGCACGGCCAGGGGGCAAGGGAGGGGATTGTCCCCTCTGCTCTGCCCTGGGGCGGCCTCACCTCCAGGGCTGGGGGCAGTTTGGGTGCCACAATGTAAAAAAGACATGAAACCATCAGAGATGGTCCAAAGGAGGGCCATGGGGATGGTGAAGGGCCTTGAGGGGAAGCTGTGTGAGGAGAGGCTGAGGTCACTTGGTCTGTCCAGCCTGGAAGAAGAGGACACTGAGGAGAGAACTCAGTGTGGTTATAACTTCATCAGTTGGGGAAGCGGAGGGGCAGCACTGATCTCGTCACTCCCCTGAGCAGTGACAGGACTCAAGGAAACAGCCTGAAGCTGTGTCAGGGGAGGTTTGGGTTGGATGTCAGGAATAGGTTCTTCACCCAGAGGTGGCTGAGCAGGTTGAACTGGCTCCCCTGGAAAGAGGTCACAGCCCCAAGCCCGACAGAGTTCAAGAAGTGTTTGTACAGTGCTCTCAGGCACAGGGTGTGATTCTTGGGATGTCCTGTGCAGGGCCAGGAGTTGGAGTCGATGACCCTGATAGGTCCCTTCCAACTCTGCATATTCCATGATTCTGTGATAGAAATTCCATCAGTGCAGTAACAGCTCTGCATGTCAAAGGGTAAAACTTGTCTTTAAAGTCTTTATTTCCTTCCTGTTGAAGATAGTGGCAAAAATCTTCATTGGAAACAGTGTCTCCTTTATTTTAAGCTGCTGATGAAATAAAATTGTATTTATCTTGTGGACATTGATAAAATTGTACATATCAGTTGCTTTTAATAACTTCATCGTTTCTGACTCTTTTTCTTTTCTTTGTTCTTCCTCATTACTAAGGACTAAACAAAATATTTTACTTTACTGACACAGCTTCTGATCCTGCAGTATTTCTTTTGTATCTGTTAGACATAGGGCTGTGTTAGTCAATTACAAACACGTTTGCTTCCCAGAGTTCGATTTGAGCCCAGAACAGAAAGCAGTCGGTGTGGGTCAAGATCAAGAAGTGGAGAAATCAGAAATTGTGCCATTTCCCAGGTCCCAGATGAAAGCATTGCCAGAGGCCAAGGTGAGATATTATTTGATGGTACAGCCGAGTGCCAGGGAGTCCCCCTGGGGAGGAGATGGGCTCAGGGACAGGCGATAGGGAGGGGACCTGGAGTGCTACTGCAGCAGGAATGGGGCAGTCCCTTCCCTCAGGCACCCAGCTGAGCCAGACACTTGGGCACAGAACCTGCCAAGGTGCTTTGTGAATGGAAACTGCCAGGAGTGCTGTGGTTTAAGGCCAGCCTTTCTGAGGTTAAAAGGCTGAAAGTGAGCTTCTGGTGTATAACCTCCAATTTGAAACAACTGTGTGTGGCAAAATGTGAAGTCTTCTGTAGCCTTAGATCCCATAGCTCTAAATGCAGAGCTTGGGGTTGCTTCCTACAATTACCTGAGATTGTAAATTTTTTATTTACTGTCATTTTTTAAAATGCTTTCCAGGAAAAGACATTAGAAACCAAGAGCTGACTAGTTAAATTTTAAAATACTAAGCTATGTCTTCCCTACTGTGGTTTCCCAGCAGTAGTCCAGTAACGTAACACGTCTCATTTCCAAGCTCCTGCCTCAGTTTTACATGCTGGAATCAGCAGTCTCTCACTCTCCCGCTTTCCAAATAGGCAAAGGGTTTATTAACACTCTAGTTTCCTCCTTGGCTGCTTCGAGTCTGTTCTTCTTGTCACAGTTCTGCTTAATATGTGGGCATTATCACAAATCTAAACAAGGTTGCTCCTTGGTGTGACTGTGGGCTCCTGCATCTGGTTTTGAGCTTTTGCTGCCTATCTTCTCTCACAAGTGTGAGCCTTGCAATCATATACAACAAAAATCTCACAAGAAAGGGAAAATTCACAAAGGAAGTGACTCTGCAACTACAGAAAACAGGACAAGGTGAACCACTCTTATTTATTTTGGGGGGAGAAGAAAAAATCTTTTCTGGATACTCTTTTTTTAGGTCAGTAAAACATTTTGTCAGGTTTCATCCCTTTTTTGCTACATACGTAGGCAGAGAAATTCCTAGGAGTCTCCCTGAATGAAACACTGCATCATCTGAAGACACTGGTCTTGGACAGGAATGTCTGATAATGAAAATTTTTGTTGGAGAAAATTTTATCTTAATTTACATGAAGGATAGATCCCTCATGTTTGAAGGCGCAAATCTAGTAAAACATTCTAAAATAAATAGCATTGCAGTCACTCCTGGGTATGAGCTTCATTTTGGATCCCCTCTCTTAGTCCCTTCTGGCCCAGCCTTCCAAGAGACAGACAAGAGGATGTTCCCACCACAGTACTGAAGGGACTGCCAGGCAGCTGGGCTGGGCAGCTGTATGAAGTTACTTAAAAATCCATTGCAGAAACAACTATGTTTATAAAAAGTAAAAGCAAAAAAGCCTGTGGCTCGTATAATTTTACAGCTCAGGTACCAGGAGGTGCAGGTTTATGTCCAGAGATGAGTGCAGGACAAATGGCATCTATCTGGAGAGTAAAGCCACCTTTTAGGCAGGTGTATCTGGAGAGTTGTTTAAAAGGCCCTGGTTAAGCCTGGAATTCAAATTTTTCTTTGTAGATACTTTAAGCAATGGATGAAGGTTAGATGTGAATTCTCAGCCCCTCCTCTCATTAAAGCAGAGATTTACTGCATTTTGAATTTGTGTCCCAGAAGATAAAATTTTACTGGATTTTCAATTTGTCTCCATTCCAGGGCTCGTGTGATGTCTCTTCCCTTCTCATCCCTTCTGGTGTCAGAGATGTTGAGGAAATATTACAGAATCAGAGTGGTTTGGGTTGGAAGGGATCATGATGATCACCTTGTTCCAACCCTCCTGCCAAGGGCAGGGAGAGACCTTGGAGCAGGTTGCTCAAAGCCCCATCCAGCCTGGACTTCAACATTTCCAGGGGTGGATAGGGCATCCACAGCTGATCTGGGCAACCTATTCCAGTGCCTCACCACCCTCACAGTAAATAATTTCTTCCTAATAGCTAGTGTAAACCTGCCCTCTGTCAGTGTGAAGCCATTCCCACTTGCCCTGTTGCTGCATGCCCTTGTAAAATCTCCCTCTCCAGCTCTCTTCTACTCGGTACTTTATCATTTATGCTGCCATGGACTAAAGCTCAAAGGGAACTTTGTGTTGGAGTAGCTTGCCATTAACAAATGTCATGTTGCTCCTTGGGGTATCTGATATAAGGTGGGAAAAATTCTTGCAAGGTGGAAAATCATTTTTGAGGTGAACTGTTAGGAGTTAATTCCTCAAGTAAAGCTCTGTAATAGAAAATGGACAGAAAAATTGGCTGCCATTGGGTTGATGATTTTGTTACCTCTTTAGCTCTCAGAGAGGGGACAGGTTATTGTTCTTTTTGGGTTGACCAGCTTGAACTTTTCAGACAGCAGATGAGGTGGATAATGTTTGGAAGTGAGGACTGAGGAAGGAGAGCAGGAGGGAATGATCCCATGATCGTTACCTAGCACTCGGCAGGTACTGACTGTATGTGTGACAGCTCTGCCCATACTTGGTGCCTCCATTTGAAGTTTAGTGGGCACCTCCAGCCACCGCCCAGAGAAAGAGAAGTGATAGACCTGTCTGATTTGCCTTGGTTGTTGCTGATAATTGAATTTAGTTAGAGCAGCACTGCCTCTCTGTTGCAAAGTTAGGCAACAGCTTCTGTTTCAGTCCCATGGTACCAGCATTACTGTCTCAGTCTTCTCTGTTCCCTTGTGAGTGCAAGGTGTTCTTTGTCTGCAGTGGCTTTCTTGTCTTGCAGGTCTACTATTTTTAATTCACTTTCTAATTTCTTTCTCTCCCTTTCTTCTGTCGGTCTCGTTCCAAATCTCTGTTAGGTGATGCATATGTGTAGAAGGGGCTGTTTCTAATGAGCTTCTAGGCAGGGAGAAGGCAAAATAGATCACTTTTAAAATTGAAAGAGAAGGGTGTGGGTGGGAGTTTACACTGAGGGACACTGTATTTTTAATAGATTCTTATTTAATTAAGGGTACTTCTGGAGGGATGAGGGATGATCGTGTCTTTAGTAACACATTAGAGAACAGCAGATGTTTGGATATTTTTTTACTCCAAATGCATTCTGTGATTTTTCTTTTTGAGAGCTGCCTTTGTGCATTTACTTTACGTGCTATGGTTAATAAAGAAAAGAACACAACCATAAACCCATTGTGAAATACCTGTATTGTCTGAAATGCATTGAAATGAGCTCTTTTTGGCATATGTGTGAAGTCTGATGTCTCCCTGATTAATAGTGGGGAGAAGGTTCCAGGGTTGTACTGACATTGATTGGATCACATAGACTCCCTTTAGTAATGAAAAAATATTTTTAATTAAAAATTCAGAAATAGAAAAGAAGTATCATCTGAAATTACAAATTGTCACTCTAATGGATGCAACCAAAATACTAGTTTGACACAGGTCTTTTAGTACTAGCCTTAATTTAAGAAAGAAAGAAACTGATCCAACCTGGGGGAAAACCCTGGTCCCACCTAAGTTAGTTGTGGTGCTCATTTGATGTCCCTAGTGCCAGGATCTCATCCTCAGTGTTTAGCCTGATTCTGCAGGGTGGGTGGTGAAAGGGGTGTGTGCCACCTGACCTGAGTGCTGCCCAGAAGTGGATAAGGTGAAATGAGACTTCACTGTGCCCATCTAGAAAATGGTTCAGACAGTGCTTGCATCTTCAGGTGCATTGCACAGGCTTAGTGGTGGAGGCAAGGTTGTCATAAAAGAATCTTGACCCACAAGCACTTGGCTGGCTTCTCATCCTTCCCCATGCAGAGTTCCATACTTTCCAGCTGATCATTGACATAGGGGCTACATCCTCTCCTCATCTCCCTAGCCTGTCTTTCCTAGAAAACCTAAAACCTTCAGTTCCAGTGCTCCAGGCATAGGAGCCATCCCACCACATCTCTGTGATGCCAGTAATGTCATACCCACACAGGTGTGTGCACATCTCTTGTTCCTCTTGTTTGTTCCCCATACCACACGGATTTGGGTGCAGGCATCTGAGCCAGGGCCTGGGTAAAGCCAATTTGATGGCTGGATGTACTGGTTTGAAAGCAAACCAGTGGGATGAATAAACTCCACACAATTATCTTGCGAGAGATTTCAGGTCAGACTTACAATTTAATAAAAAGATCACAATAAATGCAATAATACACAGAAAACTGGCTCAAACCCCCAAAGTCAGAGTACAACCTGGCACTCTGGTGGTCACAGTGCGATTAAGCAGTGGTTGCAGTCCTGTTGAAGTGATGGTTGCAATCTTGTCAAAAACAGTGGTCCTGTGGAAGTTCTGGTCCTCCTCTTGATCCATCGAATGGTGATGGTGGTGGTGTCCCAAGTCCCCAGTTATATAAGGTCATGTGGGAATGCTCAGTACCTTCCCTAGGATGGGGAGTTTCACAGTGGAGTGATTTAATTCTCTGAGTCATGGGATCTTTTTGGGAGTCCTTGATGGGCTAAGTCTTACACCTAGCCCTGATGCTGGAGCCACGTAGCCATTATGGCCCATGAGCAGACATGACACCCTCAGGATGGGTGTAACTGTGCTGGTGCTTCCCCAGAGGGTGTTATCATGGTTGAGTCATTTGTAAAGACAAAATGAAGAAACACTACCCACCTCACTACCCTGCCTCTTCTCTATTTCGTTTAACACCCACTTTGTAGCCTGAGGTGTGCACTGGGCAGCTACTGCGAATGACCCTTCGTTAATAGTTTGTCAGAAATGGCAGTAGAGGGGAGTAGAATACAGTTTAGTTACACCCCACATTAACATTCTCCTTCTGTAACCCAGGACGCTGGAGTGTCTGGAATCCCTTTGCACTGTTCCAGGCATCCATTACAGGTTTTGGCATCTGACTGGCAAGATTGGGATGGATAGATGTCCTGACAAATCTAGTTTAAAGCCCCTTCACCAGTACAGCAAGTACCTGACCCAAGATGGTTTTTTTTTCTTTGTCAGATGGACAGGTAACATCCCTGATCCAGGCTCCTGGAAGGCAGCACACTTCCTTCCATTCAGCACAGCTCAGCTGATAGAGGAAAGCTTCTGGACCTCTCAATCACCTGCTACTATCACCCACTGCCTTTCTTGGTTGAACTAGTTGGTTTTTTCTGTATTGGTGGAGCAGGCTGGGCTGTTCTGCTTAGCTCTGGCTGCTCTTTCAGTGTGTGGGTGCTTCCTCATTAGCCTGCAGAGCTACGAAGTTGTATGGAGTGGGCATGTCATGCTGGGCCAGAATGTCTGGCTGTGAAGGAAGTCCCTTCCTTTCGTTAGTTCCTTTCCTCTTCCTTTTGTTGTTATAGGCTTTTTATCCCAAGCTCTGGTGTTAATACTCTCCCTCCCTCTCTAGGTGTGCCAGGATGTGAATTTTTGGCCTGTCCTCAGCAGGCTGTGGTTCCCCACCAGAGGGGCTTGGAACCAGCTGTCCACTCCAATTCCCTCTCAGCTTCCACAATATCTCTCAGTCTTTTGACTGTCTCCTGCAGCTTGACACCCTGTTTCTGGACGTCTTTCACCAGGGCACACCAGCTACAGTTCAGTGAGCTACCTCTCCTGTACTCTGCGCTAATTCCTTCAGCTGTGCCACCAGGCTGAGCAGATCATTCCCCTGTTCACACCTCGAACAGATGTTGTCTCCACTGCCCTCCAGCATCAGTGACAAGTTCAGACATCACTGCAGCTGGAGACCTGGACAGCTGCATGTTGATGTGTGAGGTGTCTGATACTACTTTCTGATACTAGCTTTTGACCATATTGAAACCATGGTTAGTCCTCTTCCAGACTGCTAGGTGATGACTGACTCTCTAATTCTGAGTCCTACCTCTGTGACCTGTCATGCCTTGTTTGCCATGCTCCCTGGAGACACATCTCCTTTGGATGCTCCTGGCAATGCCCCCTCACCTGGTAGGCTCCCAAGGGCTGCCAGGTCCTGGTGGAAGTGATTGTGTGAGTCCCTGAGCTCAGGAACCCTCCCTACAGTTAAAAAGCAGCTGGCTTCAGCTAACTTGGTTAGGTGTTCTGCATTTCCTAAGGATGAGTGGTTTTAACAGAAAAAGGTTAGAGAGCTTGCAAACGAGGGATTGATTGTGGATATGGTGGTGTCAGGGAGATGCCAGACAGCTGGTACTTCCCTGAGCCAGCCATGCTGGGATGCAGTTTTCCAGCACTGAGAGATGAAGTTTGGGGTTGAGAGTTTCTGTGACACCAGCTTGGAAGCTAGGCACAGTGCTTAAATCTACTTCTTTTTATCTGCCCCATGTCCTCACTACTAGCTGTGATTGTGCTATCTAGTCTGTCTTGTTTTCTCTTGTTAAAAATAAGAACAAAATCTTCCCGCTCTCTGTTGCTGCTGTGTTAAATATCAGTGTAAACAAAGAGAGCATTTGAGAGCAGCAGAAAGTGCCTGTTACAAAGCACTGTCTGATCCCTTCCCACCAAAAGACACAAAGCAGGCTGGTCACTTGGGATGTCACATCAGAACAGGATGGTTAAGCAGATGCAGGTCATGTAAAATATATAGGAGTCTCTTATAATCACTTTAGGAATACAGGAGTTGGTTTGTTTTTGAATCAATGCTATTAGCTACAGGTCCCATTGTATCCTAGCAATTTAGCTGTGTCAAAGATGTGATTAAGCCTCAGCTATGGGACTCAAGTAAAACTGGCAGACCACATTAGTAATATAATTTGTCACCGTACAGCAGCCATTTCCAGCTTTTTTTCTATGCAAGGCTTTGCTGCAGCTTTGGGTTTCATTCCTCACTCCTGTTCATTGAAAGAACACATGGGATTATAAATCAGTAGTTAAAATTCATATTAGTTGGAATTTAGAAATTAAGAAGTTTGACTTCTTAATGAAGAACTTTGACTCTTTACATTAACATTTGAATTATGGCTGATGGCAAAGCTGAGCTGGGACCAGATGTGTTCTGATTTCCTATGAGTCTTGGTTTCTCAGGCCTTTGGCTTACATGGAATTTGCCCTCCATACAAACCCCATGCATGAAAAGCTGACCTTAAGATTTGGCCTCCACTGAATTTATATGTGATTCAAGGGAAGGTTTTTCAGAATCACATAAGGCAAGAAGAACCTTCTTCCCTCTTTGTATTTTTTTCTTTTCAGTAGAAATGAGGTCCTAGCCAGTGTATATTGCCAAATCTCTCAAGAGAATCTTAGTCCTGTCTGGGACCAAAATGTTCTGTCTAATTAAACAGCTTTTTAATTTTTACTATTTTTGTTAAAAACATTTCTGTGGATTCTACCTGATTTAAACACACTGGTCCTGATCCACTAAGCATGGCAAACATTAGATTCATGGATGAAATCAGTCCATTCAGCTAATTTTCTTAGAACAAGTCATATTTTCTATTTAGCCATAGATATCCCTTTAAGACTCCCAGTTTTATGCTTGCTGTCTTATCAAGAAGCTGGGTTTTGATTTGCATTCTTGATCATGAAGAATTGTGTGATTTTTATTTAGCAGATTGAGAGATGTCATAAAGGAAAAAAAGTGAGCAGGCATTACTTAGCCCCAAATTTCTTTTCCTTCAGTCCCACAAGTGCTAAATTCTGGTTTTAATTTCATTATTGAAATTACAGGACCTGCAAAGATCTGGCTGCGTCCCAAAACAGCCTATTGAAAAATGCCTCTAAAGTTGATGCCATGCCAAGTAAACTTCTGCAGACCAAGGTCCTGAGGTATCAGGAATCACTTGTTTGCAAGGACAGCTTAGTATCTGTCACTGACAGATCCTTTGGGAAATGCAGACAGGATATATGTGTGCCCTGCTCTCTCTTAGCTACACTGACTGCAGTGAGGTAGATGAAGCACCCAGTCAGACCTGAGACTTGGGCAACACTTCAGAGGAACTGAGCCGAGAACTGGCTTGGATCCTGGCTGGTTGCATCTGGAAAATGACACATGCAGATGATGCTTGATGAACTGACAGCTTTGACCACCTGCAAAAATCCATGAAGCACAGGAATACCCCAGTGTGTGCCGTAGCTGCTGTGGGGCTCCTGAGTTTTGGAGCAGCTATAGACCAGCCTGAGCAAGTCCTTTGTGTTTCAGGAATGCTGGCTTGATCTAAGAGATGCTTCAAAAAGCACTCCTGGCAATGCAAGAATAGAAACAGTTTCTCAGTTTCTAGTTTTGATTGCTTTGGTGTTTATGTTTGCTGGGAACGAGAGGCTATGTATTCTGATTCTGTACATCACTGCAGGTGACATGGTGCTCCATTTGAGATGAACCTCAGCAAAGGCTATAAATTTTAAATGGAGGAAGTTTTCATCTTCAGTTCAAAAGTGCCACTCAGTATTGCCAAAACTGCAGGCACACTACAAGCACCAGCTCACAAGTGTGCACATGAACATTTCTAGTGCTTGTACAAGCCTAAGAGAAGGCATTTTGAATCATTTTGCTTAATTCTTTTTGAAGAGTTATTTAGGCAGTGTCTTATGAGAACACACAAGCGTAATGTAGTGGTGTCAGTCAGCGTGCAGGTTTGATATCAGCATTGTATTTATCTTTGCTACAAAGGATACCCTGGATAATTTTCAAGTGCCACAGCCACTTGATCTTCTCACTCATGAAGACAAAGTATGGTAGCAAGGCTTAGCTATGCTGCATTGTATGTTTGTGCATGAGCCTACACACAGGGTTTGGTGGCTGGTAATGAACATTCCAGAGTCAGATTTTGAGGACAGCATAAGCAGTCTCAACAGAAGCCCCAAACCATTACAAGATTCCAGTTAAACTTTAAATAATTAACTTCCTTTAGTTTGCTTCCTTTATGCTTCAAAAGTTTCTAGACATGAGTACTGGCAGAATCTGAAGAGGAAAAGCAATCTCATTTTCAGAAATATTGAAGTCATATCATTGCTACTTTCTAATTTGTTTTTGAAATTAATAATTCCCATGGAGACCAGGAGAAAGAAAAAGGTAGGAAGGGATTGTGGGCTGGTGGTGAAGTGGACCTACGCAAAGCTGCTGTGTATCAACTGGGTTTTCAAAACTATCAATTGTGATTTTCAGATCCCTCAGACCATGTGAGTTATATTTGACAGATTCTGCCAACTGCATCCTCTGATGTCTGGGAGTGAGGGCAGTCTGGCAGTTGCTTTTGGAAAAACATTTATCCTCATCAGTAAGATAAAGCTGTCAGAGGAACCCAGAGACATCCATGGAAACAAAAAATGATTCAATATGCAAAACTAGTTTTCTAGTTGCAGGAAAAGATAAGAGAGGCACGTTTTTGAGAGCTGCATTTGATCATCCAGATGAATGAGGGAAGAGAGAATTGCAATGACCTGGTGAGGTGAATATTCTGGAGGACTTAAAACGATAGAAATTATTTCTGAAATGTTTGCTCAGAATACCAATTTATCAAAAATAATATTTGTGGCATATCAGGCCTTGGCATATGCATCTCTATACTATGTACCTAATACTGTGGAGAAAACGCTGATGTTTCTCATATTGTATATTAGCTGGGTATATTAATTATATAATATTGTATATTAGCAAGTTGCATTAAAGTAGCTGCATCTCTGATGTGTTCTCAGAATATTGTGGCCTACAGGCTCACTGGGAAATCATTCCTCATTGGTTTAATGTCTTCTCACAAGGATAGGATTTGTTTCCCTGATTTTTGCCTTTTAATATACTTTAATTGAGCACAGAGTTGTTGTTTATTTGATGTTTTGTTTTTTGGTTTTTGTTTTCCTTGAATGTGTGTGAGAGCATATGTTGGAGTGCGTGCGTTCTGTGTTAGTAAAAAGCACCTGACTAACATCCTTCAAGCTGGCAACAAGCTCACACTTGTTTAGGGAGTGCCTGTAAGCCCTAACCACATATCAGGATCCACTGAAGGTATCCACACCTGTGCAACCCAGATAGAGCAGGAAAAAAGGTACCCTTGTGCCTTCATTATTCACAACTGAAGTAATTAATTGAAGTAACGAGAGTGCTTGTTTCTCTGTTCTCACCTTCCAGTGCTGTGCTATCCTGCTGTATTCCACGGCTAAAAAAGCGAGAAGAAATCCCCAGAGCTATGTAGGTTCTTCCCTTAAAACCTGCATTGTGGAATAAGGATCAAGTAGTTGCAGCTCTTGAAGGTCATCCAACCCAGCCACTGTTTAAAGCTGTGACAGCTGCTTCAGGTTGTTGGGGGTTGTATTCATCTGGGCTTTGAGTATCCCCAAGGATGGAGACTCCGCAGTTTCTCTGGGGAGCCTGCACCAGTGTTTGGCTCCACTCACATTGAAAACCTTTTTGCTGGCATGTAATTGCAATTTCCTGTGTTGAAATTAATGTCTTGCCCTTCTATCTACCACTAAGTGACTGACTACACCTTCCCATTCCTTGAGGGCAGCAAGAAAAGCTCCCTTTTGCCTCTGATTTCTAAGGTGAGCCTCAGTTTGCTGTCATTGTTGTAGGCAGGGAGGGATGTGACTGAGTTGTAGGTACCCTGTGCTGAACCTGCTGCTGCACAAGGTCATTTTGTGCACACCAAGTTTGATTTTCCCCAGCAGCCAGGCTTCATGTCCTGAACTTGTTGGCCTCAGGCAGCACTTAGTGGAAGACCGGAACATTTGCAGATAGGAGAAGCTTTTTTCCTTCTGGAAAAAGGATACCCCTTCTGGGGTGTCTTGAGCCCTAGGACTGACCTTTTAAAACTGGCAGCTGGGAAGGATTCCTGTGCCACTTTCTGCAGGAAGAAGGGAGGGAAAGAAGGGATTAACCGTCATTGCTGGCATACTTTGCTTTTTCAGTAATGAATAATTACTACCTAAGCAGGGCTCTTAGTACAAGCTTCTTTCTTAAGAGTTTAATGAATCCTCACTGTGCATTGTGGTGAGGATTCTTCTTTTCATTCTATGCACAATGAGCAAATTTTAGCTAAAAATCCCAATAGCTCCTGCATTCTGCCTATTGAAACTTCCCCCTGCTGTTTAAGCAAGTATGGAATACACTGCCTTATGTCCCAGGCTGCTGCTCACTGATGAGGTAGCCCCAGAATAGGTGAGGAGGAATCTTGGCACCCAGTTTGCAAAAACAACTCGGTGGTACAGATCTGCACTATATTAATTTGCTGGTTTATTATTATTTGGAAAGTAAGACATTTTCTGCAGTTATCCCTGCATTCAGGGAAAGGGTTGCTAGGGAATACACAGTTACCTGCAGCACTAGCTGCTACAAATTCTCCTCAGACTGTTCTGTTTGGTAATTTCTTCAAAATTTATGTTTCTTGTGGTGATGAAATACTTGTAAATATTTGTAAAGACATTTTTGAGTATGTTCCATCTTGCTGACAGATCCATACGGTCAGTCAGTGTTGCTGCAGGACTGTCTGCCCTACAACAGAAGGACGGCTGATTCCCAAGGGATGAAAATTTGGTTTCAAATGCCCAGAATTCCATTTCTAAGAGCAAAGGACTATCCAGGACATGAGGTCTGGCCTAACTTACTGCTTTTATTGCCAATTAGAGAACTGATTTCCTCTGTCAGAGCATTACTTTTGGTTTAGCCTGTTAAAGGGAGGGCATAGTCCCCTAAAATTAAGGGTATAATTTTAGTTATTCCTAACATGGCATTATATCTCTGTGTAATTCATCCTTTTTCTGTATAGGAACAGGGAATAAATAACCTCTACAGTTAAAGCAGCAGAACAAGGACTTAGTTATTTAGAAATCAAAATGCAAACCCCAAAACTTCACCCCTGTCCCTAATCCTTAAAAGAAGGAGTTGTGGTTTAGGATGCCTGAGACAGGCTAAGGAATATTTGCCCCAGTGTTAAACTCTCTGAAACCTGTGACAAAATTTTTACTTTCTCTTGTTGTGAAAGTTGGGGAGAGATCAGTATCTTGAGCTGATGATAATGATGAGGAGGCCAAATCACCTTGGATCATAGGCCAAGCCTGGGAAGTATTGTCAGGGGACAGGTGACCTGTTACACAGACCTCTGGAAGCCACTCTGTACAGTGGTAATACACTTAGTTTCCTGTGACAGATCATTCTTAAAGCAGTGTGGGATCCCTCCATGTGAACTGCTGGCCCTACGGATGGCCATAGCATTTCCAAGTTGGATTGTTTTATGGGAAAGAACATGCTTGCTCCTAAGCAAATATTTATTTTATCACTTTAAGCAGAGTGGCAAACAAGGAACAAACTGGTTTGCTTGTGGCTGTGAGGATTTTTCTGACACCAGCCTCTTCTCCCCTCTTGTCTGTGGGTAGCCTGTGGTATCAGGGTGGTAGCCCTCGAGCTGCTGAGTGCTAAGTGCATTTGATCAGTATCATTAGCAGCCCCAAGTAATTGATTATCATCCATAGCTGAGTGTTCAGAGCAAGCACACAGCCAATGGCAGTCACTTAATCTGTCATGCCTGCATGTTCTTGTCCTCCTGAGATCTATCAGCTGTGTAGCTTCTGACCCCATCAGCAAAATCACTGATGGCTGCCTCGTATTTACTGTGTACCCATTATGTCACCTGTATTAACCACTGAACTGGCTGCAGTGAGCATGGAAGGAGGATTTACAGCAGCAATGGCAATTTTTGTAGGTCTTATTTTAGTCTTCCTTTTCATGCATATCTAAGCCTGGATTTTTGTGGGAAAGGGGGGTGTCTTTAAATGTACACTGTTCAATTATTTTTCTGGTGTTAGTATTAATTGCAAGACTCAAAATAGGTTGATTAGGATAAGACCTCACAGGGATGTTTATAATTCAGATTTTGGAGATGTGACTAATGAATAACAACCACAGCTAATCAGTTCTCAAAACTGATGGTAATGAGCAGAAAAGGGGGAGGAAGCCAACCTGGATCTCTGCTAATGCACTACAGTGGAAGACAGCAAGGTCTCTTAACATGCATTTGGTTTGGATGGAATTCTTGATTTTTCACAGGAAAAGCCATTTTTTAAAAAGCAGAACTTGAAGATAAATTTTAGATAACCAGTAGTCAATTAGAGCCTTTAAAGTTAGGGCAGTATTTAATTGTTAGAACTGTTCAGAGACTTGAGCATTCTTATGGCATCTTTGGGCTTTTTATTTATAAGCTGAGTTTTTCTGCATTCATAACTGCTACAGAAATGACAGCACTGAACACTGGGGTCCTTTATTCACAGAACTGACATCATGGGGGCATTGACAGTGTGTTTTTTTCTCTGTGTTTCCAAGATTTTTGACCTTGATCAAGGTCATTTCTTTAAGATGAGATGATGTAGCAAGTCTCTTGCTATAATCTGGTCAGTCCTCTGCCTCTGTGCACATGTTTGTTTAACAATGTAGTGGATTTGCTGTCCTGAATAAGAAAGAACTTAAAATGTATCAGAGGCTCCTGAACTGGAACTTCAGTCAGGAATGATCCTTATCCACACAGGAATTGGTCTAGTGTTAGTCTTGGAAAATGCCTTTCAAATCATAGGTGGACATCTTGTCAAATCTCCCTGATTCTGCCATGCACCACATCCTTGTAAGGAGAGAATTTTCTACCAGCTCTTCAGGTTGTACATTTTAGTCTTGGGATTTTTTGACACTGAAGGATACATTTGTTGTCAAAGAGCATTCTCTGCAGTCGAACAAATAATTCCACTTACACCAGTGAGACTGCTTGTGGAAGGAGGGCAAGGGAAGAACCTGTCCTTGGCTGGTGAGGCACTTGTACACAGTTCAGTGCAGTCAGGCTTAAAGGCTCTGCAGATGCCTGCTGCCTTTAAGAAAAAAAAAACAAAAAACAAAAAACAATGACCAAACACAATTTCAGGAACTCAGTTTTGTCATTTGACATAGAGCTGAGCTGCTGGTTTGTATAATTTATCTTTAAGTGATACCATAGAACCCAAGTCAGTGTGACCATGAGGATGAGGTTCTTCTCTTGGCAGTGAGCAGTGTGGTTTCTAAAAAAAGCTAATGGTAGAAATTGGTTGAGTTTAATGCTTCAAGTACTGGGGCAAAGAGTACGCTGAGGTCAAGGTTATTCCAGTTGCTTCTCCAGTATGAGGCTTTGAGGAAGTGAGACAGGCACTTCTGCCTGACAGGTATCTCCTGCCCTTCACCTTCTGTTCCCAGTGTTTATCATTCACAAGATCTGACTCAGGAGCAATTCAGATTTTCATTTCTTACAGCGGTTTGAGTGTGTGAGCACTACCTAAAAGGGAGCAGTGCAGCCAGCATTACACTGTATGCAGGAGGGGAAGGGAGGAGAGACGGAAATGCAGGTCATTACTCATTTACCTGCTCAGCCAGCTTCTTCCTCTGCCAGGGCAGGCAGCTAGTACTGGCAGGGGTGAAGTCCCAGGGCCCTGTCATTCATGGAGTCATAGAATGGTTTGGATTAGCAGGGACTTTAAAGAGCATCTCTTTCCAATACTCCTGTCACGGGCAGGAACACTTCCCACTAGACCAGGTTGCTTGAAAGCCCCATCTAACATGGCCTTGAACACTTCCAGGGATGGGGCATCCACAACTTCTCTGGGCAACCTGTTCCAGTGCCTCACCACCTTCACAGCAAAGAACTTCTTCCTAACTTCTAATCTAAACCCACGCTCTTTCAGTTTAAAGTATTTGTGTGAAAATTGCCTTGCAATTTAGGGACTAAGAACAGCCAAAAAAATTAAGTCATTAGTGGTTGTAGCCCCATCAGGCTCACTCAGCCATAAGTCTGTGATATAAACCAGGAGTCTTCCAAGAACAAAGCATCTTAATACAGGCAGAAAAGATATTGATTGACTTAATCTAAAGCAGTTACACCTAAAACTGTAGGGAATTAAAGCAATGCAGAGTTTTGCACAGAGCATCTTGGCATGTAACTCAAATTAATATAATTAATGAATCCTTGCAGTCACCACTTTCTTTTAAACCAAGAGTCAATGGAACAAGAAAGAGAAGGGCATTTTTAACATGCTTTTCATATACCTGCAGTTAAGCATTGAAATTTGTATCTTTGCACCCAGGTAAGAGGCTGGATGTTTATGTGATACATGTAAATGAACAATAAATGGTGACATTAAAGAAAGTATATGTCCCTACAAATAACTCTCAGCTCAAGTCTAGTAACAACATAGAGCTTCTTTATCTCTGGCTCATTTAAGGCCAGACTAGTAAAGCCATGTTTGCAAGGGTGTTTCAGTCTGTACATTTACTTGGCCTGCTAGTACTGTGTGAGAGGGGCTAAATGCTTCTATATTGGCAGTAAAGTGTGATAATCAATCGAATTAAGGCAGTTCACTGGAAACAACATGTTTTCCCTAGTCTGAACAGTCCCAGGGGAGTTTTTTCTAAAGTTCAGTGTCTGATACCATGCTCTCGAAATGGAGGCAGCACAATCCTGTCCTTTTTTTTTTTAATTTCTCCTCTTCCAAGCATGCAGCGAAAGCAGGTTAAATTTGGCCGTGCAGGCAGGCCAAGGGAACTGGCTGAGGATAAAGCCAGGGTGTGGAGTGGCTTCCTGATGGCCAGGCAGCTCTGAAGTGGAAGGTGGCAGCAGGGCACCCAGCAGGGACGCCGGGAGGATTGTGTCCAGCCAAAAGGGTGGCCATGGAATGACGCAGGCCACATTCCTGCTGGCACGTCACCTCAGGCTGGGATGTCACACTGGGTCCTGCTGCTAGAGCCCAAGTATACTTGTAAACATGCTAGCCAGAGAGTCCTTTCCATGGTTTTCAGCTTGTTTGAGGAAATGCTCCACAAGCAGCACTTTTAAATAGCCCTTGGCTGGTGCCTGCACTAGCTCTGCTGGCAGATGTCTTTATGTGAGTGCACAGATCTGGTTAGAGGGAGTCTATTCCACACTGTATTTAGGCAGTACCTTTGCTGTCTGCGTTTTCTTTTCCTTGCCACTAGCAACAGAGAGACTATGCTTGTTTTGTGCTTAAATCCTCTTTATACTCTTTATCCTCTGAAGGAGCTAGATAAAAAAATAATCTTTGGAGGTAGTTAACCACTGGAGCAGATTTTTATTTTGACTAATTCTGTTTTGGTAGCAAAATATGTATTTGGATGGCAGGACTAGAGAATCCCTAAATTGAATAAATGGGTTTTTATTTTTAAGTGAAAAAATCTGCATTTCAGATTCTAAAAGGATGTAGGCCTTTGGAATCTGACTACACCTGTGTTACAGCTGATATTAACGTGCATAACTGGGAGCACAGTATCTGAAGCAGTAATTTACTCTGCTTCAGCTCTGAAAGAGTTTTATCTGTTTATAAATAGGAAGGCACAGAAAGCGGAAGAACCTTTCAGAAATATTTTTGTTCTACAGCATGACCAAGAAAAAATTTCAGTCATTAGGACATATTTTGCTGGAAACAACAAATTCATTTATGTAAATTGTGAGCTCGCCTTTTAAAGTTTCTTGTGAACAGTGTGGTACGGTGATCTCTGTGAATTCCAAATGCACACTGGAGATAGAGAAGTGAGAACACAGCCTCTTGTTTTTCTTTGATAGTGGTTCCCTTTTTTTTTTTTTTATTTCTAGCAGAAGAGCAGATGAATTCAGGGTGTTCTAAGAAATGTTGGTGATTTGACTGATACTGTCCCATTACACACCTTTGGAATGAGCTTGCTCTTCCTAAATAGGAAACATCAGTAGATGAAGTACAGCTGAGGCAAAAACTTGGACTTTCATCGGTGTGCAAAAAGGCAGTTCTATATGAACACGAACAAATGCATTTAGATACCTGTTAAATATTCCTGACACTGAGCAGCAAAACTACTATGGATGATAACTGCAGGAAGATTTATTTGTCAGCCTTTTAGTGGGACATGTAACGAAAAATCTACTTATATCACTTGTCCATCAAAATATGACTTGCCTTGAGTGGATGAGTAAAATTTTGCAACACTGCATTTGGACAGGAACAGACTGATGCTGGGGCTGCCTTGGGAATTGCATTACTTTAATGTAACTCGTGCTGGGGGAGGTGTCTTGTTTATGCTTTGGTTTATTGCTTTTAGCTGGTGTGAGTAGAAAAAGACGCCCGCAAGAGGATGATTTACACAGTACTGCCGATGTTAATCCCATTACTTTGCCAGATATTTTTCATCTCTTCCCCTCCCACCCCTTGAACTGAAACTTTCTTTGCTGTGAGTCAGAGCAGAGCCTGGTGTGATGAGCAGGTGTGGCTTGCAGTGCAGATGTGCTTCCCAGCTTCCTGCAGGCACACAGGATAAATGGAAAGGAGGAGGGGATGGCTGCTCTGTGTATGGAAATGCGAGGGAGAGAGGGAGAGAAAAAGAAAGGGCACGTAATTTTCTAGGATGTAAATCCTGGAGAACAGTGAGCAATATGGACTGCTCTCACTCCCAGTGCAAGGGGAAGGAAAACACAGTGACTGCAGTCACATAGGACAGGATATTGTCACAGCAGAAGGGTGGCTCTCGTGCTTTTTGCCACCACCTGAGCCCAGAGTAATAGAAGCCTCTGTCCCCACAACACAGTCTTGGGCTTCAAGGAGGATTTGGTATGTGCTGGTTGTCAGCATCACCTCTCCTTCTCCTCAGACAACCTGTACAAATCTTTCAGACTCCCCTGTGTTCTGTGTACATTGCTCCTGCACACTCCTGAAATGCCCTCAGTGTGCATGGGGAGGGCTGTGTTCTGGGTAGCTTGGGCAGGTAGCTTTGCCTCCTGATGAGAAAAATGTCACACAAAGGGACAGGAGAGGAGTTTCCCTCCCTTGTACATGCTCAGGCACTGTGACCGGGGAGCCCCAGTCTGGTAACCTGCTTTCTGTCCACTGGGAGGGTAAATTGGCTTCTTTCCTCAGAGATTTGAACTTAGACTTCCATCTTTCTGCAATCCTTTATGAAATGAAGGCAATGTTTTGGTTGACTGTAAAACACAAGCTAGAAGGGTGGGCCTGCAAAATGCCCAGCCTGGCAGGAGCAGCCTTGACTGATGGGGAAGGGTCACTGACTTTACAGAATGAGACTCTCGTGCATGTGTTACTGTGGTCAGCTCAGGCCTGAAAGGGCTGAAGTGGAGCTCAGAGGGGAGCTGGGCAGCTCTGTCACTGAGTAACTGGGCAAAAGAGAGAAAGGATTTGTGTGGGGAAGCTGTCAGTAGCATTGAAAGCAAACAAACAAGCAAGTATCAGTGTTTTGGATTTCTTTGTGTTAGGAGAAATTCCCTAGGCCAAGCAACTCCATGTATACGTTCTTGTTGTAACTGCACAAACCATGAGATTGGCTTATGCAATTTGAAAAACAAAACCAAGACAAAGTCTTGGGAGGGAGGAGGGGGAGGTTCAGGGCTGTCCTTTACTCCTCTGGAAAGAGTAGTCAATTCTAAACTTTTGTTCATTTGCAACAATACATGGGGGCTGTGCAACGACTGCCTGAATGTTAAATTATAGCACTTGTTTTACTCTTTATGTCTGTGTCTTGTATGACGCAGTTTGTACTAGCAACATCTGAATGTTTTGGCTTACTTTGAAAGACTAGGAGAGTTAAGGGTCTTTCATGAAATAAAAGAAAATCCTGAAAATAGCCTTCTGTGATTTCTGAATTGTATTCTTAGTGGTATTAGCATATAGCTGGAGTTAATTCATTTGCATTAGTGAAAAGTTCAAGTGAGAGCAGAATTAGACCTTTTTGAAAACCAAGTCAGAGTCATATCTGATGCAACTCTCTCTTGCCTTTGAACGGGGAGCCTGTCACGTTGATTGTGAACCTGGAGACGTGGATGCGTCACATTCATCCCAAACAGAAGCTGTGTGACATACCAAAGAAGAGGGTTGTCCTCAGAGCTGGGCTGGGGCCCTTGGTTTTCCAGTCATTCCAGTAGTGGGCAGAGGCCCAGCACAGGATTTGCTGAGGTGATCCAGCCAACTTTATTCTGTACAGTGGCTTGAGACAGAGATTTGTCCTTCCTGTCCTCCATTCATGGTCCACAGAGCCTGTGCTGAGCTGAACTCTTCTACTTTCAGAGCTGTCTGGTTCCCCAGGCTCTATTGCTGCTTTCCTCTGGCCCCATATAGGCATAGCTTTAGATGTTTGAAGATGTGGTTTTGTGTTTTGGAGGTAATGAGGGGGTGGTCAACAGTATTGTGGGATCTCAGTACATAATTGCCATGGATTTCAGAAGGAACTGGGTGCTCAGCTTGCACAGGCACTTAGGAAGTCCCGAGAGATGCTATAGTGAGGCCTTGTGTCATGGTTTGACACTGGCCAAACACCAGGCACTCACAAAAGCCATTTGCTCACCCTCTCTTGCTCTCAGCTGGGCAGAGGAGAGGGGAAAATATTAACGAAGAGTTCATGAGTTGACATGAGGCAGCCCTGGGAAAAACTGCACCTGTGCTGCTCTGATTTTCTGCTTCAATTTGTCATCACAGAGGGGCTACCAACCTCTCTAACAGGGCCAGCAGCAAGTCCCTCCTCAGAGCCGTCAGAGATTGGCTCTGTCAGCCATGGTGGAAGCTTCTGGCAGCTTCTCACAGAAGCCACCCCTGTGGCTCTCCTGCAGTAGCAAAAACCAGGCTGTGCCACATCAGCACACCTTCAAGGAGGAATTCTTTCCTCTCCTTGGTTACCCCCGTTATCCTATGGCTGATGCAGAAGGGTAGACAACACATGCAAACTTGTAGCAAAATTATAAATCTTCCTAGCTGTAAACATGTAATTTTTTTTTAAATCTTTGAGACTATGTCTCAACAAGACATTGAACATTATTTTTAATCATACTGCACTTTAGATGCATTTTCATTAAATGTCAGGGTCTCATTTATTTCTGTTTAGGAAAAGAATAAAAAAAAGGGAGCTAGACCTTCCTTTAAGCATGTATTACTGGGCATATCTTTTATCATGTTAGTCTTGACCTGAATTCTCTCTAAACTGAATAGTTACAATCTCTAAGATCCTTCCTGAGATGGAAACTTCTCCATGCCTGTAATAACGTGCAGCCTTTTTGAAATGAGGGAGCAAGGATTTGAGGGGGAGTGTTCATGAAAACTTTACTTACCCCTGTACTATTTTTTTTTAAAATTTTCTTCTGTTAACACATTCTTCCATCCTGTTGTTTTGTTTCTTTGCTGCTTCTTTGCCACTTCTTTGTCCTTCTGTGTAGAGCAGGTGTTTTCACTCAGCTGCCTACAGCGATGCTGAAGAATTTTTCAGGGCAGTTGGAGTTAAGATAACATCCATCAGCAGGCATGAGGAAACCACAGCTCTTTATGTGCATTACCTTGCATTTGTCTATACTGAATTTCAGCTGATCAGAGAATATTTCCTCAACATCTGTGGAAATTATATAGTTATTGACTGAGGGGAAGAGAGAGGATAGAAATTAAGTGGTCACAACATTTGCTGAATATTTGCTAGCACAGAGGGAGGGCTCTTTTGAAATGAGACCAGTTTCTCACTATGTCGTTTCTCTGTGCTGTTCTCTCTCTCCATATCAAACAACAGGTTTAGGGAAGGTATGCGAGAAATTTCTTTTAATTGTCATTTTCTGAAGACACGGATGTGTGAAGTTGGTGTTGCAGGAGTTGAGGGCAGGGGTTTTTCCAGGGCTTCCATTTACTCAGGAAAGGGAAGGTGGATCCCCTGGCCTGGATGGGGTGGGGAGGGGGGAGGAAGCTGCTGGCAAATAGTTGTCCCTAAAACTGAGAGCTGTAAGGGCAGAGCTCACAGCAGGCTTTCCCTTCTGTTCCCTGTGCTCATTGGTGGATGCCTCACCAAGACAAGGTTTTAGGAAAATCTTTTCCTCCTTGAAAGAAAACCAGCTAAAAATAATACACAAGTTCTTAGTTCCAATGCAGAACAGAATTACCTCTTGCAGACTTGTACTTGCCTTATGTTAGGAGGGGCACTGCTCTATCACCTGAGGTAAAACTGGCCAGTGCTGGGGCACCCATCTGAGGCAAGTGCTGTGTTTGCTGCCACAGAGGATTCTGAATCACATTAAATAATGAGAAAGTCAACTGTAATCCACACTGGGTTCAGCTGCCTACAGCTGAGAACACACAATTTGGGAAGACTTAACCTGATTTTTACAAACAGAAAAGCACTACCCAGAAAGTTCAATTCCATTTTCAGTTGTTCAAGCCAAAATTCATACCTGTTTTCTATCCCAAGCATCAGGAGCTTCGCTGTTGTCACTACTGTTTCTTCCCTATGCCGTGGTACATTTATTGTCCAGGAAGCTCTAGGACACGTGAAAGTTCATTCTCTAAACAGATTTACACATGGTCGTGTTGAAACTTCATTGATATGGTGGAGTGATACAAGGACATATGTATTTAGGATATGTGTCTGCAAGCTTTCTAGGCAGCCTGTGGCAAATGCAAACAGAATGTTTCAAATGTGTTTTTATCTTTAAAGACCAAACACCAGCTGAGCCATCCAGAGTTCCCATTGCCATCCAAGCCCCAAATCTTGCATGCTAAAGCAGCCAGGGTGAACCAGTTTTGAGCACCACCTCTAGCTGAAGATTTGGCACATGAATTATAATTTATGTGAATGACACTTAAACAAAACTCTTATCATTCTTTAAAGAAAATTTCTCTTATTTCATACCATCTATTCATGTGTTTGATATGACACCAAAAGGTGATAAAGCATGGCTTTAAGAGCATCTTTCGTGAATGTGAGTTTTTGTTCCTCCTCATGCTTCTCTCTGGGCACCCATCTGCTCTGGGCTTGTAAATGGCACACGTCACTTTGCAGGCAAGTTCAGCCATGAAAAGTGCCCATGACTGCTGCTGAGATCAGAGTCACATGTGCAAAAAAGAAGGTTGATCTTGGCCTTTCTCCATGGAGAGGACCATCTTGTCAGAGACCCATGGATTTCATCTGTGGCCTCAACTCTGACACTGAGCTTCCAAGGCTTTGGGGAAAACTGAAATATGGTTAAAGCCTTTGTGTTAGTTTGCCAGAGCACCTGCTGCTGCACCATTTCACTGTGGTGTGTACTGGGCCGAGTGAGTTTTGGAAAGCAGAGTAGTGATGAAAATGGTGCAGTGTAATGCTGTTCTGCTTTTCCTTTATCCCTGATTTAACACTGGTCATAGAATCACTAAGGTTTGAAAAGGTCTCTAAGATCATTGACTCCAACTGTTAACATAGCACTGCTGTGTTCATTGCTAACCTCTGTCCCCGGGTGCAGCCCCCCTCTCACAACGTACTGCTGTGTAGTCTTGTTGTAGTTATAAAATACTCCTTGAGCATTGGGACTTTTTTACATGGCATTAAAGTAGTTTTCTGCTTGTAAAGTCACACCTGCCTATGGCCTGTTGAGAATGGGTGTTCAGTGTCTCTTCACCAGGGAAAGATGAAGCATGTTCACTGCTAGGTTGCTATTTAAAGAGAAATCACTCAGGTGTTGTAATTGGAATACCCAAATCGTGGGCTGAGTTTCTCCTCCTGGGGTCCTGTGGCAACTTTGATATACAGACTTTGCTAAAGGTTTTGAAGGCAGAAAGCCTGCCAGGAAGAATAATAGCAGAAAGCAGGGAAGATCAAGATATCAAAGGGAGTGGTACTGACAGAGGAGAAGTCTGCAGTGATGAGGCTCCCCTGGATCTTTTCCTTTCTCTTCCCAGGGTTCGAGAGCTCCCTCCCCCCAGTAGAAATTTAAATGGGAACCAGTGGGCAGTAATACTTTGTGCTCATCAAGAATGGCCCACCAGAGGCCAGGGAAGGAGGGAAGAGAAAGAGAGAGCTGCAATTTACTTCTTTTTTTGCTGGCTTCAGTGAACTTGGCTCACCATGGGTCCCTCTCTTGCTCTTGTAGAATACATCAGAGTTCGGTGCAGCATACATGTGATTAATTTCTGATCTGTGTTGAAGAGCACAGAGTGGTGCTGTCTTGCTCTTGGGCTTGCTCAGATATACACTTCATGTATCACTCACCTACCGTGCAGGGTGGTTATGAGGATTAATTAGTTAATGTTTGTACAGCACTTTGAAAATGTAATGCACTATTAGGCTTTAGTCTCTGCTTGATGCATGAGTAGAACACCCATTAATCTAATAGAACTTGCATGCATTCCTTAAGCAGGGAATACATAAATGTTGAATATAATTTTAATTATCATTGTATTTTGCAATATTCCTTGATCATGGTTGTGTAATTTAGCTTAACTTCTTTTTAATATATAGCTTGCAGAAATACAAAAACACTCTTAATTTTTAATCTTGTTTTCAAGAACTCCTTCAGCCTGAAATAAACAACCATCCTTTGTTCCTCCTGTTTCATTGTTTTCTTCCCCTTATTCTATCTTGTCCCTGGTCTGACCAGAGGTAGGTTTCTGTGTTCTGCAGTTGGCAGAGGTGTCTTGCTAGCTAAGGAAGCAGACTCATAACACCTCACACAAATAGTATTTGATTACTGCTAATTACAGTGCTGTCACATAGACAGGGGGAAAGAACGTCGGCTGGCTTTGTCAAATAGCAGTGAAATAACCTGCTGTCTGTCTACTGACTTAATGGCTTTAATTGCCAGCGCATAATCAAGATCTGGTGAATTTGTTTGAACATATCAGCAGGCACCAAATATTTCAATTAAGATCAAGTTGTATAACTAGTGTTGCTTTAGCTAGAGCAGGATTCTGGTAAATTGAGGTTTTTGAGGCTCACAAAAGGGTACTTGGCAAGAGCCATCAAGCAAACAGACAGATGGGTTGTTTCTTCCTTTTTTCAGACTTTGAGTAACCTTCCCCTCTGATGCTACTGGACCCTTGTAGGTGGTCCCCTTTCATTTTCTTTCAGTCTGTTTTCTTTCTCAGGATGATGTCTCCCAGAAGAGTTCGTGCACTGTAGGCTTTCTGCTGTGAATGAGCTCTGGGACGTGGTGGGCCGTTGAGACAACTGCTTTGGCCTGGAGTAGAGTCTGTCCCAAGCTCTTGAAGGAGGCTTACTGCAGCAGTGAGAAGAGGGGCAGTTTAATAGCCCCTGAAGAAAATCATAGAATTGTACAATATCCTGAACTGAAAGGGACCCACAAGGATCAAGTCTCACTCCTAGTCTTGGACAGGACAAACGAAAGAATCATGTGCCTGAGAGCATTGTCCAAAAAGAAAGGAAAGAAAAAGGAAAAGCTGTGGCCTGACACACCAGAGGTGGTCCATTTCTTCCATGTAAATGTTGATAGAGCTTTTATTCTCTTTTGGCACTCATCCTCTTGCCAGAACAGTCTTTTTCAAGAAATCAATCTCTTTCCTATAGCCAGTGGATGATACGAGAGTTTTAAATAACTTATGTTCAGCTTTCAGAGATGGTTTTGTCCCCAAGTGTCAGAAGGGGCTTTATTTTCCTCAAAGCCTCAATCAAAGATTTTTGTTCTATCTTTGAAGGATCCTTCCTTCAGGGATTCACGCCCATTCAACCAGATCATTAGCAGCTTCTTAAGCACAGAAGAACAAGTCCTTGTGATAAAATCTGCGAGGCCATGAGCTGGACTTGCCTTTGCTCTTTCATTAAAAGGCTGAAACAGGAACCTTCCACTTCTCTGAATGGGCTTTGAGCACTGGGTGCTGTAGACTACCCTCACCTGTCCTGTTCATGTTTGATCACGACGTTTGAAAAGTCCCACGTGGTCCAAGTTATGCCTGTTTACCTGATCAGTTTTCATTTTGCTACATAGTTGAATTTTCTGGTTTATTGTGTGGCTTGTTGCCTGGTAGGTATTAGTCTGGATTGGTGGGTGGATTTTCTTGGCACAGAGAACTCTCACCTAAATGATCTTCTTAGTTTTGGTGGTTAAAATTGATGCCTTGACACCAGGAGAAATGACCTTTGCTTGTCTAGATGTTGTTATCTGTGATACTCTTTTTACCTTCATCGACATACTACTCGCTGCAGCTTTATAGCTGTGACCTGTCTTCTCCCTGCCTTCATAAGCCATGTAATTTTAGGGATCATGCTCAGCAGGCATGCACTCAAAAGCTGGCATGCAGAAAATCACAAGTTCTTTCTGTTTGTTCTGAAGGACCTTTAGAAAGTTGTACCCACCCCCTGCTTAGTTCTGGCAAAGCTGGAGTCATTCTTGTGTGTGTTTAGTGGGAGCTGTCAGTGCTCCACAACTGTCTAGATCAGACCTGGAGCTTGAGAGCTAAAAACAACCCCAAAATACAGAGTTGAGGTATGAAAGACAGATTTGCATTTGCAGAAAGGCAGAAAATTAAGCCAGAGTTTCCTTCCTTTTTTTTTTTTTTTTTTTTTTTTTAAACATTGAAGAGAAGAAGCCTAGACCACTAAATGCTGCTACCAGTTTTGCTTCTTTTGGATATGAGTGTGTATGTGCTTCAATAAGTTTACAGTATTGTAATGGGTTCTATATATGGATATTTTAAAGGTGATATCATAGTAATAATAGGGTAGGGCAGAGATGCTGAGCAAGGTCGGTGGGCTTGCACACTGATGAAGTCAAAGAGTAGGAGGAATGAGGAGGGCTTGTGAGAATACATACTTTGTGCTTGCTATCCCTGAATCTAAATTTAGCTGAATTCAGGAAACTTGAATCACAAAGAAACCTGCATTTAAAAAAAAAAAAAATCAGATAGTCTTTAAATTTCTTTCCTTTTTAAATTTTTTTTCTTTCCCAGATAGTCGATTTCATTGTCCAGCTTAAATAATTCAAGTATCAGTCACACAGTTGCACTGTTCTCAATGATACCACGCAGAACTAAATTACATAATGTGATAATGGACTTTCCATCTCTACCAGTGCAGAAGATGCTGGGATAGCAGCTGCCTAACCATTGCACATAAAAGCCACCACTGTGATGGACAAGAAACAACAGTCAGTGATCCCTGTTTTGAAAGTGGAAAAATAACAAAAGAAAACAGAGGTTTCACACTTTGTTCTTTTGCTAGTGTGCTTTCCATTTCTGTGTTTACTAATACAGTGCCATATAGGTAGCCCAGTTAGAACTTCCATGTAATGAAGTTCATCTTCATTTTCTGTTAGCTAAATATCTGTCCTTTGGAGGATGCTGCTTCTGTTTGTTTTCCGTTTCTCTGTTGGTTTTCCATTTCACTGGTTGACTGTAAGCATCAGTGTTCTTAAAAGTACAGGCCAGATGCTTGGAAAGGCTAAGGCAGCACAGCAAAGCAGCTGCTTCTGCTTTTGCCACCTTAGACTCCCTTGTTATCTTTTTTTTGTCTACCCTTTATGCATTTTGTAGCTGTGAGCAAACTTCGTTAATATTATTATTGGCAGTTATATTTCCATTAGTTTCTGTCTTGCCTATTAATGCTACCAATATTCCTGCCTTGTTTATTTCTGTTCAAGAGCTGTAAGCTTTGGTAATTTTTCAAGTTGTCATCTCACACTTCCAAAATCACCAGATTTCTTTCACTTGCGAAAGTGCAGTCTTTGAAGTGTCTTTTACTTCCTGCAAAGAGGTTACATCCAGCTTTTAAAAAAAACTTAAAAGTCCCGTTTCTTTCTAATTATTCTCCCCAGTAAGAATTAGTCTGCGCTGGTGCAAGATGTGTGTCTTTGGGAGCTCTGCTAGGTAGTGCTGGAGTTAGAAGCTCTGCTCTCAGTCTGTGTCCTCTTTAATCTTAATGAGGTGTAGGGATTGTGGATAGCAGATGTGTGAAATCCTGAAGGTTTTTACATTGCCTTTTAAATTCAGTCAAAAATAGGACTGCTGAAATGCTCCTACCATAAGGAATTGTTGGGGATGCACGTGCTTGGGTGGTGAGAGAGGTAGCAGAGGGCTTGCAACAAGTGAGGTGGAACAGAGCAGGGATAGGCCCTATCAAGGTCAGATTCTTCAGTGTTCACTCCACTATTTTGATTATTTTTGTAATTCTCATTTTATTTTTGCTGATGAAATTTCTTGTTGGATGCCCTTCCATGGAAAACTTAGTAATTTTCCTACATAGTTAATATTCAGATATAAAAAAACCTATTACAGTCTAAATGATGAATAGATGCTAATTTATACATATATACATATACTCAGAATGCCTAATTAATGATCTTCTCTGTCAGTCACGGATATGCAAATGATTATATTTTGCGAGTCTTATCATAATTGTGTTGCCCTGCTGGCTTCAGTGTTTTTGCTGCAGTTTAGGAAGGGATAAGAGAGACCGAGCAACAAAGCAGTAAAAGAACACAACTGCTGTGCTGATCAGTCCAACCCAGGTAGATCCTGGTTGTTTTCATGGGTGCCACAGGCATTTCTGGAGCAGGAACTAAGTTAGGGGATCTGAGTAGCTCACTGGAGAGCTCACCTATCCCTGCCCACTACAAAGTGGGCTATATTCACTGTACCTTACTGGACTAATGCTTGAAGCAGTGTTGGGAGGTCTTCATGTACCTAGCATTTCTCTTTCTCTTTGTCATTGATGTAGATGTTCCTCAAAAAGTAAAAGATTCACAGTGTATTTTAGTAGAGTTTGTGGATATGTTTTGCTACATAAATAATTCTACTTTCCATAATTATGGAGGACATTAATAAATAGAATTATTTGCTCCTCTGATGCATACACACACAGAAGTTGCTCCAAATCTGCAAGTCCTGGGACTGGGACAAAGGAAAATGGACAATGTTAGTCATTGTTGTCTTTTTGATAATCTTGGACTGAAAACAGCTGTGAGGGTGGAAAAATATAATCCTGAAAAATTCCTTACAATTACTGGCCTTGGAAAAGACATATTTTTTAAAAATGAATGACAACAAGTGTGATTGTAACCCTCCAGAAGTTGTATCAGAGTGCTGTATGGGCTGAGTGCTGGGAGCAGCTATTTTATCAGGTCCCAGGTGCTTTTTAAAGGACTCCCTTTGCCCCTTAATTCCATGATGGAATTAATTTGTATTGTTTCACCTGAAGCTGTATCAGTAAGCAGAAGGTGCTGGTTGTGCCACAGCCCAGAAAAAGGCTGAATATTACTTTGAGGAGACTCAGATCTTTCCTCCAGTGAGGAGAGTTCATGGCTCTGCTCTCAGGACAGCCCTTAAATCACCGCTGGGATTTGCAGGAGCTCGCAGCAGAGTACCTATGAAATCATGGCTCTGAGCTGACCCTGTGGGCTGGGTAGCATTGGATTGCCTGGGGAAGCATTGGATTGCCTGGGGAAGCATTGGATTCACAGCCTCGGAGGATGGGGAGGTGGTGTGATCTGTACTGCTGTGCTCTCTCCTCCCTCATGCAAGTTATGACCACTGTGACACAGGGATCCAGTTCTTCTCCATGAGAACCAGGTGATCTTGGTCCTTTACTGCTGCAGGACTGCAAAGTTGGAGTCTGTGCCTCCTGACATTTCTACTTCTGCTTCTCCTCTTTGCCTGCTTGCATTGGCTTTGTGGTCACTTATAGCCGTGTCAGCACATTGAAAATTGCTGACAGTAAACACCAAAGGCATGCATGCATGCTACTGAAAAAAAGAAACAACCACAAGGAAAACAGCCTTGGGTAAACAGTGGATTTGCTCACTGTTAAATGTTCACAGCTTCGACACACAGCCTGGAGCCTCTTACTAAATACAGGGCTTGGAATTTTGTTTTTAAAGGACATTGATACAGGCTGTGACACTGCTCACTTTTCCATGTGACTTTTGGTATATGCAGTAGGAAAGAGGTTCATCCTGCATGGGCTGTACAGAACAGCAGAAGCATTAAGACTTCCAAGAAGAACAGCAGCCATAGGCATGTGGGATCCTGGTGTTAGGAAATTTGGCCATCCCTCCACAAGCCTGGAATGTCCCAGGGACACACAGATCTGATGCTCTGTGCCATCACTGTCATGCCCACCTTCAGGAAGGCGAATGATTTAGTGTGCAAATCAACATTAAATGCCAGGCAGTGCAGCAGGCCTGAATTTTGCACATATGAAATGCTGGGAAAAGGAGGGCAGAAAAACCTACATCCTTGGGCTCATCCAGGGCAGCATAGACTGGGGAAACATGCTTCTCTTGTAAGTACCAATATTTGGTAGTATGTCCAGGGTATTCCCATGTTCCTGCAGCTCTCCTGCAGTTTCAGCATGGTTATCCATCAGGGATGGAGCTGAGGAGCTGGGTGCTGTTTCTGCTGAGCTTGCTTAGGTGCTGCACAGGTCCCTGGAATTGGCCACCATGCCCAGGGCCCAGCTTTGAGCCACGTGTTGCCAGCAGCTGGGCTCAGCTTACAGAGTGCAGGGAGGAGCAGGCTGGACTCAATCACAAATGGATTTTTGCTGGGAGCACGTTGCTATTTTTAGAGTTTACCCAGCTGCTTTGGAGCCATTACAGCTGTCCAAAGCAGCTGTAGTGCACACCTTCTGGGAAACACTCATCCTGCCTGGTGTTGTTAAACTTCAGAGCTATAACCACCCCTTCAGAGGCTCTCACCAGTAGCCACTTACCCACCCACAGGAAGTTCCAGCAACATGGGCACTGCCATGGGGGCTGACCCCAGAGCTTCCTTCCTCTTTCCTTTGCACCAGAAATGGCACAGGATGCAGATGAGAAGACCTGCAAGCTGGACCAGAAACATATAGATAAAACACAGGCTAGAGTCCCATTTCTCCAGAGTTAAAAGACGGTTTCTTTGTGGAAATTATTAATTATTCTGCCATCAGATGATGCAGTTAGGATTTGGAGCTGATCTATATTAATGAAAGGAATGAGAGAGAGGCATCTTTACAAACAAACTGCAAGCCTGCTGGTAGATAAACCCAGATACTGATTGGTGAAAAAAGCAACAGAAGGAACCATAAATTCCGTAGGAATTCCACTAATTGACACAGACTGTTGCTCACCCAAGGCCATGCTAAATTCCTGGACTTGGAGAAAAAGAACAGAGACACAAAGAAAAAGAAGAGAGGAGGGGAATGCACATTAGAAGGGGATCTGTATTAGGTGATTTGGGAAGTCTGTACCTCTCAAGTACCTCAGCCAATGGGGAAAGAGAGAGGGAAATGCAGCTAGGAAATTAGGATGAAATAAAGGAGGATAAAAAAGGAGGCTGCATCCTCGAGCAATTTGAGAGACCCCAGGATGATGCCCCATGGCCTCTCCTTTTATTTGAATAAAGTTACAGGACTCCGCTACCTCCTTTTTGGACATAAACTTCTGACATTGTGGATTAATTTTCCTGCCATCAGGAATATGTAATTAAGAAGATAGTTTCCAAACTCAGTTTACATTTGGTGTGGCCTCATTCATGCCTGTTAGCCATGCTGTATTTTAGTATGAGCTAGTCCAAACTGGCTTAAATCTCTGCTTTAGACTGAATTAAAGAAAGACAATCCAAAGCTGATGGAGTCCTTACTGCCTTCCCAGCTCAAGGTAAAAAGCCATGAGAAGCAATTGCTGGAAGCTGGATAAAGAGATCAATATTAGGGGAAAAGTCAAGGGTTTAGGGGATTTATCTTTGTGTTGTGTGTGTCTTTGTGTTGTGTTGAGGCAGCAGGCCTGGCAGAGGCGGCTGCTCTTCCTGCCTGTGCGTGGGGGATGCCCTGCTCTGAGCACTGTGTAGGCAGGGAGGAAACCAACCAAAATTATTGACACCAAAGACCACATTAAATCCCTGCTGTAAAGTTCCCTGCACTGGAACCCCAGATACTTCTTAAAGAATTCCTGGGAGGAGGCTGGCATATAGTGGCTAATTTTGTAAATCTTGCATTAGAAATGGGGTTGTACTTAGGAGAGGTTTCCACTATATTTAGAATGAAACTCCATGCTCCTGCTGTCAGGATGGGAGCTTAATTACAGTGCACTGCAAACTTTGCTTTTGTGGAAGGATATTTTTCTGCACTGCTTGCTTCAGAAAGCACAGTTTTGCTGCTATTTTTATAATGCTTTTGCAACAGCAGCAGGAGTTTAAATGGGTTAGGTGAAACGAGAAGGATTCTCTGACAAAACCAGCAATAGTATCTGTGTGGTTCCCAGCGTGGAACTTCTCACCAGCTGAAATTAATCAATGTCAGGAGGAAGTTGTCGTCGGTTGCTGTTGCTTTTTTTTTTTTTCCCATCTTTTTTACTTTTTTGCCCCTTCCTGCAACTTGCAATTTGCTTTTTTTATTACTCTGCAAATCATCTGCTCAGATTTTTAATATTTGCTGCTTATGAGGGGGTAGCTGCTAGAGGATTGCAATAGAAAAATAGAACTGGTAAGTTTAGCAAGTTTTACATCCAAAACCAATGAAAAGGTGCACATGATTTAGCCTCCCTGCCTTCAGAGGTAGAATTGCCAAGCTCTAAGGAGTCTTTTGTCCTTTTCATGGAATTGGGATGTGTTTTGCAGAGGCCAGCATGCTTTGCTGCAGGAATACTGTTGTGTGGTGTGGTGGTGATCAAAAGCTTTTGGGGTGGGTGGGTGGTGGGTATGAACAGCAAAGGCTGCAGAGAAAAATGTTTAAAAAAAGAAAACAAGGAAGATTCGGGCAAAATGGAGACTGGGTGGTCTGTGTTTGTTTTTTCTTAAGGATTCTTTCCCTCATTCAGAGTTGTTGTTATCTGTCTCCTTGAGCTGTGTGTGCATACAAGGTAACTTGTGGCAGGAAAGAGTTTTAGTTTAAGCAGCATAAAAAACTTGACCTCTCCCCAAACCTGTGCTGAGTCGAGGCATACATGTGCCTTACTGGGACAGCACAACTTGCATTATCCTGCATGTTACTGAGGGTGAGGATTACAGCCTAAATTACATTGGCACCTTTCAGAAAGTTCTCAAATGTGATGCAGGACTGAGTTCCCATTGGAGTTACTCCATGAAATCTGCATTGCTGCTGTTACCATTCTACTGCAGGAGAAGATTTCGGTGTTTTGCACCAAGCAGATGCTGGGGGAAGTAAAGGAGGGCCAAGAAATGCTGACCTGTCTGGTCAAACAAAGGAATTTGGAAGTCCAAACTCAGTCTGCACCTAGGAAAAGATTCCCCAAAGTAACAAATTCAAAGTGAGCTGCATCTGCCCACCTTTTTAAAAAAGTTATTTTAACATTGATTAAAGCTGTCATAGAGTGGAAAAATCCCCATTTTTTTAATGGTAGCAGGGAAGTTTTCTAGAAAATATTTAATTTGTCAACATGTTGCACTAAAAAGTAAAGATGACATAACCTGCTGGAAAAAACATTATTTTCACTTCCACAAATAGTAATGTAAATGTTAAATTTGCTTTTATTTCCCCTCCTTGGTTTTTAAAAGGAAAATAAAATAATTGGCCAGATGTCTTTGAGATTTGATGATAGATTACACAGTACAGAAGCTTGACACCTGCTAGAAAGTATTCTTTCTGCAAAAGCTTTTATAATGTAAGGATATAAATTCTTCCATCTAGGGTAAACTGTTTTCCATTCCCATGGGACTCTCACATGGTGTAAGGATTCTACTGAGACTTCTCACTCGATGAGCAGAAAATTTATACAGGTGCCACTTGCAAAATCCCAAAAGAGAGAGACTCTAGGTGGAAATAATAATAATTGAAAACATTTTTAATTTAGCCAGAGCCAAAGACATTCTCAAAGACATTCCAGCAACTTACTAGAAAATTACTGCTACAATAATAAACAACCCCAAAGGCTGGGCATGGATTAAATAATTCAAGATCAGGAGGTATTTTGCCTCTGTGCTGTGTTTCTTGGCCTTAAGGGTATCATGGCTGCCCTCCTGTAAGCTGGGTGCCCTTTCCTATAGAAAGGATGAAAAGCTTCCTCACTTTTTGGAATACTGAAGGTCCCCCAGTTTCCAGAAACTCTCCTGAGTAAAGCTGCTATCTGAGAGTTGAACAAATAAACCTCACTCGTCCCTGCTTTCCCTGTGATTTGGGACTCTTGGCTCAAGCAATACTTGGCACTGTGAAGAAAAGAATTTGTTGAGATGAATTTATTAATTATGGGCCATATTTTGACATTCCAGTTCTTTGCTTATCTATTCTAGGACAATGTAAAAACAAAGCCAAGAACTTCATAATTTTTCTTCATAAGTTTTCTTTATTGACAGTGTGCCAGAACAAAGTGGCATCATCTGGAAAGTAGAATGAATATTTTGCCTAGAACAACTCTGATGTGCTTATGTTTCTTTAAACATAATCTAAGATGTTAAAATCCTTTCTGTCAGTGAGATCTAGGCCTTAGTCTTTACACAATTTTTGCTGCAGTTAGGAATTACATAACAATCTGATTGTTATGGATAAAAATAATAAACTAGTAAGGATTAACAGAAT
Organism: Acrocephalus scirpaceus scirpaceus; assembly: GCA_910950805.1. Lineage (NCBI taxonomy): Eukaryota > Metazoa > Chordata > Aves > Passeriformes > Sylviidae > Acrocephalus > Acrocephalus scirpaceus. The sequence goes on along the minus strand of OU383778.1, from coordinate 70,964,895 downwards.
ATTTGTCTAGAAAAAAGGAGACTGGTTGTCCTGTCTTTCTGTGGAATGTGTAGAGCAAAGCTCTTCCACAGAGACCAAAGCTTTTGGAGAAGAAAGGAATGAAGTGGTTGATTTAATGTAGCTTCATAGAATAAATGATTTGACTAATACCTTCCCCAGGTCATTAAGTAAATGATAAAGCAGAGTTCCTTTGCTATAGGCTGTTCTGTTTCCATGAAGGCACTTCCATGTATTTGACTGCTTTTTGCTGAGAAATAACTGACTTACTGAGGGCTTCATACACAGAACATTTTTATCTCTTGTTAGTCTCTCTCAATCCTATCTCTTCTCTTTAAAGGTACTGTAACAACTCTGCATTAGAGGTAGTTTTAAATGAGCACACTGTGATTTATTTTTTTTATCTCCTTACCCCTAGTCAAGGTATCAGTCTGCTCCTTTAAGGAAAGCTGTATTCATGCCATTCATTCTCTCTTTAATGAATTGCTACTTCATTTCAAGGTTACTGCTGGCACTTCAGGGCTTGGCCTAGCAGGAATGGCTAAGAGGAAAATAGATACTTTGAAACCTTCTGTTCTCCAGTAGTGAGAAGTGTAGAAAGGACAAGCAGGGAAGCACTGGAGAGAACGTTGCTCTGTCTGCCCTCGTCCTCCTAAAAATGGTAGTGCTGGAAACTTCAGTCTGGGGTGTAAGCCTTTCCATCTGAGATGAAAATTATGGCAGGTCTGGCTTAGAAGTAGCTTTCTATCATCTTCTCTCCCCAGACCCTAGTGCAGTGACAGCCAGGCTCTGGTTTCACAACACACTCATCATGGACCTCAGGAAGCAGAGAGGCCTGAAGGGTCAAGAATCACCTGTTACTAAATAAATTTATCAGACCCAAAGTTTGATGGGGTAAATTAGATCAGGTCAATATTTAGCCTGTAAACATCATGAAGTGTGTAATATATAATATATGATGGGCTAGGCCACCAATATCTGGGTAGCAGCTGACACAAAGGACCTGGTTCCTAGTGGATCCAAGTCTTCAGCACCGTGTGTTACTTGCAAAATCTGCCAGCTTCCTGTGCTGAGGTCATTGTGCCCAGCAAGGAGCAGGAAAACAGAAGCTGCTGCAGGTATTAGCTGCCAAAATCAGGTAGCCCAAAAGGCTGCTCACTTGGCCTACCCATGATGTCTGTTTTGGTTTTGATTTGTAGTCATTACTCAGGTAGGGGATTTATGTGAAGTGTGGATCATAACCCAGAATTATATTAATCACGTGACTATTTAAATTCTGGAAGCTCTGGTTTGGAGTGATCCAACTTGTTCAAATTGCCAGAAAATAATCCCTCAACTTTTATTGGAAGAACTTCCAGGGAAGGCTTTGGACAGATTTATATTGTTTCTTTCAGTCTGTACAACAGTGCTGCTGATAGTTTCTGTGCTTGCTTCTGAAGGAGAAATGAAGGCCAAACAATGCAAATCTTGTCACTTCCATAGGCAGAACTATCAGGCTGGCCACTAATACAGCAGTGCCAAGAAAAACATTATATTTGTGTGGATTTTTTTTTTTTTCTTTTCTCAAAGATTTCTGCAGGATTTCCTTGGGTGAAAGAGATGCAAGGCAGAAGTACAGTGGAACAGATGCAAACTGGATAATTAACCAAGAGCTGAAATGTGTAGTGAACTTTCTCACACATCGCCATGCATCCACATCAGCACACATCCCTGTGAGCTCAGAGAGAGGAGGGGAGCTGTTATAGGAAAGGAGGTATGTGATGGTGTTTCCTATATAAGAACACTCTCACAGCATGTCCAAAGAAGCTTAAGCTGGAGTTCTGTGGAGCTGGAGTGACCTGGAGGGGATTGGATACCTGTCCCATAGCTGGGTGAGGTTTCCTGTAGGCATCAGTGTTAATTTTTTATGAATAGCATGGCCTCTGAAAAATTACTCTGAAATCTAAGTTTTAGGTTGACATCTGAGTTTTGATCCCTAAGTTACCTTTGCCAGTTACTAGAATTGCATTACTCTGATTTATTGATTTATTTGCTTTATTGTTACCACTAATAACCATTCCTCTGATTATCTAAATATGCTGTAAAGAAAAGAGAAAGTATACACTACTGGATGATCTTAAATCTACATTGTAGGACCTATAAATCTGGTGTCTCAGGCCAGAGAAGGCACTTGTTCCATTTAGTTGGTAGAAAAAAGCCTGGTGCCCTGATCAGCTGCAATCCTTTTATAAGTGCCAATGCTTTCAATCTGCTGGCAGTGCTCAAGACACCAGGAGCATACTGAAAATGGTAATTGGTTTGCCCTGCTGACATGGGCACCAAGAAAAACTACCTTGCAGGCCAGATCCAATCCTTATGGCACAGGCTGGCCATGCCCAGTCCTCAGCATCACTGCAAGTGAAACACTTTGGCTCTGTCACAGACTTGATTTGAGGAAGTAGCAGAATCCACTTGGGAAATTATGTCAGTGAGGCATTTTAAGGTGAACCTGGCACTGTTTTCAGTTTGTTTTAAGTGCTGTACTATTAGTTGCAGGAATCTGGGGAGGTGGTTGAGATACAGCACAAAAGGTTCCAGTGTGAGACACAGCTAATGACCAAAAGTGGGGATATTTTCAGCTGTTTGAAACCAAACCAGCCTCCCTTGTCTGTCAGTAACACAAAGCCCATCAATCCCTAGTGTGCTTTCCAAATTCTGCCCCCTGGGCCACTCTTCTTCTGGGAAGTGCTTTCCAATGGCATCTAATTTGCTTCCATCTTCCAAGGTTCTTAAAGAGCCCAACCAAAATCACATGCGGTTCCTGATGGAAATTTATTAATGCTTATTAATGATGTAAGTTTATTAAGGCATATCATAACATTCTCATTAGGTACCTTCAGTGAAGTACAACTGATGACTTGCCATTTTTGTGCACTGTTATGTGGCTGATTTTTGTGTGCTTAGTGACAGTGAATGCCAGTCTAATGTAGCTGATTTCAAGGCAGTGACTGGCAGGAACAAAAAACATTTCCAGAAATGTCTTTCAGTTTTGTGGTACCTGTTCATAGGTTCTTATGTGCAAAGGTCTCATGTTCAGAAATTTTTCACAACCTGGCTCCTTTATATGTGCAGCTGAGACACACTTAATATTCAAACTGTTCTGGAAATGAAAATGTAGGTGGTTCTGTTTGGTGTTTTGGGTTTTTTTTTCCCCCCTCTTGTTTCTAAGCTGAAATTCCACTTCCCAGGCCAGGAAGTGTATCTCTGTAGTGAAGCTACACTGTAGTTACCCTACTCAGGACCTAGAAACCAAGATTGGAAGTGACAACCCCCATTCCTTACTCTTCACACCTCCACTTGCTCTTGCTGCCTTTCCATGCTGCAGAATGGAGCTCACCCACTCTCACTTGTAGCCTGGTGCTTCCCTTGGAGGCCTGGGACTGCAAACAAAACGTTTACTCTCTCCCTGTGGTGGTTTGGATTTGTGATGATGAGACCTACCTCCAGATTCTCCCTGCAGGAACTGAGGCAGGAAATGGCTTCTCAATTTCCTTTACCTCAGTGTCATCTTCTGATGAGATGATACTATGGTGGAGGAGCACTCAGGGGATTTTTTTTCTTTTCCCTAGGTTTTTCTCCTGACAGATGTAGTCTCTGCCAATCTTTCCATTTATTTCCCCTTGAAAGTGTGAATTATAAGAATGTTCAGGTTTTTTATCTAAACCGATTACAGACATTGGATGTACAGCAATTTATTACACTTTTCTTCCACAATATTGATTAATAGAAAACTATCTCCATTTTGTAAACCTAGGTTCTGGGTTCCTGGAAAAAGCTATTTTATTCTGAGGAATGATCAACTTAAACAGTGAATGTATGCTGTCATAGTGCATTTTATTTAAAGGGGTCGGGAAGGAGGAAATTCTTGTTCCTTTAAACCTTGTTGTGTTCTTTGTGCATTTCCTGGAGTTATATCTCAAAGAAGGAAACCAGTCAGACCCTTCTGAGGTACCATTTCAAATCAAATGGTGAATATGTTTTAAACAAGTAACAAGTATGTAATGTCTGCCTTCAAGTAACTGAATCTTTAAAAATTGGTAGTAATTTCATTCTGAAATTAAAATCTCCTTGGGGATGCCACTTCAGTGATCGTGTCTACACATCTATGTTACCACTTGTGCTAGTGTGTGTCAGAGAGCATGTGTTGTGTGGTCCAAGGCCCCAGGTGGTTCTAGGCTGAAGGGAACAAGCCAAAACTGGAAGTCACTGAGATGAGGTGGGAGCTGGGGAGAGGCAGACGCTGAACAAGCTGAAGGTACCACTGGCTCCCTTCCTTGAGTCCCAAGATATCTCCTTAGTGGTTCACCAGCAACATATGGGAAGACAAAGGGTGGCATTGATGCTCTAGTTGCAGTGCTAGAGTTAAGAGAATGAAAACAACCTCCAGCACACCTTGTGTTATTTAACAGCCTAGTCTGTCTTTCATGGTACAGCTCCCTGTGCATCTCAAAGCTGAGGAATTGAAGATTACCAACTCCCCAGCACTCTGGGCTGTCAGGAGGCAGGCAAGCTTGTTGAGGAGTTCAAGGATAAGCAGTATGCCAGGATGCAAAAGGAGACAGAAAAGAGCTTCATACTGTATTGCAGTGGGATGACACACATGTGTAGGTGATTGTGAGATTGCAAAGCAAATACTGATATGCCTTGTGGGATGCTGTGGCTAGACCTTCCTGTGGGGCTACATCTGCAACTCCCTCCCACTGCTGAATGTAAGCAAGTGGGAAATGTACCTGTCGTGTAAATCAGAGCTTCCCCAGTAACAGCAGAAGGACAAAACTGGCAGGATTCTTGGCAGTTTTGCTGCTGCCCATAGGGTACTGATTATCCTCAATGAGTCTTATTGATTTCACGGTGCTGCTTCTTGGGAACAGCAGAAGCCTGTCTGCAGACTCAGAAACACAAGCACTTCAATGGTCATATTTGGGAAGTTATCTGTGCAATCACATGGGCTGGGGTTGTTGTTCTTGTTGTGTTGTTTTGCTCAAGTTAAAGGCTAGATTCTGCAGCAGTTGATTTTAAGAGCCACATCCTTCCCCAGTCTCGTCAGGAAATCATTCCACTTACCACTGGTGAGTAGGTGAGTGGGTTTCTCAAGCCCTCACATAAACTGTGTTCTCAGCTTCATGAGAGTGAAGGAGTTATATATAATGTGACAAGAGCCTCTTGGGAATCTCTGGGTGTGATGCTTTCAAGACAGCCTGGGGTTTTTTTTGGTGTTGGTTAACGCTGGCTGCTGCTTTGCACCACCCAGGACAATGGTGCTCTTTGCCCTATGTTCTTAGTAACAATCTTTGTTCTAAGGTGTGGAAATTAAATCTCTGAATTCCAAGCCCTGACTGAAGAGCAGTATGTGGAAGGATTCCCCCTTTACCTAGACATTATGTCTCCAGCTCATCCTCCCCCCTGACCCAGCTCTGGCAAGGAATACCAGCAAAAACAAGTGCTGTTTGTTTGTTTGTGTTTTGCTGTAAAACTGAAAATAAGAAAGTTACTGTGCTTTTTTTTTTTCCTCGTTCTCTTTTTTTCTTTCTTTTTTTTTTTTTAAATAAACAAAACAAATGTTTCCCAACACTTTTACCCTCTTGGTTTAAAGCTCCTCATTTCTGTCAAAACACCCATCAGGCAGTCACTCTCTAACTAGCTGTACTCAGGTTGCCTGTGGCATCCTGTTGCTTGCCCTGAGTTTGGAGTCCACAGGGGGTTTGCAGCTCCAAGAGTAATTCTAGAGCAGGAAAGGTGAGATTTGGGGATTAACTCCATCCTCTCCCCACAAGTTGTTTTCTTAAATTGTAAGAAAATAAATAAAGCAGCAATCTCCCCTGCAGACAGCCCTTTTCAGAAGGAGGCAGTGCTGCTTCTCCCTGTCCTCCTTGCTGCAGTGTGGAGGATGGCAGTCGGATGATATTCATCCTTCAGTAATCAGGTAATTGGCACAACCCTCTACCTCTCAGCCTGCACTTCTTAGCATCACACTGGATTTCTGAGCCGTGAGAACTTTGCTTGGAAGGGCCAGCTTGATCCTTAAGCCCATTAGGCAGATGCCAGCCCTGGCTGGGGCAGTGGTCAGGAGCTCTGGGCATGGGCCGGTGTCAGCTGTGCTCTGCCAGCTGTGACCTTCTGCAGGGCAAGCTTGGCCCACACTATTGGGGCTCAGCTCTGAGGAGGACAGCTTCACCCTCAAAGATTTTTCTCCTGATTCCCAGCTGTACACACAATCCCTTCCCTGCAGCATGGAAGGGAGAGGAAAGTTTTAGCTCCCCCCGCCAGCTTTGGAGCTGTGGAACACAGCTAGGGGCAGGATGCCAAGCTTGTTGGCTTGCTGACCTCATCTGGTGTGGCAAATCCCCTTCTCCGAGGTTCCTGAGGGTAGCTGTGGCCACAAAAAGTGCTTGGAAAACTTTCCATATCATTTGGAAAGCCTCTCTCAGAGTGAGGCCATCTTACAGTCTGTTTAAAATTAAAGAAAAAAATAGAAAGTATAAAATGAAAACATTCCCTTGCTATGTCCTCCTCTTATCTTTCATTTAAAAGTAAAGGAAGTAGAACACTTTAAAGCAGCTTTGTTTCTGTGGATTAAATGAACTGAAATACTTCTTCTTTCTCCCTTGACTTTCTGCCCTCAGCCAGGTAAAGAGCAGGTCCATTGAAATATTGACAATCATTAGTCCAAGATTTGGATTTCTTTTCATCTCTCAATGAAGCACTGATCATTTTTGGTTACCATCAGCCCTCTATCATAGCTGCTTCTGTGTAACACTTCCCCTTTGATATGACAATGACTTTGTACAGAGGGAAGGACCTTTACCCGGGGAAGAATTGTTTCAAGAATCGATGAAGGATGAAGCAAAATTGGCAGCATATAATTTAAAATTAAAAAAAAAAAAAAGTGAAGATGGGGGCGAGGAGGAAAGAGAGCACAACTTGGCATGTGGATGAAGAGGGAAAGGAGTTTTGTGGAGGCAGGAGAGCATTGCTACCAGGCCAGCTTTAAAGCCAATTTAACAGCAATGTGCAGTTGCTCTCCCCACCTCACCCATTGACTTCCTCCTGCCCACCACAGGCCTGGCTGCAGTGAAACCTTGTGTCTTCCTAGTGATGCTGAACCGAAATCAGATTTTGCTTTTAGTTGTTCAATCAGATTTTCCTTCCTTGAGCTTAGAAGGCACACTTGGGACTTTATAGTAATTGCCTCCCCATGCTGAACTGCTGATACCTTTATTGGATTGGCATAGGGTTTCAGAGGACTGTGTTTAACATGCAGTGAGCCGCAGCAATGCAAACAGCTCCAGTGTTTAAACAAGCATCCATTAGTGCAGGAAACAAGACAGTGCCAGCCCATTTGGTGCTCTTTAGAGCTGGCAGCTTAAGGGGAAGGGTGCAGCAGGGTTTGCCGGGAGGAGGGGCAGGATGGGGGAGTCACAATTGCAGTGTCAGGAAAGCAAGCAAAACATCTCTGTAGGTTTGTGAGAAATGAGCTGCGGAGGGGGGGAACACTTGCGACTGGGGACATGTGCAAAGCTCATTAATATCTCATTATGTTCGAATTGCAGTCTCCCAGAAGATTGGCATTAATGTGTGATGTGCTGGATAGGAAGGGGCTACAGGAGAGCAGCAGGGATATTTTAAGCAAGCTTTTTTTCTTTTTTCTTTTTTTTTTCTTTTTTCTTTTTTCCTTTACATTGAAGAAGCAGAAAAACCATGATGCTTTGTGCATCAGCCAATACAGTGCACTTCATCAAACAAGAACAGTGCTCAATTTGGCTTATCGTAGTACCCACTAGCATCTTTCAATATTTCCAGTAAACCTCCTTTATTTTCAGCACTGCTTAGGTCAATTGTAAAGTTTGGCTCAGTGTGAAACTTCCAACATTCAACCCATCTCAGCCCACCATCCTCCCCAGCTGGAAGGATTGGGGAGTCCAGTTGCAAAAAAGCAACTAAGACTTTTTTCCCCTCCCAAAAGTTTGTAGGTAGATTGATGTCCAAAATACTTTTTCTCATGCTCCTATACTGAAATCGCTTTTGTTTTATCCTTAACTGGAGCACTGCAGTCATTAGCTTATCAGCTGATAAGCTGCAATCATTAGCTTATCAACTGACATCAGTGCCTGTGCTTGCCTCTGCAGGACCACATAACATTTTTCTGATAAGATCTTCACTGCCATGTTACTGGGAAAAGACCTATTAGTTTTAGAGCCAGTTATTCCTTGACTTTCTGTACCTGAACATATAAACCCTCTTAAAAAATAAAAGGCAGCTCCCAACAATGGCTTATCTAAAGAAGAACAGTCAAGGACTTTATGTAGTGGGAGCACCCCGCTGTGTTCCCAGTTGCTGAGTTGCTAAACTTTCATTGGGAAGTCATGAGAGGGACAAAGAATGTGCTTCTTTTGTACTCTGCAGCACTGGGCTTCCATAAAGAAGTGTTTTACTAGCATGTCCCAAGAAAAACTATGGGTTTTGCTTTCCTGCAGACATCTGCTCATTCTGTGATTGCATGCAAAACCCATTTGAATAGGTGGTGTATTGCAGGAGATGTTTATAGCCAAACTGTAGGAAAATCATTCTTCTTCAAATCCTTTTATGCTACAAGAGCAAAACAACAGTTAAATTAGTCCTGACTCTTACGAAATGCTTGCAAGCCCATAGATCTTGGTTCAGACTGCTTATTATGTTTGAACTTTATTGCCCAGGCTATTTGTTATGTGTTTATTCTTCCTAGTAAACTTTCTTTTGCTTTTATGAACAATATTGGAGCCCTCCAGTGGCCAAACTAATCATTCTGAGGAATGGAGTTCAAGTTCTGACAACAAGGTTGATTTTTTTTCTCCTTCCCTATTAAAAAATTAATTTGGTGATCTTTTTATATTCAGAATTTATGTGGAGTTAATTTGAGTCACAGCATCATATGTGAAAAGTAAGAAAAGCTAGGGAAAAGAAAAAATAGTCTCTTCGTCTTTCTAGGATCTCCATCTATTTATTCTTCTATATTTTCAAAAATCTAATGACTTCATTGTTTAATTAAATTCTGTTAGATTTCATTTTCAGAGAGGATCCCATTACACATACAAGGCAGAGAAAATGCACTTTGAGTATCATGACAATTCACATTTTCTTAAGTGACTTTTATCAGTTCTGTGACTTTTTATCTATGATGTCACTGGTCTGTTCTCTGGCAAAACCTAATTTTTCGACAGGACATCATTTGTATCAGGGGCCTCAGCACACTGAAGATTGTGGCCTCAAGGCTCTCTCATCTGTGGCTCCTACTGGTGTCTTTCACTTTCCATGTGAAATAGAGACTCATATATTTTAAAAAATAGCTTTTAATTACATTTTGTGCTCTGGGTATTAGCGAGAGGAGTTCTTTTTGCAAAAGATGTTGAGATCTTAACAGCTAAAATTGTTTACTTATGCCTCCTCATGTTTGATGTGGTAGTTATCACAGTTCTTCTTTCTTCCAAATTGTAATAACAGTCTTTTGAAATCCAAAATCAGATAGGTAGGTTTTGGTTGTGTTGGAGCTCCATGTTTTGCATGGAGGTGGGGGGATGAACAGGGGAAGAGGAGGAAGTATGGTCAGTTGGTTGTCTTCTGATCAGATGACCACAATCTGCCTTCAGTCCATGTTCAAAAAGTAGTAAAGCAAGGGATTGCTTTAAGGTTGTTATTTTGCACCAATTCCTCTTTATTTAGGGGCTACTGGAAATGAGATTCTACCACATTGCATTGTACAGCTGCTGCTTTTTAAAATCATATATTATCATCAAAATGCTTCATAACATGAACTTTGAAAATCTGGTGGAGGGAGGGTTCTGTTTGTTTTATTTCAGTAAAGATCTTCTAAGTAGCATTTCTTCTGCGAACTCTGGGCATAGGAACAGTTGTACTGGGTCATCTCAAAGGGGCATTTAGCCCAGTGTCCTCTCAGCGAGCAAGGAGAGTGTAAGAAACAGAGCAGGCACAGTCAGCCTTCCCTGGCACATCTTCCAGCTATCCCAGCTCTAAGAACCTCTTCCTGAGCCCGTCTGTACACAGCTTGCTTTTGCAGCCCCCTGCATATGTTAAGAAGGTTTCTTCTTGTTCCTGATGAATGGAATGAAATGAGGAAAGCCAAGAAAAGAGCTGTAGCAGAAGCTTCTTGTTTGCACTGCATATAGGGGGCATGTTGCACATTCCTCTCATGGTGGTGGAATTCCTGGAGCAACCCTAGGCTTTGTCTCCTTTCATGTTTTTCGTGTGAGTTTGAAAATTGCTGGAGGAGACGAATGCCCTGCTCCAATTCACCTTTTGAGGAAACTGCTAATGAGGTCAGTTGTTCTCCTGGCTTTATTCAAGACCATAAACACCAGCAGAGCTGGGAAGAAAGCAGTGGGAAAGGTGGGGAGAGGTTGTTTGCAGAACATGAGCAGGCACCAGGCAGGCAGAGGCCCTGTAGCTGTCACAGGGAGAGCTCATGTTCTAAGGCTGCCTTGCCTTCTGCAGCCACAAAACTTGAGCCTGCAGGAGGCTCACACTAGGAGGCTGTGAGATCTGAACTGGGACAGGAAAGGGAAAAAAGATGGGACTGTGCAAGGGGGGAGCAAATGTTTCCCACCTGCCCGGTGCACATTTCACATCCAGCTCCCTGCAGCCTCACATCACTGCACATTTCTGCGATGGCACCTTGCCACTCGATTGTCACAGCCTCCCCTGATCACTGCTGCCACCCTGGTGAGAGCTCCATGGCTCCAGCAGAGCGCTGGGAAAGCAGAGGAGGCAGGGACCACTTGTAGCTGGTAGGCAGCAGCAGCACAAATGCAGCTGTATCCCCAGGGAGGACTCCTGCATGTGTGCCTTTACTAGGAGAGGTTGGAGCCAGGAATGCCAGAGCACATCGGCTGTCTGGGACCAGGAGGGGAATCTCTGCAGTTCTGTGCTTTAGTCTGAATCCCTGTGGTTTGAACCTCTGCTCCACAGCAGCTACCTGGGGAGACAGCATTTCCAAGAAGGGTGCTGTGCCTGTTGTGTTCCCCCACAGCTCCATAGGGAGCCTCTTACCCAGGGCCCACCTAATAGTTCTCTGTTTGGTAACATTTCCATGCCCTCTACAGAGAAAACTTCATTGGGTAGGTTATGCTGCTGTAGAGAGACATTGGGAACGCTGAATGAGAAAAATATCTGCTTTAGTTCCAGGCATTGCAGTCCTTTCTCATTAGCAGGGAGAGGAGAAGGCTGTCACTACTTTACTGATGAGTCAGGAAAATCCTCTATATTTATGGTGTTGAATGTTTCTAATATGATTATTGCAGGTCTGAATTTGGAGTTTGGCAATATCAGAAAGCTTCTGGGAAAAAAAAAAGAAAAGAAAAGAAAATAGTAATGACTTATGACCCCAGATACAATGAAATCATGGTCCCCTGCAAACCCTACAGCCATCAAGACCCACACTGTTCAAGGTTGTTCTTGGCCCCATATCATCCACCTGGCATTGAAAAAAAATCAGTCTCAGGCAGCTGTGCATTTTAAAGCTAGGCCCTTACTGTAATTCTGAAATACGTTAATTGCCAGGCTTTTATTTTCATTTGACTGTTTTGAAAAGCTTAGAAGAAAGGAGGAAAAATAAAGGAGTTTTGTAAATAGCCCTAGGAAAAACCTCAACCTGCTGCCCATGTAATTTCCTTTAAAAACAAATTTTGTACTATAGGAAACTGTATCACACAGCAGATTTGCACACAATCCTATATGCCTGATATCTACGTGATTTTATATAATTTCTTCAGCATATTTGCTGATCGTTACAGTTGTTACTGAGGTTACTATAACTGTCATTAAAGAAGGAGGAAGTGCTTGCTTACCCCAAAGCTTGTCTATGGTTCCCCGTGTGTCTAATTAAAAATACTTTTTTCCCCCCCTCTCTGTAGATTTTACTTTGACCATCATGGTTGTAACACTACTTACTGTTTATCTGGGATTTAAACTGAAGCTCCTCCTGCTAACTCTTCCCTTCTCCTTGCCTCTCTTAAATGACCCAGAAGTGATTGAACACATAAGTTAGTTACTAAGGCAGAACTTGGAGCTGCACAACCTTCTTTCCTTTGGCAAAGCAAGAAAGTAACACTTTTTCCAAGAGTAAATGTGGTATCATTATTATAGGTCAAACTATGAAGATTTCAAACTTATTTTCTTAGAGTTTAGTAGAACAAAACTGAAGCCTCTGGAAATGAAACTGGGGGAAAGACCCAATCCACGCAGACAGAAATCTTTATTAAACACAGATGTCAACAGCAGTAGCATGTAATAAGTGCCCTAATTGTGACTGGGCAAATAACAGTGGCTTGGGGAGGGTCCAGGTGGAGGCATCTGACTGGATGTGTCTTTTTCCTTCAGTTACCAAGGCTCCCTTTAAGGTCAGTAAAAGGAAAAAGACACTTTCTGGAGCATGATTTGTCTCATTCCCATCTCAGCCTGGTGTAGGGGATATGAATTGCACTCTTAGGACTGGAATGACTTGACCTGGTTTTGCCTGCACCTTTCTTATGGTGCCTGCAAGAGTTCCCAGACTCCATGTCCTGTTCACAGCTCCCATACACACCCCTTCTTTTTCTTGAATAAGAAAAAAAGGAGACATAAAAGCACATTGAGCTGACAAGATATAAGATATTTTGTATTCCCATTGGCTGGGGATGGATTTGTGAGATTTGAGTCCAATTCTAATCCTGCCACTGACTTAATATACAGCTTTAGGCAGCTCCCTGCTCTGTTTTCTGAAGTGAAATTTAGAGGTTTAATGCATGTTTGCATCTGAATGACAACATTTAAGTGATAAATGATTGGGGGAGGTGTTGACACACAATTAGGTTTGTTTTTCGTTTTAGATTCATCTCACCTATGTTTTTCTCTGAGACCAAAATCCACATAATTCTGGTAGTAGACCAAGAGTACTGTTAATTAAAAGCACTTAGTACTAGGTGGCTTATCATTCCTACAACAGGAGAAAAAGGAGGGAAGAAGTCCTTTAAAAAGAAAAATAAGATTAGTGGAAGTCCATTGTATGTATTCACACTGGCTTATAATGCATTTCTGTGGCTTATCTAACAGCAAACTATGATGTCTAGTGCTTCAAGGGATTTAGGAAAGAACTGTAGTGTTCTCTGTGATTTGGTCTTTACCTACAACCAGTGCTTTAATGTCTTGCACTTATTTAGCACTGTTAAGGGCACAAACTTCCAGTGGTGAATGGGACTTGAAGCCTAAATTTAATTTTAATTAGCTGCTAATATATGCTTAGCATGCATAGAGTGCTGAGATTAAAACCCATGTGAGTATCATGGGCAGTGACTACATGTGTGTGTGTGTGCTTCTGTGGAAAAACCAGGGAATTTTCCTTGACAGCAAAGGGAAAAAAGTAAAAAAAAACCACCTATGTTGTGTACCCTGGGAATGTACAGACAAGCATAGCATTATGTGTTGCGATTCCTTCCCTTGGAGGGCTGTTCTCAAAATACACAGATAGGTGAAAGTGCCTGGTTGTAATGTGGTGTATGGCCACAACTAACTGGGAATGTGACCTGTTTGGCAGAACACTGCCCACCTTTCTCCTGATAATCTCTTTTTGGTTTGTGTGGAGAGATCTCAAAGCCTTACACACCTCTGGGGTTTGGGAATCTTCCTGCCGTTGCTGCCATGAGTTCAACACGGTGTATGTACATTCAGAGTAGGATGGGAGAGAGAAAGAGGTTTATCCTGGGATAAAGGCAGCTGCTGTGGATGAAATAAAGAAGGTAAGACCTGAGCTAAGGTCTTGGTCTGATGTTGTCATTGGTTGCATAAACCATTCTTTGTATTTTCGGTTGCTTAATGTACTCAAGGTGAACCATGTGCTAAATATTGTGCTGAATCAGGGCCTTCATTTGCTTAAAATCTTTTTCTTTACACTTCATCAGTAGACTTAAATGGTACATTTGCAGTTCACACAGCAGGTCCAGCCTTGTGAGTCTGTGACTCTGGTAATTGCTGGGAGTGCTTTTCCATTAGTTGTGCTGTGTGCTTTTGTGGGACCTGAGGTCAGCTTGAGGTAAAGGCACTGAGGCCACAAAAAGCTAAAGTTTGTATAGTTTACTTGGCCATATTTTGGGCAAATCTGCTGTTCAGTGCTGTCTGACCTTTAGCCCATGGCAAATAGCTCCCAAACTGTGCTCAGAGTAATTCAGAACGTGTCTGGGGCATCCTGTACAGTCCTTTGATTCCTTGAGTCTCCACAGATCTTCAGTGATCCTGGGTTGGTATTTTTGGGGTGTTGTTGTTGTTGTTGGGGTTTTTGGGGTTTTTTTCCCTCCCCAGTACTGGCTATAACTTGTATTGAAGCCAAAAAATGAATGCAAAGAGGAGTTGTTCCATCAGATATAGTGTCTGTCTCTGAAGAAATTTGGATGCAGAAGAAATGACCTTATCAATGCCTCCCTAATTCCTAGTGAACTTAATGGGATTCACCCTGGGTGTGTTCAAGGCCAGGTTGAACGGGGCCCTAAACAACCCGGTCTGGGCTGTTATCCATGGCAGGGATGTTGGAACAGGATGCTCTTTAAGGTCCCTTCCAACCCAGACCTTTCTGTGGTTCTGTGAGCCAAGGCCTTCAGCAGCTCTCAGGATTGAGACATGGGTTTTGTCCAGGAGTCTTTCAAAACTGCTGCTGCCTGTACTCTTTTAAAGAGAAATGCAAAGTCAAATGATGAACAACCAGTTCCTGCATTGCTCTTCTTTCCTAGAGATGGATCAAGCTGATTGTGCTGATCAGGGAATTGCTTGACTGAAGGAAAAAGCTGTCTCTGACATCTTTTCTGTTTGGGGATTTTCAGTTACTTTATTTTATTATTTATTTTTTAAATGGTCAGTAGTTTATCACAAACTTATTTCCAAACTCCTCTGTCCCATGTTGGCTTTTTTTCCTTTCCCCAAAAGATATGCCTCATTACTATGCAAGCAATTAAAATGTAGAAAAAAAAATAGAATTAATTACTATGCAAAGCATTCATTTTTCTCTCCTTCCCCCATGCTTGGGTCTCCTTTGCAATGCTTATTGTATCATTAATTGTTCAATCTCTTCTTAGATAACCTGCACTCCTTTAAAGGTATTTGTCCTTGCAGAGAAATCTTTAGCTGACCTGTGTCCTCAGCCAAACTGCCCATTCAGGCACAGGGAGCAGATGTGGAAGAGGAGGCTAAATTCACCATTTTGTTTGCAGCACAGTATGACTGATTCACAATATTTTTCTTTTAATGTGTTAGTTGTTGAAATCTGTTCATTTGATATGTAAATTATTTTCAAGTGGAAGTTTCATTTATGATGTTACCCCCCAAGAGGGTGACTAAAATGTGTGGGCTTGAACAGGTACAGTGTATAGACTATGTGGTTCTCATTTCCTTCCTTTTCCAATTGTATGAAACACCATGCTTCAAAAAGCATGAACTTGAACTTGGCCATGTGGAAGAGTCCCTGAAATTACTTAGCCCCCACTGATTTGAGGAACTGGAAGGTGCTGCTTCATGCACCTGTGGAATGAGTAGCTATGTTGCCATGAGGTGACATGTTGGGAGTTAACACCAGTGATATGAATGAAAGAAAACTGTGCCATTTCTGAGTTCAGCCTTCTGTCAGCTCGCTGTCTGTCTTCTAGAGATCATGCACTAGACAGTCTTTGGTAGTAAAAGAGATCCAGTAGAAGCTCACAGTCCATGGAAATCTATGGTGTCATCAGGAGGCTACTGTCATACCTTCACCATCTCTTCTGGCTCTTTCTTCGGAGTTTCTCAGAGAATATTCTGGAGTAATATATTATGTATGTAGATTGTGCCATGGCAGTATTTTGCAAGCAGCTGGAAGGTAATTTGCTTGCCCTGAGCATAGGAAGAGCTTTTCCCTTACATCAGTTAGACAAGGTTTTAGTCTGTCAGTTCTGAAGTCGGCAACAGAGCTCACATCCTACCGGGTGCCTTAATGACAAGGAAAGGAGAGGCTGTGTCACAGAGCTGCTCCTCCTTTGCAGAGGACAGGAACGCTTTCATGTCTCACATACCCCTTTGCTAGGCAGGCAGGATGCCATCAGCATTCTTCACTAGCCTGCTACAACTTGTGCTCATCCAAGGATGAACTGGGACAAGATTTTCCCCAGGAAACTCTTCCTAGTGTCATATACAGAGTTTAAAGAGCTACTGAGTAGCTATGGTGCATGTGCAACAACACTGTGTGTGTTATTTTGCTGCTTCTTAGTTTAAAACATGAGAAGTTCCTGCATTTCTTTTCTACCCTGATTTGTAGTTATTTGGGAGGCACAGCTTTAATAATCTCCAGTGTCTGCTTTTTATCATTACCCTCTCTTCTGTCCAGATACAGAGAAAATTGGAAAGGCTGAAGACTTATCAGAACAACTCCCAGACAAGTCAATTGGAGGCTGCCTGACTAAATCCTCATAATAATGCACCTTGAAAATGCAGCTCATGCCATCTGCAAGGACAACTTCAGAGAGATCAGAGCTCGGCTGCTGGGTGTGAGAGGCAGGAGTAGGCATTGCCAGCTCAGTAGTACAGTTTATAGGCTCTTAGCACCTCCCTAAGACTTCTGCACAGATGGAGCAGTGCTGGCACTCCCAAAGCAATGAGGTTACTGCTTTGCCAGTGTTTGGCCCAAAGCGGGATTAAATTAGATCAGAAGAGGAGTAAACCATGTAGATCATGCACTGGGGTAGGAAGGCTCTTCGACAGCAATAACAGCATTCCATTCAGGAAATAATTTGTGCTCCAAAGTTCAGTTAAACTTGCTGTGCAATATCTTTGCACTCAGCTTTTCTCAAGCTGCTTTAGTACACACCAGCATCCTTACCTGGCTGACTGAGGGCAGGTGGAGTCACAGAATTTACCTGGTTTGACTTCCCCAGTGCTGTTGCTATTCTGCTCTCATGCAGTGCCTCTTTTTGTTACCCTGCTCCCCTGTTGTCTGCTTGATGTCCCAGTGTGATGCAGGTCCTGCTGGTGGCTGGGAGCCTGACAGGTGGCTGGGGCCCTGACAGCTGACAGGCAGCTCTAGCAAGGGGCCAGCTTTGCCCCTTTGCTGCCAGCTTTGCATCCAGGCACCATGACTCCTTACCCCCACTCTTTAGAGTGCAACCCTTCCCATCTGACTGGCTAAAATGTGAGGAAGTGGATTATTTTCCTCTCTGCTAACTCTTGCAGGTTTATCCAGTGCCTTGATCATAGTTTTACTGTTACTGGGAGGTGTTTTGTTCTTCTGGTGACTGACGGCAAAAACAAGAGTGATGACAAGAGACTCCACAGCCCTTTTCAGGGCAAGGGCAGAAGGCTGACCCCTTTCCTGAGGCAGAGGTTACTCTGTGAGCCTGCAGAGTTCAACAGGTTACTGGCTAGGTTGGCAGGATGAGATTTTACCAACTTCAGACAGATTTCACAACGTGAATTTCCTGTATATTTGAAACATTGCCCTGGCCAACAAGAGCTGGGCAGCCAGGCCTAGCATGGAGAAACACAGCACGTGTTTCTTTAAATGAGCAATTGTGCTCCAAAATCAATTTGCTGCATCAGGCTTCATCCAGCGAGTTAGGAGGCATCAGTGCCATGCTTTCAGCAGCATGAAGGAATTAAGATAGTAGGGGAGTGGTTGGATGTATGAAATACTCTCATTTGTGGGAAGTGGTGATCTGTAACTCACCTTCATGTGGCTTGGCTGCTTGTCTGAGTTCAGCTCCAACAGGGGTTTTTGAAAGGCTGTCCTCTGCTCCCCACCACCTCTGCAGGACACTGCAGCAAGTGCCATTGGGAGGCCACCCTGGAGCTGGTGGACTTCCAACAGTGGTGACAAGATGTGGTTGTACCTTGGGCAGTGGCACTCTGGCAACACTGACCTTTGAATGGAAGTGATGCAGCAAGGAGATGTGTGCAAAAAATCCTTTCGAATGTTGAAGCCAAATTTCTGGCATGCAAATGGCAATGCTGATTATTCCTTACTGATCTTAGATGCTGTCATGTCAAATCCACTTGCTTAGTGTCACTTCATAGCCACCCCTGAAACACTTCCTAAATTGTTGATAGGATTTGAGTGCAGCACAAGAAGTTAAGGAGCAAATCTGACTCAGCCTTGAGGGTGCAGGCTGGAGACTGCTGAATTGGAGTGGTATTTGGCAGAGCTCATGGCAGGTACTCCCTGTTGGAGGTAAGAAGTATCAAGACCTTTCTGGAGCACCTCTAGGAGAAGAAGGGAGAAGAATGAGGGGGCAAACTCAGGAACAGACACACTGGTGGAAGGGAGAGTAGAAACCATGGAGAAAGGGCCAAGACTTGAATTCATTTCATGGAAAGGAACTGAAGGTCATGATACTGGTGGGCCAGACTGATTCAACATGAAGAACTGAAAAGATCAGTTTTTAAGAGAAAGAGTGACAGAAGAGCATGTGTAGAAGATAATAGCCCTTGTTTTTTGTAAACATGCATATCTTCTGAGGAAGATGGACTTTGGGCTTTGGCTGGTTTCTCTGCTTTCCCACAGGGAGCAAAGATAGCTCCAGAGCAGTGCACATTCCAGCAGAGCTGGGGAGCCAAGTGGACCAGACCTCTCAGAATTGTCGCCCTTGTCTCGTATTGAAGTGGCTGGAGCTGCCCTAGGGAGAGGAAAGTCAGTGGCTACATGTAGCTGGTACACAAAAACATCTGTAAAAGTGACACCTCCTCTGTGGGGGCTCACAGAGGGGAAGTGGACCTGTGTTAGATCCTGTGAGTCGTGTCCAGCATCTACTGGTGTAAGAATTTAGCTTCTCAGCTTCCCCACCTCCCTCTGGTTTTTGTGTTGTTTTTTTAAGGAGCAATGAAGGGATGTTCAGCTGCCACAGCCCCAGTCAGTCCCCCTGCAGGACTGGAACAGCCGCCCACCAAAGGCAGCTCCACGGTGGAGGATGGGCTGCCGAGCGGCTCGGCCGTTGCTATAACAACAGTACCTCTGTCTCATTTCTTTTGAAAAATGAATTGCTGCTGGTGAGATGAAGCGGAGCAGCTTCTCCTCACAGATGAAAGCCCTGCTGACAGCCTCCACACACTCCTGTTTATCTATTGGGTCTGTCACGGCATGTCCGAGAGCTCTGCCCAGGATTTCAGGATGGGCTGGATTAGACCGTTCAGGTCGGTGCGTGTTTGCGTGCACAGCCTCTGTCCCCCTGCCTCTCCTCCAACTGGAAGTCATTTAAAAAGTCAACCTGCCAAAATTTGACCTTTTCTCACTCTGCAGCTGGAGTTTTTCCAAAGGCATATAAAGAATAGAGAGCCCTGCTTCACCCTCTTGTGCTTTGGGGTAGAAAACTGCAGTGAAATGGAGAGTCATCAGCCAAATATTTTGTGTGAATGAAGCTAAAGGCTTATGAAGCTGGAAGGGGGTTGTTTTATTTCAATATTTTCCTTTGATTTTGATATTTTATTTTTATTTTTGGTGTCGACAATTTTCTGCTCCTAGACATAAATCTCTCATCTCCTGCTAATATCTTCACGATGCACATTGTAAAATGTGCACAAACTGTGTACTTGCACAAAGAAGGAGAGGGAGGGTACTTTAAAAGATACTATTTTACTTTAGGGATTGTGTTTATGGAGGGAAGGTGAAGTGCTGGAGTTTTAGTCTAAGACACTGGAATCCTGGTTGTGGTAAACTGTTTGCCAGTATTTGCTCAGAGTAGGATATCCAAACCATTCAAGAGTTAATATGGTAATTGGGAATGAAATCAAGATATGAAAAGGAAAGTTTTCACTGAAATCATTTGATAAGAATATTTCTGTGTAGTACCTCAAAAAAAGGAGAGGCACCTATTGTTATGGCTCCCAGCTCCCCCAAAATGCTGAAGTCAAGGGGCTTCCCCACCTGCAAAGGTTGAACCCAGCACGCTGCCTTCAACCAAACCTTTCATGTTAAGTTTCTATCTACTTACAGTTTTTCAATGAGCAAACAAAGAAAATAAAAATATTAGTGCCTGTTAACCCCCCAAATCCTAGAGTCTCTGAAGGAGAACAATGTGGAGGTACAAACTTAGAATAGGTTTAATTTAATTTCTTTTTGCAACAAGACACAACTTCTGTATGTTTCATATTTGATAGAAAATAGTTTCCATGGCAAGCTGCTTTTTCTTTTAAAGCATCTAAACATGATTATGTATATTTATATACTGTGCCTGTTTTTGCTTTCACTAAAGTCACTGAATATTTGTACAGAGGGACATCCAAGTTCCAGCCCATGATGAAACTTTAGGAACTGATATTTTTAGGGCTGGTTATTTGCCACTAGATAGTTTTGATTCTTTTGATAAACATTCTTATACAAATAGATATAATAGATTCAGGATAAAATAGTAAATATTTTAAAACCTGAAAGTGTGAAACCATGGAAAAGCGTATCACACGTACCAATATTTTTGCTTCAAATATCAAGCTTGCAAAACATACGGAGTCAGTTGACTTGTATTCCTCAGGAGATAATCACTCTCACTACTCCTTCCCTTGTCATTAAGACCAAGTTTTTTCCTTATAGGAACTTTACTTCATGATAAGAAGCCTGCCACCAGGTTCTGTTCTTACTTCAGCCCAGCATGTGGTCAATATGGACTTGGAGTAAAGGCCACGACACATTTTGAACATTTCCTCAAATCCTGGTTTTGCCTGTGCATGCCCATTGAGCTTGGTTGTGAGTCACTTGCTGCTTGGGGAATGTTTTTCTCATGAGGCAATAGTGACTTTGTAGTGAGATGGCTTAGGAGTTCAAATGGGCGATTTCAGCTGTAAATTATGTGAGTGGCCCATTAGGGGCAATATTTAAATATGCTATTTTAACCCATTATATCAGTTGACCACCTGCACTTGAGGCCAGCTCGTGCTCTTTCTTTTCTTGCCCTGGAGCTGTGCTGTTGTACTTATGAAGAGGTGCCATTACCACACTGTACCATCCTTTCCTGTCTCCAGGGTCCCATCCAGGGTTGTATAAAGATGAGTGGAACCAGCTCAGCTGTAGGATTCTGCAGCACAGCAGATATGAGACTCCAAAAGCAGCAAGGAGCTGTAATGCCACACACAGGTGTTCAGCTTAACATGGGTTTTTAGGGGAGGGAGGCAGCAGAGGTGAGAGCCATACTGTAAGTCCCCTTGTGAGAGCTCATTTTGATCCTTCACACCAGTCCTGGACTTCTTTCCACGTGGCTGCTGACACAGATTGAGGAGGCAATTACCACCTTGGGCAAGCAGCTCTTGCTAGCAGAGCTCTGCTGCGTGGCACAGAGAGATGAGGAGGTGATGCTCTCCTGCAGGGCTCCATGCTCTGCAGCCTGCTGGGTTCCTGCAGACTGTGCTTGCCAAACCTGACTGTGCCAGGCTTTAACCTAGAGAGAGTGGCACAGTGTGCTCTCCCACCTGCATCTGTGGAGCTCACGGGGACAAGAGCTGCTGTGTTTGGGAGAGGAGTGGGAATGCAGTGACAGGGACTTGATAGGGAGGCCCAAAACATGCTGCAACCTCCTCAACCCCCTCATTGCTGCAGGCTAGTTCCCCATCACAGCCTGCAAAACAGGGAGAGGAACTTCCTGGTGCTAACCACTGGCCATGCTGTTCCCTCATCTCCAGAAATTGGAGAGGGGAGAGACTCAGGGTATGGACAGCAGCTACACAGCTGCATAAATTCACAGAATGCTCCAGGTTGGAAGGGACCTTAAAAATCATCTAATTCCAACCCCCTTGCCATGGGCAGGGACACCTTCCACTACGCCAGGTTGCTCAGAGCCTCATCCAGCATGGCCTTGAACACTTCCAGGGATGGGGCTTCCACAGCTTGTCTGGGCAACCTGTGCCAGTGCCTCACCACCCTCACAGGGAAGAATTTCTTCCTGGTATCTAATCTAAACCCACCCTCTGTCAGCTTGAAGCCATTACCCCTTGTCCTATCACTTGTAGAAAGTCCTTCTCCAGCTTTCTCGTGGGCCCTTTGGGTACTGGAAGGTGCTATAAAAGTCTGCCCAGAACTTTCTCATCTCCAAGATAACATCCACAGCTCTCCAAATTCAGGGTTTTAAGACCAGACAGCAGAGGAGGAGACCAGCCATGTGGCAGAGGCTGTGGTTACAGAGCAGCTGGTCTGTGTGGCACCACAGAAGCCACGAGGGTGGAGGAATTTCTGCCTGCGGGAGGCTTGGCACACACTGGCTTTGTGCAAGGAGGAACAGGCAGCAAAGTCTCGGTCACTTATGCCAACAGTGACCCACTGGGGACTCTTATTCACATGTTCATTATTTTCCCACATTGCTCCAGTGCCAATCAAGGAATTGATGGTCTGCTTAGACTCATAGCCTTGCCCTTCTGCTTGGTTCTCTGCCAAAGAGCAGCCTCACCAGTAGCTTGGCATCCCATGCATGCTGGGCTGTGGCTGCAGCAATGTCTTTGCTGGCCACATCCCCCTGCATTGTGTGCTGAAAGAGGCCAGGCTGGCCTGAGGGGCAGGAGAAGGGCACAGCCTTCCCAGAACCACTCCCTCCAAAACCTGAGCGAGATACGGATTTGCTTGCCCGTCTTTCTTACACATGGGATGAAAGGGGAACCAGCCCTCTGGGATGGGAGAAATAAATGGGATCTGGATTGTGAGAAGAAAGAAGGTTGAGGACCTCTAGGTTAGGGAAGGGGTGGGAGCTGCATATCTGGGACTTTCCTACCAGTAAGAATACTTTAAAAACTGATAAAATCTTTCAGTATTTTGTCTTCTATTGTTCTAGTATCAAGGATGCAAGTGTGTCCCAAAGGCGTTTGCTAGAGCTGTGACCTCTTTGCTTCCTCCCCTCCCCACTATTGTTTTTTGCTGTAGCTGAAGAGAGATGCTTTTTTTAGCCTCGTACATAAGTAAAGGACTCGGCTTGGGTGTGAGTGGGGAGGACTGTTGCTTGCTACAGCTCTTTGTTATGCTTCCATAACCTGACTTAAAGCTGATGTTAATACACTATTTTTTGTAAAATTCTTATATTCCAATTTATTTGCTTTTCTGTAGACTTGTCTTGCTGTTATTTCTGTTAGCTATTTATGTTTTATGTTAGCTCCTAGCACATAGCTGATCTCCTTTTTTTCATTATTTGATTGAGTTAACATTATGCAAAGTGCCTTCTATTTTCTAGGGTGGATATATTTTTTTTTTCTCCCTTAAAAGGGATTCTCAATATGTTAGCCAAGAACATAGGGCTACTCAAATGAAACTATGTTAAAATTTTTTTCACACATTTTAATATAAGTAGTCAATCAATTATATTGCGGTTATTTTTTAAAGAAGCTTCTAGAAACTTCCAACAAAAAAAATTGAGTAGTAAATTTTAGTGATTCCTTTTTTCTTTTTTTTCTTCCAGTTTAAGACTCCTCACTGTGTTAGGCACACTGTTTAAGTCTCATCCCTGTATTAGGCACTAAAATTAGAATTAGTCAACTTGCTCCCTAAATTTCTTGGAAGTTAGCACAGGCTCAGCTTAGAAAGCACAGCTATGTTTTACAGTTCTGGTTTCCTAGTCATAGGAAGGTTTGGTTTGGGACAGGGAGAGGTGTTTGGTTGTTTGGGATTTTTAGACTGTGTTTTCAAATTGATCGAGGCATATGAATGAAATCAGAGTAATTACCTAATCAGTTTTAAAACTTACTGTCACTGGTTTGATGAGGAGTATCTTGTCACAGTGCTCACGGGCACTTCTTTTGCATCTGCAAATAGTTAATTTTTTTCTTTCCTCTTGTTTTCTTTAAGCTTCAAGAGACAGTCAAAAGGAAGTTGGAAGGCGCACGTTCACCTCTCAATGGAGAACAGCAGAATGGAGTTTGTGATGGGAACTTTTCTCCAACCAGCAAGAGGACACGAAAGGATGTGCCAGGCATTGAGGCAATCAACAGCTTGCCCATTAATTTGCCTTTGCCTGCTGTTTCTCCTCTTCACCAACTTGACATGAAAGGTCCCCTGCCCCTGCAGAACAGTGGAACTCACAGGAGTGGTCTAGAAGACTTGGGTGAAAATGGTGGGCTTTCTGAGATAAAGCTCCCCATTAATGGCTGCAACGAGCTGGATGATAGTTTTAACATCCTGCAGAACAAGGAACTAAAGCAAGAGCCTTTGGATGACTCCAACTGCATAGACACTTCTGAAACATCTCTTTCTAATCAGAACAAGCTCTTCTCAGACATTAACCTAAATGATCAGGAGTGGCAGGAGCTCATAGATGAGCTGGCGAACACCGTCCCAGAAGATGACATACAGGATTTGTTCAATGAAGACTTTGAAGAGAAGAAGGAGCCCGAGTTTCCCAGGCCTGCCACAGAGACTCAGGAGAGCGCGAGCGTTAAAAGCGACCCATCCCATTCTCCATTTGCTCATGTCCCATTAGGGTCTCCCCAGGTCAGACCATCTTCTTCTGGTCCTCCATTTTCCAACACCTCCACGGGCTCCAGCATAGCTTCTGCATCCAGCGCACCGCCGGCCCCTGTCCCTGCTGGATCTCCAGCCAACTGCGTTGTCCAGTCCCCTCAGACTCCCAGCCAGGCCCACACCCCCGGGCAGACGCAGGCGCGCTCCGGAAACGGCTTCCTGATGAACCCGGCGTCGGCCGTGGCGGCATCGGGGCCTGGGCCGGTGAGCCTGCCCAGCGCTGACCTGTCCCCAGCTGAGCAGCTCAAGCAGATGGCAGCCCAGCAGCAGCAAAGAGCCAAGCTCATGCAGCAGAAGCAGCAGCAGCAGCATCCCAATCAGCCCTCGAGCTGGTCACCGGTGGGGCCTCCGTCCAGCCCCTACGGAGGAGCCTTTGGTGCAGACAAACCAAATAGTCCAATGATGTATTCTCAAGCCTTTAACAACCAAAACCCAATAGTGCCTCCTATGGCAAACAACCCCCAGAAGACCACAGTTAATAACTACCTCCCTCAAAATCACATGAACATGATCGGTCAGCAGCCAAATAATTTGGTCACAAACTCCTTGAGCAAACAGCCCAATATGCTTTCTTATGGCAACACCAAACCTCTGACCCATTTCAATACCGAGCTGAGCCAGAGGATGACGCCACCAATGGCAAATCCCGGGAAGAACCCCATGATGCCATACATCCAGCAGCAGCAGTCCCAGCAGACGCAGATGCCGGCTCAGATGGCACACCTGAGCGAGGAGCAGAAGCGCATGCTCATCATGAAGCAGAAAGGAATGATAAATCAGCCCTTGGCATATGCAGCACTCCCTGCCCTTGGCCAGGTAAGTGTGAGTGCACAATGTAGAGGCCGATACAAAGGCTTAGGACCTTTTTGTCCAGTCTCCTCCACTCACCTCCTCTTTCTCCTGGAAAGTGTGGAATGTCATTGCAGATGCTTCTTGGATTTTTCACATGGTATTGAAGCCTGATTATTTTAAGAAACAACTGAAATTATGTTGCGTTATACTTTAGACCTGTTGTTAATGTGCTGTTCTTTACCTTTGCCTCTTCTGATGAGTGCTTAGGGGCACTCTGGGAAATTTTGGGTCAGAAGTCACTCTTCCTTGGAGGGTTTGTTTCCTTTTTTTCATAATGCAAGACTCGGTGGTTGTGGATCCCAAGCCACTGCATGGCTTACTTTCCCACAGAGTAGTTAGCGTTTTAACAAAAAGGTGGAGCAGTTGGTCCCTTCTTCTTGGAGTAGAGACCAAGCCAGCTTTAAGCAGCATTTTTGGCATTTTGGCTCTGGGAGCAAAGGAAGAACATTTTGGGTGCCAAGTGCCTTTGGTTTTGACCAGAAAAAGTAAGAACAACGGAATGCTTTTAGTGGTACTTGGACCATGATGATGAGATGAGATGGTTTATTCTGGGGCTTTCAAGCAGTCTTTAGCAACCCCAAGTATTTTGTCTTTCAGCAAGAGGCTAAAGCCACGTTGGCTTCAGAGCTTTGGCATCACTGTCTCACGTGTATTCCGTGCTAAGCTCTGGTGCAGCAGTTGCCAGGCTTGGGGAACACTTTGTAATGAGGTAATAACCAGTTTGAATCGTGGTTGCATCAATGCCCTATGGCCTCCTGGGTTAGCAGGGTTATTCTTAGTTGTGCAGCCCCTGTAAAGATATGCCCACTGGTGGCATGGGAATGTTCAAGGAGAAATTTTCTAAACGTTGTTTTGAGAGTTTAAAAATAAATTGAAGTTAATAATCAATTCCCAAAGTAGGTGGTGCCTTCACAGAAGTTATGTGCCACCAAAACATGTCAAGAAGTCTGATATACTTTGATAGTGTATAATACACTAATAGAATTGTTGGTTGATCATTTTAGCATAACAGCTTTTCACCAAATTAGCTGTTTCCACACCACCTACAAGGAATACTTCATTCTGAGCATGGTTTAACTGTGACTCACACAGTAATGCATGTAGAAGTACAGCAAATTTTGTCATTCCCTCAGCTTGTAGAGTTTGGGGATCAACCAGGAGCTTTACCAGGTCAGAGTACATCACATATTATTTAAAATTAATTGCAAAACAAAAAGAAATGTTCATCTGTCTCCTGGTTTTGGTTCAGGATGTATGGTGACAGCTCAAAGGTTCGTATTTTTATATTCATTCTGCTTGCCTATTTTATTAGACATAGGTGATCTAAAGCCTCTTCTTTTTGGGAAGGCTTATCTAGGGAAATACTGCAATAATGACATGGAACTCAGACTGTAATTGTAGCTACAGATTTGTCAGTTTGTAACTGAGAGGCAGAAGATGCTTGGTCATGCTGCCTAATGCTTTCTTGTTTCTTTCCTTTGCTTTTGTTAAATCTTTTGAACTCAAAGACCCATCAAACAGCTGAGAGGATTAACTGCCTGTGTGAAAGAGTTAATGCCATCTCCTCCATTTCATAAACCGAGAAATTAATGTTAATATCTCTCTACAATACCACAATATGAATGGCTAGCCAAGGTTTCATATATCTAATCTCACTCAGTTTCTTTTCTTTTTTTTTTTAATGTAGGAAAAACTAGACATTTGGATAGAACTATACATTCTTCTGTAAACAAGTCCAGATATTAACTCATTTCTGTGACATACAAAGAAGAACTTTAAGGCAGAGCCATACTTCATTATATATTATGTGCAATTCACATTTGTTAATCCATTAGGGATGAGGGACTTCTTGCTTTTGTGTAGATGTTAAAAGGTCCCTTAACTGCTTGTGGAACCTGCTTGCCTACACTGAAGGGATTTATTTTGCTGAGAAAAGTTGAAATAATAAGTTTCTAACTGTAATGTATTCCTTCTTCCTTTTTCCTCTCCTGCTTCCCTGAAAAGCACTTTCCTGTGGAAAATTAGAAAGCTTATTATTGTGAGATGTGCTTGATGGAATTTACTGTTTTTGCAAAAGTGGTAAAAATGTTGGTATTAAGTTAAACACAGACTGATGCAGATTATCTGACTCTATGACGTACTACATGCTGATAGTCACAGATGAAAAGTAAGAATATTGCACTCTTCGGCTTGAAATACATTTCTGAATGTAAAGTGAATGTATCTTTCTGTCAGTTAATAGTTTCTACTTTCATTGCAGTTTTGGGGTTTGATAGAGATTTGTGAAAGTGTGTTTTTGTTAAATAATCACAATGATTTAACAAATTATAATTCAGGAGAAAACAAATCTACCTATTGCATCTAATAGTTAGCAGTGACCATATACTTCTGTCAAGTTACTTTTACAAGGGCAAATTTGAGAACCAAAAGCTGATTTAGAGATCATCTGGCATGTACATAAGTGCCTTGTCTTCTTTTCTGTGCACTGCTGTAAAATTTAGGTATGACTTAGTTCTGTGCATGTGTATGGATGTTAATTAAAGCCCATTTGTGCCTGAGGTACTTCTGTAATAATGAGCATTCTTATATGAACTCATTGCTTCAGCTGTTGAGTGTATTTTAGTGAGACACACCATTTTTTTCAGTCCAGCTGAAATGCTCTGTGGAGGTCAGCTGTCCATGACTGTCCTATTAAAGTGTCAGTGCTCTGGGTTTGTGTCCTGGGCATGCTGAGCATCACTGCCTGCTCCTGGAAAGAGAGAAATCCTTTCTGATCAGTATGTGTGTGAGTGGTTGGACAGGCAGAGGGCTAAATTAGCAGCTTAGCTAGCAGAACTAGAATCCTACAGAAGTAGGATTTCTCTAAAGGATCTCTGCACAGTGGGTATTGAGACTCCTCCTGTCAGATGTGTTAGTCCTTTGCTTTTCTGTGGAGATCTTGACTGGTGCTGGCACTGCAGTTGTAGCCATAACACACTGCTGCTGAACAACTCATGCCCTGAACCATTAGGGCCTGTATCTTATTTTATACCTTGTTTCTCTTCACAGGAGCACTGGTTGGGATGTTTTTACACAAAGCAGATACTGGTTCGGATTTTTGAGTCAGGGATTTTTCCAGAGGTGGCCTGAAAGTAATTTTGGTGGTTTTTTGTTTTGTTTTTTTTTTTTTCTGGAACTGAGTGTTAAAACCATTGGCAGATCCTGACCCATCTATATCTAGCAAAACTCGTGGTGGATCCTGACTCCTCTACCTTCTCAAGACTCTGTCCTACCAATATTACCTCGTGTCTGACTGTTCTCCTCTTGGTCAGACTGGTGCTTAGATTTCCCTGCTCTCTGCCTTGCTCCATGCACCCTGATCTGCCCTAAACCCAGTTTAGGGGTTAGTTTGTGATTGTATGGCAGGTGTTGCCCTTTTTTGCTCTTGCTTTTTCTGGGTGGTTCTTCCATTCTTAGCTTAGTTGGGGCTCAAAGGCTAATCCAGCAAGTAGATTTTCACAGGGCTGGTAACTTGTTTGGTATTTGAGGGGTAGAGGTTCTTTTCTCTCTTGGTTCTCATGTCATAATAAAAGAAATCAGTTCCACACCAAGATGCAGCAGTGGCTTTGTTTAGACTTTTTATACAATTTCAGAAATAAAAGGAAGAAAACGTGAACCCACCTCTTTCTCAAAAATTACACCGTTTTTTAAGCTAAAATGTTCCATTAAGTTTTGAGATGTATGCAAGGTTTTATGGGAGGCACTTTTTTCCCTTTTTCCTCAAACCAAAAAGTAATTTCAAACTGAGGAAAAGTAAAAACGTTTTCTTTGGGAAATTTAGGAACAATTAATTGTGCTTTTTCTTGGTTCCAGCTGTTCAATACGAATGCATAATGGTAAGAGAAAAAAGCAGCCCAAAGGAATGAAAGTTGAATGGTTGAGGCAAAATTTTATGTTTGGAGCCAATTGTGTGAGGGAAAGTAATGAGAGGTCAAAACAAAACAGAATTCTCTGTGGGTGTAAGAAAAGTAGAGAAAAGAAAAAGAAAGAAAACTAAACTGCAGCTATTTGCCTGCATGGGACTGAGAGAATGCTGCAATTATTTCCTAATGAAACCACTAGTTATATTGTTTAAAACTGTATGGATGTGAATGAAGGAGAGAAATGACACCATCCTGCAAGCATATCTTCATATTTAATTATCTGTCCTTTGTTTTAATCTTACACATTCAAGATGCATCATCTGCTCAGTCTGGTTTTGCATGCCAAAGATAAAGGGAGACCCGTGTCCTGAGAGCATTTCCAAAACATAATCATCATTGCCCTTTAGAAGTGAAAGAATGTGTTTCTCTCTGAAACTGTAAAAGAGATTTTACACTTTTTTGAAGGTTATCTTTGAGATAGTGAGAAAAAGTGATTGTTGATGTTCTGGAATTTGGCCTTTTTAAAAGCCTACCTGGAAGTAAAGAAGAAAGATTTGTATTCACTGCATGAAAATGTGACAGAGAAACAACTGTCTTACTAGATTTTAGGGGAGATGGGCTGGAATGGAAATAATGAAGGAGAGGGTGAGGATCACTTGCTGAGCAGCCTACAGAGTTGTACTGAATGCCTGTCTAACTTATGTTTGACTTGTAGACACTGCTTTCCACAGCAGCTTTGACTTGGAGTTTAGATGCTGTGCCTGCCTTTTACAAAAGTCCAAATGTGCTCCATGGAAATCAGTCCCCAGTACAGTTTTTAAGGACAGATGGGTTAACAAAACATCCTCAGGTGGATTCTGACCATCTTACCAGGCAATTTCTGAAAATAGCCGAGCCTTCCTACCATGCCTGCTGTCATCTGCCCATTGTGTTGTAAAGGGGGCCATGGTAGCATAAATCACTAGGAACAAACATTGGGTAGCATTCAGCTAAGATCTCCATGGCATAATCCCAAAACCCAATTTTGTTGGTGTTTCCTGTGGTTATGTACTTATTAATGTAATACAAACTTTGTTAATTTCATTTGGCAATGTTTTATTCTTCAATGTCAAGTTTTTCCCCCAGCCCCCTGCAATTCTGATTTGCAGAATCAAAGTATAAGGGCATTGCTCCCATGCCCCAACTAAACCACTCATCCTGTTGTAACGAAATGGGAACAGACTGCCCAGGCAAGTGTTGATTCACCATCCCTGGAGGTATTTAAAAGACACGCCCGTGTGGCCATGGTTTAGTGGTGGACTTGGCAGTGTTGGGTTTAAGGCTGAATTCAGTGATCTTAGAGGTCTTTTCCAGCCTAAATAACCCTGTGATCCTATGAAATTCTTTGGTGAAACCTACACTCCTGAAACCATGCTGACCAGCATTCACTGTTAAATCCTCCAGGTCATTGCTGGTAGAGAGCTGAGAGAGTGTGTCAGAATAACTGGTCTTTTCCACTTTAAAAAACACAGCTGTAGTGGTAACTCTTTGATTCATAAAAACTTCTCCATTTGTTTAAGATTTATAAAAATACATTGTTGTATGATTTTCTTCTTGTCAAGTTTCTTGAAGACTTATAGTGTGTATTATTCACATCTGTAAAGAAAATATCCTATGTTATTTTTAGAAGCAGACAATCTGTATTACTGACTGCACAAAGTGTATATTAAATGTCCCCTATTTTACTTCTTTTTTTACACTTTTCCTTCCTACATGAGATCTAGATTGCTACATAAAGAGCAGTTTGTCCTGTTACTTAGCAAGGTCCAATAGTTTAATGATTCAGTGTGTGCCAATCAACTCTCTTTCAGTTTTATTCATTACAGCTGCAGTTGTGAAGCACTGTGGTTTTGAAATATCTATAGCACTAAAGAGTGCTACCCTTTCCTGGTGGGTGTTTTGTGCCATTTTCTCCTGAAAGTGCACATTAGCATCATCAGTTTTAGCTTTCCAGTCTCGGGACCCATAGCACCTGCTTCCAGATGGTATTCCAGCCACAACCAACTTCTTACTGTCCCCAGGTCTTTGCAACTCTCTGTGTTTATTACAAACCAATAAACTGTCCTGTTTTCATGTAGAGAGTGACTTCAGGTCACGAGTTAGATTTTGTTATTTTCCATTTTTATTTTGAGAGAAGACTCATTCCAAAGACAAAGAGTAAGGGTCCTATCCTTGAGATCACTTTGTCTATTTAGCCTTTAGTACCTCACTGCTGGTTCCCAGAACTTGCATTACCCAGCCATGATGCAGATTGAATCATAGCGTGCACTTAGATAATATTTGAGTTTTAGATTTGTCTTTATGTAAATTTTGTAAGTCCATATGTGTCCTTAGCTTTACCTTTTCCTGGAGTGTAGACATTTAGAATTCTTCTTGCCCTTGTATTTATTCATTTCCCTTCTACAATTCCTAGGTTTGCCACTTTGCTTCTCAACATCTCAAAAACTTTAATCAGACCTTAATTTTACAAGAAAGTATATTCCGATGTTTAAATTCATAAATATTGAATGTCTAAAACAAAAGTCAACTCATGCCTCACAACACTGCTGGTCACAAATATTCAGAAATTCTAAAATTGCTCTAAAATCATGAGCTTATAAAATAAATACATATTTGGGATAAGGTAGCAGTTGTCTTCCTGTTTTCTGAACTCCAGCTGTTCTGTATCCATCTGGGACAGGAGTTTGCTTTTTAGAGTAAAGCTTTGATTCTTCCTTCCCCTTTTGGCTTCAGGATATTAAAGTGAAGGGAAAACACATGAAATTATGAATCTTACAATGATAATGTAATACTGGGGATTTTCTTTACCCCCATTCTAATCCAACCTGTTCTTTTACCCAACTGTATCATCAAGGTTCTGGTGTAACTCCAGACCTCTTTCTTGGAAGCTCCCCTTTGGTTGTGCTTGTATTTCTAAGGTGTCACATAGTCCTTTTAGAAAATACACATCACCAAATGAAATGACATTGTTTCCAGGTTGCAGTCCATACTGAATACACGGGTGAAATAATTGCTCAACGTGTACCAAAATTCCTCCATCTGCCACCAGCAAGAGGGCTGGGAGTGCAGTGGATTTACCAGGCCTTGTATTTTGCAGCAGTAATCAAATCAGTAGCAGGTCCTGGCCAGATTTAACAGTACAGATCCAGGGCCAGGAAGATCTCTCTACTTCATCTCTTTTTCAGAGGGAGAGGGAAGATCTCTCCTCCCTTCTCTGCCCAATCTTCCAGGTCTCATGCTAACCAATGAGATTGGTGGTCAGCTTTCCCTTGCTGGTAGTGGGAGTCAAGCCAGTCTTGCAACTCATTTTGGAAGAGAATTGGCTTTGCTGGGAAAGCTTTGCAGTTGTCCACCCATTTTCTCTGGCACTGTTTTAGACCTGAACACACTCAGACCTATCTTATTTTCACAGAATAACCATTTAAAAGGGAGGGGGCACAGGTGTCCTTATAATTTCTAAAGCTGTGAATATAAATGCATAAATCAATGAATGATTAGCCTTCATCAGGGATATAATAATGAACTTTAGATTATTGAGATCTGGGGCCCTTACTGCTCTCTGTACTGATTATAAGAGATGAAACAAACTGTCTCCTTTCAGGCTGCATTTCCATTCTCAGCAGCATTTCTAAGCCTCAGTGTCATTTCATGTATCTCTGCTGACATTAGATTTAAAATTGCCTTTTGACTATTCTGTTCTGCATAAAACAAACTGTTAGCAAATCCCTATGCTAGGAAAGCCTTTTCTGGGTTGTCTGGGAGTTTATTTTTCAATTTAAGCATAGTGTCATTGTCCTTCCCACCCTTTGTAAAGAGAACAAGAGACTGGATTAAAAATTAACTCTTTCCATCTCTTTTTCCATCTCCCTCCAAAGTAGGGGTGTATATACAAGCTGAGATTTAATTTCAAGCAAACTTGAAATTTAGTTTTTTTGGTAGTAATTCAATAAGAGTTTAATTGTACATACAGAAATATTCTTGCAGCAGGAATTATTCTTGCACAAGCAGAGCATCTTCTGTGCTCTCTTTACTGCATGAAGGATGGAATGTCTTTGCTGCTTAACTCAGTTAAGTAGGTTTCATGCAGTTTCTGCTCCATAGTGGTCACCCAGCCTGCTCTGCCAGGGACCTCCTTTTCTTTCCCTACATTCTCCCTCTGCTCTGATTTTTCTCTGTTAAGGACCCTGCAGCAAAGAGAACATATCAAATAATCAATTGCTAAGGATAAAGGTTATAGGATATCCTCTAATTAAAAATACTACTTTGGACTAGATTGTGATTATCTTAAAAACAACCTCCATCTTGTTCTTCTCTTTATTTTTCCTCAATCTTTTTAAAATGTGTTGGTGACTCCTTCCCTGCTCACAGCTCTATGCTCAGGTAAACAGACATCACAGGGGGAGAAAATGATGAAAATTCATCATGGGCTCCTCCTCCCCCCAGAGGACTGTTTGCTGACTCCCCATGCTGTACACATCCTCCTTTGCTATCTCCTGCATCACCTCCACTTTTCCTGTTTGCAGGCTGGCTGGGAATTGGGAATGGTGCTGGCTTTTGTGGCAGGCAGGCCAGCAGCGCTGGTGCACATAAAGGGCCAGCCTAGGGAACGGGGCAGAGTACAGGGTTCCTGTCCCCATGTACCCATCACCAGTTATCAGTGTGATGGGGAAACTGGCTCCTTTGTGTGTGGGGGAATACATGGCAATCCTTTCCCAGCTGCCCCTTCAGGCAGTCCTGTGCACCTGATCAAGCTGTTAAAAAAAAACCAGCCTTGTGAGGGAAGGAAATCTATTTCTGCTGTGGTGGGGCTTTGTGGAGGGTATCAGAGCCACATGTCAGAAGGGGCAATGCCCACCTCAGAGGTGTTGCAGCTAATTAAAGATTACACACAGTGACAGCTTCATTTTGGGCAGCACTGTGAAGAGGTCAGAAAATCAGAAATGCCACAATCGGAGTGTCCACAATTATCTGTGCTGCTCCATGAGGTGCAAGAAATGGCAGAAGAGGAAGAGAGACACAGAGAGGTCTGGGAGACTAAGCACTGCCAGAAAGAGAAAATCCCCCGCTCTCTTGTAATCCTTGTGTCCCTGAAAGGTCCTCCCTCCCTGCATGCCCCTCCCCAAGAACATTTTGATGGCATAGAAAGAGGCTGTTTGTTTGGCCCAGGAGCATGAATACATCCCAGCTCTTTTGCTTGAGGAGAACATCATTAAGTACTGACTAATGTTCCAGCTAGGAACTTAGGACCAAGTAAGGCTCATGTTTTCAAAGGAAAAGTAATAGTCCCATCTTTAGGGCTCATTTTTGCTCCCCTTTCTTTACTGCAGTTCATGACTGTAGCTCAGGAGTGTTCTGAACGTCACTGTGTTTTGTGGAGTTACATGTGGAACCCAACAACCCTTTTAAAATTTGTGTTTACATACTCCTTTGTGGAGTATGGCTTTTTAGACATGTATTACCAAGGGGGTTTTTGTCCCTTCTCTAAAGCGACAACCTGGTTGTGCCTCAGCAGAGCGTTTGGCTCCTGATCCCAGAGCAGTGATACCAGGACCAGCCAGTGTCAGCATCCATTCAAAGCCCTGAGCAAAACATCTACCTACCCTGTGTCTGTGTGAAGGAAGGAGTGCTCTCTGAGGGTCAGTCTATGCTCCCTGGATGGCTAAGGATGTTCCAGCTCAGCAGCAAGGTGCAGCTCTCACTTCTGACCTCCTATTTTT
Source organism: Acrocephalus scirpaceus scirpaceus (assembly GCA_910950805.1). Lineage (NCBI taxonomy): Eukaryota > Metazoa > Chordata > Aves > Passeriformes > Sylviidae > Acrocephalus > Acrocephalus scirpaceus. Next base: position 70,929,898 of record OU383778.1, on the reverse strand, counting down.
TCTTTCATTTTGTCTCTGTGGTTCCTATTTCTGGTCCTTTTCAAAGCCTTTCTAACTATTCAAGCCTAATGCTACCTAGAAGCATTATGTTATCAGTATGTGTTTTCCCTCCAGAAAGATTTCCTAATGTTGCAACATGTCTGTGTCCATAGTAGAAACACTTAATACCTCTTGAAAGACTGTCCCAGTAAGTGGTTAAGTGCAGATCTGGAGTCCTGTGCTCAGGAGGTTCTGCCAAATCCCAGCTGATGCATCTAATTTGCTAAAGAATGTGGCTTCTGCTCTCTCAGCAAAGATTTCATTCCTCATGGGCAATGGGAAGCTTGCCCTCTTTCTGTTAGTGTTCACCAGCTTAGTGTTGTCTGAGACAGGCAGATTTGTTAATAAGGAGGGACCCGATCTGTTGGTGCCTATGTTATTTGTTCTCTTGTTGCATTCTGGAGTTCTCCCACCTCGTACTCAGCCCCTTTTTCATGTGTGAGAGGAACATTTTGTATGCATTAGCCTGCAAATCTTACACATTGGGACAAACCCACCCATTCTGTGGCAACACATCTTCCAAACAGGTGCTTCCTCATTTACACCCGGTGGGAGCTTGTTAGCAGCTCTTCCTCTACAGTGAGGAGCTCCTAGAGAGAATCAAGTATCTCATAAGAAAGCACGCCCAAGTTTAGCAGTACTGTCACAAAATCACTGTTTCCTGTCTCCTTTTCCCTTCTGTTTCACACGTGGGCAGTATTAAAGCTGATTACTCACTCCAGAAGCTTTGTCTTTGGCTGTTCATGCTAGCTACTGTCTGTAGAACGTGTCATGTCACTCACTTCTGGTTAAAATCTCCTGGTTTGAAAAACAAGCAAGCCTATAAGATGCCTTTTGTTTATGCTGCTTGGAGAAACTGGAGAAAAGTCAATGTCGTTTAAAAACAGAAAGAAAAATAATTTGGAAGTGTCTGTCTAGAGAGAGTGTAAGATCTGTCCTGAGATGACTCTTCCTTTTGTGATACCACATTCCTTGAAGAGTAAACAGCCTCAAAAGAATCTGAATTTTAAATTCATTTTTGTACATGGTATTGCCTAGAGAAAGCAAGATTCCTGAGACTGCCCAACATGCACTTTCCAGGGAGTTATTTTTCCAGCTTTCCCTCTGAATCCAGCAGGTTGGGGAGGAATTTTTTTGGCTTTTTTTTCTTGGTTTTAATCTGTCCTATATTATTTGTCTGCTTCTTTTCTCTCTCTCACTACTCCATGAGCCATTTTTCTTTCTCTCTAAGTTCCCTGCTCAAGTTTACCTCCTGTTTCCCTCATCCAGCATTTATCTCTCTGCTTCCCCTCCTTACTCATGTAATAGCACAGGACATTTTTTTGGTGTTGTCACAGTTCACAGGAAATTACTGCAGACACCATGGCTTTCTGTGGTCTGTACACCTCTGGCAGATGGAAACGGTATGAAATATTTGTTGTCATATTAAATGGTTTTTTAACCAGTCGTGGGACAGGTGAAGAGCTGGGGAATCTTAGCTATAATCTCACTAATGTAGTAGCACCATCCATGAGATAAATTTGGCCTCTCTACCTGCAGTCTGACCACTAATCCATCTCAACCAGAATTTCCTAACTATGGAACCACTTCACTGGATCAAGATTATTTGTAGTGTGCCCTTATCACAATGGCTAAAACAAAACTAAATATGTAGGAATTTTCTATTGTTAAGTGGCCAGGGACATGCACACCTAGAGAATTTGTCTATGGCAGGAGAATGCAGTAAATGAGGGTTACAAACCCTTGCAGTCTTACAGATGGAAAAGCAGTTTTAAGTGATTTTTTGGGGAGAGTAATTTTTAAACCCTTCATATCATGCAAAACTGGTCCCATCACTTGAAGACAGCTTCATTGTTCCCACAGACACGTGCATAGAACAGAAATATTTAAAGCCTTGTAAGACATTTCTGGAATATTACTGTGTGTACCACAAACTACACAATGCACATGGTTGTATTGTAAAATTTAGTTTATGTGGCCACTCTTTCTCGTCTGACTACATGGGGGTTGCTAGTGCAAGGTCAAGGAGAATCATTTCTGTGTTTCCCCAAGCACCTGCTCACATCCCCCAGGTAGAAGACAACACAGTGGGGAAACTGTATGTACCAAAAATGTGTGTCTGAAGCAGGTGGAGCTCTGGGTGTCAGTGGGAGATGTCAGAGATTTGTCACCTTGACACAAGAGAAGTCACCAGCTGTGCTGCTCTAGAAATTTCCCTTTGCACCTACCCATCCCTGCATCTGATTTGCAAACAGCATGGGGATTACATCCCTAGTCCTTCCCAAGCTGCTACCAAAAAAAATCAATCCTTGACTCAGGTTGCCTAAGGGGTGGGCTGTTTCCCAAGTGCCCTGCTGAAAGGGACACGGGTGTCACCTGCAGGCACACTTGCACGGAGCCTGCTTTGGCTGGGGATGGACAGGGTGTCAGATGCACTGAAAGCCTAGGATTTTTGTGCTAATGGAGCAGTGGAAAAGGCCACAGCTTGGCAATAACTGAGGGTCAGGGAGGGGGAAAACCACAGGCACCAGTGCTCCTAAGCCCTTCTGCCTTTCAGTAAGAGCTGCAATGCTCACATCATGCACGTCACTCCTGCATTGTTGTCAGCAAGATATTTCCCACTGCAGCTGGCCAGGGAAAGCTGAATAAAGACCAACAGAACCCTTATGGGGTTTTATCCACTCACCTGTCTGGAGCACCCTGCTTGCCTGCTCTGCTTCCCAGCTACTTGGCAAGAATTGTGCCAGAGAGGGCTCCGGCCTCTGGGCAGCACAGGTCAGAGTAGAGTGGAAATGTCAGGGCTGGAACTTCAGCAGAGCTCCAGCTTTGTGCTTCCTATAGCAGACAGCAGCTGTGGAGTGGCTAGCACAGACTGGGAGCTCTTTGACCAAAGGCAGCTGATGTGTCTGCTTCTGCCCAGGCTCTCTGCTTTAAGTCAAAAACCCCAAAACATTAATGTCAGTAAATAGGCTGGTTTATTCATGCTGAGCAGCACATTCTTCTGTGAAAAGCATGGGCTTTTGGAAAATCCTCAGGGTAAGTCTGAAATGCGTATACTGGAGAGGACACTGAATGGCAGGACATTGGGGGTTTTTTAAGGTGGTCTTTTATCACCTCTTAGATTTCTCAGAGAAAAGAACATGGGTTATTGTGATTGATTTTCAGTTAATTGAGAATATGTGGTGTCTCTTTCCCTCTCCTCCATTTTTCTTATTTTTTCCACTACTTTTAATTTTCTATTAATAGACTGTGCTTTTCCTTTTCAACTTAGTGAGAAATTTCATACCTACACAACCTTAGTCAATGGGAGCACTTACATAAGGACTGCACAGTCTGCCCCTGTGCATCTTAATGAAATTGGAGAAATGGTGAGGGTTTCTTCCCTTGTTCTTTGGGATTGCATTCTTCTTTCTCAAAGACTTTGTTTGGCCTCACAAAATTAGATCATCACTATGCAAAAAACGACCCACTGTGATCACAGCTTCGTTGCACAATGCCTGTGCTTTCTTGAATGTTGTTCCCATCTCTTCAAGATTAAGTAAGATCCAGTGGGTTGGACCTTTGATCTGCATAATAAAAGGCAAGGAGGTAGTTTGTAAATCCTTCCTTTCCATCTTTATTCTTTGCATTTTGGGACTTGAAAGCCTGAAATAATTTTTTCTTCATAAGAAGAAACTTTATGTCATATATGTGGAGATGGTATTATGATAATTAGTGTTGCTAGGAAAAATCAATGTGTATAAGTCATCCACCAGCAAGCAGTGATCTTCTCACAATCAGCAACTTATCATGCATTGCCAATGCAGGAGGGCTAGGACTATTTTATGCAAATAAATTTCTCATTAATTTAGTCAGTAAATCATGGTGCACTTCATGATAGTAATTTTTAAAGTGACTGCATTTTGTTAAGTTTTAATCACACATAATGGATTTTATCTGACAATGAGGTCAACCTGTAGTCTCTTCCTCTGTCATTTGTATCTTACTATCCCATCATAGGGAAGATCACAGTCATACCTGGATGCCCCAGACTGCAAGGGAAATGCAGGAAGCACAGGAAGATGGGCTGTTAAGATTAATTTTTAAAAACTGAGGCTTAGGTGAGGATTTACTCTTGGTGGAACAACAACAGATTATACTTGATGTATCTTTGTGATTGAGTGTAGCTGAATTTGTTTGAAAACTCTTTGTATGAGCTCTCCAATGACAATTTTGAGCCCAGTGATAGTCTGAGTCAGGGCTTCAGGAGCACCTTTAATCCACTGGATACCCAGGGAGGCATGTAGTTAATGCTGCTCTTTTGTCTGCATTCCATGAATGAATGGTGAACTTTTTCATTGGGAAAGCAGTAGAAGGTGAGGCAGGGAACGTCGGTGATTTTCAGTGAGAGACAGGCTCATCTTGAGTCTGAACTCTGCTGTGACTTGCTCATTCTTAAGCTGGTAGAAAAAGCCCTGTTTTCTTCCTCTACAACAGGAATGTGCCCTGGATCTCCCTTGCAGCTTCAACACAATTCTCCAGGTCTTGCTTTTGTTTCTGAGTAGCTGTGGAATGTTTCCATTTGCTTCTTATATATGTGGTTTGACTTGATGTCTTTCCCCTCAGCAAGCTATGGCTGTCTTTTCTCTTTCCTGCTGATTTCCCTGTGTTTTGGTCATCTTCTTTTCCCCTACATCCCCTTGCTCAAGTCTGTGTTACATAGTCAGATCCAGGCTTGTTAAACCTCTGGGGCAGAGGCTTGCATTTCCTGCAGGTGTTCCTGTGCTCCTTCTAGCACTGGAGCTGTCATACGAGCACCTGCATGGACACGGTTTTCTCTGCTCCCTTTCCCTGGATACAGCCTTCATGTGGGATCAGTACATCATTTAGAGAGGTGTTGGAGTTCCTTCAGGATGAAAGGTGCTATAGAAGTAGAAAATCCTCATAATGTCCCAGAAGGTTGGCCATTGATCTTGGAAGACACATTTCATTTCTTCCTCCAGATCCCCTGATTTCTTTCTTTCGTTGTTCCTCTGAGAGAGTGACAATCTGGAGACTGATGACCCTTTCTCTTACTACAGTACTGGAGAGGGGAGAGGGAGAGTTAATTGTCCATTAATTTTGCAGGAGTTTTTTCAACCTGTATCAAAAGATTGGCGTACCTTGTGTGTACTGAGGCTGTGACTCACCACCCTGTAATGGCTTCCATGTGGAGCCTGACCTGCTCTTTCTAGGTCAGACTCTCTCTTATTGCACTTCTGCAAGTCAGGAATATTCATTGGATAATGAACTTATTCAGAAGCATTTTAGGAAAAAAAAGAAAAAGAAGTCATTAGTTTGGTATAAGGAAATCGAATAAACCTTCTCTGATGTTTTGTTTGGGTGGCTGGGGGAGGGGTTTGTTAGTACTGAAGAGAAGAGCAACCTGAAAACATTTTGTCTTAGCAGGTTTTTAGTATCTCTCTCTGTGTCTTTCTCTGTCTCACTAATGCAACTTTGCCTACAGCCTCATGCATTAGCAATGCAAAGCAGATTTTGAAAGCCAAGGGAATCCAGGCTCTTCCAGATGAACACTGATTTTTAAAAAGACAAAAATCTAGAAAAAATAAAGGTTGTTCAAGTGACATATGGTGTGACAGTGACCCTACTGTAAGGACAGATGTACAGAGCTAATGGTAATCCTACACCAGAGCCAGATAACATTCTGAGGTTAGGAAATCAAAGCCCCATGCTTTGGCTTAGCAGAGAATTAGCATGTGGAGCCTGCCTTAGCTCTGGAAGCAGGGCAATTCAGTTCTTAGTCATGTTGGATTTGGGGCTTTCAGCTTTGGGAGCAGCAAGATCCTACCTCATCCTGTGCAGGAAAATCAGACCCATGTAGTTTGACCAGGGAACATAGTGTATTTAGTAATTCTTCAGCGTTTAGATGGATTTTTGGAGAAGGTGTACACTCCTTCTGATAATTATTAGTTCTGAGAAGTTCGTGTTTATTACTGCAGAAACAGGTCATACTGCTTCAGAGCTGTGGGGCCTTTAAATTGGGGAATAAGTGCTGGTGTTCAGAGCAGAGTACTGGAGCAGAGGCAGCAGCAGTCGGTACCAAGGGATGTTTTGGAGCCTTTTTCACATGGGGACCCCAGGAAGTCACCTACAGCAATCTAAGCCTCAGGTTTCTCCAAGAGCCACCTCTGCACACAGAAGTTTGATATCTGTTAATGACAGAAGTGATTCCCAAGGCTTGGCGTGCAGCCATGGTTCCCTTGAGTCCCAGCAGGGTTTGGGGGCAAGCCCTGTGCAAAGGCATATTCTTCTTCCAGAGAAGAGAGAAGAGTACTCATTATACAATTATTTTATTTGCCAGTGGCTTGGCATTCACATAAATGCTGTGCCCTTGTTTAAAAAAAGTCATGATCAGTAGTGAAACCAGGAGTGTTTTGTGTTCTCTGGCCCTACCTGTACCTCACTCAAGCCCACCTCTCTGCCCTTCTGCTTGTGACTCTCCTCTCTTTCTTCTGGTTTTTAAATATATTTAACAATGAGATCTTCCTTATTTGTATTTTCTGAAAATACAGGAAGTAGGTAATGTCTTCCAATACATAATATCAGCAGCAATCCTTGGAAAACAGAAATTAAGAGAGTAGGGCCATAATTTTTTGGTGCAGTTTTGGATGCTTTAGCAGCATTCAGTTAGGTTTGATTTTTAAAATTGCAAAATGATCCCCATATCAACAAAAAAGATGATCATCACTGGCTTTTGACCGTACCCATTCCATTTCTTTATGTTTACTTTTGCTTTCCCACAAAGGAAGTATTTGGGTACAGGAGAAAAACACAGATCAAAAATGTCTAAAGGCAGCATTTGAAAGGCAACAATTAAAAAGAGAAAAGGTATTTTCAGGCTTATTTTGGGAGGAAATGTCCTGGCTCAGTTGCAGAAGGTAGACAAGGATTTAAAGAATTTTTTGAAAATGAAATCCCATGTACAGGTTTTGTATCATTATTGGTTAGAAATGGCGACCTGTTGTATTTTTTTCTGTTTACTACCAAATGTCATAGTATCTGAATCCAAGTACAAAATTAAGGTTATGACAAAGTTGTATTTCAGTCACTCCAAAGCTGAAATGCTTTATCTATTTAAAAGGTATGTGTCAGATTTTTTAAATACAATATTTTTGAAGGATTTTGGGCTTATTCATTACTTTAGAAGCAAGCTTGGGTTTTTCTTGTCATTTCTCTTTGCATTTTGCATTCAAATGGTGGTATAACTTAAAAAATATTTTTTTAATTGGCCTCTGTGTGTATCAGTCTCTGCTTTTCTGTCTGCTTCATTTCCCTCCTGCAAGCAGAGTTATATCCTCTTGCTCAGCATAATGCACGATGGGGGAAAGGAGGAAACTAGTTTAAATATTTAGACCAGGAAATACTCCACTTATGAAATCCCCTCTTGTCTTTGATGGTGTCCCTGGAAGCCAGAGCACAGTTAGTCATTCCTGCACACACAGAGGCAAACAGCCACCTCGAATAGTGAGTATTTAAAATCCAGGCTCTAAACAAAATATCTTAAACCAGAGAGAGATTTCTTCCCCTCTGCACACTAAGGTCACTTCGCCAAAAAATGGAACAAAGGTGAGATGGAGACAGGGACTGAGACATCATCTTGCAGGACAGCAAATGCTGCAGTACTCATCAAACTCCAGCAGAGAAAGAAGGTGCCTTTTTCTGCCTCATCTATGGATGTGCAAGGCCCGATTCATACAGTTTCCTTGGCCTTGTGTATGATTAGTGCACATCTCTGTAATTTCCAGAACGGTCTCCCTTGAGGAGATTTGATCCTGACTAGCTGGGAGTCTGGCAAATAGCAGAGAGTATATATGGAGTGCAGACAGAGAACCACTTCTAGGCTTTCTGATTTGTGAGCTAGAATAATGTGTAGCAAGAGTTACAACTTCATATCAAAAGGTACTAAAATACAGAGCAAGCCTATTTGGCTTGCTTTGAGCCACACCTCCCCAAAATCCAGCCACAAATGAAGCACCAACAGCTTGACACTTTTAAATATAGTAGAAAGCTCTTGAGAACACTTCCAGGGCAGCATACATTTTTTGGGACATGTAGATCCATTTTTCTCTGTAAGAAGGAGAGGCTGCTCTGTGCAGCATGAACAGGAGTGTGAAGCAGCAATGGGAATTAGAGTGAATTTTTCTCCATCACTCTAGAGAGTGATCACTCCAGAGTTCCACCTTGTTAAATGGCTGGCTGAAGTCGTGCATGATTAATGGACAAAATGAAAATTAGATTATGTGTCTTCACTCTTCCTGTGACCTCTACTTTCTCTTGTATCAACTGAAAGCAGCTGGGGGTGGGGGGAAAAGGAAAAGAATTAAAGTCCCATATAAAAATCCAGAAGAGAAAGGGAAGAAGAAAGGTGCAGAGCCCCTCTGTACGTTGTATGCTGTCCCCAAGAATCATGGCTTCTGAGGTATGAATCCTACAGTACGAAAGCCTGAGGAATTAAAGTGTGGAACAAATGCCAAACTTTCAGGCTGCCTATCCATAGGCACCACATCTGCCAATCACCCATGTGGAACTGCATCCTCTGGGGAATTTGGTTTTCCTGTGCAGCTGCACACCAGAGGTGACCTGTGGTTCAGACACAGTCAAGATATTGGAACAGACGCTTGCCCTTTCTGGAAGGAAGTTTTAGTGTGCTGGCCATTTTTGGACTCCTGTTTGGGCTATAAATTTGAAGCTATGAGTCTTAAAGGTAGCGGGAAATCACTGCTTGCCTGCAGGCATGGGGCTCTGTGGCAGTTCTGACATCCTTGTGATCAGAGCATGGATCTCTGCACTCACTCAGGGGCACCTGCATGTGTGGAGGCACCAGGAGCCTGTTCTCTTTTCATGCCTCTGTCTGTAATATCAGAAAGCAAAGGTTTTCCGTTCCACTTACAGACTGCTTTGACAGAACAAAATGTATCTTACTGTGCCCTCTACAACTTCATTCTTTGAAGGGAAAATGCACGTATGAATCCTATATTCACTTAAAATAGCTAAAAATCAATGTGCTACATGATATGCTACCCCAATAACCTCAACAGGTAGGTTAACACAGGGTGAGTAGAGCAGGAGTATAGTATCAGACTGTGTGAAATTGTTTATTCCCCCTTTTTTTCCATGTGCAGCCATTGGCCTTGGGGACTCGGGCAGTGGGATTTCATTTGAAGAGACCAAAACTCCCATGTGACTCTTGCCTATTCCTGTGTCTCAGAAGGGTTGATGAGTGAGAGCCATGCTTCCAGAAGACAATCCATGATCTCCAGCTTACATTTTAAAATGGAGTTTTTATTTGGCATCTTCTTTGGAAGGTCTCAGATCCCGTGACAGTCTTCATTTTTGTGTTTTAGAAAATGCATCTTCTAGGAAAGGAAAGCTTGAACCTGGCACCTGCAAAAATGAGCAAAGGAGAAAAAGGCAAAACATGATACTAAGAAGAAGTAGTGAGGTCTGATCTCTTCTCTCTGGTGACCAGTGACAGGACCTGAGGGAATGGCCTGAAGCTGCATCAGGGAGGTTTGGTATGAGACAAAAGTTTTTCACCCCAAGGGTTGTTGAGCCTGGAACAGACTCCCCAGGGCAGTGGTCACAGCACCAAGCCTGACAGAGTTGAAGGAGTATTTGGACAGCGCTCTCAGGCACAGGGTGTGAGTCCTAGGATGTCCTGTGTAGAGCCACAGGACTCTATGATCCTTGTGAGTCCCTTCCAACTCAGGATATTCCATGATTTTAGGGATTTGCTTCCTGATTTTTAAAAGTTATAGGTTGGCTTCTCTGTGATGGTCTTTTAATCTCCCTTGCATAAGAGTAACAAAAATGCTATAAGAAACTTCAGCGTTTCCTTTGGGAGTCACTAACTAGGTCATGGTATTGCTGCTGTGGAGGTACATAAAGTTTCCTTTATATTGTTCTGAAAATCAGAGGCTTGAAGGAAGAGAAGATGGTTCTGAGCAGAAGCTCTATTTCAGGATTGGCATGTTTTTCCATCCTTTAATCAACTTGTCCAGATTCCATTCTTCTTCTGTTGTCACTTGAGTTATCAGAGTTGGGCAGTACAAAATGGAGGTGGGTAACAATAACTGTAACAAGGACCTCACATGACCTCCTTGTGCCTAACATTGCACAGCTCTCAGCAGGTTGGTTTGGCTGCTTTCTGCCCAAAGTCTTCTGCTGTTCCACTGGCCTACAGCAGGAGATCCCACCTCCATGGCATCATGCTGTAGAACCCAGGACACGGTGCACCCTTGTTCTTTGTCTCATTCATGCCTTTTTTTTTTTTTTTTTTTCCCCTGACTTCCATGTCAGAATTCTCTGTGCCTGTCCTGTCATCTTCTAATGGTTTCTTTTGTAAAGGAGAGTGTGTCATCTCTGCTAGGGCTGTCTGTTGCTACAGGGGAGAGACATAACTGAAGTGACCCACCTCTGAAAATCATAGTGGGAGACCAAGCACTGCAGCTTTTATCTGGAGTTGCTCATCAGGGTCAGTCTGGTCCCTGAGAAATCTGTCTCCTTTTTCTGCTACAGTTCCACCGTGAGCTTGCGATTCATCGTTCAGTTGGCTCCCTGTAAAAATCATCCTCTTGTGTGAAGGGAAAGATAGAGCCTTAGGGAATGGCAGAGAACATCTTTCAGGAGATGTTTGAAGCCCCTTTGTAAAGGCTATCATTTTCTTATGAAGCCCATTGACTCAAATGCCTCAAACAGCAAGTTAAGGACCATGTTCTTCGTAGAGGTGTAGGTGGTCATGATACATGTCTGAGAGTTGAATGAATTCCTGTATAATTGAACATATTTTTCTACTCAGGTGTTTTGACCAGTCAGCTAATAGCTGCAAATAAGTGTTCTGCCCTCTTCTATCAGTTCATCTGCCACTCTCACTTGCTGAGGAAGAGATATGCTGCTTTTTACACATATAACTCTTATTAATGCTAAGGATCATTATGAGTATGGTTTGAGAGGTGTCCTTGCTTCATCCTTTCAGGATATTGTCCCTGAGGAGAAGGAGTTACTGTTTTGTAGGACATGGCTGCCCAGAAATGCTTGCAAATCAAATGCTTTCCTTTGCTGTTTATGCAGGCAGTGGGAGGGAGGGGGGCTGCACACCTTAAAAAATCCTCTCACCCAGCATCTTGCTTTAAAGAACAAAGTCTTTTTAGGTTTGCAGGAGCACAAAAAGGCATCCAGTCACATCCACTCTGAATAATTTGATATGAACCTGTGTTGTTAGTTAGAGATATTTGTCTGCAAAGTCTATTTTTAAAAATATTTGGTTTGGTTTGGTGCTATCCCTGTCTAAGCAGGAAGTGGGTGTCAGGAAACCCTGAGTTTGTTTCCAGCCTCTAACACAGCTGTCCACATACCATACAGTGAGTCACTTAACTTCTTTTTTTCTTCATCTCTTACTGGTAGAACAGTTTCCCAATGTATCTTCTCTTTCAAGTTGTCCATCTGTTCAGTTCTGTTCTTTTTTTTTCTTTTTTTTTGGCCCAGGATTTCCATTATTCCTCCAGCAAGGCGTGCAGTCAGGGCATAAGGCATAGCAAGTGGTGATTGTCTGTTCAACATGTAGCAAACGTGAGTGAAGCAAAGCAGAGCTTTATTTACACAACAGTCCCAGTCTGTGCCATGGCACCACAGTCAGTGCGCAGGAGGCTCACCGCCATGCAGCTACACATGTTCTGGAATATGGGCACTCCATGTGTTGTTTTTCAGCCTCCTGGGAGAGCTTGCCTGCTAAAGTTGTGCAATCTGGAGCTGCTGTGTATTCAGTGTCATTTTTGTACCAGCTGATAGCATAAAGGCTGAATAAATTTGCTTCATGTTAGACGTGGCCCTCTGCAAAGAGACGTGCACGTTAAGAAAGCCCCCATGACGTAATTAGTTGCCTGTAAGCCATGGTATCATTGTGCAGGGTAATTAGTTGTGCTTATTTAAAGGAGTCCCAGAAAGCTATTAGCAGCTCCGTGTCCAGTGGACCAACAAGAGGAAAAAGAAAAGATAAAACCCCATGTGTGGTGGTTATTAGTCCCCTTGTCACACTAAGGGACAGCCTGTAAGAAATTGGGCTTGCTATCGGTGGCCCCGAGTACCAGCAGTGTGCAGGGCCATTGTTTCTCCTTGCTGGTGATAAGGGCAACTTGTAGTGGCTTGGGTAGGATGCTGATTTTTATCTGCTAAGTGCCTGATGCTTGTAAAAACACAAGTGGCCTTGTTACCACTTGACTTGACACCAGTTGTGGCTGTTTATGCTGACACACCGCTGCAGTCTTTTAAAGCTCCAGCCTGGGCTCGGATTCATTAGAGAACTTCTGAAATGATAGTGATACAGCAGCTGGGCTGATTCCTTTATGCTCCCTGCTCCAAGCAAGAGGGAGAGACACAGTGTAGCCCAGTGGATGATCTTCACTTGCTTGTCAGATTTACCTTCTGTGGTGAAATAGTGGCTTTTGGAAAAGCAAATGAGGTACTTCATTTATCTGTAGGCTGACTTGCACAAGGGATAGGGAACTCTGTCTGCAACCCTTGAGAGATGAAAAGGAAACAGGCTCCAGCACAGGTTGTGTGCAGCTGGCTGGTGTCCCCAGCTCCTACCAGTGATGTTTCTGATGGAAGAGCTGTGGCAGTGGCTAGGCTCAAACAGCTCTTGCATAGATCTAGGCCTCCTGAACTCAAAAGTCTTAAAAAGAGTGTCACCTACAGCATTTGCTTCTGAAACCTGTGGCATTTAATATATTGGAGTTTTTTCCTACAAGATTTCTAAATCATCTTATATAGGCTATTAGTGAATTATTTCCCTGTTCTGTAATTGGCTTATAAATTTTACAGAGGGGTTATTAGCTATAAGAGGTTGTGACAAATGACCTGTGTGAAGGAGGAAAACTTAGTTAAACTTTTCTTCCCTGCCTCCACTGCTAGATTTAGCAGCTGTGCTAAGTCTATGCAGGCTTTCCCTCTTTGTAAAGATGGGTACCTGTGAGGACATCAGTGAGTGATCCTAGGCTCCAAGGAAAGGGCATCTCCTGAGAGGGGGAGAAAACCTTCTGGAGTTCCCCATTGAGACTGCAGTAAGTGATGAGCTGCCTGAGTCAGCTGAAATAGAGACTATAGGTAATTGTAAGGGCCCTGATCTGAGCTTCTGCACTGAGAATGTTCCCATTTACTACCCTAAATCCACACATGAGTTGGAACTGTTTTGGTGAAAACAAAGCTGTGTTTCCCAAATTCTGTCAGGTCAGGCAAGGGGATGCTGCTTGCAAAGTGCTAGGAAACCTCTGGCAGTGGCATGTGACTAGAATCCATTTAATATCTGTCAAGGCTTCTTTGTCTGAGCTTCTGCAGAAACTCATTTTCAGATCTCTGTTCTCCAAGGTGTCCTGAGTAATTTCTGTATATAAACCAAGCCATTAAATAAATAAGTAAACCCCATCTTCTCAGCACCCTCAAGTCACATTTTGTATCGGAGCTGTTCCTTAGATATCTTTTACTTCTAAGTGCTCTCACTTCGACATACCATGTGATGTAAATAATACTGCTAGGAATCTGAAAGCTGCAGCTTTTTATGGCCAAACTGTGATATTATTCTCTGAATTCACATTACTAATTTTCCTGCTTGTGGCTGGCATCTGGCCCTCCTTTACATGCAGCCATCCTGCTCTGTTCCACCATCAGCTGCCCTGGGATTGCTGCATGTGTAATGCACCTGTAATCATTCAACCCGAAAGCATGGGGGAAGGTATCCAACCAAACATATGAGTAAGATTTTTGAAAGCATATTTGAGTCATTTGTCAGGAGTTTCTTGTTTCCATGGGAATTAGTGAGTGAGAGAAGACATAAGTGAATCTTATTCCTTGCTTTAGCCTCAAGTCTGGCTGCATCAACCTGCAGGCCCTGTAATTTAGACCCATGGGGGACTGAGAGAGCTCATTTTCCTTTTTAATTATTATTGCAGTGAGTAGATGGTGACCTATCATGGGAGGTGAGGAATGGTGTGTCTACTTGTTAGAACAGCCCAGCACTGCAGTCCAAACTTCCTTGTGCAGCTGTAAATATGCCAGGCCTGCCTTTGTGGTGAACTACGAATGCTCTCAGACTTCTGAGAAGCCCAGGGAGTCAATTCCACACCCTAAGGAAGAACAATTCATCTCTTTTCCCATCCCCCTGTACACACATACACCATCCCCTTGTCTCTTTTTAGGTCATTTATAATCAGCAGTCATGGAGCACTGGCCTCATTAGCGATATAGCCATTCCTTCAGCGCTTCAGAAATAATCATTTAGAAAAAATGCATGGTTTTCTTCCCTTGAGAGCCCATGAGTGATGAATTTATTTCAATCTGGCTGTCTTGGCTGTCTTGCTCAGACTTATCTCCATATTTATTTCAACAAATTATGTACTATGGGAACAACAAAACAGAGACAGACAGGACAGTCTGGGCAGGGAAGGGTTAACCAGGGAGATGGCACTGGAAAGCTGGGGCTCAGGGGTGAGGCATTTTTATTCAGAATCATCTTTTAATGTCTATACTTTCTGAGTGTTTGTGTTTGTAGAGGTTCAGAAGCCCTGGGATTTGGGCATTGATTTATTCACAGGACACCATTTAGAGAACAGACATTGTCCCCTGAGTGGTGCCAGCCACCAGCCTTCCTCCTGTAGGGACCATCCCTTCTGTAAGAGTGGACAGGTGATTAACTTTCCATGCCAGCTAATGACTTGGGTCTCTCACTAGCCAGCACTGCAGATTGTGCCTGGTTGGGAGCTGTCCTGAGATCCATGTCCTTAGCAGCCCCCTGCACTCAAGATCCAGCTGCATATTCCTCCATCTCCAGGAATCAGCACTTGCAGCTACTGTAAACCAGAGTCACAGAGGCACTTAAACTTGTGGTTTTTGTTATGCCAGTGGCCATTCCTGTAACTGAGTGTTACACTCTGGAAGCTGAAGCTCCAAGCTCAGTGGCCAAGGACTGGGAGGCAGAGCTCTTCTTCAGACATCCTGGGCAGCCCAGCTGTGATCACTGTGTGCACATCAGAATTAAACACAGCCTTTTCCTCCAAGCTGCCACAGTCACAGTAGGTTTATTTGAATAACATTAAACACTCTGTATTCCTTGAAATTATGCTTTCTAAGGATTAGCTTTCCAAACTGTAAGCTCTTCCTGTTAGACCACTTGGCACCCTTGCTGCAGGGTAAATAAATCTGAGTATGTGGCATCACTTCATGTCATATGGTTGCAAGCACCAGTCAGCTCTGTGTGACATGTGTTTTATTTGAAGTCTGGGTTTATGTTTACTTAAGAAAAGGAAAGCTGGGCCTGTCCTCTGCCAAAATACAGCTCCTCTCCTTCCCTCTTCCCCTCTCATGCAAGCTCACATGTGAAGTGGCTTTTCCACTAGGGCTTGTGCCTGCATTTCATTTGTTCCCTGGGATGGCTTTCCTGAAGCATCTGGAACCTGTGGTTTTTGTGTGCAGCTGTAACATACATGTAATTTGCCTTGCCCTACGTTTTCAGAAGCAGTTCCCATCCAGATTTACTTACAGATAGCATTTGGGAACAGAACTCCCAGCATCTGGCTGCAGGGTTCCAAGCAGTGATGCACGGAGCAGCCCAGTTGTATATTTTGTGTATGTGCACAGATATTCTTAATGCCTCTTCCAGGTTTTGTTTTCCTTAGTGAGTATGGCATGCATTTATCAAAAACCCTGCCCCTGCTGACTTGTAATTAAGTCATATTCCCAAAGTTTTCTTTAGTCCTCTATCCCTTTTATACTGAACTTTCAAAGGCTCCAGCTAACCAGCTTTCTGCCAGCATAAGGAGAAGAGGGTAGTGACTAATATTTTAAAGCCAGTCCAAACGTTGCTTGTGTCAGCCTTCAAATTTAGAGACAAATATCCCCCTCCAGTCTTTTCTATTAAGGCAAAACGATTGTTTAGTTATTTTCAGGTGGTTTCTTTATGCATTGCTTTCTAATCACCGTGGTAGCAGGACTGTAACCAGGTAATGGGGGGATAACTAGCAGTTGGCTTGCTGTCTTCTTCCATAAGAAAAAATCAGTGCATGCATCTGCCCTACCTTGGAGATAAGCACCAGCAGCTCAGGAAATGGGGGGAGGGGGGTGTTTATAACCAGGAAGGCTCAGAAAGGTGGCATCTCTCTGTGAACAGGCAGAGTTCTCAGGGGAGGAATTTAGCACTTTATTCTTTCCAGCTGCTGGTTGGAAATGCTTTCAGCTTTTGCAAAGTCATACCTCCCTTGCCTTAAAAGAATTTACCCTTAGGAGGGTAAAGAGGAAGCACAGATCCATATCTTTGAAACACTGCAGCTGGTCACCTTTGTTTTACAGGTGGAGAAAATGACTTGAAAAGAATTTCACAACAGGCAACAGTTGGGGGAGAAGGGATGGAGGCTGAAAGAGAACAGGTAGCTTTCACTTCGCTGTATGGGCCTCAAGGATATCTCTGCCTTCTGACAGAGAAACTCCTTAAAGTCTCAAAGACAATTTTTTTTTCATCTTTATTGAAAAGCTGGAAGTTTTGCATTTACAGAACAGATGTCCTTTGTTACAAATTTTTCGTTCCTTATTGAAATAGATATGAGGAAGGCTTCATACCACACAAACTCAGGGGGAAGCAGCATTTTAAATTGAATGATTAAAAACCTTGCCTTCTGCCATTGCTTCATTTTTTATTTGTGACTCCTGTGATGTCACCCGTTTTCTCTTCTCCAGCTGTCATAGCTTTTGCTGGAGAAGAGAGGAGAAACTCACCTTGGGTGTCCATAACCAATGTGAAAAGTAAGGGAAAAAGAAAATAGAGGAGAGGGGATATCTCTTTTAATCTTTCCAGATCAGAATGCACTCGGGATCAATCCTGGGCCCACACCTGATACGCTCTCTTGATGCTCATTAAGTTGAGCTTGTGGTAACCTGCTGTAAAGCATGAAGGCTTCAGACGCAAGAGCAGGCTAAGATGCTGTGCTGGCCATCACCCCCAGATGGATGATCAGAAGTGACAGGTCAATACACCCAACAGAACCATGGCTGAGACCAAGTTCATCATGAAGGCAGTGTGGAAGGAGGTCCCTCTGTGCAGCTGAGGTTGCTGGACCCTACACCTAACGTGTGAGCCAACTAAACCACAGTTTACACCAAAATCTTGTGAGCTTCTGGAACTGTATGGTTGCTAGTGATATTAATTTACTACAAATCCTTCCTGTAAGCTCTTTGTAGTGTTTCACACTGTGAGCCTCTTTCTCTGTTAATCTTTTCTTTTGTGAGGCTGAGTTTAGCGCTGGTGAGGAAAGGCAGCCTGATGTCCATGGAAAATTAAATCCTTTATTTATCCATAGACTAAGCACCAGCTGTTCCAGCAGCAGAACCCACCACAAGATTGAATTCAGCTCAGTCAGCCCTCTCCTTCCCCTTGGTTTGCCTTCTCCAGCTGCCTGTTGTGTAGTGAAATTGGTAAAATGGGTGTATCATCCATTCTAAATTAGACTGACACCACTCGGTTGCCTTTCAATATCCTGGCAGGTTTTGTCAAGTACAGTAAGACTGAGCCACTTGCTTCAAACCTGTCAGTCAAAGCAGGTCCTTCAGAAGGGCTGTGCTTTATCTTTGAGATTCACAAACTGTGGTATATGCTAACCACCAGCAGAGCTCAAGAGTGTAGAGGTTTCTGCATCTGTCTGTGGAGGAACCCTTCAAAACCCTGACCACCACCCTGCCCATTACAAAAACACTACACAGAGCTCAGCTGCTGCTGCTGCTTTCATGCAGAACAGGTAGGTTGTCCTACAGACAGCACTCTTCCAGCATCCTCATATCCCAGCAGAAGGCCCCCAGCTGGGCCACAGGGCTCCCTAAAAGGCTGAGTTGTAGGATCTCTGCTTGACCACAGCAAGCTTTGAGCTTCTTCACTGCCTCTGTCTGTGACCTGTGTGTCATAAGTGAGGTGGCTTTCAGTGTGCATTTTGGCCTTAAGAAGTGTTGAAGCCTTCATCAGAAAAGAATGATTAAAGGAGAATCAACAGAATGCAGACCAAAAGTTGGAGGAAGTGGTGAACATTTTAATGAAAAAACATTACATTTTCCAGTTACTTCTGCTCCCAACACTAGGTCCTGATCCATTTTCATCTCTATTTTATTGGTTTGTCAACAGCTACTGAGGCCAGTTTTAAAGCTGGAGCAAAACCACCAAGCTCACACTATTTATCCTGATGTTTCAGCCTTAGGTGGATTTGCTTTAGTCTGTGAGCACAAGCCAGCCTCCTACAGGGCTCCACTTTTTTTTCAGCTGTTTGTGTATCATGTAAGTGAACCTAGATTAATTGTATTTTTCTTCCCCTCTAGACCTGACTATCCTGAATAGCCGTAACACCTGCAGGATATGGTTCAGTCAGGGATTCAGGTGGATTAATATCTTCCTCTAGCCCATGGCCAAATGCAAGAAATCCCATCCCAAAGCATCCTAGCTTTCTTTAGTTTGGCTTTTGCAATACTGGTTTTAGATTCCATCAGATTTCCACAGCTTTGGCTTGTAGATGATATGAGCAATCCTTTTTTACTGATATTTTGGGAGTGAGCAGTTCATCACACTGGGCAAATTCTGCCCAAATCCACACAGAGTGATTGCATTATTGGGAAAGTGATGCTTTTACACCAGAAATCCTGGAGCAAAAGCAGTGCCCACAGTTACTGAGCCAGCACTGAGCAACCCAGCTCTGTTTCTAGTCCGTGCTCCGCTCTTGACCCCACAGCCATTTTTTTAATTGCCTCATAACATTTTGGTTACTTCCACCACCCCAGAGCCCTGTTCACCAGAGCCACCAAACCAGGGAATTTTGCAGAAATGTGTGCAGCAGGATTCTGGCTGGATGTGGGACCAGAAGTCACCAGTTGTTGATAGCTGCTGGTGAAGCTGCTGCTGTGAGAGGTCTGCACTAGCATAAGCCCAAGCCACATTTCCCTTAACAAAACTTGCTGTCAAATTTTTGCAGCCTTCGGCTGATACTTGACACAACTTTACTGAAAAGTTTGCTGGTGTCCTGACAGACTTACCAGGATCAGGATTTAACCCTTCTTAGCTGGTATGGTGCTGAATGCCATACTTTGGCTTATCTACTCTAAGTAGAAGAAATAAGATGTGCCTTTCTTATGTAACTCAGTGGCTTGTAGTCATGCCTGAATGCAAGGTCCTTTTTGTTACATGTAGAAAAGTTGAGGTGAGATTCATTTTCTTGCAGTTTCTTTCATTTTTCTAAAAATCTGTTGGAGATGGTGGGAGGTAAGTCCTTGGTTTTAATTCCTCTGATCCTAAACTTAGATTTATGTATAGGAGAATAGCCTCTAACAAAGCTGTGTGACCAGCAGGGAGAGACGATATAAGCAGCGATGGCAGAAACACTCTAGAAATCCTCATGTAAAGCACAGGGATGCACACCTGGAATAATTTCTGCTGCTGGCACATCTCACTGGCCTACGTATGCAAAAATGGGGAGTGAGGAGTTTTGGCTTAGAGCAAGTTTTTAACCCTGCATCAAAATGGTAGTGCTTTGTTAGGGCCTTTCTTCCAGAGTTCCTTCTTTCCTGGCTGACCCCAGATGGGAATGAGAGATCCGGTGTTTTCTTGGTGCTTTGCCCTGGTGCCAGTCCCTGCTCTCCCCCCTCCCCTACTCCCCTGCACTGCTCTTACTCCCCACTGCCCACATTGAACATGTACAGATTTTATGGTTCACTGGAGAATAAGTGGCTGTCATTTCACAGATGGGCCAGGATGTAATTAGCCACAATGCATCGAAGTAATGGAACAGATGTCTCTTTGTAAACTGAGTTTGCTGTTGCACACTCTGTGTGTGTGACCTGCCGACTGCTGCAGGCAATTCCTCCTGGCCCGCTCACCCCCTCTCCTGGCTCACATCAAGTGTTTGTGTGTTTGCAGGTTTGTTTGTCTCCCTTTCTCGGGCAGTCTCTCCTGTTGTAAGGCCGCTGATTATGTGACGGATTGTTAGCAAGCAGAACCTGCATTTATCGATGGAGTCATTCAAAATAGAAAAGGTGATACCCCTCTTATGAAATAATTGGCAGTTTCAAGTTGCTCTTATTACCCGATGATAATACACCAGTAAAATCATAAATTACTGTTATGATGCCCAGCCTCCTCCTTTCTTTTTTCCTCTTTCTTTAACTGAAACTAAAATAGCTGTTCTCCCTGAGCCCTCAAATTAGTATTTATATTTTACATAAGAGATAGCCTGTTGGATTGGTTACAATGTGATAATGCACGCAGGCTGACAACAAACACAGCCACTCTAAGAAAGGTGCCCATCTGACTCAGATAGTACCTGCAATCCAACCACCAGTACAAACTTAGGAGGGGCAAAACCACAACCTGCTCATTTTGTAGAGCATGCTTGTCTCTATCAAGTACAGAAAATGCATAAATTTAATTTAATCTCATGGAAGATGTTCCTGTACATGGAGTGTTGGAACGAGATGATATTTAAGGTCCCTTCCAATCTAAAACCGTTCTGTGATTCTACAGTTCAAAGAATTTTCTCCCTAATATTATTGATACCTACTTTCAGGCTATATCTATGCAGGTTTTCCATTCCTTTAGCTCCTGAACCCTGTGCATCTTAATGCTGGCAGCTCTTCAGCTGTGCAGCTTTAGCTGCTGCTACTGAGGGTTTCTTGCCAGTGCTCCACACCAGGGCAGGGGGCAAAGAGACCCACAGAGCCAGGCTGGCTCTTGGCCTCTAACACTGCATTTGGCTCTATTTAAAGTTCAGCCAGGCCATGGAGGAGCTAAACACCATGACCTGGCACCAGTTACTATTGGCAGAAACCTAATGGTGACACAAACAGGAAGGAGATTTAGAGAAAACACATGATTGTGTTCTTGATGCTTCTGGGTATTGCCATTGTTTGTGTGTCAGAACGCTCATAGTCAAATCGTGTAGGCAGTCCTTCTGTCTCTGTGTGTGTGTGTGCTTGCATGCAGTTATGGTTTATTTTCACACAGATTTCCTGAAGAGACACATTGTTTCCCCAGGGCAGTTTTGATGAGAAGTTTCCCATTAGTTCCCCTGGCTTTCACCCAGCAAGCTTAACTTCAGATTGCACATCTTCTGAGTGTTAATAGGGGTGAGATACATTCAATGATGATGGCAAAAAGCAGGTCTTTTGTGTAGGTAGGACTAAGTTTTTACCTCGAGCTAAAATGGTAAAGAGGCAAAGTAGCACAGTGGTGTGTGTAAATACACTGGATATGCTCAAACTAGAGAACAGTATCATAACCCAAAATAATCCTCTGCTGTTTTGTGGATAAGGCATTGGCCTGCTGCCATCTTCAACCCATGGAGTGGTTGATAGAAGATTTTAAAGGATACAAAAATTTGGGATTGGGCTGCAGCTTCATGGGTACATCTCAGAATAGCCATAGTGAAACACAACAGAGAAATAATAACCCAGTTGATGCCTGCCCTCGAAAGCAAATCATTATGCAGTGGATTTCTCTACCCTACCACAAAGCTCTTTTCTCTTGTGTGGACACATGCACTGAGCAATTCCCATGCTGGCCTGAAGGTCAGGAAACACAGAACTTACCAGCCTTGCAAGTACCCATTGTGGATGTAGCAGAGCTTTTCTAGTTGTCTTTCAGGTCATCTGGGTATGTGCACAGCATTGACAGTGCTAGAGAAGTCTTCTGAGTCATATTAGACCAGCAGCAAATTTTACAAACACTGTAGTGCAGATTCCCTTGAGTCAAAAACCATATTATGAGACACGAGAAGTCGCCTTTTGTGCAAGAGAGTGCATTTCCACAGGAAAAAAATAAAGCACCTTATGCTATGGAGTTGAGAGTGTAGCTTTTAGTTCCCTCTAACAGTTAAGCAGTAGGTATTTTATAAGACAGGAAATACGGAGTTTTGACACAGTTTTGTTGTGCTGCTATTCCTGGCCAGGGCTTATTTCTGCCTAGCAATTAGTGAAGAGAGCAAGACACAGGGATGTAGCCCAGGCTCACAACCTCACTGAACCCACTGACCCAAAGATCTGCCAATAGGGTTGAGCATCCCGGTGTCTCTCTCTGGCAGGGTCATTCACATTGACAGTAACACTTCCATGGAGTTCTGTTGGTGCTGGTTCTCTGCAAACCTCATGTCCCCCAAGGAGGACTTCCCTGAGCAATCTGCTTCCAGCTCCTTCCTTTGTGTTTGGTTTTCTTTTTTCCTTTTGACACTCATCTCACCCACATTGATGGAAAGTACTCTTAACTCACATTAATGGGAGAGAAAAAAATGGTCATTGGTTGTGATTTTTTAAACTTTTTTCATAAAAAAGGTCCTGTGGGTTCCTTGGATTTTAGTCAACATTGTACTCTTTATGGTTGGGCTGTGATGAAGTTGATACTTGCATGGTATTTGTGGCTGGTTTCATCTGGTCCCTGCCTTTCAAGAGGCAAAACTTGAGGTTTGTTATGTCTTGTAATACAGTAAAATTGCAAAGCAGGCACAATGGATTTTCCTTTGCCTTGTCTCAGAAGAACCAAGCCTACTGCTGCAAATGCAGGATGGTCTCATGTTAGGGAGAAAGAGGGAGTTTCTGTTTGGGTCTAAACGTAGGAATTTTCTGGCAGCTTAAACTCCAAGTGGTTTGTCAGTCCCTCATCAGTGACAATTGCACAACACTTGGGAAGAGACTGTACAGCAGCAAGTGCTTATGACAATGAGCTATCCCTACTGAACTCTTTTTAAAACAGTACACAGTTTATTTGACAAGAATGAATTTTTTTTAATGTAAACAATAGCTTTCGTGCTCCCAAAGCCCTTTCTCAGGCAAAGCTCCCCCTGATCCAGCAGAAGAAGGACAGCTGAAATCGTGACAACAGCTATCCCAGAATCACAGAATGGTTTGCATTGGAAAGAACCTTAAGAATCATCTCATTCCAACTCCTGCCATGGGCAGGGACACCTTCCCCTAGACCAAGCTGTTCAGAGCCCCATCCAACCTGGCCTTGAACACTCCCAGGGATGGGGCATCCACAGCTTATCTGGGCAACCTGTGCCAGTGCCTCACCACCCTCACAGAAAAGGATTTGTTCCTAATATCCAATCTAAACTTACCCTCTGTCAGTGTGAAGCCATTCCCCCTTGTCCTGTCACCATGTGCCCTTGTAAAATCTCCCTCTCCAAGTCTCCTGTAGGCTCTCCCTTAGGTACTGGAAGGTGCTATAAGGTACTGGAAGGCTGCATATAGGATTTAAGTGCATGTTACTTGATTTAAAAGAACTGCAGCTGATCACCAAATGCACATCTGTCTTTGCAATTATCTATGGCAGTTCGCACACCATCCCAAGATGGTAGTTTTTCTGTATACTGACAATGTACCATTTATGGATGGGGTAAACTGAGGCAGGAAGCAATTAAGTACCGAATTTTGTCCCCAGCACATACCAGTGAGGGTCACAAAATGGGATTCTGTAGTTCTGAATGGTAGGACATGCATCAAATGTGGAGAATCATGACTTTTCACTGATATTTAATGTTGGGTTGTGTTAGTAGAAAGAGCTTGCCTGCAAACCCCTCTGCTTCCAGGGTGTGTGTTACTGGAACCCTCTAGAAGGGACCCTCTAGCTTGTTAGTTGTGGGTCCCTGGGTTTTGGGGATTGCTGCTGCAAACCAGCACAGGTATAAGAGCAAAACCACTTATCCTTCACACGAGCAGTGCAACCTTACTGTGATGTGAGGGTGACCCTGGAGGGAACACAATCAAGCACTCTTAGGTTCATGCTCAAGTGCTGCTGGAGTCTGGCACCACTTTGGTTCCTGTGTATCTTTGACATGTTTCAAAGTGTGTCCCTAGGTCCAAGGGCAACTTTATGTCCCTTTGAAAAACATGGCCTGACCCTTTAGGGCAGTGTAGTGGCATGGTTAAAGTGGGGTTAACGCAAATCTGAACTCCAGAGGCTTTATGGCAAAGCAGAGGTCCTGCTTGCTGTTCTGTGCTGCGGGGAAAGGCTTTGGGTGCCAGAGGGAGGCAGCCCAGGAGACAGCCAAGTGTCCAGCAGGACAAGGAAAAAGTCTGTGTCACAGGGCAGGCAGGAGCTGGGCCCAGCATAATGGTCCATCAGGACAATCATTTGAGAACATGTATTCTTTTCTCTCTCTCTTTACATCTGACTGGTTATCTATTGCTCCTCTTTACTGCAGTCTGATTGTAGGGCTTCATAGCTTTTAAAGGTATAAGAATAGGGCTTTTTTTCCTCTTTTTCTTTCTTTTTTTTTAATTTCTCTTGCCTTGAAGTAATCATCTATATTTAGGTCAGTGACATGATGAAAGATGTTTATGTGTTTTTATCTAAAGCTGGAAATTGCCTTTCCGGATATCACTGAATGGAAAAAAGCTAATGGAGCCTTGTTGTGCTTTCACTGTTTCTGCAGTGGTCTTCTTGTTTTAGTGCTAAGGCGCGCAGAGCATCCCATCCCCACCTCACAGCCCTCGGCTCTCAGCTCTCCCTGCATCCTCTGCTGGCTCCCCTTACAGAGGAGACTCAGAGAAGGGCAAGGGGAAGGTCACACCAAGTTGTTTCCATCTCCAGCTACCTGGAGCAGGCAATGCCAGCTCTGGCCTATTAAGTAGCAAATGTGGCACTGATAAATCCTGTCCGCTAAGGAACTGAGCCTTTTTAATATGCAAGTGCTCAGTCAAAGAAAGTAAACAGACATCTCCTTCTGCTGGGAATTACTAGACAAATGTCTCCCTCCCCTTACCCTCCTTCCTTCCTCCTCCCTTCCATTTAAGTGTAGGAAATTCTGCTTGCTTTATTTGATAAAGAGGAGGAGGGGAAAGGACATGTACTGAATCATGGTTAAGCTGCTGTCTTCTACCTCAAGACCTTTCAGTGTAGATGTGCTTTATTAGTTTGATAAGCAGACACCAAAAAGGGGGAGGGGTGTGGGGTTTGCATGAGGGGATCTGCCTAGGGGCTGCCCGGAGGTTTAAGAAGAAGAGCTGCTAATGATGTTGAAGCTGTACCTTTTTGGGACCTTGGCTCCTGGAGGAAAAATGGGCCCTTTTCACTAATTGTGTTGTGCTCAGTAGTGTGATGGAAAGGATCTCACAGGGGAACGAAACAGAATGAATATCAGCTGGGCTCTTCCCTTGAGCAGTCCCCTCTCCACTCCTCCCCCATGCCAACCCTCCTTCCTTCAGCGGGATATCTGGCATGAAGTAATCCTAAATACTGGGAGATAACATTAAGAAAAGGGATTATTCCCTCATTTATTTGGACAGTCTGGTGCAAGCCTTGTGAACTGAACGTAGATTTGTAACAAATGTTGTCCAAATTGGCAGTGCAAATGTTTTGATGAATAGCTACCAGCAAGACTGTGAACCTTGGATCTGGCCCCGCCTGTGTGCAAACACAGGATCTGAGAACTTTCAAATGTCGCTCTCTCTAATCCCGTGCCAGCTCCTTTCCTCTCTGACAGATCCATGTCTTGGGAGTGGGTAACTGTATTTCCCCAGTGCAGTGGGGTGTGCAGGCTTCCACCTCAGGTGCTACTGAGTGTTTCCAGGTGTACTTATTTTCCTTTCAGCAGCTGGATGCTGCCCCACTTGTGAAGGTGAAGAGCAATTCCCAGGTGCACTTACGGAGCACCCGAGCTCACCGTGGCATTTCCTTTCACCTGCAGTGATGTTAGCCCTGCTCAGCAAACTCAGGGCTTACACTGTGCTCTCTGTCAGTTTTGGCAGAGAACAGACTCCTGCCAAGTGCCACCTCAGTGAACCCCACGTTAACTGGGCTCCTCCTCCTCCCCTGGACAAGGAGGCAGAGGCTTTTTCTTTCTCAAATACTGGCAGGCATAGCAAGCCCAAACCATGCAGATTGATGGGCCTCTAGGTTCAAAAGGGACTTTTTTAACCTAGGCGTAGCATCATCTTAAAATTGTACATCCCTGGCACAATCCATGGCTGGCTAGTCAGTGACAAACAGGTGGGAATCACTTGAAATGCTGTTCAGTAAGGGAGACATGGGTGGAACTTTGGGAGGGAGCTGGGTACCCAGAGAACTGCCCCAAATGTGAGATTTCCCCACTGTCAAGAAAAAAGAGCATGATAATGTAGTGTCTCTGGAGCATTTCAGCAGCACAGGAGTGGATAGTAGGTTTAAAGCAGAAGAATGTTTTGGATTTGTTTGGTTTGTTTTTCTGCACAACGTCAACTTAACATGCAGAATTCCCTGCTGCACGCTGCTGCAGAGATTGTATGTAAAAGGAATTGTTTAAATGCACCGAGGAGAGCTTTGCAGTTAAGAACAAGGGTGTTGTATCTATCCAGTCACCAGCACAGCATGCTCCTAATCCTGACTGCTGGATGCTGGGAGGGATCCCAGGGGCCAGCTCACTGTGCATCTGTCCTTGTTCCTTTTACACTTTTCCTAAGAATTTGTGGCTGGCTGCTGTCAGAGATGGGACACTGGGCTAACAAAACCTCTGAGTGTAAGAACATTTCATTGCACTGACAGGACAAGAATGGAATGAATGAATGCCTGAATTGGGACATGGTGGGATAACCTGGGCAGCCCAGGCTGCAGAGCAGAGCTTTATGGCACTGCTGCTGGTCATAAGTGGTTCCATACATGACTTCCTCAGCATTCCTTTGATGGGGTTGGTAAAAGGAGGAGTGCTGGCAGATGGTGCAATAAATGCTGATGTTATATGTGTTGTAAACCACTTCACAGGGAGAGGTGAACATTTCCCAGGGATTGGTGTGGCAAGGCCGAGAGACAGACTGTTTGAAGTTATGACCAGCTGCATCTCTTCCTTTCTTTTCAGAGGTGACTTTACATAGTGGATGACACAGACAACCCCAGACAACCCTAACCAAAGCTTATTTGAGAGTTTTTGCCCATCTTCCACCCCACTGCCTCCTGCCACAGCCCCATGCCTGCCCTCTGACACTCAGGGAGGGACCGATGGGCAGCTTGGTGGCTGCTCCCACCCAGCCTTCCATTCTGTAGTGCTCCTGGTCCTCTGTCTCACTCAGCATATGTTGTATTTGCACCACTGCCCTGACCAAAATCCCTGCTCTGTCAGCTCCCAGCAGCAGAGGTGGTGTGGGGAGGAAGTTGGATTACCCCCATTCATGGGGGGTGTGCAAGGCAGTCTATTCTCATAGAGAAAATGTGCATCACATGGGGTGATGGAGAAGGGACTGTGCCTTGGTCCCTGTAATTATACCAATCTGTTACTTCCCTGTCTCTGCCGCCGCCGCTGAAACACACAAAGAATCACAAGCGTGATTTAAGTCCCTGGAGGAGACAATGGCTGCTTTTGGGCAAGCCAAGTTGGCCTCCAGAGCCCCACTTTAACTGCCCAGTGCTGTGTGCTGGGCTGGGGAGGGCTGCTGTGGTCCAGCCATCAGCTCTCCTTCCTCATCGTTATTAACTCACCGCCTTTTTGTGCCTTCTGCTGCTGTTGTCACGCTGGTGCAGGAAGGACAATGTCAGAGCACTTCCTCCTTTCCCTATCACAGTGACTGGTTTGGGGGTTCAGTGCTTTCCACATTAGTGGGACTGATAAACTGGTTTGCACTGCAGTTGCTCTTGCTTTCTGTGCCCTCTTGTCATTGCTGTTGACTCATCAGGCTGAAGTGTCTGAGCTTAATTGAAGCAGTAACAATGCAATCAACATTTCTCTCTATTTTTATCTGCATCTCCCCCTCCCCTCTGGTTTTTCTGCTGCTTGACATGCTATTTCTGGGGCTGAGAGCTTGGCAGCCTTGCCAAGGGTTGCACTGGAAGGGAATGGAGCCACAAAGAGAGTAAACTCACCAAAAGTAACAGAGTTTTTTTCTTTTTCTGAGTGCTGCTGGCCTCCCTGCATTGCATTCATCCTTACTGTGCCTTGTCAGCTCCCCCTGTCATCCTTTCTGCAGCTGAAGAAGGCCTGGGCACAGGGAAGTAATTCTATAGCAGGGCTGCATTGATACACCTAATTAGCATAAAATTAGCATAACCCTCTTTGTTTAACAGAGTACTCAGCCCTCCTCCTTTATTCAAGTGATGTGACCAGAGGCAGGGAGAAGTGACTGGTCTTGGTGCAGTCTTAATAAGAGATTGGGGGTGAAGATGCTGCCAGCTTGGTCTTTGAACACCGAAGCATTCTCCCCTGCCTTGAGGAGGAGAGCAGAGTGTTCCTACCTGCTATAGCATATAGCAAGGAGATCATTTTCCTGGGGTATGGGAGCTGGAAGTTCCCAAGTGTCTGTGAGCATGCTCACTTAGAGGAAAAGTAGTGATGGGAGGCAGGAGTAAGAAAATGTGGCCATTTTGTAATAAATGAAGTAGCATCTTTTGAATGCAGTTTCTGTGGACAGAGTGGCAAAAAACACATGTAGCTTAAAGGTTTTGCATTTAAAAGGATGCCAGCTGGCTTTAAAATGTTTCTTCTTCTGAAATCAGTTAGGGTTACTATTGATGATAGTAAAACCTTAAGTGGCAAGAGGAAAAAGTATGAGACAAACCAGTGGTTTTATTTTTTCCCCTATCAAATGTCTTGGTGCACTGAGCAGCACTCGTGTGTCATTGGTGTCCAAGCTTTTTCCTTCCCCCCAAATGCATATTTAGCTCTTCAGTGAAGTGATGGCAGGCAGAGAATCATCTGAAAGTATGAAAACATCAATAGAAAAAAAAAAAGAGAAGTGAGAGCAGGCATCTGGGTAGGTAAATTTATTGAAAATGCTGTAGCTTGTGTCTGTGAAATGCCTGGATTTCAGGTTGACAGAGTCCTTTGCCATGAGACATGCCTCTCCTTTGTGTGAACCGTACCACCCTGCATCCTCTTTCTGCACCTCTTGGCATTGTTATTGGACTGCTCATCTCTATTCTGTAATCCTATTCACTTCTTTTAACACAGAATTAACACACCCTTCTTCTCCTCCATATCACCCTGCAGTACAGAGAAAGACCGCTGCTTTGTATCAAACCCAGCATTGTTTTTAAGGCAATAAATATATATCTAGACCTCTCACCACTGATGCTGTAATCTCTGCTGGCATCCTCAGTAATTTTATGTCCTTGCGTTAGACTTCGCCTCCCAAATATACAAAGCCCAAATCGTGTTATCTAGAGAACAAATGCTTTCAGATGTGTTCAAAGGGTGTGCAAGAACCAGCCACTAAAGCAAAGGAAGGCAAGAGGCAGCAGACTTGGTTAAATACTTGTTAATACCTCTTGCTGTTGGCAGCGCCTGAAGTTGTAATCAGCTCTGTCTGTGTGTCTCTCTATGCCTTCTGCCCATGCATGTGCCTTTTTGGGCACATTTTCGGACGGTTTGTGTGTAGCTGCATGCCTGCTGGCGGATCTCCCACATGTGCGCTGTGCTCCGGTGTGTCCCAGCATGTCCGCCTGCATGGGGGCTCTGCGAAACGTGCCACCCTCTGCCTCCCTGTGCTCTTCCCTGGGATGTGTGCATGGATGTCCCTGGCTGCCTGTGCGCATCCCCCCTGGAATACGCCTCGGCATGTTTGCAAGCCTGGATGCAGGATGCTTTGTGTGTGGCGGGGCTGGCAGCATTTTAAGATGAGCGTGCTCGTGTTGAGATGAAGACTCCATCGATTCCCTCTGTCAGCCTAAGCAGCGCTTGCAGCGGGGAGGAAAAGCTGCTGCCTTTGCGGCTTCGGGGAAGTGAAATGAAATAAAATGCCGCTTCGAGTCGGCGGGAGAGGGGATCACTTTGCAGATGTCAGCTCCTTAAAAATGGCCTCACTTAAAATAGATATGGAGTGAAGTAAATGGATTTTTCTCTTAAAGGAGGGGCTTGTACCCTTGCATGGTGTTGGATTTCCTCCCCCCGCCAAAATCCAGAGAGAATGCTGTGCTCTGAAGGGAAGGTCTTTAAAAACAAAACAAAAGGCAGCTGTCAATTTAATCCAAGCTCCCTGATAAAATTCCAGCAGAGTTCCTTTTCTCAGAGATGAAATAAGAACCCTGGCAGGCCCTCTTGACTGGCCACATAAATCATTTGTGGTAATTGCTCTGAGAAAGGCGAGTGCCTCTTAGGTGCAGGGAGTGGGGGAGGCACCCACAGTCACTGCACAGCCCCCCGGGTACCCCAGTTTGTGGGGACCCCTGCCCCGGGCGTGGGGGGCAGCTACCTGCAGCAGGGGTGGGTGCTGCAAACCCGAGGGGACAATGTGCTGCAGGGGATGAATAATAGGGTTTCCTGTTGCCTTGCCTTTGTTGTTGGTCCTGCTTTTAATTGCCCTAGAGGGATTAGAAGTCAGACGGTGGGGGGAGGATTTGGGGGAGGAGGGGCTGAGAAGGAAAGGGGGAGGGAAGGATGAAGGCACGGGAAGGTGGAGAGAATGAGATGGAGGTGAGAGGAAGAAGGAAGAGATTGATTTAAGGGACTAGCATTTAGTGCAGTGGGGCACAATTTCAATTAGCTAATATCTCCTTGGGTTGGTGCATGACTCTGCATGCTCCTTGTTGCTCCAATTAGGAGTGGAACGGCAATAAAAAGCAGAGTGCCAGGCTCTGGTGTCAGCTTTTTTGGCTGCAGCAGTGCAGGGGGACAGCTGCTCCAGGAAGCCGCAAAGCTGTGATTGCACTTTCCCTGGGAACTCGTAAAGATGGGGATAATAAAATCACAGGGATCTGAAGCAGCGCTACAGGAGTGGCCACCAGGCACCAACTCCACGAAGAGGGCATTGCTCAGTTCAATCCTTCACTTTCAGAGTAGAAGCGGCAGGGTGTAGCTGTTATCATGTTTAGTATAAATCTGCAACTGCTGCTTCAAAATGAGCTTTTCTTAAGCTTTTGTCAAACCCCAGTGGCCTGAGTAGTTTTGGCAGCATAGCTGCAACTAAGAATAAAAATGTAAATTATATATAAAATAGAGCCAGTGCATATATGAGCAAGGGAGGTAAAGGTGACGGGCATGAGGACCAGAGTGGGAGCCTGGAGGTCTGGCTTGTATTCCTCTTCTGCCACTGGGCCAGGCTGGACCAGACTCCTCTCCCCTGAGCCCACCACCCCTTGGAACCTCCCTGGAGCAGCCTCTGGGTTATGGGAGGGATAAGTGAGCTGGGCAGCAGAGTTGCATGGTGGCATAAGAGCCACTGCTGTGGGAGCAGCAACGCGCTGGCTTTCAGCATCTCATAAGTGTGCTGCTGGTTCTCTGTGTGAGCGCTGCTTGCTGCCTTGCAGGTGAGCATTGCTGCTCAGCAATTTAGCTTTGAAATACAACCTGCACCAATTGGTTCTGTGGCACCCACTTGTTCTGCTGATCTCCACAGGGGAAGCCCATAGTGCCAGAGCTGACACGGTCTCTTTTCCTTGCCGCAAACAAGCTGCTCTGCCAGTGTGTCAGACATCTCATTCTCTTCTTTTTTTGTGGGCATGGAGCCCAGCTGCTGAGCACATGCTGCAGTCTCCCTCTGAGCAGGGCCCTAAGAGAAAGACTGAGGAACAAAGGAGTGCAGCCAGCATGGCTGACTGGCAGCTGGAGTCAGTCTCCCAGACAAGTTGCTTGTACTGTTTCCAGCACAGTCTGTGGGCTGAGAAGAGGGGACAAATGTGTGCTCACTGTGCACTCTCCTGCTGCTCGCTCCCAGGTTCCACAAGTGCTGAGCTCTGGGCACGACCCTCAGAACCAGTAGCATCCTCCCCTTTTTGGGTTACCTCTTCCATGCTCTTTAGGCACGCCTCTCTCTCTTTAAAAACACACAGGCACTTGCAACAGAGAGAAAAAAGTAATTTATGGGCTTGTCTGTGGGTGGGAATGAGTTAAGGTGTGTGGGAGAACACCTGCAAAGGGATGGCACATGGCCTTACACAGGTATGTGCCACACACAGGTATGTACCTGAAACCAGGCTGCAGTGAGTCTCTCCCTCTGAGGGCCCTGGCCTGGAAACATGTGTGAGTTAACGTGCAGCAGTGGAGGAAGTTGCTGTGCCCGGCTGTCATCCATCCCTGATCCCAAAGTAGCTGCCCTTGGAGCAAGAGCCACTTAATCATTTTTGAAACAGCTCCTGAACAGCCATAGCTCACAGCCCAGCACATTAAGGTGAACTGGCACAGACTGCAGTTTGCCTTAATGAACTGCAGCCGTGCAGGAGAGGCTTTTCCAGCAGTGAAGCTCTCCGTGCCACACAGGTAGCCCACTGTGGAAGTGCAGTGGGATGGACACAGCCCCAGCCCCATCTGTCAGTGCTGGGGAGCTAATTGACAGATGGAAGGTGAGTGAGCTTGCATGCTGCAGGAGAGTGCAGGGATTCTAGCCTGCTTCCCACACCAGCTGGGGCAAGCTCCTGGCCCAGTCCCCCTCTGTCATCACAGTAGATGTGCCAACAGCACCAGTTAGTGATGGGGTTATCCTCCTAATTATCAGAAAGGAAGCCACTGATTTCCCTTTTAGGAAAACTGGGACACAAAGAGGTAAAGAGCCAAGAGTGAAGTAGTTTGGGATAAAGACCTCTGGGTCAGCAGTGGCATCCTACTATTTCCCTAGTACACACTTTTGCTTTCTTAAACCCTCTGGTTCATTCTAATCAGTTCTGCATGGAAAGTATGTACTGTCTTACAGGTACAACATTCAGTCTCCTGTTCCATTTATTCTCCCAATTGCTTACATTTTTCCTTTTCTCTTTTACCACTTTTGTAAAACATATTAAACTACATTTCCTGCTGTTTAAAAAATGAACCAGAATTAAAAAGCACCTTGCCTTTGAGGTGAAGCTGTTAGAAATCATAAAATGGTGTTAAAATATCTGCACCCTCATTCTATTTCACTGGTTCCAATTTCACTGGGAGAAGGTACAGGGTCAGGGACTATGGGAGTTCCCAGTCAGAGGAAAAAGGAGGATGGCCTGGAGAGAGGGCCTGTCTTTCTCTCCTAGCAGTTCCAAAAAGCTTCCCAGGGCCAGCTGCCAGGTGTTTCATTTGTTACACTGAATGCAGGGATGTGGCTGTCCAGAAAATTAGGCTAGATTCCTCCATGAGACCCAGGCTGCTGAAGTTGGTGTGTTCCAGGTACCTCCCAGAGAGCTAAAGGAGTACTCCTTTGTGAATAAAGCTCTTCACTGAAAGTATAGAAGAATCTGCACCTCTTTTACAGTTAAATGTGTGGTTATTCCTGTTAATTGATTGATTGTGACCCCTCCAAGTGCCTCTGAGTCATGGTAAAGTTGTTTCATTACTTGCTGGATTTAAAAATAATTTTCTTTGTATCTTTCTGTAGAGTTTACTAGGGCTCTAGTTTGGGCATGGTTCAGCTGGAGCTGGCTTGTGGAACACACTTCTACTTAGCCAGCTAAAATGTCTTCCTCACTGCCCTCTCATCAGGTGGAACACTCAGAGATGCTCTCTAAACCTGAGCCCTACAGGCTCATGAGGGCTGGTAGCATCCCAGGGATACCTC
The DNA here is from genome assembly GCA_910950805.1 of Acrocephalus scirpaceus scirpaceus. Lineage (NCBI taxonomy): Eukaryota > Metazoa > Chordata > Aves > Passeriformes > Sylviidae > Acrocephalus > Acrocephalus scirpaceus. The sequence continues at coordinate 70,896,400 of OU383778.1, read as the reverse complement.
AACACCTTGTGTTGGTATTAAAAGCAGCTGTCAACATGCAAGTTAATGTAGTGATATAAAGGCAAGCAAGTGTATGCTCCCAGGCCAAAGCTGGAAGCTTCCCACAGAGAAGAGGATAGGGTTTTTTACAGTTAAAGCTATCTCCTTTTGGATGTACAAGCTGTGTAGGTGAGTCCCTGTTGCAGTGGGAGCTCTCCCTTATTTTTCCTGGACAGGACAGTAGGTGTAACTGAGGGAAAATATTTTTACAGGCAATCTCATATGTGCTTGGGGTCAGAGAGAAACATTGTACTGGCATTAACACAAACCCCAGTCCTGTTTTTAACCTCTACTATGTGAAATGCATAATCCAGGGTTATCTTTTACTTAAGTGTAAGCAATCACTAAGCTAAGTTTCCAGCTGTGAATACAGCTTACCCTGTGACTGCAGCACTTGGATGCTGACAGATGTGTTACCAGCTGACACTTGGAAAGCCAGATTGATTGGCTCAAAGAGAAATTCAGAGATTTATTTGAGGGCTGTATAGGCTCTTCAGAGCATCTCCTCCATTCAGGCTGTCAGTTCTGCCTTACAAGCACATCTGAAAGGTGGCTGTACAGGTCCGGCTTATGTGCAACATGGCAGAATTACAGTTTGTTCTAATTTTTTTACAGACATAGTAAAATTAAGTCTAAGGTTTATTTCAGTTCATAGCATAAGATTATCTGTAAGCTACAGATCTGGAAACTGCTTGGTTAGTTCAGGTTGATATGCTGGCATATCTAGCCCCTCCTCTGAGGCTGTGCAAGGTATTAAAGCAGAGAGCCTCAGAATCTAAATGGTATTTTAGCATGATATATTTCATTCTGTTTTCACAGTAATGTCTTTTTAATGACAGTACAGAAATCTCTGCAAGGTGTACTTTCCACCTGTATCTCCATCCTCAGGTCTCATACATTTGTACTCAGGAGGTACATCCACTTTGTTCTTCCTAACTTGGATCAAGCAGATTTTATTTGAGCACATCTCTGGCTGTGTTATGCCTTATACCTGAATAATCACGAATTGAATTCCCAATTAGCTCGCCTTTTGCAACTAAAATCCTGTTGATTTCAACAGTATAGCCTTGTCTGAAATACACAGTGAAACTGCTCTCCCAGTGCATCCCAGGGGAACCTTGTAATCTTATTAGATGCACCTGCTGCCATTTCATTTTAACCTCTAAGTTTTTCCCTGAAGCATAATGAATTCAATATTCCTCTGCCACAGAAAACCTTCCCAAATGTGCTTTGCCATCACTTTGAGGAGGAGCATACCTGCCTCTAAGGAGCTGCCAGCAGCACCTCCATCCTCCACTGCCCAGCCTGGAGCAGTTGGGAATCATCTCCACCTTCTGCAGGTGCCAGCAGACCCTCCCAGGTCCCATGGGTGCTCACATGACCATTCCTGGTGAGTGCCCCAGCCCCAGAGAGGTGCTGCAGGTGCTTATGGGGAGCTGTGTGGTCCTCTCAGTCTGCAGAAACTTGACTCTAAATTTTTTCATGTGGCTGTTAAATCAGTAATAAAGCAGGATGTAAAGTGGTTTTGAAGCTTCTGGGATATCAGGCCTCTTCACTGCTGGCTTCACAGCTGTTACTTCTAATCAGCTGGGCAGACACCATAGAAATGTCAATTCTAATAAACACTCTTTCATTTCCAGTTGGGTTTAGGTTTTAGTGGTGGAGAGGAGGGACCGCTGACCTTGCTATCTCCCGTGTCAGAGCTGCTCACAGAACACATGTTGCTTCCTCCTTTGCTGCCCTCCCGTGTCGTGAAAATGGAGGGGGCATGGGGGGAACATTAATCACGCGCCAGTGACCAGCCTGAGCCCATGGGCCTGGCATCCCAACCTTGCATCCCATACTGGGCAGTGGGTGGAAGCCAATGCCTTGGGAGGGATGTGAGGGCATGAGAAGGCTAGGGAGCATTCCCCAAGAGATTCTCTGAGCTTTCAGTGGTCTTCATCTCAGGGACTTCAAGAACCACCCACCATGTCTCTGTGTTTAATTAGAGGTGTATAATTAGCAGTGGCTCCATTTGGATCTCACGCTGCTCTGAGCCCAGACTGTGCCAAACTTGGTAAGTACTGTAGAGAAGCCACTTAAAAATCTGGGAATAAATAAATGGCAGTCAGCATCTTGGCTTGAATCCCTGCTGGGAGCCTGACATGGTGGGCTGAGTTCAGGGCTCAGGATCCTCTTTGCACCCCTGATCTATGCCAGGCCATGAGCTCACAAAGACCTGCCCTCAGTACCACTCCCTTGCCATAAAGCTTCGATTGCCCACCTCCCTTCCCTCACCCCTTCTCCCTGCCATCGTTGGCAGTGATGTTGCCCACCCTCACCATCTCTAGACTGGCCTTGTCCATCCTGTCCCATCCCTTTTATAAGCCAAAAACACACGGGCATCCTGTAACATTTTTACTGCTCTTTGTGGGCCCTGCTATGTCTAGGAAAATTACCAGGTGTTATCCAAGGTTTGGGGAGAGTAGCTTCTTGCAGGTGCCATTTTTTTATCAAAGCTGTGTGGGTTAAGGGAAGAAAAAGAAGAGGAAGAAAACTGATTTGTACATTTTTCAGTCACTGCTGTGGAATTACAGGCATGGGAATGAATCCATTCCCAGGAAGCCACTGGCAGAATTTGTTAAAGGGTATGAGATGAAGTGTTCTCAGCAAGTGGAAGTAAATCATGCTGGGAAAGAGACAGGGAGAGGGGTAAGGCCCCCATGAGCCCCATTGCAGATGCTGCCTTCTCAGCCCAGCAGTGTTCCAGGGCAGATACCGATGTGGTTTGGCTCACAGGACTCCCAGCACCACTTTCAGACCCAGGAAAAGCATTTCCCTCTCACAGTGCTGTCAGAAGCTGTTGCACAAGAGGCTCTGCGTGTCCATGTTCCGCTTGTGCATGTGCACCTCAGCACGGGGGGAAAGCAGGCAGGGTTTCATGCTGATCCTGGGGAATTTGGCTTCCTTTAAATTCAGGATCTCTGCTCAAACTCATTTTTTCCCCCAGTGATCCCTCTTTGTCAGGACCTCAATATTTTCAGGAAACATGTAATATGTCTGGCCATTTCTGTCTGTTTAGGAGAATCAACGTGTGGGTTGTAATATGTACCAATTCCCTGGAGGAACATTGAACTGTTTCCTCTGCCCAGGTGGAAAAGGATAAACACAGCCACTGACATGCTGTTTAGTCTGAAAATAGCCCACTGAATGCATAATGAAGAGCCTCCTGAGGTGTTACTCTGCATGTTAAAATGGTGTTCAGCAGCCTGTGCTGTCACACAACATAATTAGACAATAAATGTGCATCTAATCAGCCTCCCAATAGCTGACTGTCACCGTCTGGCCATTAGTATTACCTGTCTGTTCAATGGTAGCTGCATCTTTGGGAAACAAGAACTTTGTCAGTCCCCAAATATGTCTTATATGTGAGCAAGACAAACGAGGAACTCTATGTCTTGGCTTTGTGCTCAGTGTGCATTTCATGCTGAACAGCCCCTTGGGTTTAGCTGGTGAGGACAAAGGAAAATGAACATTTTTTTTCTTCCATGGGAGGATTTCTGAATGATCAGGGGAAAGAGCACCCCATGTCCTTTGTAAGCCTAATGAAGGCAGAGCAGCTGAGGGTCCTTCAGTGAATGCTGCTGCTTCTTCTTGTGCACACAGTCCCTGCCTGCGCTGAAATAAAAATCATCAACCTTGATCCTTTAAAACGCAAGCCAGGGTTTGAGCAAAATGGCTGAGGTTGGAGTCAATTGACAAGTGGCTTCTGCTGTTTAATTCACACCCTGGTAACAACACTTGCATGAATGATATATAGACAACCACTTTTGTCTCTGAACGTTTGACAGCAATTAGGGCTTCACTCCAGGGCAGAACATCATACTAACCCTGGAGTGCTGGAGGAGGAGGTTAGGGTAAAGAAATTAGCCATCTGTCTGGTGGAGACTGTATCCTCCAGGAGGCAGTTGGATGTCAAGAACAGGAAAAATGTTTCCATTCTCATTGTCCCGCACTTCAGTTGTACACAAAGGCATGAAAAGCACATAGAAGCCCCATTCACTCCCAGTTATGCAGAGGTCTGCCACCAGCCACCCCAACAAACACTCCCTGGCAGTTGCAGCGAGTGGCAGCTGAGAGCTGGTCCCCTCTGTGCTGTTTGCAAAGCAACCGATCAATTTTGGCTGTCCCATCATGGAGAGCTGGGAGGCAGGGACGTAGGTATTCAGCAGGGGAAAGCAAAGCCTGACTGCAAATGAGGAGGCAAAGTGGTTCTTACAGCCCTTCACTCCAGGCAGGAGGATGGATCCAGTCCAGGCTTGGGCTCTGCAGCACATTTCTGTGGGTACAGCACTGCGGCTGTGCAGGAGAGGAGCAGGCACATCTCATCCGCCCTGGGTGGCTGTTTATCAGGTCACCCAGCGTGGCCATGCTCCACATCGCTTGGAGCAGCGCATCCATCACACTGATGCTTGGATCCTTGATTTAAGGAACTCCTCATTGCCGAGGACAGTCCCTGCTAGATTGGGCTGGCTGAGGGTTTAGGGAGCATGTGCTGACATTTGGTCATGTTAGTCACACTGAGCTACACAGCCAGAGAAAACTGCCAGGTCTCTTGCTGCCTGCTCTGAGGGACTGCCTCTATAATTTCTGCTACACAGGCATGTTACTTTTTTCTTTTGTTTTCTTTTCTTTTTTTTGAAGAAGCCAATCAGCTACAGCGTTTTCCTGTCAGGAATCTAGTTCTGATAAACACAGTGTCCTTGCACAAGTCCCCTAGCTTGATGATTATAAGATTCTAATATAGGACAATTTTTCTTGCTTAATTTTTAAATGTGTCTGTGTATCTATAGAGAAAAGTACTTGTGAGACAGCGAGGGCCAGCAGAACATGTATTTTCATTGTCTGTCAGCTTCAAAGAGTAACTTGATTCCAAACTACTGTCAGGGTAAAAAAAATACAACTCACCAGTAAAGCTGCTCTGTCAGCCTTCCTAATTGTACCTAACTGAAAGCAAACCAGTGGGATACTCCAAGTCAGAACTACAATTTAATAGGAAAATTAAAATAAATGCAAAAAACCCTACTGGCTTAACCTGACAGAGTCACCTGACACCCTGTTGTTCATGGTGGTGGCAGCAGTCTGATTAAATGGTGGCTGCAGTCCTCTTGGAGTGATAGAGGTGGTTCTGTTGAAGCAGTGATCCTGTAGAGAGGTCTGGTCTTCCTCTGAAGGCCCAGTGGTGGTTGTGTAGCTCTTGTCCCCTGGAAATCCAGTAGATATGGCTGCTCATGGTGTTCCAAAGCTCAGATTACATCCAGGTAGGAACACTTGGTTCCTCCCCCTGGGCGGGGCATCTCACAATGGGATGGTGTAATTTTAGGAGTCATGCAGTGAGGGTTGACAGCCCATTAGCAGAAGATAACCCCTGGAGTTATCAGGGATGAGTCATGGAAGAGATAAAGAACACTGCCCCACCTGGTTTTAACAGCTTACGGAGATGGTGATAAAATACCTTTTTTGGTTACATCTTACATGGTAACCTAAGACACTAATGTGCAAAGCAAGCCAGACACATTGGCTAAGATAGGGCTGTGGCCCCCTAGTGTGCTCCAGATGACAACTGGTCTCTCCCTTCCCAGATCCTTCACACTAATTCTGTGCATTTATTAAGTGGAAGACTATAATGAAAGTTAACTCTGAACCTTCCAAATCTGAAGCAAGATTTGCAACAGTGATAGAACTAGGAACTCCTCTGTTTCCTTCCTGGAGACTCTCAGTTCTGCCTTTCAAGGCTTAGGCATCAAGCTGTTGCCTTTCCCCAGTCTCATGTCTGACAACTTCCTACTGCTACACTGGGCTGTAGGCTGTAAGTACTAACTTGTGGTCAGCTGGGCTGAGCTTGGACAAACCTCTTTGGCTTCTTCATAGGAGCGCATGGCAAGTGGGAAACCAAGTTTTCTTTATTAACAGTAGGGATAGTCCCTGTGCTGAAATATATTTTAAATCAGTGGTATCCATGCACACCTGCCTGCCCAGCAGATGATACCTCCAGTAGATTTTTCAGGACATCCCAGCAGATGTCCTTCTCAGTTGTCCTTCCTCAGCAAATGCTTTTCCTTTTTTGTAGTCTCTCTCTGAACTTCCTCAGTTTTTGTTCTTATTCCCCCTGATTTGTGTGGAGTCCTTCCCAAACTCTTTGTTAGCTGGGTAGAGGCAGGTTGTCAGACCTGCAGTGCTAATAGGGCACATTTTGTCTCTCAGCAGACAGCTTGTCAGGACTACTTGTTTCATTTGTGGTAACCTTTAATCAAACAAAATCATTACATTTACCTAGTAAATATTACACTAACCAGGTCAACTTATAGAACTCATAAATTGTTACTGTAGCTGTTTTAGGGAATGAAGATCCAGAAACCAGCCTGGCACAGAGATCCCACAGGACACTTCCTGCACCTTGTATGAAAGTCATAGATTTAGTATTTCACATATTTAGTATTTCAGAGCAAAGTTTAGTAGGGACACCTTCTTACCTGGTTGTTAGGATTTAATTACATATTCTAGGAGCAGTCAGTACCTAAAGTAAGTGGAGGACTGATGTGAAATCCTCTGACCTCTTACAGTCCTTCACACTCCTTGGTAGAAAGGAACAGGGAAAGCAAAATATTAAGTGGACGATAATGACAGTAGAATCCTTGGGAAAAAATGGGAAAAGAAAGTAAAGGAGAAGGAGAGAAATTTTATTACTTGTCTCCTTTTGTAGTATGGATTTGGTTTGAATGTTTCAGCTGCTTTTGCTGCTGCTGCAGTGTTTATTATTCATTATTTTAACAGAGTTAAGGAAAAATAGTTGAAATAAACTCAAGAGTATGACACTGGGTAACAAATGATTTTGAATTCTGTCCCCCAGCATAAAGTTTCAGATTTGTATTTCAAAGGCTATATAGATGGAAGATCCCACTGTGGGTGAAAATAAAATCCAACTGGTGGGTATGTGGATCTGTAAATAGATGCTGGTGAGATTTTTTTCCTTAACCAGTCTGGCTGCTGAAACTTTCAGTAGACTGGGCCTGACCACAAGTGCTGCTCTGTCTTCTGTTACAGGTACTTATTGAGAGGCTTAACACTGTACCCAGAGATTAAGGATGTTTACAAACATGAGTTGTGAGTGAGATTATTACTTCAGATGAACCTAGTGCTGCAACAGGGCTTTGAGCTGTCCTGCCCCTCCTGGCACCCCAAATTCTGAAATGGCCTCATCTGGGAAACCCCATTTTCTACAGAAAAAGGTGTTAGCTGTTGGTATAGAAGATGTAAAAATGCTAAGCATCAGAAACCTACTTAATAAGTTTACACAGAATGTTGAAACTATGTGGGTAGAGATTCTCTGCTCTGAGAGGCATTTTTGGTAAAAGTGAAGACTTTCTGGTGACAGCAATCGTTGGGTGTTATTGGCTTATTTACCACCTTCACTCTAGTTTCGATCTCTGTGATTGTGTTAGTTTGGCACAGCCTGGTTTTGGTAGCGGAGGAGGTGGAGGGGCACAGAAGTGGCTTCTGTGAGAGGCTGCCAGAAGCTTCCACCATGGCCGACAGAGCCAATCTCTGACAGCTCTGAGGAGGGACTTGCTGCTGGCCCAGTTAGAGAGGTTGGTAGCCCCTGTGTGATGACAAATTGAAGCAGAAAATGAGGGCAGCACAGGCACAGTTTTTCCCAGGGCTGCCGGGGCAGAGGGGCAGGGGTGGCGGCGCCTTCTCCTCCCCGGCCCTGTGTGAGGAGCGGCGCTGAACGGCGCCCGCGCTGCCGCCGCCACGGCCCCAGCCATGGGGAACGGGCCCGGGGACTGCCGGCACGGAACCCAGAGGGGATCAGCCTCTCCGTGCTGGGGGATCCTGCAGGGAGCCATGAATCGGTGCCACTTGTGGCAATGCCACCCACGGGCAGCAGTTCTTCCAGTCAGAGAAGAGGAGGAAGGGAGGACACGTGAGGGAAAACAACATGGCAGCACCAAGGTCAGAGGGATACAAGGAGGGGGAGGAGGTGCTTCAGGTGTTGGAGCTGAGATTCCTCTGCGAGCCTTGGTGAGGACTGTGGTGGAACGAACTGTCCCCCTGTAATGCATGAAGTCCATGGGGGGCTTCAAAACTCCACTCTCAGCTGTGGGAAAATGCTCACACTGGAGCAGGCGGATACCAAAGAAAATTGTGATCCAGTGGGAGACCCGAATTGAGACAGATGGTCCCTGCTTCCAGAGACAGAGAAAGGGCCCTTGCTTCCACACGACAGCAGCCTATCCTGCACCCCATGGATGAGTGACCCATGCCACAAAGTTTTGGGAAGACTGTTTGCCCATGGGAGGGATCCCACAGCATAGCAGAAAAAAGACTCCTCTCCCTGAGCAAACAAAAAAAGAAATTGAGTGATGACCTAACCAAAGCTCCCACACCATCTCCTTTCTCTGTCGGTGGGAAGGAGGGAGGGGCTGGGGGGGGGGGAAGCTGTTTTAAGAACTTACTTTGCTTCTCATTATCCTCCACTGACTCTATTACTAATAAATTTACTTTATACCTTTAAATTTAAACCTATTTTGCCCTTAGAGTGTTTTTCTCTCAATCCTTATATCAACTCATAAACCCTTTGTTAATTCCTTTATTTTCCCCCTCTTTTCTGCCCAACTGTAGCCAAAGAGGGTAAGCAAACAACTCTTGTGAGTGCCTGGCATTTTCCAGAGTCAAACCACAACAGCAATCTAAAATTGTTGACTTTTTGGGGACTGGTTTGTACAGCACAAGTTTCATTTGGGTCAGTAGAAAAGATGCTGGTGTGAAGGAGAGGGCCTGCCTGTAAAGTCCCTGAAAACAGACGTTTCTGTTAAATAACAGAACATGTTGAGGCTGAGAATCCTGGAGCACTTTACATGCTGCTGCAGACTAATATGGAAAAGTGGAAGAGAGCAAGGATGGGCCATGCACTAAAACAGGGAGCTGTTCAGAATGGATGGAGAGCAGTCAGCATAAAGAAGCATCATGTAGAAGATTTGAACAGAGGTAACTGTGGCTTTGCTACCCTAGAAGGTAAAAATTTGCTCTTTCCCCTTCCCTCAGCCAGCTATCCCTTCTCTTTCTTTGTGTCAAAAGTAGACACAGCAGTAAAATTCCTCACAAGTGTTATTTCTTCATGAAGGGTTACTGCTTCCTGCCTCATCTCCTATGATGTGAAGTTTGGGATATGCTTCCTGAAGTAAGGTAATCATGTGAACCTCACAAGCAGAGATGTATGTGGGCAGCAATTAAAGCTAAAGCTATGCAATGTGTACCATGACCTGGAGGAGAGGCAGATCATTTAACAATGAGAAAAATAAGAAAAAAAAAATAAACACTTCCTTCCAGACCTTGGTACAGTCCATCCCTGCTTTCCCAAATGAATCCTCTTAAGTTTCCACAGAGCGTGTGTGTGGTTGAGGAAAACACTCGTAATTTGTTGTTTTGCAGAAGGGTGGTTCCCTGTGCCTTTGCTGAAAACCAAACAACAACAAAAACTTTCCCTTCAGGAAGCCAAAACCTGGTGTTTGAAATTGTACAAGCACATCCATTGTTTTTGGCATGGCCTCTCTGCAAGCGTCCAAGAACAAATTTTGCTCTGAAAACAATGAGACGTGTGTGGAAGAAGCAGTAACACTCTGCACATGTGTCACAACACACTGAAAATATTATCCCCACTGTATAATATGTTCAAGATCTCATAGTGGATTCTGCGCCAGCAAAGGGCTGCTTCATCTTGTATTTCTTTGCTTGCAGTGCTCCAGATAACCACTTAAACTTTGAGGGGAAAAGTCTTAAGAAATGGGTATTAAGAAAGAAGCAAAACCTATTTTCCAATTCTAAACATAACTAAATGTCATCATAACATTTTGTTACACTGGCAACTCTAGAAGTAAATTTAATCAATTTCTACATGATTTTGCCTTAAGTTTCTGCCTTCCCAGACTTCTTCAGGGAAAATGGTGTCTCTTCTGTTTATCCTTCTTGGAATCTGGCCATGTATAAGCGAAGTGGTAATGTTGTTACACTGTGGGATTTTATCTGTTGGTTTTTGTCCCAAGACTTGGATTCCTGGAGTCAGATGAGTGAATGTCTCACTACAGCTCTTGTATTTTTTTAAGCAAGTTTCTGTACTCCATGGATGTAAAGTTTTACATCTGGAGCAGAACCAGCTGCAGGTGTACTTTGCCTCCTTAACTTTCTGGTGGAGAAAGGCAAGACAAGCTCCTGATTTTGAAACAGGAGAGAGCTGCAGCTCTGAGATTTGCAGCACTCCAGAAACCAAGAGCATCCTGGCATTCTGCAGAGTTTCTTGCAGAAGCAGTGATTGCCAGGGAGCTGCATTTTCCAGTGATATTTACAGCTTGATGTTGATTGTATGGCACAAGTCATTAGAAGCCTGACTGCTTTCTTATCCCCTTCAGTACTGTGAGTAGAGCATTTCACTCCCATGTTGTGGAAGCTTGCAGATCACTTTCTTACCTATCTCTCACCTTCCCATTGGGACGTGTTTGCCAAGCCTCAGCAGCACTTTGGAGCTGAGTGAAACTCAGAGGCATTTGATGTCTGAGTGGGCACCTCTGGTTAAAGTTAAGCTCCCAGACCTCCTCTCTTCAGTGCCAAGTGGCAGCTTAGGGAGTGCCTCCAGGGAGGGTGGTCAAGTAGCACCTTGCTGCACATGTAGGGATGTGGTTTCACTGCCAGTGACACTGGCATGTCACCCCTCCTTGGGCTGGGACCCAGCAGGCTTGTGGCATGTCGGTGGCTCTGACGAAACCAGCTTGGAAATCTTCTGATGGCACTTATCAGGAGGAGGCTTGTAGAGAAGACAGCATTCCCCTTTTGTGAAATGGCAAGGCAGTTTTACTCCAAAGAGCCTCTGAGGAGGCTCCTCTCCCAGCAGACATGTGAATGAAAGACCACCAGTTAAGGCTACTGGGAAAAAACACCCACCACATCTTCCCTTTGTACTTTGACTTTCTTCTTTCACATGTGAAAGAAAGCTGGCAGAGGATGCCTTCCCTTCCTGCAAATGAGATTTCAATACCCATACAAGTTGAGTGTCCCTCTCTGTCTTATACTCTGACACAGTAGAAGGCTTCAACTTAACTGTGGTAGTTATGCCATAATTGTCTGAACTGAGCCAGGGGGAAGCTGTGGAAAAGTGACACATGTATCCTTTTTTTTTTTTTTAAAATGTCACTCATCCAATTGGCTTTTAAGAAGAGCCCTCTCCAGGCCGTCTCTAGAAGGACCTGTCTGCTAAGGGGCATATATCACAAACTTCTTGATCGCCTCCTCTTCCCAGCCTTTTTATTGTTTGTTAAGGAGCGTTGATGTGCTGCAAGATTCTCTCGTTACAGTAATTCCAGTTGGACTAAAAAGTCCTCATGGGAGCTGAGAGACGGGCTAACTGATCTTCTTCATCACTGCCCTCTGTGATTCCATCATTTGTACGTGACACTTCTCTAAACAGTGCCCTTAGAGAGCACTGCTGGCAATACAGGTCTAAAATGCTGGGATTATCCAAGGAGAGCCTTTCTAGCTGAAAGCAAATCATTTAATAGAAAGTGTAGACAGGTGTAGACAGCTTAACCAAAGCAGTGGTTTTGCAGTTGAAGCATCTGGTGCATACTCAGGGGACTGTGGCTTGACTCCCGTTGTCTGCCACTCAGGTTGTGACCTGGCATGGCAACTTTTTGGGAGCATGTTGCATTGCCCTGCAGAGCTGTCACCGTGCTGAAATGCCACTCCAGGAGAGCAGGCTGAGCAACCTTGCACCCTGGCACGTGCTCTGGCAGCTGGACCAGAGCCTTGGTGCAGAAGGGCTCCACACCTTCCTCAGTTCTTCCACTCATGGAAATCTCTGGGGCTGCCCCCTGCTCGGGGGGGTCTCCTGTTCACTAAACTTTGCTTCCAGTGGACACAGCAGTGAGTGAGTGAGTGCTGGTGGTGTAGCACAGCCCAAGATACACCACCACAGCCATCACCGCTGCCAAAAGCAGCCCAGAGCAGCAAGCACGGCCAGCCTTGGCCCTCACCTCCACATCCTCCCTTAAATCTCCCAACAGTGACAGCCTTGGTGCACATGTGCCCATAAGGAGGGGGTGGGTGTGTGCCTGGTAGTGTGCAGCACTCAAGTGACACCTGACAAAGGGGAAGCAGTTTGCTGAAGGGGGAACACACAGCTGTCAGCTCCCTACAACCATGATGGATTCATGGGGCTCTGCTGTTCCATCTCACCCTGGCAGAAATAAGAAGATTCTTGCCTCTGCATCCACAGAAGCTGGCATTGCAAATCCCACAGTTTTAACCAAGAATCCTGCTGTCCTTCTCCTGCCTGCTCCTTAACCTATGTTTTTAGTGACATTGCTCAAAGGAAGCTGGAATCACATAGGATAGAGGAATTTATTTTCTTTCTTCAGTCTTCAGGAAGGGTTTTTTGTCAGTTGATTTGTTCAGGTGCATGCAGATAAGAAATACAATTCTGGGCTTTAATTTGGAGAAATTATTTTATCTGAGAATGTAACTAAAGGATGTATCCTGTAACACCGTATCCTGTTGGATCCTATTGCTGGGGCTGGGGCAGTTTGTTGGAATCAGAGGAACTGTTGCTGTTCTGTAGGGGTGGAGATGCTAAGGCGTCAGGCACAGTAGTGATTTGTCCAAAATCTGCATTGTGAATACATCAGGCTGCCAAACACCAGTCTTACGACATCTTCTCCTGTATAGGGTGAAGAAAACATATCCTGCACACTTCCTAAAGCTGCATACACCCACCTGCCCCCTTTCCACCAGTTAATGACCTGTCTGGGAGCAAAGAAATTTATCTGTTATTGGGAGACCAGTCAGCTGTAGGCAAGGTGGCACTCCAGGCTTTTTGCCTGAAAGAAAACAGGTTGATCTAAATAAGATTCTGAAATAAGTTCCTTTTTTTCCTGTATCAACAGCATGCAGACCCTAAGGCCACAGTACTTCCTTACATTGCTATTGACAGAATGCTTGGATCCCAAGGAGCTCTTCAAATAGGGACAACTTGTTTACATTTACTCCTTTTTGATCTTGCTCCATAAACACACAGAGCTGTTCGGTCACTGAGCAAAGAGAGGTGTGCTTTGGCTAACTGGAATTACTTGGACGGTACAGAGTATTCTCAAAGCTGAGATGAAATGCAAACAGTCAGCTAGCCATCACTTGAGAAAAAATGATAAGATAGAGTAAGAAAGCACTTGCTAACAGAAAACAGGAGCTGGTTTTGCATCCTGCCTTTTCATTATCTCAGTAGGGAAAGGTTCTGTGTGGTATTTGTGCCTTAACTGTGGTGAAGTGAAGGGGCCTGATCCTTGTCCAAGACTGAGGCAGTAGGTGAGGTTGTGGTCTGTAGGAGAAGGGAATACATGTGACCTGGTCCCTAATAAGTAGCAGCTGTGTTAATTACCAATACAGCCTCACCCCTGATGGGTCACAGCTGTACCCAATAAAGAGAAGTGTGATAAAAGGGGGTGGGTTAGGTGGGGAGGGGAGAATCATGAAGGAGGAGGAACCTTGAAGAGGAGGGAGGGGATGAAAAAGAAGGAGGATCCTGAGGAGAGGGAATCCCTGCAGTGAGGTCAGTGTGGGTGTGCAGTCAGAGCTGTTGTTGGAACCTGCAGTCACAGTCTAGCCAGGTAAGAGCTGCAATCAGAGTCTGCAAACTGATCCCTGCAGTCAGAGTTCAGCAGGAAGTAACCAGCAGGCAGGGGCTGCAAGGGAAACCTCCAGCAGGAGCTGCTGCAGCCAGAGTCAGGGAATGGTTGGGGTCAGGATGGCTGAGCTGTAAAGAGGAATAAACCAGGGCCCTTTTCATGCTGTGATAAACCAGCAGTCTGTGTCTGGGTTCATTTCTACCCTCTAACTAGAGGGCTGCTGCAACAGTGGTCAAGGTGCCCTGTGCTTGCCCAGTGCTGGAGAGGTTGCTCAGGAGCCATGAGAGCATTGGGCAAAATGCCATTTAAAAACATCAGGGACAAGAATTTGACAGGATTCTCTGTCTGTTCACTTGCCCTGGAATTGGTACCACAGCCCATGTGTAGAAAACCTTTATGGAAAAGAAAGCCTATGTTAGATGTGTGTTCTCTTTTATGATTTCTCTCTCTTGAAATGGATCTGACAACTCTTAAAATTTCTGAAAGGTTTGGAGGAGGAGGAGATTTCTGTGTACTTGTTCAGCACCAGTGCCCAGTTCTCTCCCCTCAGACTTCTCCCCCTCCCATCTACTCATGAGCATGGGATTGGGAACAGGATGTATCAATTCAGCCTTACCCCAGCAGGAGAAGAGCCTCCTCTGTTGCTATTTTGGGTTCCATGGGTGCACCCTGCCTGCTGTGAACCCAGCACAGTGAAGTGTTTTATTCGGCCTCCTCACTCATTTGAAAGGAGGCTGTTGAGCACTCTGACCACCACTGAAGCCCCACTTTTACAGCTGGCTGTGAATTTCTGAGTGTGCAGTGATATCTTTAGCTCTGACTCCAGAGACTTCCTGTGGAACTGTGAGATGCAATCCTGCAAGCACAGCTAAATATACTTTCCTGGGCTGACATGCAGCCAGACAAACAGGGGCAGTGTCAACACCAGCCTTTTCCAGTGCTGAACAGGTCGAGTCATTCTGGAGGAGGTGAGGCCTAGTTCAATTAATTTTATTTTGATACTTAACCAATCTTGGGACCTCTCTGTGCTAATCTGGTTTGTACACCCCTAGCAAATGCCACGTGACCATGGCAGAGGAAGGTTTTCACCCTCCAGGCAGACTTTGGCTGCAGAAAAATGTAGGTTTTCACTTGTACAAGGCCACAGCTTTTAAGAAAGATGGAAAAGTAAGTTTTGAAGCAGTCCAAGTTTAGTGAGCGATAATAACAGTAAAAACCTGGAAATGAGACACACAACACTGGCTTGTTTCACATACAATCACCAAAACTGCCAAAGTGGTGCCACACAATTTAGATCATAAGGAAATATTTTGAGGGAATGAAATAAAGCTAGTTAGTCCTTTAGTTTGTGCACTTTGATTTTGCCATTATAAATCTTCAGTCATTTTCTCCTGCAAACAGCTGTGTCCATGTCCAGCACCTGCTGAAGATGCAGCAGCTTTCCTCCTCTGCATTGCATTTGGCTTTTGATCTGTGTGAGTGTGGAGCTGTTTGGTTTTCCAAAGGAAGGGTGCTTCCAGGTGACAACTGTGGCTGTCACTGCACTTCCAGTCACCATGGGGAGCTACAGGACAGAGGTTCACAGTCTGCTGTGAGGAAGAACAGCAGGGAAACAGGGCCACTCCACGAGCTTCCTGTACCACTTCCCCCAGCAGCTTTTGAAGGCTTGTGGCTCTGCCTTGGCTTGCATCTTTGCTGATTTTAGTGGCTAGCCAAAGGAGCTGGAGTTTGCTGCAGGATTGTCTCTGAAATGTCAAGGAGAGGAAGAATGAGGTCTGTTTATGCTTGGGTTTTTTTTCCTGAGCATTGCCATCATGCCTTTTTCAGGCAATGGTGTGTTTATATCTCTTAAGAGAAAAATGTATCATTGTAAGCAGTGAAAATATGCACTACTACCTCAGCTTAGAGTAACAGATTAATTTGGAAGGAAGCCAGCAAAGAAAACATGCCACTTACTGTTAAATAAAAATAATACTTCTGGCTGATGAGTATAGGGCAACAATGCACATTGCTAATGTGTTGTGCTTGTTAAGGAGCTAATGTTTTTGCAGTGACAAACTGAAGTCTGATGACTGTTACAATTTGGACATGTCTGACAAAGTTTGACACGTGTCACCATGCTAAGAATCCCAATCCTTTTTATCCAGCTGAACTGCCTTACCGTGGTGCACAGGTGTTCTGCCTTCAGGACAAGGCAGTGTGAGCACTGCGCTTGAGTTGCCAGAGATGTCCGTGACGTGTAAAAGCAGTACAGCCCTGGAGAGCCCCAGTGCTGCTGCCACTGGTGTGGCCTTCCTGCCTGACTGCTGGGTTTCCCACAGAGGAAATGCCCCAGATCACACCCTGAGCATTGGCCATTTCTGGCAGTCCTTAGGATGTCTTGGAGAAGAGGCCTGGGAACATTGGAAAGACATGGAGTGAGCCCACTGAGTCAGCACAGTAACTCAGTGGATATAAACTCGGCATTTTTCTAAAACCCCCACTGCATTTCACTCACAGCCAAATGGGTGAAGACTTTCTCTCTTTGTGCCTATCTGTGGTAGAAGATCCTTAGCAGCCTCTTCAGCTGCTTGTTTCCCAGAACTTGTTGGCAGCTTTTGGTGAAGTCCAGAAAGGTGCCAGCACCAGGATGGATGGTGATTCTGATGGACACCACAGCTGTCAATCTCTGTGCCAGAGATATCTCAGTCTTACATGTGTGTTTTCATACATTAGATCTAGAAAATCAGGTATGGGATAATTAGATTAAAGTACAGTGAAAACTCAACAAAATCTTTGCACCCAAAGAATACAGCTCAACATTTTCAGGGGCTACCATGGAGATGCCTAAGTGTTTTGATTTTTGGACACTAAGAGATTAGATCTTCAGAGACTCACAAAAAATGTGACACTCCTAGTAGAGATGACTGCATCTTTTATTCGAAACATTATGAACTCAGCTTACCAGCTAGAATATGGCACAGGAATGTGACCTCACACGGTGTTAGGGAGAATATTTGATTACCAGGTTTGCTAATGAAGCAACAGTGCTGCTGAAAAGTGACCCAGACCTGTTAAACCTGTCTGAAGTAAGAATTGTGATTCATTTAGGTGTTTCCTACTAGGTACCCAGTCCATTGCAGTGTTGTAGGTAGTTTTGGAGGAAAAAAAAATTCATATGTTAATGACAGAGTTACAGCTACCACCTAAGGGGAGGTGGAGCTAAACAAAAGAAGGATTCATTAGAGAACAAAAGAAGCACTGGAGACTTTGAACCTAGGAGTCTCCCACACATCAACTAGGTGTACTGGCAATATGCTACAGATGTGTGTTACATGAACACATAAGGTAATGTGTCTACAAAGGGCTGAATGCATTTTGTAGTGAATTATATTTAAGCAGGTGGGAAGCTGCAAACTCCCCAGTTCCTCCCACGTATCAGAAATACGGTATTAAGAAGTCCAAAGCTGTCTTCTGCAGTTTTTGTAGACTCACAGCTGACAGCCACACCAGTGTTGGTAAATTGGAGCCCTGCTCTGTCATTGGGAAGTACAGCCCGTGGTTTCACAGAAGCACTGTTGGCTTCATTTTGTGAAGGGTTTGAGGCATCAGCTCTCTGGGCAATGTCTTGTGAATACAGACAAAGGATAAAGTAGCTGGAAGAAAGGAGGCAACCTGTATCACTGGGGATTTCAGAGCCTCCCTTTTTCCATGGTTCACCAGGTGAATACTGATGGGATGCTCAGAGAGGCACCTGTGTTTGGGGCAGGGCACACACAGAGCTCCCAGCCAGCCCCTGTTTCCCCAAATACCAACTGGTTCAGCCTGGGGAGCAGGGGCTGTGCATAGCACTGATTACCAAGAAGACTGTGCAGTCAGACTCAAAATAATTGGGCCTCGAAATCAGGATTTAGTCACAGGGAAGTGACTGCTGTGTCAGTAACCCAGGGTGTCGCAGAGGGAAGCCCAAGCAGAGGTACTTACAGCAAGAAGTTGTACTACAGGAGTTTGCCCAACAACCTGCTTTGTGCTTCACTGCAGTAAATAAAGCAACATCAGCGTCCAGGACAGACCTCTCATGATCTCGTGATCAGGATTGGAAGTTCCTTACTTATCTGTAGCTTTTCTTACTCTTCCTGCAGAGAGCACAGCTGGGAGTTGTGGATAAGGTGTGGCTTCTGCTAGTGACTTCTACAACAGGCTGGACCCTTAGGATGGGGCCAGGGAGATCTCAAGGAAACCAAGAAAGGGGATGGGATTCTTGCAGCTGCAGAAAGATCGGGTCAGAATGCCAGTGCATTACAGACACTTACTCATCCATAGGGATGCAACCAAAATACACCATTAGCACCGAGTTCTTCAGAATTAGATTTATTTAGCTCTAGGTGCATCTGTATAGTTTTTCTCGTGCTGTTACATTTTTTGCTATTGCACATTGGTTTCTCATTGAGCATTTGAATAGAAAAGGTATCGAAGCTGCTTTGGAAGATCTTTAATTGTAGGTTGTTCCCTTTTTCACTATACATTATGAAAAAATGTAGTAAGGAAATGTGAATGCTCAGCTAGAGGAGGTCACCGACAATCTGTGCACCTGCCAATGTCATTAGCTCCTTTGGATTTTGCACTGTAGGGGCCTAAAGGAAATGTTCCCTAAAAATAGCAGTCTAACTTACAAAAATGAGTCAGCCAAACCTTCCTTCAGCTGAGCCGCAGCTGCCTGAGCATTCTGAGCAGTGGTAATAGAAAGCTGCATTATGGATGCTTTTTCCTTTTCTCAGGAGACTCAACTTTACAAAGGATAAAGAATGATGGATGGGAGATCTGCCCTGTTTTCAGTTAAATAACTTCTAATATCACCTAAGAGGGAGCGGAGAGATTGTGTCATTCCATCAGCATTTTAGATTTTTACAGAGCACGACCTTGGTTTGGTGACTGGGATTTGAGTCACCAGTGCCCTGCCGCTTACTGGGTTTTTTTTCAGGTATGCACTCAGCTTTGCATTGGGACCCTGAGACATGGTCAAATTCACAGTGATGGCGGGGTGTATTAATGAAGGGCATCATTCTTTGCAAACAGTGGTGTTTTTAATTAATAACTCCAGCAGGACTTTTCTGAGATTTGCATTTTTCTATTCCGTGCCCTTTTTAAGTTACTGAGATAATGAAATTACAAGGATGAAAGTGGGGGCAGGGGGAACGCAACTCAAAGTCTGGAAAATAATTGCTGCATTTTTTTCTGAAGAAAGACTGTAGTCTTCATTCCCGTTAGTGATAGCTCAAACAAGGCACCAGAGTTGAGTGGCATCTGCACCAATTAGCAATGCTGCTGTTGGTTTGTGAATTGCATGTGAAATGTAGAATTTGTCCAGAAGTGCTAATGCAAATTGCTCAACAAAAATGTGCCTTCTGTGTCAAGTCTTTTCACTTGTTCTGACACACTGATGTCTCCCCAGATTTCTCTGATCGGCAGATCCCTCTCTCAGTTGACAGCTACCAGAGCTCATAAAGTAATGAAAATATTTCTTATTGCCATTAGCTGTGTCTCTTCAAGGAAGCCTCCAAGCCAGCACCAGCTACTTGCTATACAACATAATTCTGAGTTTTATTTATAGAGTATTGGACTTCACGTTTCCAGACTTAAATGCTAAAAGGCCAGTAAATGCCTAAGTTTTTACCTGCACGGAAGTTCAAAGACCTGGTTATCTGCCACGACAGTAATTTGGTCACTTTGCATGTGTTCAGCATCCCCTGTTATTGTAGATGGTGATAACCTTTGTATCTCACTGGAGGGGGCTGAGTTACAATTGCCATGGGAACTGTAACTTAACATTTCCTGGCTTTTTCAGCACACGGTAGCTCATCCTTATATTATGCTCTTCAAGAGAAGTAGTGAAGCAAGGGCACAGTGAAATAATGGTGTTTTCACACCTACAGAATATAAAATAGTGTATTTAGCTGTATGCAGATTGAAGTTGGATTTGTTACACTATTTATTGCACCTCTGAGCCAGTTTAGGAGTCTCATTGTTCTGGGTCCTCTGCAGATGCAGGATGTAAATATGTTTCCTTCCCCACAAATACTTCTAACCTAAGAGTAAGATAAGAGATAATGCAGGGAGACAAACACACCAGGGAGTACAAGGAAACAGAAGACTTCTGGACATCATGGAGACAGAAACTTCTACAAACATAACTACTGGGGGCACAGTTCAGGGTCAGATTTGTGTGATTGGGAGACTCTCCTCCCAAGAATGAGAGAATCCAGCGGGGCGGGAAAGCATGAAGGCACTTCTAGCTAAAATGTAACATGTGGAAAAGAGTGGGTTGTGATGGGGTGACAGAAAGTCTCAGCAGTGAAAGAGAGATGATGTGTGAGGTGGCATATGCTGCAGCTGAGTTTGAGAGCAAGGGAGGGTGTGGAAATCCAGAGTAAAGGGAATCCAAGAGAAGGGTGGCAGGGAGAGAGATGGCACAGGCAGGATGACAGGCAAAAAAAGAACGAGCAGGACAGCAGAACTTGGGCAGTCTACAAGCAGGGTAAGATTGCAAGTGTCAGAGTGTGAGGCAGTGGGAGCCTGGCTGTGGGACTGCACAGATGACAACCAGGCCATGGACTGAGTGACAGCCAGGCCATGGTGTTGCCCACGGGGACTGAAGGAACAGGAAGGAGAGCAGGCCTAGGGAGTAAGATGAGAGGCTGCTTTGAGTTTGAGCTGACAGATATCCACAAGACAATCCCAGAGGCAGGGCATGAATTTAGTAGGAACAGACTGGAAGTGAGTGGCCAGGGACAGAGAGGCAGCTCGGTGAGTCACCAGTGCAGAGAAGGTTCCTGAACGTGTCCAGAGGGAGAACGCACTCTGAGACAGGAGGGAGAAGGAAAGGAGACAAGGGAGGAGGACACAGAGCCACAGAACAGCAGCAGGTGGGAGGGTGAGCAGTGACAAACTAGTCTGAGTAACTTTGAGCAAGCAAAGGAAGGTGTTGGAGTCAAGTAGGAGCACCAGGAAAGGAGGACCATATTTCCAGAAGGAGCTGACAGGCTATGACAGAGAGCCTGGTGTAGCACAGAGCTGCAGCCAGACAAAGAAAATTAGAAACTCTGTGGTTCTGGTTCTGTGACAAGAGAGATGGGAAAGCCTGTTTGAAAAAGAATCTGTTGGAGATGGAGCTTAACTTCACTCTAAATCGTATAAATCATCAGCAGCAGACTCAATAATCTTAGAGCTGACAGTGAGAAGAGAGAGAGAGAGTGAGAGCTGGAGAGTCACTAGGAGTCAAGGGTTGTTTGGGGTTTTTTTATTTTTTTTAAGCATTAAGATAGAGGATGCTTGTGCTGCAATGGGAAAGAGCGAGACAAGAGTGAGATATAAAAGAGGAGAGGGCAGATGGGGGCCAGAAAGATGAGAAGAGAGGACCCAGTGAGGTTGCCAGGGCAAGAATAAGGGCTGGGGACCACTGATGAGGCCACCTCCTCTGTGGCCAGGAGCAGAGAGCTGGGCAGGATGGGAAGTGGGGATAGAGGGAGATCATGTCTTGCTTTAAGTCTCTCATGGGAGAGATCAACACAATCCTGTGCAAAGACCTGTCTCCAGTGAAGGCAGGGCTTCAGAAGAGAGTCCAAGGCTGCAAAAAGGCAGCTGGGGTTGCTCTGGGAAGGCTAGTTAAGCTGGCAAAGATAAGTAGGCATTAGGAGGATGGCAGCATAGGAGGAGGTGAAAAAAGCATTTATATTGTGGAAGGAGGTAAAAAAAAAAGAGGAAATTTAAAGCTTAAGAGGTATCAAGGCCATCTAGAAAGCCTCAGAGAGCATTAATAAGGGCTTGATCAGCAAAGCAGGTTATACCTCAGAGACCTGGAAGTCTAGGGATAAAGTCAGTTCTTCTAAAACCTGAGTTGAGTTAGGCCTTGCAAAGGAAATTAATTCACTTGTGAGGTTTTCCTTAGTCGTATAAAGGAAATACATAGCCATACAGTATTGGACATGTTGAGATTAAAGACCTTAAAGACAAGTTAGGCACAGCCCAAATCAGAATGCCTTATCTCAGTTTTCAGTAAGACTAAGATGACTGTGTCAAAGTAAAGGCCAGGTGGCTAATGGAAACACAAAGACCACATCCAATAGGGAAGAAAAATCAAGAGTTTCAAGTGCTGGAACTAGGTGGTCTGGATTGCTTGGATTCAAGGGTGTTAAAAGAACTGGCTAATGAAACCCTACACCTGGTTGTGCCATCCCAACCAGCTCGATTTTTTAGCAGTTAGTTATGTGAAACCACAGCAAAGATCCTGTTGCTTTGCCAGGCAGCTGGACCCTTCCCTTGGGCCTGCTGGCTGCCTTATGGAAATGCTTGGCTCTTGGTTCCAGCTGGAAGTCCCACCTCCAGAGGGGCTGCACAGACAAGCACATGCCAAACAAGGCAAGGGAGTGATTCCAGCTCTTTGAAGTCACTGTCAGGCAGAGGAAGATCATGGAATTTATGCATGAATAGGTACAGATGAACATTCTTCATAAGCACCAATGCTTCTATCAGTCCCACTCATAATGTGCTGAAGCCCAGCAGGGATCTGAGTTACTGTGTACACTCTCCCTCTGTGTCCTGTGAGGGCACAGAGCAGAAGGGAGTCCTCACTTCACCTGCTGGTGCTGGTGTGATCTCCTCTCCTGAGGGCACGGTGTGAATAAGGGAAGAGAGAGCAGTGTGAAAGGAGCAGCTGAGAGCTGCAGAGCGCTCCCAGGCTGTGCCAGGAAACACCCAGGGAGACAGAGCAGCTTTACTGCAAGGGACCTGGCAGGCACATTCCCTGAGCCCTGCCCACATTCCTACCAGGCAGAGAGCAGTCACAGGGTCAGGGACAGTGCAGGAGGGGTCCCTGGAGCCCTCATTTCGCCATACATTTTTTCTGTGGATATTGTTTTTGCCTTGGCAGAAGCAACACCATGGGGGTGATTGCAGCTTCTTCCCAATTTCTGAGGTAAGGTGCCTTCTGCATATGGGAAGGAGAGCATATGGCCCACTGTGTTTATTTCTCAGCCAGGATTCTTTCAGGCTTGGCAAATTACACACTGCTTGCTGAGGAGAAACACAAGTGCCAAGCTGGAATTTCTAAAAATGAAAGATTTAATTTATCTCAGCACAGAGAAAAGGATCTGAAAAACACCTTTAAGTGTGAAAAAATACCTTTTGTTTATGCTCAAACAAAACAACCGAGAGGAAGTTTAACAAAATTCCAGCTAGAGTTAAAAAAAAAAATCTCTGCAGTCATCCACAGGAGACCTCAGGCAGCTTCTGCTAGGCGTGAGCTAGAGCCGGGCTCTTCAAAATACCTCAACAACCAGTGAGCTCCATGGGGTCCAAGGTGATAATGTGGTACAGGCTCGGGCCATTAGAAGGAAAGGGGCTGCCTGATAATGGGGAGTGTTAACTTCTAGAGAGCTCCATTAGAGCATCTTTTTCTTCCACTTTTGCTTTTGCCAAGCCTCATATTTTTCCCTGTGTGTGCTTAGAAGCTTTTCTTTCTCTTACAGCATTTATTTTTATTGTGTCATTTTCCCTCTGTTCCCCCTTTTCATTGGCCCTGTGTGAGTGTTTGTTTAAACCATTTGCCTGCTTTCATCTTCCATTTTTCTTCTCTCCCTCTTTCCAGGGGCTCTCTAGCCGCGATTATCCTTTCTTCACATTAGCTTTCCTCCCTCCTGCTCCAGGATGGGCTTGAAGAGGGCATTGATTAAAGCTAAAACCTGCAGCAGGAGAATTTCTGTCAGGCACCAGCTTCAGGGTCCAGTGGCTTCCATGAGCTCAGCTCTCACTTCATTTTTCTACTGGACTAGTTTCCAAAGTCCCACGAAATCTACCAAGGCACAGCTGAGATGCCACTGAAATGGCAAAGTCACAGCTCCTCTGGAGGGGCTGATTTGTATCCTTGGAAGCCCTCAGCTGTGGGAGAACACAGCAGGGATGTGGCATGGAAAAGCTTTAGCGTGGGCCAGGTTTTCAACTCCCTTCTCCTGCCTTTTGCTCCCTGAAGGTTCCCTCTTGCTTTCCGAGTGGTAAGGCACACTGTGGAATGCCATGATGGCACAGCTTCATGCAGCAGTCTTTGGGGGGAGTAATTACAGCCTTCACAATATGCCTAAAACATAAGGTTGGGCACTTCAGTGTTCAAATCCTTGCTCTCCTTCCCTCCCTGCCACCAGTCTTGCCTGGGGGCCAGTGCTTATTTCTTTCTTTTTTTTGTTTTTTTTTTTTTTTTTTTTTTTTAGATATGGCTATAAAGAGAGCATTTTGGTTTGAATTTGGGCTGATCCACTTTTTTTTTTTCCTCCTAAAAATAATAAGACCAATTAAATTGAAATTACAAGGAAAATAGTTATTTGCGATAAATGAATACCTCTCAGTACACAAACCCGACCATTACATCCTTGCACTCCATACCATGGTCTTACGGTATGCAGGTGAAACTGGGGATAAACAAAACTGAAAGCAGGAGTGATTTCCTCTGCAAAGGTTTCTCTCTTGAGGGAAGGGAGAAATCACCAGAGCTATTATTTGTAAAAGAGGAAATGAACCTGGTTTTATTAGGCTGGTTGAAGTTTGGTGGCATTCTGTTGAAATGCTACATTCCTGAATCCTGTCATTCCTGAATTCCATCGGTTGTGCTCAGGGTTTGGGGAGTTAAACCCCTGGGGTTGGAGCAGAAGTGGGTGTGTGGTGAGGTGCCAGCAAAGCCCCTTCTCCTCACAGGCTTTGAGAAGAGCTTCTGCTGGCCTTTAGCTCTTAAACAGTATTGGAAAAACAGTTGCCCCTTTTAGAGCCCTTTGTTACCTACTTCATCGCCAGAAATGAAGACATTGGAAAATTCCTAGCAGAAAACAAAAATACACCAACGTCTGACAGATCCTGTTTGTTCTGTGGGCAGAATAAACTGTATGGAAAACACAGGGAGGAGAGATGCAGGCGAAGAGAGGTGAAAGGAAAACAAATTGGCTGCATGCAGAGGTCTGGTGTCAAACATCAGAGGGATCTTGTTTGCTCAGATACTGTATGAAAGACCATGGCAACCGGGGGCCTGCGGGGAGAGGAGAGGTTTGCAGCCCCTCCCTGAGGCTGGATGACAGAGGAAATAGGTGAAGCAATCTGCTCTGCTGAGCCTGCTGCTGGAGCTGGAGTTGTGAACCTGCGTATTCCATGCCTTCGTCCTATGCACTGTTTTTTTTCTGAGGCAAAAACACCCCCAGTAGTCTGAAATGAATGGATTTGTAATTCCCTTACTCTGTCAGATGGTACCATTCTGAGAAAGGTGGCTTTGCTGTGGGCAGTCTGATTTAGAGAGAGGATTAAGATCCCTGTGAGACACAATAAGTCTCAACATTACTAGGAATTCAATAGAAATATTTCTGAGGGAGTATAGGAATGTGTTTTCAGGCTGCTCTGAAAACACTGGGTAGAGATGATGTTTTACTGTGACCTAGTGTATGGAAATGGAGTAACGTTTTTGATCCCAATAACAGGTTGGAGATCCCCCTTCTTAACACACAGACACACAGAGACATGCAGGCAGTGCCTGTGTCCCCAGCAGCAGCTCAGGGCTGTGCACAGGTGAGGGCAGACACTGCTGTTCTACCTTGTACATCACAACCATTCCGATGCACTAGTGTTGTGTTTATCCAGAAAGGCATTCATCCCTGAAGACAGCAAATTATGGAGATCTGACGTTTCTGATGGGTAGTGGAATCAGAGGGTAAAAATGTGATCCTTCTTTCTTTCTGATTTGGCTCTGTCTTCAGCTTCCAGTCCTTGTATCTGGTTTTGCCTTCTTGGCTGGATAAAAGAGCTCTTTATGGAATTTCTTCCCTCATTAAGGCATTTTTATCCACGATGGTCAAAGCATCTCTCCATTCTTTTTGTGGTAAGCTAAATGGATTGAGCTCTTTAAGTCACTCGCTGGCAGGCATTTTCTGCCACAAATCATTTTTTTGTCTACTTTTTCTGCTCTGACTCTAAAATATAGATGTCTGATTGTATACATTTTTCTAGTGTCATTCTTCTGATGCAGTGTGCAGGATAAGCTACCTCCTGGCTTCTGTTTGCTTTTTATATTCAATATCCACTCACTCACATGACACAGAACGGCACAGGAAATTATGTCTGTTTGTCCATTTTACACATTCACACCCTGCTTCCCAGTCTCTGTCTCTCAGCTTTTTGGGCAATGCTTTGTTCCCAGACATGGAATACCCATCCTCTGGTATATATCATCCTCTGTTGATTTCTGCCTGTAGTTGCCTGGAACAGCCCCTTTTTCCCTGAGGTGCCACTTTGGCCCCCTGGCCTTCAGTAGGAGCAGAGCTGGCTCCTCCACATAAATCAGGCTGTGCACAGAGAGATAATGGGCAGGCTTGGGTGTCCCTGCCTGGTTCTTGGGGCTTCAGCTGGTGCTCGTTCTGCTTGTTCTGAAAGGAAATTGTGTGATTGCTTTTAGCTGCAGTTGGGGGATTGAATGACATGCAGAAGGAATAAATTACTGCATGATAAGGAAGAGGCATATAAGATTTGAGACAAAGAGGAAAATCTCATTTCCACTCCCCTTTGTTATCCTTTAACTGTACATATCACACATTACTCTGAGCTCCTGCAGAGTATGCCATCACTCCAGTAGAGCCCTGGAAATACACTGGGAGGACACAGGATTTATCTTCCTGTTGCTTAACTAAGGATTGGATTATCCCACAGGGCACAACTCCCCTGGAGGCATTAGGTAAGCAGTCAGAGTTCATCTTTCCTGGTGCCCTGCAGCTCTACAAACCTGTCCAGGTGTGTTATGCTGACTATTTGGAAACAGTGGCTGCTTTTTGGCTCTGTGAACAGGCACCTCTTTGGCTCCTTCAATACCTGCTTTTGCTCCCGGGGACCAAGCTCTTAATTCTTTCCTGGGCTGCCTTAAAAGTGGACAGCTGAGGCTGCAGGGGCAGGATGGCTCCCGGGAGGCTGAGGCAGGACCAGCCTGTGTTTGAACTGGCTCTGTGTCACAGCTGAGGGGTCTTGGCACCATCCTCCCTTTATGTAACCAGCTCTTGGCTTCACCTGTCCCTCGGTGAGGACCCTGCAGCAGAGCTGCAGCACCACTGTTCCCGACTGGAACAGTGACTGTGCTTGAGCCACTTTTAGCGGGAGAGAGCTGTTTGCAGCCTGAGAGCAGCACACAGTGGCTTTGGGTGGTGTTGAAAAGAGCCAGAGTGAAAAATGAGAAATCACATTGTACCATTTTCCCAGATATCACAACCTGAGAGTACAGTCTGTGTTTCCCCTTCCATGGCATCTTGTCACTCCCTTCAGGGACTACCTGCCCACAGGGCACCCCCACACACAGGTGCCCACATGCACACATGAGCACAGGGCCCTGGGGGAAAGGGCTGGGTGGTCCCCTTGCTGCTGCAGATCCCTGGGAGTTACAGGGTGAGCCTGGGCTGCATGGGGAGACCAGCATGGGTGATATGCAGGCTGGGTGCTGATGGGGGTGTCTGGAGAGTGAAGCAAGAGGCAGCAGTGCCAGTTGGTGGAGAAAGGAAAATGCAGGGGCTGGGTAGAGGGTGTAGGAATGAGAAAGGGATAGCAGGGAATGAGGAGGAGGAGCAGGAAGTCTCGGGGCAGGAAGGCTCAGGGTGCAGTAGGAGGATGAGAGAGCAGGAGCAAAGAGGGTTGTCAGTGAAGCTTGGATTAGTTTGGTTTTTTCTAAGCTCTGTAAGTGTAGAAGTTTTGCACTTAGCCTGAGTTGCTTGACTTGGTGTTCTGCTTCTGTGGTGAGACAGCATCTGGGTCTGGAGCTGCCATGGCTTGTAAGAGGCAGCTCTGTAGAGCCCAGCGTTGCTTCCTCCATCACCAGTTCCCTGCCACATAGCCCATTGCCCAGTGTCATCTGCACACACTCCTTGAAGGATACCAGCAGCAGTGCCAGGCTGCAGAGCTAAAGCTCTGGGGAAAGAGCTCTGCTCCCAGGTGCTAGGGGGCATTTTCCTGCCTGCAGAGACCTTTTGCCTGGCCTGAGCTCTTATTTTCAGGACACACAACCCAGGGTGCTCCCAGTGATCTCAGAAGGGCCTTTCGTCATCAGCTGGGAAGAGCTTTTGCCAAGGAAAAAAAGGAAAGGAGAAGAAATGTTTTGGGCAGGAGGGTGGCCTAGATGAAGAGGGCCTGGCTTTAACAGAAACAGGAAATTTTCATGATGTACCTCGAAATGACTAAACACACAACACTGGAAGTGACACCTGTGTGCTAATCTTCCTGTTTCCTTCAGCTGCTGCACAGTGCACCAGGCTCACGTCAGCTGATGGGGCTCCTTTCAAAACTTTCTTCCTTTTAAACTCCAGAGCTAATTTACAACACAATCCATCAGAGAATGGAGTGCTTTCTGCTTGGGCTGAGCGTGTCCCTCAGCTATACCTGTGTGTGCATTAAGAGCCAGGACAGGAGTTCTGAAGGAAGATTTTTTTTTTTGAAAGCAATTCAATGAGGACTTGGGCTGCAGCCCCAAAGGCAGCTGTGCACTGAAGCTCGCAAAGGAAGCTCCATGGGATGTCACTTCACAGCATGCCCTTTGGCTCCTGGGGTTTTTACCCTCCTTTTTCTTTGCCTTGTAGTGGCTGCAGCAAAGGCTCCATTATTTGGCAGCATGGCCCTGCTTTGTCTATAAATGGAAGCAGTTGGCCCATATCCCAGTATAACACAGGATAGTCCTGTGCATCAGTTATGCAATTGGTAGCTTGATGACTTCATCAGAAGCCGGGGGAGGGCCAGGGGATGGTAGGAAAAAGCCTCTGCCATCAGCTCTGCTGGAGACAGGCAATAAATGTGTGTGTCCCCCCGAAGCAAAGGAAACAGGAGTTCAGCGATGGGGGTGGGTGAAGGGTTCAGTGCAGGAGCAGCTGAGGGATCCTCAGTGACTCCCTGACCCCAGCTTGGGGGAGACCAGCCACTGCTGCAGCCCTGGCCCTTAGGAGGCCACAGGAATTGTGTTTGACCAGGTTGTAAAGTGCAATGGGTTATTGGAGAAGTGGAAAGAGGAACAGGGAGAGACCTTTCAAACCAAGATAGATGTTAAAAGGGGAAGAACCTAAATATCGGAGAGCTGCCTTTCAGCAGAGAACCCTTCAGGGAGTATCTGTGCAAAGTACAGATGTGGACAAATTGTGTTTTGTTATTTCCTCAGGAGGGTCCTTGAGAAGCTGACCTTCATGCAGAAAGCTGATCCTCATTTCCCAAGCTACACTCCAGCATTGAGCTTAACCCCTTCCCTGACTGGGCTGGTGTGGGTGCTGCAGGATCACCTTTCTGTACACACACATCTCACACTGACTGACATAACTCAAACGCCCCGTGAGGCAGGTGAATCTGAACCTCACCCGGCCAGGTTTGCACAAAGGATGCTGAAGTGATCCAGGTCCTTTCCATCAAGTCGGTGGTTTTGAATAAGTACCTGCCGTCTCTGTTCATCAGTCAAAGGCTCTTAACACCCGAGATAGGGACCGGGCACGCACTCGCTGGTTTTCGAATACGGCATCACGGGCGGCGAGGTGCCGGGCCGGGGCCCTAGGGAAGCATTGGTAGTGCCGTGAGTCCCGTTTGCCTCGGGCTGGGCGGGGGCGGCTCGGGAGAGCGCTGCCCCTCCCGGGAATGCTCCCCGGGAATTCACCGGGCCCGCTCGGGCAGCGCCGCGGGTCAGCAGCGCCACCTGCCGGCAGCGGCGGCACCGGCAGGGCTCCGCTGATCGCTCCGCCGGGACGCGGGTCGGGATGTCCCTCCCGACCTTTCGCCGGTGCTTTTCCCTGCACTAAAAGGCACCACTTGGATTTAGAACATGAAGAGAGAGTGGGGTGTGTGCAGGGAAGGCGCTTGCCCTGATTCCTTCCAGCCACACACGCTGGTCCAGTGTGACAGGACATACATCTTGAATAAACACATAACGGAGTTAAATCCTGAGGTTCTGGAGAAGAATTAGTGCTGCCAGCTCCCACTATTCATTGTGTGCACCCAACACCAGAGGGCTTAAATTGCTGTTATGAGGAGAGGGAAATGGAAAAGAAGAGAAAATAAACTTTTCTCCTTGAGCGGGGAGAAAAATTTAGAAAAACATTACTCTGAAGCATGAAAAAAAACTTAGCTCACAACTTCATTATTTCACTATTAATTAATTATAAAGTGCTCCTGCTTTACCTGAGGGGCTTTGAGTTCCAGGAGAAAAGAGGAATTTCTTCTCTGTGGGGAGCAGTCTATGGCTCGGTCACAAGCCATGAGCATCTTTCCAAGGACTCACTTTCTCCAAGCTCCAGGCTTCACCCACAGGCTCTGCGCCCCCTCAGCTGGGTGAGCTGTGATTTCCCTCCCCTGTGCGCACCCAGTAACGAGGCATTCCCTCTCTCTTTGCACAGGAGCACCAGGTGGGATTGTCACGGCCCGCGGGGCCCATGCAGCCCTCTGTCCCAGGCTCCAGCAGCATTGTCACGGGCAGCGGCTCCGGGGGGCCCTTCCTTGGCAGCCAGCCCCAGGCAGCCATCATGAAGCAGATGCTGATCGAGCAGAGGGCGCAGCTGCATGTGATGGAGCAGCAGAAACAGCAGTTCCTCCGAGAGCAGAGGCAGCAGCAGCAGCAGCAGATCTTATCAGAGCAGGTACAGTATCCATCCATCTCCAACGCATGCTGGGATGAGTGTGAGCGCTACACACAGTGCAGCACCAGCCCTTCCTTCCAGACTTGGGAATTCTCTCTCTGTGGGTCCTCTCAGGGTGTTTCAGCAAGGGTTGTCAAAGAAGAGGCAACTGTATCAGTCCTACCATTAGCTTGGCAAATATTACCCATGTTTCCAATGGTGGGTTTGCTAGTCACGTTGTATATAGGCACTGGAAAAGTTAGCTCTTAACCTGGCATCTAATGGTGGATTTACTCCAGCAGAAGCAGACTGAGCTGCAGTTACCGTCACAGGTCCTCTCCCCTAGCCCTGATTGTGGTCTTGCATTGGCAGAATCTGCATACAGCTGCACAGGGATCTGGGACAAAGAATGGACATGGGTTAAAAGAATACTTCACTAAGAAAAATGTTACTGTTTACCCAGACCAATTCCTTAATCTGGTTTATTGAGTGCCAGTAGGAGCAATTAGGTCATACAAGGGAGAGAGCAGCAAGGGGAGAACCAGAGACTGAAGTGGGAGAACAGTAAAACCACCTCTGGCAGCAGCAATGTGGAAGAGCTGCACTGGAACTATCACCTGGCTTCCTGAGCTCCTGGGCTTTGCAATCTGGATGTTAAACTATGCAGTCTGAATGGTGGTGTGTGCTTAATTCAGTTTTAAATTCAGTAGTTTTAAAGCAGCCCAAGAGAAAGCCAGTGGAAAGTCACACTGTTGAGTTCCTACAAGATCAAACCCAAGTTTAAAGTTTCAGCCCCATAATGTTACTTAGATAATGTTCTGGTAGGTCAGCAGCTGCTTTAAGCTTTGCTTCTCCTCTCTTGCTAAGGACAAACAGCTTAAGACCATATGCTTAAATTTGTGTTAGAACACATGCATGCCATGTAACCACAGAAACAGACTGTCTGCCGACCTTTGTCTTGTTGCTCCTGAGAAACAGAAAGATTTACTCTCAGGAAGTGAACAGGAAGGATGGAAGAAATATTTAAGATAAAGATGCCTGAACTGATTCAAGAGTGAACAAGTGTATGAGAGTGAGGATACATCCCATGGATTGGGCCAACTCACATGCATAAAGCCAAGAGCCAGTCAATGACTTGGATGCTGAAGGCAAGCCTAGAAGTGTTAAAAATCTGAGGCTGTCAGGAGTGCTGACACACTTTTCAGAGATGAAAAGTGGTAAAGTCACAGTCCTCAGGCTCCTAGCTTTGAGTAGTTTGTGCCTAGCAAGAGTCCCTCTTTCTTTTTGATGGTGTGTAACACATACCTATGAATGCAGGGATTAGTACTTCCTTCTTTCCTATATCTGCCATTTTCATACCTTTGTTACACATCATTGGTTTTGGATACAGTATTTGTACAGCTGCAGATGGTGCTCCAAGCCATGCCCTTTCAGCAAGTGCTTAGTTGAGTACACCTCAGCATCTGAAAGCTATGCTTTTATAATCAGCCCTTGATTCTGTTTTAAAATATTCACAAGTATTCATAGAAAACAACCACAGAGGAGCAATGTGGTCTGGATCAAGGGAGCATTTTGCAGTCACCACTCCCCAAACATCATTCACTGAAGCACAAAAGGAAATGTGCCCTAGTAATCCATTTCTCTTTTGGCTCAGGAATGGTGCAAGGCTGCAGTGCTTGGTTCAGGATGCAGTAATCTTGCAGCTGAGTGTTGTAAGTGCAGACATGGAGCAGTCTTGCACCAGGAACACAAACCTCTGGACCTTGGCAGGACTGAGGGAAGGAAAGTGTGGGTGTGTGTGGGGCGACAGTTGCCCTTAGACCTAGGCAAGCAAAGTCAGTTCACATCCTCCCTCTCCTTTCTGGCTGAAGACAGGTAAGCTGTAGAGGTCAGGATGAAATGGCTGCAAGTAAGGAGCAATGATGTTGGCCTCAGTGCATGTTCCTTTTTGAGCCAAAAAGAGTCTGAGCACTGAGTGCTCTGAGGACTCTCCAGATGACTCTGCCTGTCTCTCCAGAACACCTCACCAGATAAGAACCACTGCAAGTTCAGCAGTTTTACCACCAGCCCATTAATTAATTAATTAATCATCTCTTTCTCTTATGCTTTCTTTCCATCCTTCATTTTCAGCAGATGCAGCAGCAGTCACATTTGCCTCGGCAGCATCTGCACCAACAGCGAAGCCCATACCCAGTGCAACAGGTCAATCAATTCCAAGGTAAAAGTCAAATTGTTTTTTCTGTTTTGGAGTCAATGCCCTTAAGGTAGCAAATGTGTAAAAGCTCGTGCAATTTGTGACTCCTAGGGTTTAAGCAGTGTGCCACAAGAGGAATGCAGGCTGTTGCACACACCACATATTTTACCAAAGGCGAATGCCCAAGTTAGCATATTCAGTTAAGTTTGTATTTTCCTTTCTGCTCCCTTCAGTGAAAACTGTTTGCTTGCTTGTTTGGTTTTTGGGTTTTGGTTTTGGTTTTTTTTACATTTGTTTTTCCTCTTTGACATCCAGATATCATGGATTCATTCATGGCTTTATCTTGCTGGCCTCTACTCTTATGAGGTTTTTTTCCCTGCCAGCATTTCTGACTATATCTTGGTTTTGCCCCTCCTTCATTCCCCATTTTATCTAATTCAATGAGCAGAGAATTTCAGAGAGGTCATGCTTATCTGGAGAAGGGACTGATAAATGTCAGGTGTGGGAAATAGTGAAATATTTGAGATGTAAATAGAAATTTTTTTTAATGATCTCAGAAAAAGCACAAGTAGTATTTTGATGTACTCCCAGGTAACTGAAGAATGTAAGCACACTCATTTTGGCTTAGGAAAATGAGTTAATTCTGAGCTTTTTAGGTGCAAAGCATTAGCTGGATGTCTTCACTAACCATGATTTCTGTATAGACATGAAACAAACACACACTTGTGCTGTATATTCATGATAATATCATGTAGATGCAACAGAAAACAAGGGAGGCAATTCTGGACATTTCACATTGCCGTTCTGGTTCCCAGGAGGTGAACAGCCAGCCACATCTTCTACTGGCATATGTCAGGGTGGCTTCTTCCAATCACCTCCTCATTTTTATCTTTGGCACCATAAGTTCTGTATGAAATTACTTTTTTCCCCAATAATTCATTTCCAAAATCAAGAAGTGTGTGCACAGCCATCCACTGAGATACACACATAGAGTCTCTCTGCATTCATGCTTCTTTGAAACACTCCTTTGTATGTATTATTTAAAAGAAACAGGGAAAAGAGCTTAGGCTAATCTGACAGAGCAAGGAATTCATTTTCATAAATGAACTAACTTAAATAGTTCACCATTTTTTCCTTTTTAGTGACATAAATGTAATCCAGTGCAGTAGGTTATGTGTAAATGAGACCAGAAGGTGGCCTAAAGCCTTGGAATCTGTTGCATCTCTCTTTTAACTACTCCCTGTCTGATCTCCTGTCACTTATGCCAAGTACAGTAGTTAACAAAAGTATTATGTGAACCACTGGCTGTTAGTGACTCCTTCGGAGCTTTTCAACTGCCATTTTCAATTTAAAAATAGCTAAAGATGCATTAAGATTTTAATGTTATCTGTATCTTAAGCACTTGCTGGAGTAAAAAGACTTTCTAATCATGGAAAGAGCTGATCTAAGTTAAGAAAAATCAAGGGAACCCCGGTGCCAATCATTAAGAAAGCAGTTTGATAGCATGAATAAAGTAAAAGCTGCCACTACATGTGGCCTGTTCCTGTGAGATCCAGACTGTCTCACTTCATGCTACAAAATATTTCATTTAGCTGTATGCTGGAGCTAAAAGCACCCACCAGAAGCTTGTGGTGCTGCAGGAAATGGAGTTGTAGCCAAGCTCTGTGTTATGTAATAGAATGACATGTATAGAAATGTTGCTCCGTTAATCCAGACCCATTTTTCATGGAAAGCAAGCCAGTGTCAATAACAGGGACCAGTGTTATCTGCTACCCATGGATGTTCAGGGATGTGGTTTGCCACGGAGGGACAACCAGTAGAGGCTGATTTAAGAACTGTTTAAATCTGATTTAAGATTCAGATTCTGTTGTACAGTTCTGAACTCTTAAGCAATGATTTTATATTTACACCTGGCATTTAATAACATTTGAGCCTGGAGCAATTCTGTGCCTCAAACACTCCGAGCTTCACCTGCCGAGTGTTTTATTTAGGCAGTGACTCAAATCTGAAGAATTTGACTATTTAGTTAGTGACTCAAATCTGACTGTTGTATTTGGTAGCAACTCAAATCCACGATGAATCCACAGCATAATCTGAGCTCCAGGTAATTGTCTTTATTTAAAGATAGTACATATAGAAGCATATCAGCTTCCCAGAAATCAATAGCTCCTCCCTACCCCTGAAAGTAAGACACAATCATGGTTATCTGTCATAGTGTGGAATTTAACAAGGCTAGGATTTTCTGGTTTCCCATCACTGGCCTAAGGTGAAGTAAAATGTGCTTATAGTATTGATTCACTAATACACTCTCCCTGCTTTAATTGTCCACAAACCCCCGATTTTTCTTCTTTCCATAGAATTAATCAGTAGCAATGCTATAGAAAATCCATTCACTTATGCCTCCTGAGCTATTAAAAAAATTGATTGGCCTTCTGAGACTGACATTTCCATTTCCAAGGCTTACTTTTGAAAGACAATGGAGATATTTAAAAGAGAGCTTCAAATGGTAAACTGAAGTTCAGCTGCTTTGCTGCTAATGAAGAAGACGGTGGAAGTTTTCCCATTTGCTTGCTAGAAGCTGAATTAGGTGTAGCTAAAGAAGAAAAGTGCTGCTGAGGATGCTCCTACAGATTCTCTCTTATGCAAAAGTATGTTAATTAAGATTTACAGGGTCGTGGGCTTTTTTCTTACCTTCCTTCCTTTTTGGTGCAGGTTCACCCCAGGATATAGTGGCTGTGAGGAACCAAGTAGCGCTCCAGAGCATGAGGACGTCCAGAATGATGGCCCAGAACGCCAGCATGATGGCCGTGGGTCCCTCGCAGACCCCGGGCACGCTGCCCACCACTGCGGGCCAGTCGGACATGGGCATGACTCCTTACAGCAACGCCTCTTCCAGCCAGCCAGGGATGTACAGCATGAGCACAGGGATGAGCCAAATGTTGCAGCACCCAAACCAAAGTGGCATGAACATGGCACACAGCGCAGGCCAGGGAACACGGCAGCCTGCCTCTGGACAAGCGGTGGGAATGGTTGGCAGTTTTGGTCAGAACATGCTGGTAAACTCTGCTCTTCCCCAGCATCAGCAGCAGATGAAAGGACCTGTGGGCCAGGTCTTGCCAAGGCCACAAGCACCACGGCTTCAGAACCTGATGGGGACTGTCCCTCAAGGAACACAGAACTGGCAGCAGCGAGGCTTGCAAGGCATACCTGGGAGGACTAGTGGTGAAATGGGGCCCTTCAACAATGGCACCACGTACCCAATGCCGTCTGGGCAGCCACGGCTCTCCAAGCAGCACTTCCCACAGGGGCTCAATCAGACAATTGTGGACACAGGTGGGACAGTGAGAGCCCTGAACCCAGCGCTGGGGAGACAGTTACTGCAGCCACTGCCTGGGCAACAGGCAGGCAGCCAGGCCAGGCCGATGGTGATGCCAGCAATAAGCCAAGGGGTCCCTGCCATGTCAGGCTTCAGTCAGCCCCCAACGCAGCAAATGCCAGCTGGTACCTTTGCTCAGAGCGGCCAGGGTCAGGCCTATGAGAGGAATCCCACTCAGGACATATCTTACAACTACAGTAATGGAGGAGCAGGGGGGTCGTTCTCCAGTTTAGCAGAGGGCACAGACCTCGTAGACTCCATTATTAAAAGCGGACCAGGGGATGAGTGGATTCAAGAACTTGATGAGTTGTTTGGAAACCCCCAGTGAATGCGATTGTATAGTCCGGAGCTTTGGTTACGTTTTGTTATGTTTGAACAAGCAAGGAGGGACTCAGGTGTTCTCCCCATCCCTGGATTGTTGGTTTTTGTTTGTGCTGGTTTGGTTTGGGGGTTTTTTTGTTTTCTTTTGTTTTTATTTGTGCGAACCGAGCTGATCTGTAGCCAACTTTGGAAGATTCAGGGCACGATGAAAACATCAGCATTCCTAAACTGTCACCAAGCAATGTTTGTTGTGTGGCAGTGCCCACTCTGTGTGTGTGTGAGGCAGAATGGGGAAACTAGAAAAGCCAGCTGATGCATCTGGCTGGGAAAACCCGATCTCTGCCCACTTAAAACAAGGCTTCATTGCACAGGAGTGTGGAGTGGTCCCAATATCTCCCACCTTGTATGTCTGTGCACATTGCAGCTTCCAGGGAGGCAGATGGAAGAGCTGGGAGCAAAGCCCACAGATACCCAGGGGCGATTGCACAGGCCCTGGTCAGAAACAGGCTTAACCCCGGGGGTAAGCAGGTGTGGGAGAGCACAGCCAGGCCAATGGGGCTGGCTGTGGGCTGTCCTGAGGGAATGCACAACACTCACGTGGCAAACCTAAACCATCACAGGGATGTCACTGTTTTCACTGCAGGGTGATAAACCCCACTACAAGCGTAGAAGAACATAAATTTGGCAGTGGTGTGGGGGCAGATTGATTATGTGGCTGCTGCTGGAGACAGCCTAGTGGTGGGTTAACTTAATGAACTGCTTAGTCCCCTTGGGACTTGAAACAGTGCTTCCCAAGTCACAGCACTTGGCATGGCCCAGCTCCCTGGGGTGTTGAAGGGCTGAGTGGTACCAAGAGACATCAGCAGAGCTCCTCAGCTGGTCGCTCCCTCTCCTTCATCCCCAGGATGTTCTCAGTTCACTCTCTTCCCCTCCTGTTCCTTCAGTGTAAGGCAAGCTGAGCTGGCTGCACTTTTTTTTCAGGCAAGTCACAAAGGGCCAGGCAGGGGAGGAGGAAATAGGCACGAGAAAACATACAGTGAGGGTTTGGCACACAGGAAGAGTTTCTCCTCCCCTCTTGAAAAGTGCAGGTTTGGCAGCTAGTATTACCCAGGGTGCCTGAGCTCTCGATGTGATATGTTCAGTTTTAAACAGATGTTTGGTCTAATCTCTCTAGTTTGCTGGAATAAAATTCACTGCAGTATTTGAAGAACAGGGGTCAGTGAAGGACTAGTGTAAAGAACATTCATGAGTGGGTAAAATAATTGATAGTACAAACTTAAGGTTTTAGGTAATAGGGAGGTATCACTGTCTCCACTGTTTGGGCCAGTGCTGGGCAGCCCTATGATGAAGTTGTGATAGATCTCACACAACACTGAAGTCACCAGCCATTCTGAGTATGTACAGCAGGGTTCCCAGACTGCAGTTGGAGGCTGTTTTCTGGAACCTATTACCTCTTCAGTGTTTTCAGCTGAGAGCTGCTTATCAGGTTATATTGCTGTGCATACAAAAATGTTAACATGACCCACAGTCCTGAGCTTTAGCACGCTCTGGCCTAGTGCTGGCCTCTGTGAGCCATGAGTCATGCTCTGCAGCAGTGTTCTAGTGCCAGTCCCAATTCCCCAGCTCCTGATCACCTCCTTTTGTGCTGCTCTCCCTGGGCCCAGTGATGCCACGTGCTGAGCCCCTGAATTCCATGAAGGCTGGGGGCCTTGGCACTTGGCAGTTTCACATCCTGCCTTTCCCTGTGGAGCACAGACGTGCATCACATTAAAGAGGGAGAGCAAATGAGTCTGGAACCATCTCAGTGCTCCACTGAGGCTCCCTTTTGAGCAATTTCTCTTGCTGGGTTTGCCTAGTGGGGGGAATTACCTGTTCTAAATGCTGCAATACAGCAGGACAAGCTGCATGTTTAATGTGCTCAAGGTGAGCCATCAATCCAGCCTGCCCTGACTGCTACATTTTTAAAACTGGCTGTAATCACCTCTTTTAGCTGACCCCTTTTTAAAATACAGCACAAGGGCCAATTCCAGCTCCTGCTGAGGATGATGAGCATGGTTAGCATGCTTGCTGCTTCAGTAGGAGCCAGGCTGGGCCCTAACTCAGTGGAAGGGAGCACCAGCCAAAGTTTTTGGTTCATCCTGTGGGTCAGCATCTCTTGGTCAGAATGGATCGGCAAGCATCGGCTCTGTGTGTGTCAGTGTGAGCATGGGCACACAGCT
The DNA here is from genome assembly GCA_910950805.1 of Acrocephalus scirpaceus scirpaceus. Taxonomy (NCBI): domain Eukaryota; kingdom Metazoa; phylum Chordata; class Aves; order Passeriformes; family Sylviidae; genus Acrocephalus; species Acrocephalus scirpaceus. Next base: position 70,857,923 of record OU383778.1, on the reverse strand, counting down.
GTGTGACAGAGCTGTGACAGGGTGAGGAGGCAGCCACCCTGCTGGGCAGGGGACAGTGCTGGGGACAGCACAGCACCCATGCCTTGGGTGAGAGCGATCAGGGCTCACCTCTCAACACAGAGGTGGGAAAAGGGGAACTTAGGAACACACATGGACCACACAGCAGCCAATGCAAGCTAGCGTGCTTTGGGGAGATACAGGCCTTGATGATAAATGGTGGTGAAGACGAGTCTCTGTTGTCTTTGTAAAGCTTCCTCCAAAAACTCCGTACTGGGATCAAGTATAGATTTTATTAGATTTGGGTTGATTGGGGGTTTTGTTTCTTTCTTACTATGGTGCTGATGTATATGTAATGTTTAAAAAAAAAAAAAGTCATTTGTAAATATGTTTTTACAATTCTACAGATATCACTGGGTCTACTATCTGTAAAATATATACATATAAATATATATATAAATATATATATATACTGTTTGTTTAAAATAGAGTATTTTTATTTCATTCCTTGACTCATCCTTACTACAGTGGTATTGCACTTCAGATGACATCTAATTACTAATTTGTACTGTATCCCTGACAGCAACTTGCTCCATTTTATTCAGATTTTTCTAGTTTTCTGGTTTTACTTTGTACATTAAGCATTGCTTATTTCCTTTTAAGACCTGTACAGAGTCTGAAAACGTAGAAAAATACCTGATGTTAACACACTGCTTTTAAAGAAAAAGAAACAAGAGCAAACAAACAAACAAAAAAAGAAACCCAAATAAAAGATGGTTATATGAGTCATATACCTGCTGTATATGGATCATGTCTTGCCCCACTCTTGCGCCTCTATGAGCAATTTTCTGTGGAGGGGAGGGAGGCTGCATGCAGGCAGGTCTGAGTCAGCCCTGCATTTTCTGTATGGCTGCATCACTGGTGCAGTTACAGGTGTTAGACCTCAGCAGTAACAGGCTGGGTGTGGCCCATCCCAGGATGCCCCTCTTGCTCCAGCAGGTTCAGCAGCCAGTGAATCCCTGCATCTTGGGCAGCCCCAGCAGCTGTCTCTGTGCAGCAGAGCCCAGATTGCTGCATGGGATGTACTTCACCACCTTCTGCCATGGTGCCCCTTTCTCCAAAGCTTCCTGGGCTCAGGCAGATGCTACTGGAAAGCTGGTCCTTAATTGGGTCTGTTAGAGGTGGCAGATCCAACCTTTTGTGTGTATTCTGTGCTGGGAGCAAAAATGGGGAGTGGGGAGGTGGTTTCGGGGAGGAGACAGTATGGAGACGAGGTGGGGGAAGAAGGGAAATGTGTAGCTGGACATAGAAGTTGGAAAAAATGGGCAAACTGGAGAATGGTAAAGACACATGCTTAGAGTAATTCCCTATCACCTACTGCTACAACAGTGTGAGAATTGTGTTGTCAGAAGCCTTTAGGAATGTGCACGTAGATCTGTTGGACATGTATGGCCTGTTCATTCATGGGGAGGGGTGGGGCAGGATGAGACGGAGAGGAGGGAAGAAGAGGAGAGACCAAAGCACTACAACAGGTAAGCTTGGAATCATTTCAGAGGCAAAGAAAGACCTATTTGAGTCAGTGACCTTTGGACCTCCTCTAGTCTGTATTTCAGATCTGTTACACAGTTTGGAGCTTTGTCTTGGTTTTGGTTCTGGCAGCAGTGTTTCCTGCTGCCTCTGTGTCTAGGTTCAAAAGACAAGTGTGTGCTAAGGGAGGTGGGAACCTCCCTTGGGATGGAATATATGACCCCCTACCCTCCAAATTATTATAACTGAAATTACAGGGCTTTCAGGCAAAGATATGAGGAAAAGAATAACAGTTCTTTACTAGAATACATATATGTATAACAAGGCTAACAGCAGCAGCAGCAGCCTGGCACCAACACCACGACCTTCTCCCCTTTAATCCCAAGAACAGGGCTGAGCCCAGCCCCTGAACCCCAGCCAAAATCCAGAGGTATCTCTGCACTTGCCAAGAGAAAGCCCCGCAGCTAAGAGATGGCAGCAAACTGCACCCTTCCCCTTCCTCCTCCTACCAGCCACATCTTCTGTCTCTTAAGTATCATCATTGTTATCTCTTAGGTAACAAATGGGAGAAAATTCCCTGAGAGAAAAATCCTAACCTCCAGCACTGTTACTGGCTGAAGGCATCACGGGCAGGTTGGTAGGTGGATTTTTCATATTTCAGCCCATGGAAGGAAAATTAGTGGAAGAATTTATGACGATTTCTGTGGTTGTTAAATCTGGCCCTGATGTACTTTCTCCCTGAAGGCAGGTGATGAAGAGCCACCCTTTCTGCAGCTGTGTCAGCTCTAGCCTGTTCACTGTCATGATCTGTCCTTTTGCCCTCAGCAAACATTCTTGGACTCAGGTCTTGCATCTTTGTACTTGTTTCATCTTATGGTTTTCAATGCCATTTCAGCCTTTGCTACCTGCAGGCACTAGGTTGTGTCTTTTTATGATGAGCTAACTTAATAAAATCAGAGGATGACTTTGGTTGGAAGGAACCTTACAGATTATCTCATTCCAGCCCCACTGCCATGTGTCCATACATGTCCACCTATTTAATATGAGAGGTTATCATCAATCTGATCCACCTGTCAATTATCTTGTGGTCTGGTTATCAACCTCAGTACAGTACAGAGAGACAATAAAGCATGTTCATTATATAGATTTGACTGAACACCACTATAAATGTGCAGCATTTTTGGCAAAATCATGTCTTTAGAGGCATGACAAGGTAAGTTTCTTCCTGCTGGGTCTCTCATGAGTATATTCAGCAATGCCTAAATAATTTGAATTATCAGGAGCTGCTAAAACAGTCATGGCCTTGCATCTCAGTTCTTCCACGTTTAAATTGGTCATTGGCTTTGACTCACAGTGGTAAGCTATGACTTTTCCCTTCTTCTGGCAGAAAATTTAAAGTCAGTTTACTTTTCACTGTGACTTTATGATTCCCAGAGCTGTGGTCATTCTCTGGGAATCCAGGAATGTTTGTCTAGTCTTTCTCACACCCCAGCCATCTGTGCCTTGGTGGGAGACTGTGCAGTGCATCCAATTGTAACACGAGCATCTGTGTCTTCTTTTTGTCTGGGCTGGCTCTCCCCTTCACAAGTGTCGCGTTTTGGGCACAGTTTGTCTTCAGGAGGCTTCCTGTGAGGGCTGGGATATGCCCACAGGAGGGCCCCACTTCTACAAGAAGAGTGTTTGAGGCATGTGTTGAACTCTAAGCACATTCCAAAATACAAAATCCAAAAGTCCTTTGTAGAAACTTAGGGCCAAGGGAAGCTTTAAGCATTTTTCTGAAGTAAGCAATGTTTCCATATATGGAAACAGCAGTGGGATTGGATATGCTTGGAAAATGGGGATCTTGCAGCAGCATAAAACATATAAATTGTTTTACATTTGCACAAAACAGAAGGCATGGCTGGCAGAAATGAAGAGCAGTGGAGGAAGATACAGAAGCATTGCAAAACTGAAGGACAGTGGGTGAGATGGGCTGATGCTTGCAGTGCCAGTTGCAACCAAATTACTTCATGAATTAATGGGTTTAGTTTTATGTGATTAGTTTGTGGGGGTTGCAATACTATATGGAGAAAGAGAACATTTAATGGCAAATGTAGATGTGACATGACATTCTGACATTTCCAACTAACTTTTCCAAGAGTGTGGGGAAAGGGGCAAGTGTAAACAGCTCAGGAAAAACATGCATTTTACATTGCAATGGGCTGTTAGGAAAGAGCTCTGATGTTTTATTCACATGTAGCTTGTCATCTTTTTGGGGTTCAGGCAAAACATACATGTTACTCATTTATTTAAAAAAAAAAAAAGCCTCCAGAGCAATTTATGGACTTTCTCCATTATGCTGAAGTCCAGGTGTTCATCCAGAAAGCTGTTGACAATCCCAGCTGCAGCAGCTGCACCCAGGGTTATCAAGCAAATCAGAATTCTCACCCTCAAATAAAACCCTGTTAACCTCAAAGTGGAATGCAGAAAGTTATGAGCTGTTATGAGCTGTCCATGTTATGTTAGAGTGAAACTGCTGGTCCAAAATATTTGAAGTCTATGGAGTCAGAAAGGACCATGGCTGGAACAGTGCCTTGGGGTGCTTTAGTAATAAACCACTCCCATGCATGACTTCTGCAAGAGACAAGAGATTCCTAATACCCTCTCTAAGGGACAACTTCCCCCAGTGTTTCTGAATTTTCATGTGGAAGTTAAGAACTGGCTCTAGGATGAGGCTGCCTCGTCCTGTGACATGAAGACCTGTAGGTAAAGCCACAGAAGATCTTGAGCACCTAATTGCAACTCCAGGTGAGTTGGGAGTGTGGGGAAGGAGCCTGAAGGAACAGAGGGAGAGATGTGCATATCCCTTACATCCACATCTTCTGGGCAGGTACCGTCTGGGAGATCTGCTACTGGTGATCACTGACTTGGAGATGGATCTTTGGACCAAAAAGGAAGAGCCTGAGAAGCTCACCAAAGATTTAGGTGCCTAAAGACTTGATATGAGTAGCCTTTCTAGCCATGCCATGTCTAGATTAAAATGGTGAAGTATTTTCTCAGTTTCAAGACAGCATGAAAAGAGTCTTTAGCTTAGCCCTTCTTTGAGGATGCATACTAGGTTTGTTTTTATAACTAGCAGGCCTTGGAGCAAAACCATTTCCTAGGGCTGCCAGGCTGGCTTTCAACACCCCCTGTTTGATTTAAAATCAGTTTCACCAAAGTGTGATGCTCTGTCTAATAATGAAGCCAGATACTCTTCCACAATTTCCTTGAGAGACTGAATCTATTGGCTTAAGAGTGCTGAAGCAGAGCATGGCAAAGATTTCTTGAACAAAGGACTTTTTCATTTGTTGATTAAAGAAAAGTCCATTATGCTCTGCTTTTTTGTTTATTTATGTGTTTCTGCTCCCCACACTTCCTTAGCAGTTGCAGGTCTTCTAGCTGGTGTTCATTGCATTATTTGAATTGTTGCATCTCTTACTGGGAGATATAAAACTATCTCCCCGTACTTGTTCTGGAAAAAAGCCTCTCCCTTCTCCCCAGCAGCAGCTCTTCCAAAGAGTGTAAAGGACTGGTGGAGCTGTAGTGAAGGAGAATGGGAACATCAGTACACAAGCCATGGGAAATAGCCCTGTAGGATAGTCTTGCTGCTGCTGCAGGATTATTCAATACAAAATAGTCTGATTGTTTTGTATCTTCCTCTAGAGGACATTATAAGTCTTTTAATTTTATGATGAGCGTGTATTGCACTATTTTCTTCTTATGGCTGATGATGGATGGTGGAAGACAGCCTTAGATCAGGGCACAGAAAGACAGTGCAGTGCCTTCAGTGAAATGAAACAAACCGTGTGTTTCAGTGTTTATAGCGGAGGGGGGTGTGCTGCCAATGTTTGTCAAAGCAGAATTCAGATCAGGAGATGCACTCAGCATTCATTCAGGTGTGCTTAGCTGGAGCCCTGTTCTCTGACCTGCTTGGTGAAGGTTCATCAGCCTAAAAAGTGTGGGGAGACAGACAGAGATGGTGCTGAAGGCAATCTTGCCCCCGATACATTGCAGCTGTGTTAATTACCCAAAAGTGGGAACAGCCTTGCCCCTACAGCCATGGGTGTGATAAAGAGTGAGTGAGCTGGGAGGGAGTGAGTTGGAGTCTGCTGGTCCTGCTGTGAGGAGGGAGGGACAGGGTCAGACCCCATACAAGGGACAGACAGGGTTAAGTGGCCGTGCTAGGGACAGGGAGGAGCGAGCCAGAACTGCAGAAGGAAGAGAGAATAAGGAGAGAAAGAGACAGAGGTGTGTGGAGCTGCCCGTGGGATTGCAACAGTGAAAAGGTATGAGAGACTTTGAGATAACAAGGAGCTGATACTGAAGTTTTATTTTACACTGAAAGCCTCCTGAAGTTTTATTGAAGCACTCTGAGTGTCGTGGTCATCTCGACAACCACAACAAAGCCAGATTTGCTTGCTTCCTTTAGTGCAACATGTGTGGCTAGAGAAAAGGTTTTAATGTGACAAACAGTGGGGAAATGCAGGTAGCAGACAGGCAGGCATGGTGCAAGCCTTGCATGAGCAGCTTCCCATCCTACAGCAGTCCTGAGGTGCAAAACTCTGCTTCTCTTTTCAGATCTCTTAGACTGTTGTAAATTGCACCCAGTACAAAGCCTGTGCCCACAAGGTGAGCATCAAAACTCTTCTCTGTCCCAGCCTGCAGCACATGCACATCCTGACCTAGGCTTCTGCTGAAACATGCAGCCCTCTTCCCTGAGGGTTTCCACACCCATTGCTGACACTTTACACAGGTTGTATTCAATTATAATCACCTTTCACTACCAGTGCTTGGCTCTCAGCCCAGCCTGGGGCTGTTAACCTGCATCCAGTTGGTAACTTCCTACCTTCCTTTCACAGGCTGGACATAACCATGGAAGTACTTGTAGAGGGCAAACATGTGCAACATACCCAGAAAGGAAGTTAGTTCTAAGAAATAAAAGATTAATATGGAGGGGAAAACAGTCAGAAAACTGAACAATGAGGATTGCAGACAGTTAACCACTCTGGTTATGTTTTCTAGTTATATTGCTTTGGGAATTTTTACAGCTACCCCTAACTTGGGAAGTTAACTTGGGAAAGAATCATTCAAAAGAGATGTATGTGTTCTTACACAGTCACTGCAGGAGGCTCTTCATATGGGTTTACAGGTAGGGGTGGATATAGGACTGCCCAAAAATATCCAAAAGCATTCCTTCAAAAGGACATCTCAGGAACTGACAGGAATACTAATGCCCCCCAGATTGGTGACTATCCCAGAAACAGGATAGTGGGTTGGAGCATTGTGGCTTGACCTGGCTCTGCCATTTTGTATTATTATGGCAGTTTGTGCTAAGGGGGAGTGTTTGTTTTGGGAAGAGAATCCTATTTATGTTGTTAATAACCTGCTTTGCATTTATATAGCAGCTTTTATCCAAGGACATGGAAGGAAGCTGTAGTGAAGTTAGCTTTCTAACCTCCCTGAGGGAAGAGTATAAAGTCACCTCCACTTGATAGATAGCAGGGTATGGAAGTCAGTTGTATTACCCAGGACTATGGAGGGCTTGTTAATTTTGTTGTTTTAAACTCGGTGTGTATTACAGAGGACAGCTTTCACTGTGTGCTGGAATAACTTCTGTAAACATACCTGTGGGACACAGCTGAAACATTACTTCAAGGCAAGGTTATCATAGTCTTTCATGTCTTACATGAAATGAAAAACTGCATGTGGCAGCACCTGTGTGGCTGGCTAGCAGCTGTGATCTTCCCTGACTCAAGTGTCTGTCTATGAACACATATTATTTCATATCCAGTTTTTTACTTAAGTGGTGCTGCTTTGGATTTACAGTGGTGATGGGACTGTAAGAGAGCCCCAAACAAAAAATTACTGGTTTGGAGCAGAGAGAAAATGGAGGAGTTGTTTGGGAAGGAGAGGAGTGGTGGACATGATCTAGTAGTTATCCTTTCCCCAGCTCACAGAGTTCATGCTTCTAAAACATTAGCTGGGAAAGAGTTAATAAAGGAGAATGCAAAGGTTAGGCCGTCACTAGTTCTAGCTCTATGAGAGCTCCTTGGTTTGCAGAGAGAAGGGAAAGCTGGTGGGGCTCTGTGAAATGCCATGGGGATTTCAGTCACTGAATGTTCTTCTAGGAAGGCTGTGTTAATGACAAGAAGGGAAAAGGATGTCTACACTCAATTACTTCCTGATAATGCCAAGATTTTTAAAAGTTATGTAAAACTCTGCAAGATAAAAGCAGAAAGTATTTACCTTGATTGAAAAACATCCTGCAGTCCAGAGTCCAGTGAGGAATATTGGGTAAAACTCCACACAGTTTTGTGTGCAGAATAAATTTGAAAGCACATTAGCCTGGAAAGGAAAAGAACTATAGGTGGGATTTTCAAGGAGAGTCAGCTTTGGCCTTGTTTTGTTACCTCTCAAGTTAATGCTGTCATATCCAGTGGGAGTACAGTCAAGCTAGCATTAGGTAGTCTTAAAAGTTCTCATTTTTGAAATCTCTGATACAAGCTGTTTAAAATATTTTCCTGGCATTTAAACTTAGGGAAGGGTCTGGATCCCAACTACGTGGAAATAAATAAGACAAATAATCTTCAAGCAAGTGCTTGTGCAGCAGAGACAGGCAGGAATTCCAGTTCACTGATGTGATGGTAATCACTTATCTCCACACTTGTTGGTATGCAGGTTTTGTGGGTCAGCATTACTGTGACTGCCAGAGGAATTTGGATTACTCTGCTGAGGCCAGCTGCAGAGTAACCCAAATTCATGCAGGCACAGACAGCACTTCATAGATTTTCTTATGGCAAGGATGTAACACCTTTGTTTGTGGACATCAGTTTTCCCACCAATATATTGTTCATGTATCTTTTCACAGTGGTTCTGAATTAATTTCTTTTTAAGGAATTAGGCAAACTTCTGTGTCTAATGAATCATGTTATCTAACAAGTTGTCTAATGTATATTATGCATTTCTTGCTCAACTTAATCTTTAACTGACCTGATTCTTGGAATAACTCCTGGTTCTGAGACACTTAATCTTGTACCTCTGACGGCTGCTGAGTGCAGCCTGACTTCCATCACTGCTCCGGGAAGGTGGTATTGCCCATTAGCACCTTTCTAAGTCAGGACTGGATGCTCAGAAGAGTAAACAGAGCACTGAGTGCTCTGCGTGTTGCATTAGTTCCCAAGAAAAGGTCACAGGTTGGGCTGCTCCCTTTGCATGAACTGGTTATAACACCTGCTTGCAGTTGTGGTTTCACAACATCCATCTGAACTCCCATGGACTAACCTGTGTTGGGTTACCCGTGCTGGAAAGCTGTGATAGTTTAAATCACAGCTGGTCAGATTCTTGCACAAGTTTCTCTTTGGGCTTGGTGTCAGATTGCCAGTGTAAGTGCAACTCCAGGTTAAATCACCTTTTCTGTGATTGTCACTGAGATTAACTAATAGAGGTCATCCATCATAAGGAAGAATTCTCATAGGTATTTTTCACCTCCCTTCACAGTGTCAGTATCTGTAGAATTCCTTGAGTTTTCAAGATACTTTTCCAAATAACGTCTGGGTTTTTAGTTGGTTGTTTTTAATCCTTCACACTTTTAGGTTAAAAATCAAGGCAGGCAAGCTGAACTTTCTCAGTTGGTGATAAGCATTGCCATCAGTTAGAAACATTAAGATCACAGGGTATATTTGAGTTGATCTGATGACAGAAAAAGAGAATGTAAATTTTCAGTGTTTTTTATTTGCCTTCTGTTGTGGGTTTTTTTGTTTTGGTGGTTTTTTTTTTAACTGGAAGGCTCACATTCTCAAACTTTTTATTTCTGCTGGTACAAATATTGTACAAATGACACAAATGTAGCTGAGGCTTTGAGAACAAACAAATAAGCCACACTGATGGGTTGCTAGGTAAGTTGGCAGTGCTATACATATTCAGAAAAAAAGGCAGAGTAATTATTTTTAACTTGCTCTAAATCTCATGCTAGTATAGCACAAATGCCTTCAAAATGTGTCTTCTTCCCTGGTTTAAACACAACTATATGAATCAACATGTTTCAAAGAAAATAATGACAAGCATTAAAAAATATACTGCAGTTTCAGATTGATGCACAGCAAAAAGAGCTTCTCAGAGTTGCCCCCTTCTAATCATAGAATAGAATGATTAGAATAGAAAAGACCTCCAAGATCCTTGAGTACAGCCATTAACCCAGCACTGCCATGGTCACCACCAAGCCATGTCCCCAAGAGCCACATCCACGTGCCATTGGAACATTTCCAGGGATGGTGATCCCACCACTTCCCTGGGCAACCTATTCCTTGATTCCAGAGGCATATTGGCAGGGCATAAAATAAATCCACTGACCTCTTAAAGAAATGTAATGATGAGAACATAACGTGTAATATCTGATAATTTTGTTGCCTAATGTAAAGATTTACTTTCTTATTTCAGATACTGAGCATTAATCTTTGTTAATAGAAAGATTTTCTTAACTGCACTTCCAGTCCAGTACTGGTGTATTGTATTTGATTTCACAGATTTACTCTCACTTTTAAGATTTTCAGTTGTGTAGGTGCCTAAATAAGATTCAAATCAAGATACAACGTGTCTTTGGGGTAACTTTACAACTAGTTAGTAGCACTGATAACAGTATGGTTCCAAGAAGTCAACAAACAAAAGAGAATTGAAAACAAGTTAGTTTATCCGACAGGGAAAAGTAATCTGTCCCACTGAGCCAACTCCCTCTCAGACTGCAGAGAGAGTAAACGATTTCTCAACTGGTGAGAAAAATTTTAGGACCTCTCAGAAATCAAAGTTGCAGGGCAACCAATTTATAATAAAATAATTCCCATACTTCAGAACCGGTGGAAATCTCCCCAAAGCCCAGCTGTGCAGCCCACAGCTCTTTCTTATATCGCTGGAAGGCAGAAAGAAGTGAGACAGCTGCCAGCCAGGAGCAAAATTGAATCACCAGCCGTGCTCCCAGCAGTTTCTGTATGCCAACGGGATGCGGGTATGGGAGACAGTGCTTCAGTGTAAGGTAAAACAACAGCTGGGACACTTACTGTGTTTTCCAGCATTACAACAAAGGTTGCCCCGGAAATAAAACAGACTAGCTCCTTAAAACAAGAGTGCGAAATTACGGCCGGGTTTTGTTCCTACAAAAGTTCAGCCCTGCCCACTTGTTGCCTGTTTGAAAGCGCGGAAGGAACAAACCCATCTTTTCTTGCCTCTGTGGATTCAGCTGTTCCTTTCTCTTTAGATTTCAGTTTGCTCTGGGAGCAAAGCCTTTTTGTTCTGTTTTTGTGAAGGGTCTGTGTCCGTCACCAGCAGCTGGTGTGGGGCATGCGAGGGAGGAGCAGAGCTTTGTGCTGTCCCTGCTCTGCATTTACAGGGTTTGCTGGGCGTGCATGATGCAGGCTCTGATGGGTGGCACCACAGACACAAGCAGCCAGCCTGCAGAAAGGAACTGTTCAGGCTGGTTCAAAGGATGAAACAACTGACCAGGAGAGAAAGGAATACTTCCCCTCATCATACTCCCTAGAACGCGCTTCCTATAGCTTATGACTAGTCTTAAAACTGGGAAGGATTCTCTCAAGGGACGTTTTTTCATCACCTATCTAACAGTAATCTTAATGTCATTAGCCTTTACAATCCATAAGACCACTGGAACAAAACCATCTAATGTTTGTTTTGACTTCCTACAGCTGATGTTAAAGTGGGATATTTCACTGCCTTTCATCAAACTTGCTAATTTTAAGGGCTAACGTAAAAAAGACTTTAAAGAGGTTATTTTACTTTGCCAAATTTTACTTTCTCAAGTGTTAATATTGTTCTTTCTAAAGATTGGAAAAGTAGATACTGTAATAACAGCAGTTTGATGTTTGTGCTTAGTAACTCTTTAATTGCTGATTTAAGCCCTTTAATTGCAGTTCTTGGTGTAGTATGGGTTGACTTTCTGACCACAGTCTCTGTGGTTGTTAGGAACTGGCACAGAATTGTTCAAAGTATTGTCACCTTGGTGACAGATAAATGTGAAGGAAAACTCTGACAGAGCTGGTCATCTGAAAAGTTAAAACCACAAGGGCTAAGATGACACATTTTAAGGCCAGATGACACTGAAGTTGTATGTTCTTCTGACTTTATTCAGAAGATGAAAATTTCAAAATGGTGATGGACATGCAAAATCCAGCAACGATTGACATAAAAGGAGGCAGGAACAGAGGTTCTGAGCAGTGAACTGTCATGTAATTCAGAGATGCTGGTGGTGTCTTAGCAGACATAAGTCTCTCCTTTTTGGAGAGAGCAGTATTTTATTGCCTCTTGGTGACCATCCCAAAGAGGCTGGCTCCTCTCTCAGGAGAAGCTGCTCTTGACCAGACCTGCTGTCCTGAGAGGGCAGATGGTTGGGGTAAAGCATTTTAGGCATGAAACCAGGCTGATCAAACAAGCACTTTCAATGGAATTACGCTGCCAGAGCTGCTCAGTTTTTGACTCTGGAAGAGCTGAAAAGAGCTTTGCAGAAGGCAATGCTCAGTCTGTACTGGGGTACAACTTCCTGAAGATTAGCCACAAGTAGCAGTGCAGCATATTTTATTCTTTAACACCTAGAAGACAGGCTCTGAAGATCATAGAGGCTCCTCTGGGTGGAAGGGAAAACATACCTGAACTCTCATATATTTCACTGGAAATGTTTACAGGGTAAATAAGTGCTATTACAATGTGTGAGGCTGGCTCATGTATCAAAATCAGTTTAGGTACAGCAGTAACAGTACTCTTACTTACTCTTTACTCTTTTCAACAATATATTGCAAAGAACATGGGCCTGTGTGGCACTGGATCATACTCAGGCTTTAAATTTATCAGAACTGTGAGACAAGTGAAAGAGGAAGAAAATATGTGTATTCCTTCAATTGATCCATCTTTCTGCTTCCTAAATACCAGTTGTAACCCATGTCTGGTGTCTTTTCATATGTGCTTTGTGGGGGGGTTTCAGAGGAAGGATGAATGGTCCATTTTATCCAGCTCAGTTTAAGGTCTGGCTGTCCAGAGTCCCTGCTTTGTGGCAGTGTTACCACAACTGACCCTCGTTTGCCATCCCCATCCTCTGGGGATGAGCTCGTGCATGACAGCAGCAGCAGAGCAGATTCAGAAGGATTAAACAGAGCAGTAGACAGAGGTTTAGATTCTTCCCTGAACTGCACCTTCTGCAGCCTCGTGTCACCTCCATCAATATTGGATATAAGTCAGGAAAGAATTGGTTCGTGATGTTCTCATCTGGATGTACAAAAGATCGATGTGCTTTAAGCACATAAATTCCCCCATGCCCACAGGCCTCTTGGATTTTCTTATGCCTTTGGGGATCATTATATTTTTTTACTTTGGTCATTGCAAGAATGTATTTGGGATGCAATTCTGCACTGTAATAGAGAATAGTGTATTTTAACAGATGTGTATAAAACATAAACTGTGGCAATCTTGCATGATAGCACATTGTAATCACAACAGGCTTTCAAAGTAGCAGCAAAAATAGTTTAGGTTATTATAAGTACCTTATGTAATTACAATGTGGGGTTGTCTGTTGCTAAAAGAGTGCCATTCTGCTAAAAGAAAAGGTTGGGTTTTTTTAAAAAAATCTCCTGTTCTAAGCTCTGAGGAACTCAAAAGTGCAGTGGCTTGAGAGAATTCTTTCAGGAAAATGGTGCACACACAAGAACACCTACACTGCTGTACAAAAGCTGCGTGTATGTGGTGCTCAGGGAACAGCTGGGGCAGAGGTTGAATATTCCTCATCTCCCATGCCTCAGACCTTCTCCTCCTCCTAACTTGAAAGTTTCTGGAACAAGCAGTAAATCTGCAGGGAAGAGGTACAGCCTAACACAAGAAGTGAATTCTGCAAACTCTGCCTCTCCTGTTTAGCAGCAGAGGAGGAGGAACTGCAGTAAACAAAGCTGCTCTTTCCTTTGACTTTCCTTGTGAGGGATTTAGTGTGTGCTGCAAAACCTACGAACCTGGAGGCAGTATGTGATAGGCCTTGCAGTCAGTCACATGTCTGAGGAGAGAGTTAGGCAAAGTCATGTTTCTTTAGTCAGTGCCTGTGATGATACCTGAAGGTTAGAAGCTACTGTCCCAGATTCTCCATCCATGATGACTGGCTTGGCTTACACTCCACGCCTCACAGGCTAAAGCTGCTGAGGACCAATGTGATCACCTTGCCTGTATAAAAGAAACAGTATTTCAGCGATGAGAAACAACTCATCAATAAGTGATGGCAGCTGGGAAGCAGTGGTGCTGCCAGACATCAGAGTATTTCCTGCCTCACACAGTCCCACTGGCTCTGCATGCAGTGTCCCCCATTTGCAGCAGAGAATCTTGGGAGAAGCCAGTGCTGGTCTGCCAGTTGTGTATCCTGCACAACTTATGTCTGGATCAAAAGGAGGTTTAAAGATCCTCCTGTTGGTATTGACCAAGTGGAAGCAGATCCCCAGGCCAACGTAACTACTCTGATATCCGAAATGCGGGGGATTAATGAAGATTCAGACAGAGATTTGAAGATATGTTGGTTATACATCTCTTGTCTTCCTTCACAGCACCTAGCAGATCTGTGATTACATAGTACATGCTGGGTTTTGCCTTCCTAACCTTGGACAAACAGTTATTTTAATTGGTGAACCGCTTCTGCTCAAGGCAGGCTTTTCATCCAAACAAAAGTTTCATTTCATCTTTGTGGAAATCAGCTGTGCATAGGAAGCACATGCTCATGTTCAGCCTTATCTGATGCCTTTAGGCAATGAGGCAGATCTCAGCATTTGCTCAGGAATCTGGTGAGCCAGGGCCTGCAGATGGGTCCACTCTTGAGCGTGCCTTCTGTTAGAGACAGTCACTGCTGTGTGCCATGATTTACGGCTTGCATCTTCAACTTTTTGAGGCACTGTTGGTAAGTGTTGGGCCTTGGTGTCAGAGTGATGCTTACTTAACCCCAGCTACAAGGGGAATTTGGCAGCTCCAGTCATTGTCACAACTGAAAAACTGACACTTTGTCAAGGTGCTAGCTGCAGTTACATATTCAGCTGCTCCCTGATTTCTCTCAGGTGTGTTACCTGATTCCCTGAGATTCATTTGAAGGTCTGGTGTGACTTGGCTGTGCTGACAGAGGAGGTTAATGGTAGAGACCAGGTATCTGGCACCTGCCCTTGAGCTGCCTAGATGTCAGCTCCCTTGAGAAAAATAACCCAAGTAACTGATGTTGTGAGTGGCATATTTACATGGACATGTTTTAAAAAGAAAAAACCCTCTACAGAGTGCTTCTACCATGCTCCTCTGTCTCTCTCTCCAGGCAGGAAAGCCCCGCTAACGTTCAACCCTTCCACACCGGAGCAGGGTTTGATCCAAGTGCTATTGAAGCAGCCACATTCCCAGGTTGACGACTCTATCCTGGATTGGCTTCTGTCTCTCCTGAGCTCTTTTCTTCAGCACAATTGCTGTCCCCCTCAGCACAATTGCTGTTTCTTCCCTTGGTGTCCGCAGCCTCTCCTTGCCAGCTGGAAGCTCTGCTCGCTTCCCTTTTCCTGCTCCCTCGCTCCACAAGATGTCCACTTTCCCCTGACAGATGCCAGCTCAGGAAAGCTTTGTCTGCTCCTGAGCAGGGGAGGGCTGCCCTGGACGGGGTCTCATGTTGCTTGGCAACCTATTTCTCTCTCCTCCAACAGTGATTTTCCCTCGCAGTGCCTGCTGATGCAGGCACAACAAACGACAGCAATATTACTGAAGCAGTTGCTCCTGTCGCTGTTTACTTGTTATTTATGGTTATTGTCGTGCAAGGATTTGTAAACATTTCTTCACTTCCTTCCTCGGTCAAAACAGACATCATTTTATACTTTTGTAGCATGCCTGCATAATTAATGGATGGTCACTTCGTTTCAGTGTATGTGCCATACAATTTTTTTAGTGCTTTTAGGTATTTTAAAGTGGTTCCTGGTTCTGTGTGCTTCTGTTTTTCAGCCCCAAACTGAAGGGGCTTATACAAGGTTTTATATTCAGAAGTGAAAAAATCCAGAGTAAGAGAGTCTGGCTTTACTGCCTCAAATTGTGGTTCTTGTGTTTAGGTGCACATATACCTAAAAAAGTCTGCTCTGAATCACTTTGTGTCACTTTCAGGAGGACCTTAGGTCCACCACTGGGATTTTGAAACAAAAATACTTCCATGAATAGAGATAAAGCAATCAGGGTTTTTCCTGTTTGCCATTTCCTCCTCCACACTAACCACTTCCAGCTTAGTCTTTCTGGTTTGCATTTGTGGATGTGCCAAAGAAGACACACAGCTTCACTTATCTGTTCTCTCCAAACGAGCAGAGCAAGAAAGCCAGACCACGTGTGTTTTCTGATCTTACAGTGAGAATGCTGCTGAGGCTTTTCTTTCCTTAACAAGCTGTATTCACTCAGGACAGATCTGGAGAGCTTCATGCATGCTGCTGGCTGATGACACGCTGCCACATCTTCCACTTCATTCAGCTCTAGATAGGATTTATTCCATTTGTTAGCGCCAAGTGACTCCCCAGCTTGTGACAAGCTCAGGTAGGCAAGGGAAAACTTAGTTTTGTATTGTAGGGGTGCTTTGCGGTGCCAGACTCAGATGTACATCTGCCATTGCCCTCTGCTGGGGTATGCCAGAACTACTGGTGTGTGCCTTCTGCTGCGGGAACTCTTGGAATTTGCTGAGGAGAAGCCTCTCCTTTATTCTACTAAATTACTGCTTCGGGAGCTCAGGATGCCTGGTTGGTAAGATTTGTGGTTTTGTTCAGCAGGTGACTGTCACACAGAGTCAGTTTGTTACTATACTACTTAACCAGTATATTTAGTTATTGTTTGTATATTTATGAAATTGGATGCAGAGATGGTTTCTGGCCACAGCTCTGCATCATATTGCCTGCACGACATCCACCCACTTATCTTCATGCTGAGTAGAGACAACTGCAAATCTCAGCCTAAAAGTGGTTAGGTGGTGATCCTGAATCCATTTAAAAATCTAGTCTTCCCACAACCAGCCTTTTGAAATGGCTTTTTGAAATTAGGACCTTTGAAAGGCCTTGAAATTAAGTTCTTTACAGAAATGAAGGCTCAGTTCTGAGGCACTACATACCTGCAAGGAAGGGGCATCTTGCATTTCTGTGAGATTGCACCAGTAGAGAAGGAAGAGGAGACTGTGGACCAGCTGTTCCTCAGAGAAAGAAATCAAGCTCCAAATCAGGCACACTTAGCCTAGGCAGGTTGGTTGTTTAGGAGGGAGTTCTCTGAAATCAAACCAGAACAGAAGTGATCTGCAGTAATGATTCACTGTCAGACATTTTTTTCCTACACTAACCAGGAGAAAAGTATATTCTTTATGGGTTTTTGTTCTTTTACCCTGCACTCTTTCTAAGCACAGACTGCTCCAGAGATCTGAGGGAGTTTCCCAGTTCCACCTACTCAGCAGTGGCTCTGGACATGCTGGATGCTGGTGGGTTCCATAGCTTGCAAATCAGGAGTTTTGTGAGCCTCTGAAAAGAGACTTGGAGAGTGCTTTGAAATCCTTGGATAAGCATAGCCTGGCTGGGGGTAGTTTTCAGTCTTACTCATCTTGAAAATCCCTCTGTGTTTTCTGGTGGAAACAGAATTGGAGCAATATCAGTTCAACACATAATCTGATAAGCCTCATGTGGATGCTCAAGGGAATGCAATTTCCCTGTCCTCACCCCGTCCCTGTCTGAATCTGTTAACATATTGTGCTGACTGATTTGCCTTTCCCAACTCAGAGAGAGATGATATTGCAGAGTACAGAAAACTTCTGATAATCTAGCAGATTTTTGAGTAAAAGCCATTCCAGTTGCAGAAAGCCCTTATTACTCTTTGAACAAGCCAAGTATTTCTTGATATAGTTTATTTAGCCAGCTCTGAAACAAAATGTAGAAATCGGTGGCATTGACTTGAGATGTTTATTTTTAGGTAATGCTTTTGGTTCTCTTTTTCAGCATAAGAACTACTTCCATCTTCTCCAGAGACAGAGTTATAAGTATCCTCCACTGAGATCTGGGGCCTCTGAGATGGGGGTGTAGCACTTCTCCCTGCTGTACATAGCAATCATATTTCCTTCCATTCCACTCTCACTCCTCTGACAGAAAAAAGCCCCTCATCTCATAAAATCCATTAGTTATTTTCCTGAGGAGTAAGAGAATGCACGTTATGTGTTGTATCAATATGAAATATAATATGTCCCATTTCTGCCTATGCCTAACCAGTCTTACACATTTCACAGTTCTGCATCTCAGTGGCCTGGTTGTTCTTTGTGCAATCACTAACATGTGTAAAGTGCTCCTGTCCTTGCTCTCCTCTGCTGACTGGTGCTTTCCCGTTGGAGTCGTTGCCCATGACACTTCAGACATGACAACATTTTATTTGTCAATGTCTGTTATAGACCAAGGAAGAAAGAAAGAATCAAAAGTCTGTCAATGGCAAATTTACTTGCTGCTCTCAAAATATGTGACAGACCCCACGAAGATTTGTAACCCATTGTTCCCCTAGAGAAGGACCAAAGCTCACCTTTTGGTCGATTTTCTGATAGGTACTGCTCCTTCAGGAAGCCTTGCTCAGGTAATCTAAAAGAAAAACGACTGGAGAAAATAAATAGAGCAGTAAATAAGTAAATGGGTGGGAGAATGCCTACCTGACAAAATCTGGAGATGCAGGTAGGGAAGTAGCATTTCCTATTAACTATCTTAACTTTCAAGTGCATCATCATATAGATTGTGCTTAGTTGCCCTGGTGGATAGAGTTATGGGTGCGTTACAGTCCATGGGCATGATTGAATAAGCAGTGCTGTAAAACCTGAAATAAGCACAATGTGGCCATGGGCAGAGAATATCAGAATGTGCTTCAAGTTGTACAGTTTCATCTTTATTCACGATTTAGCAATGTTCGAAAGGAAACAAAAGCATTTTAGATCATTTTGGAAATGTGTGCATTTTTAATTTCTTATGGCCATTATTATGATGTTACTTAATTAAAATCTAATTTTTTGGTATTTGCTAGTGTTGGGGGTTAGGTTTCTTCAAGGAATTTTCTTCCCATTTGTTGTCATGGAAACAGGAAATGGCTGTCGATTAAGAGACAATACCTTGGCATACCCTTCGAATTGTCCTGGGGGAGAGGGGCGGGGGAAGCAGTGGGGTTTGGGCAGGTTCTTAGCTGGATTCAGTTTTTACCTGGCGTGGAGAGGCGGTGGTTGTGGTGCTGGACTTCTGCCCAGGGGTTCAGCGCTGCTGTGAAGCCTCCCCTGACTGCGTATTGGTGACATCCGCACCATCCCAGGCTCAGGGATCGCACTGGCGTTGTATATATATATATTCTTGTAAAGAACTGTTATTCCTTGCCCCATATCTTTGCCTGAAGGCCCTGTCATTTCAAAGTTACAATAATTTGGAGGGAGCGAGTCATCTTTGCCATTACAGGAAGGTTCCTTTCTTCCTTAGCGTTATTTGAAGGTTTTCGTTCAGATTTTTCCTGTCACTTTAAAGTCCACATTTCCCTGAAAAAGAGCAGAAGGGGCTCAATTCTTTAATGGGCAAAACAGGTTAATATTACAAGCATTTGTATATTTTGAAATAGAACCAATAAATTCTACATGGAGAAAAATATTTTAATGGGCTTTGAAATGCAAAAATTTAGTTTAAAAATAAATTTAAAATGGGCTTTTCTTGAAGTAGTTTTACTGCTAAAAGCACACTAGTGAAAGTATTAACATCAGTGCTAAAAACCAAGTGTTCAAATAAAGATTGTTAAATCTATGGTTTTTGTAGTTTTGACTTTGTTCAATTGATTATATAAAAATATTAAGGATCTAGTATTCATGAAAAATTGTGTCTTTCTAGATTATAAACTTTGAATAAGGTAATTTGTATAGAAAAGACAATGGGATAAATTTTGGGTTGAGGCATGTCCTGGTATCAACACAAATCATGAATTCATGTCAGATCTTTTAAACTTCATGGACAACTTGGAAGCATTCTCTGTAAAGGTTTAATGCGGTTCCATTTCTTTCCATGATCCAAAACAGTGTCAATGTGACTATGTCCAGTACTCCCTTTTTTTTTTTTTTTTTGACACCACCTGCCTTTTAAAGAGAAATTAACAAGTTAGCATTTTTTGGACTGCAGATGTGCTGTTAAATACGTGATGTTCTGGAAAAATCCATACATTGATTATTGTATTTTGTATAGTTGGCAAGGCATTGAAGTTAAAATAGCAAATAAATTAATACACTCCATTGCTTTCCCTCTTTCCCTTGCCTGTGGTTGCACATTGCAAGAATGAAGTGAGGCAAAAATTGGAATAAAAAAAAAGGCATGTCAAAAGGAAAAACAAGGTAGTCAACTAGAATCCAAATTAAACCATTACCTGGTACAACCTGGAATATTATTATTAGGGTGTTGAGCTGACCCTGCTTGAAAAGCACAAGGAGTCCTGCCTTTGGTTGCTACACAGCAGTATTCACTCTCTAATTGAAACCAACGATCTCATACCCTCAGGGATCTGACATGGGGCATAAATTTGCCACAGCTGTAGTTTATAAATTAGCGTCATTATTATACAGTGATAAGAGACCAGGGCCACTTGGCCTGCTCCCTCCCATTTAAAAGTCTTTATAATGCACAGACAGGCTCGTTGTTCGATGCTAATGGATGGTATCTCTTCCTGCTAACTGAAATATCCATTTTGGCACCAAGTACTTCCCATTGCTCTTTCCAGGCTCAGGTTTTATTTCCTTGCTAATCTGAAGAACTACTCTTGAGTCAAGAGAGGCAGTCTAAGCAAATCCTCTCCCGCTGTAAACCTCTGAGCCTATATTTAACATCGAAATGAATTGAATGAATCAGACAAGGAACAGGAGGGAACCTGCTGGAGTGTAGGAGAGCCTCATAGGCTCCATGTGTGCTGTAGGTGGGTTACAACGCTGCTGGTCTGGGCTGGGGAGCCATGGAATGATAGTTCAAATCTGCTCCCCAGCTCCTTGTTTCCAGGAGAAAGGTCACGGGACACTTTGTTTGCCTCTCTTGCACAATGTCTTCCAAATAACCCACTTGGGGCCCAAGAGGCTGATTGCCAAGTGGGAATGGCTGCATGGCCATCTCTGAAGCACCATTTAGCCACTGTTCCTGATTTGTGCTCAAGCTTGTCCTCAGATGGATGCGTAGCTGCAGGGGGAAAAATGAGGAGATGCTCCTCAGCCTGCAGCTCTGCATGGGGCCAATCCAGAGCCCCATTCTCTGTGTGCTTCTGCCAGAGTTTCTCCTTTTGTACCATCAACAAGGAGGTCTCAGATTCACTGGCATCATTAATATTTACTGGTTTAACTGAAGGTACAGGGCTCCTGCTTTCTAAAAATCAGCTTGTCCTCCAATGCCCTCTGGTGACAGGAACTAATTAGATGCCAGTGCTTTTACTGAATCCAATTGTGAAACACTTATGACATTTTAGTCCTATTAAATATTTTAGGCAAATACTGAGATTTATCCCAAACCAAAACCACTAGTTTGAATAAAACCCTCCCCCTGTAATTGCTACGGCACTTCCTAGGAACTGGAAGACACAGACACACCACAACTAGGAAATCTCCAAAGCTTATTAGGTTGTGCTCTTAAATACTTTAGTCCTGATCCTTACTGCAGAGAAGTACATTTGTGTGTGTGCATGTGTGGCTGCATGGCTGCAGAAATGCCTTCTGTCATCTTCCACGCCAAATCTCCCAGCATGGAAAAGCAGTGACCCCAAAAGGCTTTAGGAAAACAGATGGCTGAAATGGTCACAACAACTTGCATGTGCTGGTGTGCAACTTCTGTCCTCTGCCTGTCAGGGCTTGTGTGAGTGAAGGCACAAAGCAGCCGGGAAGAAAGAGGGAGGCCGGGGGGCAGGGCAGGTCACCCTAATTTGGTATCTGAAAGTCTGTCTGCCTCATAACTGTGTGGACACTTTTTGAAACTGGACTTAATAGGAATGGCAACATGTGACAGCTTATCCACCAGCTCTTTTTTGTTTTTCCATAGCCTGACCTTACTGTTGCACCATTGTTATATTAGGGAAGCAGGTAATAACGCTGAAATGCACAGTAACTGGTTGGTGAAAAAATATTGAAAATAAGCTAGTCAGATTTTCATTTTATGAGCCTAGTGATCTTCTGAGTGTATCTTTTTTTAATCCTTTCTTCTACTATTTGCAATCTCTGTTCTTCAAAACCAAACCCCATAGAAATAGCACATGCTTTAAAAACAAAATGCTCCCAGGCTGCTGCCATTGACTGAGAACCTACAGCTTAGTTACTAACCTATGATAAAGAGAGTTTGTAATTAAAACTACCAGCAGAGCCTTGATTACTGAGGGGGATGTAGGTCCTAGTATAATTTAATAAGGTCCTTTGGTATGCAGATCTGCCCCCAGCAGCACAGAACATCTGTGCTGTACCTCTGCAGCCCCTCTGTGCCTCTAGCCAGCACCATTGCTGTTCACTCCTGCCTCTCCCCAGCAGCAAGCCAGCTGTGAATGCCATGTAGGATTGCAAAAGCACGCCCAGGATTGTGCTCCAGCCCCCACCCTGTGGGGCACTGGCAGTGAGTATGTGAATGTGCTGTAGCTGCTGGCTTTCTGCACCCTAATAAGGAGATCAGGAGCTCCAGAAGTCACACCAACCTTGTTTATGTTAGCAGAAGCTTCTGCCCAAGCCAGGTGCATCAAAGAACGTTTTCCTTACCTACATCAAAGACTGCTCAGAGGAAAGAATGGCCAGAGCAAGCTGTGGACAAGTCTATGCACGTCTATTAGGCTGTGCACAGACTTACCCCTCCTGCATGGTCAGGGTTTGCAATCTCCCATATTTGTGCAGTGGCCTTGCTAACAGAACCCTTCCCTCCACCCCCAGAACAGCTTCTTCCATGCCAACAGAGCCCTCTCCCTGCTCCAGGGGTTATCAAGCCTGTTGCCTTGCATTTTATACATTAAATGGCCTTTTCCTGTAGCCATGCATCTGTCTAACACACTGGAACTTTAGAAATAAAGACAAGAGCTAGGCATTTTATGAGCTGTTCAGAGGGAGGAGATCCATCTTAAAACTGAGCTGGGCATAAGTAAGGAGCATGATGTAAACCTGATGCAGATTACCTCATCCCTGAGCAATGGAAGTCAATCTTTTGGAAAAATGGGTGCCTGTTTATTACAAGCAATTACCATTGATCATAATCCTTTTAGGATATACATGGAGAATGACTCAGTTCATTTGCTGAGTTATACTGCCAGTTTTCCCTGAAGTACTGGCCCAGCAGAAATCCTAAGGCTGGCCCTAAGCTTTTGGAATGGGAGGGTGTTAGGGCAGTATTTGGGTGAGCTCATGGGAGCAGGCAGCTAATGGGCTGGGGCAGACCAAGGTAAAACTGGCAGCATGTGAAAGCTTGGCAGAGGTTTGGATCTCCCTCAGTGGGCGTCTCCCCACGCCATCTTTTGTGTTCTTTTGGTAGGTCTGCAGAAAAAGAAGCTGTGAGCTTCTAATATTCTAGCAATACTTCAAATTACATGGCTGAGCATCTCAATGCTTTACAGATATTAATTTATCTTCAAAGTAGGTATGTGAATGGGATCCCACATCTTCACTGCTACAGCACATGTGAGGTATGGAGAGAGAATAGTTTCCCAGTCAGTGAGAAGCACGTCAAGCTCAAGACTTTGTTCAGGCTTGCAGGAGGGTTAAGCTCAGGCTTAAGAGAAATACTAGAAGCAATTTACCCCTGCACAAGCAGACATCAATGACAGTTCTGTAGACCTGAATCAGGGCAAAATGTTATGGAAAGCATTGCCTGAAATGCCTTGTAGCTGACTCTCTAGGGGGTCTGTCACACAGCCTAGAATATATCCTTCATCAAAGGAGCATTTTGTCTGCCCTCAGGTCCAGTGATACCACCAGCCTGGCACTTCAGAGGAAAAAAGGATTTGCCATCTACATTTTTAATTGAGAGTTAACCCAAATTTTGAGTTATTTTGAGCACTGTCTCTGTGCAGGTGGATGTGTGGATGTCCTTGCTAAAAAGATACTCTAAGCAGAGGGCTTATTTTAATGTCTTTTCTTTGCATGGCTCTCTGCGCAAACTGCTCAGAATGCAGCCCTTCTGTCAGCACTAGATGTGTGCATATAAAACATTTACTGCTACACTGGCAGCAGCATCTGGAAGCATCACTATTAGGAACAAAGTAGCGAGGGCTCTCAGCAGGTAGTGTGCCCAGCTGCTTGACAGCAGTGGCTTTTATTTTCTGCTGTTGCAGGGCATAGCTGACCTAACATTAACTGTGGGTTTGCACAGTGTCAGGACAGCCCTGACAATGTCAAAACAAGGCAGGGACATGGAAGGAAAAAATTGGCAGGGAAAATTCTACCCAAGAGGGATTGGTGTGAAGTAGTTGGCTCAGAGATCTTGCCTACCTCGAAGTGGGAGGGCAAAAGCAGTTCCCACTTCTATATGATGGCAAATAAATTGTGTGTTGTTGAGGCATGTTTTGAACAGCAGCACGGAGAGTTCAAGCTATGACAATTCTACATAACTGGTGTGCCAGTGACTAGAACAAACAAACCAGCTTTTCATGGGGGCTCTGTGAACACAGCTGCAGCCAAGCACGGTGAGGATTCACGGCTGCAATTAGAACCCCTGCATGGCAGTGCCTGTGTATGCATCAGACTTTCTTCTTCATTTAACATGGGTTTGTAGACCAAAGATTAAAAGGAAACTAACAGGTTCTTAGTTTCTTCTTGCAGCACCATTTTAAATGCTAGCCATGACTCTACAAATATCTGGAATGAATTATTTTCTTTCTGTGGAGGTCTGAATAGTCTGTTCATTAATGAATTGAAAGGGTGTGATTGAGTTTTGCACTATACTGAACCTTGCCCTTCTTTCTCTTTTGTTAGCAAGCTGGGCTACCTTCTGTAAAGAGTCTTTTGAAGATCAATGAAAAGGGAGGCAAATATGTAGAGACAAATAGCTTAAGACTTGGATGCTGTGAAACTTAAAATTAAGTAGTGGCACAACTAGTATACAGCTTTTATCTATCATTAGCTGTCCTTAAAATGATAGTGTTATGAAAAATTGATTTTCTGTAGGAGTAGATGTTTGGGATGTTTTGTGCACACACTTATGGTATATTACTTATATCAATAGAAAATGCAACTATTATGCATCCCCATCTGCTTCTCAACTGAGACAGATTATTAAAAATCCCTGTGGTAGAGATAAGAGCTTAAAAGAGTAGTATCCAGATGCTTGTACACATGTACACATGAACTATGTCAGTTATTCATCCTGTGGGACATCAGGCTGCCATTCTGTTCCTTGCAGTATCTGTTGACAGATGTGATTCCTTACATCCCAGAGCCCCACTCCATGGCCATGCACATACACAGCCCTTGTTTCCACACCACAGTCTTGCTGTGCCCCTGCAAACTTGTCAGCTGGGTCTCCAGAGGCCAAACACTGTTTGGTGAAGGTGTTAACGCAATCTAGTCAGAGAAGATTTTGTCCCCCACATCAGATCTTGACTGAGTTTGCCTTTATATATCCTCAGGAAGGAGCAATCTTAGTTCTCTGTCCTCTCTCTTTTTCTCTACTGCCCTCTCAAACACCTGTGCATCACCTTGTTTATTTTTACAACAGGTCCATGCAGTAACAGGCCAAGGATGGGAAAACTCCCTGCACCTACAGCCTCGTGGTCTCTGCATTATCAATGGCAGGACATTCAGTGCAAGGAGAGAGTTTGTTGGTGCTGTAAGCCAATACATGTGATACATGTGCTGGCACCTTCAAAGGAGCATCAGTCTCTTCATTCTCATTGGCTGGTCCCAGAAGTACAAATGGTTCCCAGAAATTATAATTGGTACCAGTTACTGAATCATGTTTTAATGGAAAGCACAATTAACTCAGCACATCCCTCAGAGAGACCAGATTGTAAAACTGCAAGCAGACAGGAACTCCTCTTGTTGTCAACAAGTGTCAGAGTTTCTAATTTGAGTTTAGTCATGCTTTTTACAGTAGGTAAGTCCAGCATTATTTGTGTGGATCAGCTTGGCTTCCTCTCAGGCTGACAAAGATGCTTACACAATTGAAATAAAAGCCTTTGAGTAGCACAGGGGGGTCATAGATGAACGAGGTGATAAAAAAATCACACAGCTCTGTGCAGCACACATATGCTAATGAAGGTTTTACAGGAAAACGTCTCATTTATCACAGCTTCTGAAACGAGATCCTTCTAGCAGACAGATCTAGCAGACTTTTAGCTTTGAAAGTCCTCAGTCAGTGCTGAAAATGAATCTTCACTTTCAGATGGGCAAATAAATATTTGGAAGGGTGTTGTAGATACAAACAAACAGCAAGATCCAAGACTCTCTTTGGCCTTTTTCCTTTACCAGGGGATTCTTCTGAATTCTTCGGGGATTCTCCTGAATTCCTCAGGGACTCTTCCCTGAAGTGCTGGGATTAAACTCTAGCACTCTATCTGCACCTGTGCTACAGCCCTGTAAGCAACTCAGGCTTTGGCTGGGCAACAGGCAGGTACTATGCAGAAAAAGGGTCACCCACAAAGCTGGAAGGTGGGAATAAAAATGGGCATATGCCTTATTCATCTTCTTTTAAAATGGCTTGTGATGAATTGAATTAGGTGTAGGTAGGTTTGCCTCTGAAAGATGTTTCACAGCAATGTCTTTGGCATTGTAGCACCCCAAAAGTGCAGGTCAGTGGCTCCTGACCTCAGCAGGTATGTTCTCTGACACACACACACACACACATACACTCTCTCTCAAGATCCTCAGTCATGGTTGTGGGACTGAAGGAGCATGAAGGATAACTTTATGTGTCTCCAGTCACTGTTAAATAGCTGAGAGTTGAGGAAAAAAAGACAGCTGCAGTAGAAAGGAGGTTTTAAAACTTTTGTATGATTTTTCCTACCAGGAAGAAGGCCCCAGAGAGGGAAATGAAGTAAGAGTTCTGACTGTCAAGTACTTTTCCATAACCATGTGTCAAAAGCTTGTCTGCCATATGAGCTCTAAGCCAAAGCTGTGGGATGTGCATGGTTATTTCTTAAGTTCCAGACACTGACTTGGGTTGGTATAATATTTCCATACATTTATCTCTCTGCTATTTTTTTTTTAAATAAGAAATATCAGGGGACCCTTAAGGTAATAGAGAGCAAACTCTGTCACTGATATGCTACCCAGTGCCTTTGCAGACACCTGATATTAAACTCAGTGATGTGCACAGTAACACAACCATCTTTCTAATCCCTAATCTCTCCAGCCACAAGTGGGACTGGCAGTGACCTGCAGGACTCCAGCCAGCTTTCACTGCACTACTGTCCAGAGGCTTGCAAATGGCACATCCCTGGAAAACTACTGCAATAAAATAAAGAGAGAAAATACTAAATATCAAACCCCTACTCAGAGAAGTTACATTAGAAACCACTATGTGGAGCCAGCCACTAATTATTTGGCAGATGAGAAACTGGGATTCAAACTAGTTGATGCTTGAATTTCAGGTGCCCATGCTACCCCACTGGCTTTTGCTTTACCTCTCTCAGAAGTCTAGACATGATACAATTTGCTGTAAATCAGATGCATAAAACCACCAGTGAACTTAGTAAAGTGACGCTGTGAAGCCAAAAAGATGCAAACCCTTCTCCCTGGAATGGAGAGAGAAGTCTCCACCAGAGCTGCTATGCTTCTATCTACCTTCTTTCTTATTTTACTCCCATCTAGTCTAAGGTCTTCTGGCCTGTGAAGAGAGTACTACAAGCTTCCCAGACTAAACAAGAGTGTAGCTCAAATGTCATTACTGCCAACAACATGCTGTGGTTTGCAGAGTTCATCCGGCAGAGGCAGAGCCTCTTTAGCCATTAGATTAGGATGGAATTTGATTTAGAAAACAGAATAGTTTCTAGGTAATGTCTGTGCTCAAAAGGCTGGGAAATATGATAAACTTCAATCTCAGGCATGGCAGGCAATTTCAAATGCTATGGAAGAGGACAGTAAGAAATGCACACACCAAGCACACCTTACGTGTTACACAAGGCTTTCTCCACTGATCAGCCATGAGAATTTATGGACTAAAAGTTCAAACTCTGCTTTGCACTGAAAACTTTTCTCATGGTTTACTCCATCAGTTAATGTGAATGCTTCTTTGTGTTTCCAACACTCAATTTAGAAGTTCTGTCACAGGAAGGCAAATGATACAGCAAGATGCAGGCACTTTTTGTTGGGAAAAACCCTCAAGGAAAGAAGAATCTCAAGAGTAACTCAGGTTTTTGTAGCAATGTGAGATCCATCTCTTTTATTTCTCCACTGCCTCTGAGGAAAGAGAGTACTGAAATACAGAAGAGAAAAATTCTGACACCCTCAGCAACCATCAAGCAGTATTTATTATTTGAGGCAGGCAGCAAGAAGCCATGGAGAAAAGATGTGTATTGTTGGTACTGGGAAATGAATGCCATCTGCTCAGGAGTGTCACTTTGTATGGAAGATCACACTATGAAACACCAGTGTCCACAAAGGAGTCAGAGGAGTCCTGCAACTTCATTTGAATAAAGGGAGGGTGCCCACTGGGGCACACACCCACAAGGTTTTCTCTCTCTTGAGGTTTCTGAGGGCACAGACTCCTTTTATGCTAAACTGCATGGTGCCCTCCTCCTTTCCAGAGGTATTCTGTGTGTTTTGCTGCTCTCTTTCCATTATGAGCTTGTTGCCGAAGGATCCTTACCAAAGTCAGAGTAGTGCAGGGAGATTTAGGGTGGTTTTTTCCTCCCAGAGGTTGTCATTAAATAATAGGCAAGGCGAGGGATTGTGTAAACAACACCATTAGACTGCTGGATGTGGAGTTAATGTTTAAGGAGAACAAGGCAGCATCAAGCCCCTGCTTAGATGAAAATAAAAGAGGAAACCAGTCCTAGTAGGTGGAAGAAGCTCGAACAATGCCTAATGATGTGAAAGCACACTGTGAGCCCCAACACGTCTGCTTGCCTGCTTGGGCAGTTAATAGAGCTGAACACCAGGCTGGAGGTGCCTCTGCAGTCTGCCAAGTCTGCAAGGATGAGACCCCTAAACACTGCAGCCGACTGAGAGTTTGCTAGGGATTGCTCCCAAGGTGGGCACACTGGCTGAACCAAGCTGTTGGCAGCTGATGGCCACTTGTTTTGCACTCCACGAGGGGCACTGGGGAATAGCCCAGCAGATGGCTGAGCTCTCCTGCAGCTGCCTGGCTTTGGGGAATGGGTGGATGGGCTTTTCCTAGTTTGATGTTAAACTTTCCCCCATTTCTTAATATCCAACATGAAATGCTAAAACAGTATGTTTACCATCACTTTCATTTAGGGTTGCTCTGCTGTTCTTAAAGCTGCATTTGAAGTTAATGCAAATTACACTTTGAACATGTGAGACGCTGTGTAATGCTAAGAACTCTTGACAACAATCTGGCACTTGATATTTGCCAGACACTTTAATAGCTTCAGCCCAAGCCTCTTAGTTCTCCTGCTGCAGACAGGATAAGGTGCCTAGTGCCATCACTGCTGCAAAAATATGTGGTGGCTAAACAGCAAGCCTGTAAAAGCCTCACCGACTGAATTCTAACTTGATCCAGCTGTACTTGTGAGAAATCTGTCCACCTTTCCTGAGAATGGAATCCTGTAACAGAGAAAAACAGCTTGTTTAGGACAGAGAAGTCCTAACACTGGGACAGTCAACTTGCACCTGTGTAAACTATTCCAAACCGTTGAATAGAAAAAATGTAAACAATATCTAAAAACAGATGGTTGCCAGCACGTAGACAGCTCTGGTGAACTGACCCATGGGTAACAGCTTGTTACTGACCAATTAGAAGTAGGCATGATATGTTTGTAAAACTCTATATAAATGGGATGTGCAAATAAGCAGGGGTCCTTTTTTTGCTTCATGAACAAGAGCGTGTCTCAACTCTCTAACATGAGGTGGCTGCAACAAAAATATGTTAATTAATGTGAGAGGAAGCTGGGTGCCATGGAGAGGGAAGCACAGAAGCTCTCACCACTGTCACCCTTGCATGCAGTGGAGAGTAGGAAATAAAATAAGCAAGGCTTGAGGCTGTATGTGGAATGATCTGGGCAGAGGGCAGCACTGTAATCATAGAGCAGGGCATGGACCCTCTAAAAGAAGAGTATGGGGTCATGCAGATAAAGGCAGAAGAACTTGTGCTGGGCAGACAGAGCTGGGCACATTGCACCTGAAGGGGGCTTTCTTGTATTTGGAGAACTTGGACTTCAGCATTTTTATTGTGTGATTTTGGCCAAAAGGTGTGCTTTTAGTCTGAATGCTGCTGCCTCATATCCTGATGAGTGCTCACCACACTACCGTGTTTAAAAGTCCTGTTGGTCTGCACTTTGCGTAACTCACAGCATGCCCTCTTCCCTGCTTTCTATTGTACTCCCTGAAATCCTTATCTTCCAGTAAAAGGGATACCTACTTCAGCTCCAGCCCCACAGCCTCATCTCCTTTCTGCCTGCTAGTAATATTCCTAGCTTAAGCACATCACCTTTGATAACTCCAACACTATGTATGTGCCAATTATGAATTAGTCTCTTCAGGGACTCACAGTTACTGAAAAAAAACAGGTACTTTGCATAGGGGTTCCTCTTGTGCTCAATATTTACTCTTTCCTTTTCGGAGAGTTGAGATCAGAATTGTTTCAAGTATGTGGGCTTTAAACCATAAATCTTCTCTCCTAAACAGCAAAACTGACTGTTCTTTAGTTAAATTAACCACCTATGATACAGAGGGAAGCCCTTCTGTTCTGCTCAAGCTTTCTGTAAAAATCAAATCCTCCACAAAGCTCTCAAGATTAATAAGTTCTCATGTCAATTAGGTCAAATACTAAACTCATTAATCTAGTTCCGAGATTTCCAGACTCTCTTTCTGTAGACAAATCTAATTATTTTGTTTTGTTAACTTGTAGCTGCCCTGTTTTCCTGGTGGGATGCTGTCCCTGCCTTCAGCAGCACTGCTTGGAAGCATGTGGCTGGCTTAGCGTAGACTTGAGACCTTCAGAGGTCCCCACTACAGCCTGCAGCTAACAGCAGGGGCAGCTATGAGGTCAGGCCAGGCTGCTTGGGGCTTTAATGGGTCAGACTTTAAATGCCCCCAAGGATGGAAACTGCAGAACCTCTCTGGACAATCTGCTGCACTGCTTGGCTGTTCTCACAGGGAGCAAATTTCTCCGTATGTCACGTCTTATGTCGTGTTTTCGGTCATGCCCATGGTCTTTTGTCCTCCTTGTGGAGCACCGTGAAGAGCCTGTTTTCATGGAAGCACTGCTGTAAGTGCTGGTGGGCTGCTGCTGGGTCCCCCTGAAGCTGTTTCCTCTCTAGGCTGAAGAAGCCTCATTCTGTCAGTCCTCACAGAGCCCTGACTGTCTAGGTCACCTCCAGTAGGATGGAGACACCTCCTGTGCTCCCAAGACAGCTGTCTGGAAGACCTAGAAACACTCTGCCTTTTCTTTAAGGTGATGCCTGGTGGAGAGGAAGGTCCCTGCAGTAGACTGAGACATGGTGGTGACAGAGTACCATGCTTACATCCCCTGGGTAAGAGCTCCAAAATTGTACCCTCTGCTTGGGGCTGTCACCCTTCCAGCAACACTGAGATCCAAGAGCGTGATTCTGTATGTTTTATGAATTTAATCCTTCAGCACCACAAGGTATAAGTCCTGCGGGGATAACTCCCTGACCTCCCCGCGCCATTCTCCTGCGGGGATAACTCCCTGACCTCCCCGCACCATTATCCCACGGTGATAACTCCCTGACCTCCCCGCACCATTATCCTGAGGGGATAACTCCCTGACCTCCCCGCACCATTCTCCTGCAGGGATAACTCGCCGACCTCCCCGCACCATTATCCTGAGGGGATAACTCCCTGACCTCCCCGCACCATTATCCTGAGGGGATAACTCCCTGACCTCCCCGCACCATTATCCCGAGGGGATAACTCCCTGACCTCCCCGCACCATTATCCTGAGGGGATAACTCCCTGACCTCCCTGCACCATTATCCTGAGGGGATAACTCCCTGACCTCCCCGCATCATTACCCATAGGGGATAATTCCCTGACCTCCCCGCACCATTACCCTGAGGGGATAACTACCTGACCTCCCCGCACCATTACCCTGAGGGGCGGGGCCTCCAGCTCCTCACGCCCCCCTCAGCCGCCGGGGGCGTGTCCGGACACGCGCTCAGGGCGGGGCGAGGCCCCTCCCCCGGGGGCGTGCCGGAGGCGGGGCGTGGGGGCGCGCGCGCGCCCGTGCCCAGTACCGCGGCTGCGCCTTGCCCGCGCCCGCCGCCGCCGTCGTCGCCGCCATGGACAGCGACGAGGAGACGCTGGAGGAGATCGTGGAAGGTGCGTGTCCCGCGGCTCGGGGAACGAGGCCCGCCGGCGCCGGGCGCCGCTGCAGGAGCCGTGGGGGTGCGGGGCGGTGGCGGCGGCCGGAGCTGGGCGCCCGGGGTCGGGCGCAGCGCATGACATCAGTGGGCTTATGCAACGGACGGGCCGGGGCCGCGCACGTGGCGGAGCTCGGCCGGCGGCGGGGCCGGGGGCAGCCGGGGCCGCGCTGGCGGCGCTGCCGGGCGGGCGCGTTGGGCGCCTTCCGCCGCCGAGCGCTCCGGCCGCAGCGGGAGGCTGCGCACCCCGGACGCGGGGATGGCGGCTGCTCAGCTCTTACTGTCAAAAATCAGTCGTGACCGTGGTTTTGTGCCGCTGCTGTGCCCCCGTGCGGGCGGTGGCCTGCAGCCCTGGCTCCCTGGGCGGTGCGGCCGGTGCCCGGTCCTTCCCCCGGCGGCTGAGGGACGTGGGGATGCCCATCCTTGAAGAGAGCCCAGGGAAGCCAGGGCTGAAGTCACATACGCGCAAATGGAGAAGGGAAAAGAAAGAGCGGCTCCAAGAAGGCACTGTTGCCATATCCATGGGCAGCAGGGCTGGAGCCATCCGTAAGGGAGAAGGGTGGGCCACCTTACAGCTGCAGTTCACCTCTTATGTCTGGATAACTAACCCCTGAAGAGTTCTAAACCCAGAGGCACATGTTCTCTGGGAGTGCATTAACCTCAGCAGGCAGGGATGCGGCTCCCCAGCATGCTGTCATCCCGTCTGGCAGCGGGGAAACAAAGCATGGCATCTCTGTGGGAAAGCACCGGCTCCCCAAAGATTCCTGCCGGGGGGACCGTGCTGCTGCTGCTGCCGGGAATGGCAGTCTGGGACAGGGAGCAAGGAGCTGCCCGAGCTGCGGGGAATGCCCGTGTTGGCATGGGCCGTGTATCTCCTATTAGGGTTAGGCCTCAAGGCGAGTTGCTCCGGGGACGGTGTCTTGCCCGGCAGCTTAGCCTGACAGCAGATGTGAGCTGAGCAGCTGCTGCCCAGATTTACTGGATTTACTGTCTAGGTGTGCGGAGCCACAGAGAAGCTTTGTTGTGTAGAACATGGGTGTGAGGGGAGCGAGGCTCTGCTATGCATGGGGTGTGCTCTGTGCCCTTACAGATGTGGTTTTCCACTGCCTTTCCTTCTCACATCTATGGGTTGCAGTTGTCTGGGACAAGGAGTCATAATTTTCATCCTCATATCACAGATAAAGTGTTCTTCTGTATCCTGAATTTATTTGGCATCTCCATGGGCTAAGGAAACAGATTTTTAAAGCATCTTTTATTCAGCAATGTATACGAATGTATGTGTTTTTCTGAGTGAGACACAAGCAGGATGCTCTTTGGGGGTGAATAAGATTTTCCAATTACCCAAAGGAAGTTAGAAATATAGAAATCAGCACTTTTATTTATGTAGGGGGGAGTTTGGTTTATTGTTGTTATCCCCCCAACATTCATCTGGCATCTTTGTGGGCAGAATCTTTTATTGATGATGCACCTTATATGTCATCTGTTAAGTAATAGTGATACTGACAGTAAAGGGCTTTTATCTTTGATTTGTGTACGTCAGTGGTTTCGGTAAGTGACTCCATTGTGAGCTAGCCCCTATTCAGGTAATTCCTTTTCTTGAAAAGTTTATTGTCTGAGCTTAAGAGGAAATCTTGGGAGATCCTTAATGAAGCAACAAAAGTGAGGCTTTACAATAATTTTAAAATGTGTTTAGACATTGGGTTTATTTTTGCAAATGGAGGAGAGTGGTGAGAAAGCAAAGTGGAACACACTTCTCCCCATGAAATAATGAGGATTTTTTCCATTGGCTAAATCTGAAACAGAATTAGAGCCAAAGGTCTCAGCCATACAGAAAAAAAAGTTATATTTATGTTATGAAACTTGAGATTGCGTTTTTTCCCATGTTGTTGACGGAAAGAGACTGTGTTTCTTGTTTTGTTGCAGTGGTGGAGGTATGGTTTTGGGTTTTGTTAATAAGGGGAAACTTCCAGCACGTTAGAATAATTGGATTCTTTGTATTGTGGCTGAGATTAAGACCCTGTATAGAGGCCATTGGATCAAAGCTGACCATTTAAATCTCCGAGGTAGTCTGTATCCTACTGTGCAAAAGTCCTGACATGTGTTCTGTGTACAAGCATGGCAGCTTTTGTGTTGGGCTTTGCATTCCAGCACAATCTTGACAAAGCTGAATAGTCACAGAGAACAAAGTTGCAAGGGTTTGTTGTTGTTGTTGTTGGGTATTTTTTTAAAATAGTATGATGTACCAATATTATCACTGTATTTTTTTAATTCAAGTGTTTTATTAAAGTTTTGCCCCTGTAGTGACGGGGAAACTGGTATTGTATTGTTTAGGGTTTGCTAACTTACACCAGTGTACCCTTCTATATTGATAAAACTTAATTTAAAAGGCTTTTAATTAGAACTATAAATGTTGACATAGTTTTTGGTCTAAAAGAGGTGTCCACATAAGAGATGTTACTGACCTTTTAGTTAAATTAGTCATTAATTTTTTGTTTATTAATATTTAACCATTAATAATAGTTGGTTAAATTTAGCAAAAACTTGTCCTTTCTACACAAAGGGGTGTTCTGACAGAATGGGAGGGAAAAAAGCCTTTCTTATCTTTGGAAAGAGCAGCTTCTGTTTAAAGAGTTCCTCTTCAAAGTAATTAAAAACCTTTACTGATAGAGATTTTTTTCCTTCCACCTCCTGCTCTCTTTTTACTCTATTATTTCTCTCATATGAACTAAGTAGTGCCCAACTGGTTTCACTAGCTTAAACTTTTAACTGTTTTCAATCTAGTTTGGACTAGAGACTTGAAGGGAGAGCACAGTCATGGGCAGGTGCGAGAGAAATTTGGTGGAGCGTGCAAGGGAAGGGTGAGGGAGGGAATCCTGGCTCTTGGATGAGTTCAGACTCATCGCAGCTGCTTTTTCCTGTACACCCTTCTAGGTGCATTTCCATACTCAATGAAGTCTGCACAGCTTGTTCCCTCTCGGGGCACCGGATTCAAGGTCTGGTAGTACTGAAGTGCCTCCTGTTGCCTGCATCAGCCTGGGTTGTAAATCAGTCCCCCTCACACTGAAGTTGGTTTCTGCCTTTCCATATGTGTGGTGATTCTTTTCAGTTTAGGGCAAATTTGGTCAGGGAAGAGCATGACCCAAAGCCTGAAGAAGTGGATGCATACACTTGTCTCTCACCTCTAGTGGGCTGTGTATGCCTCACCAGGAGACTGGGGGTGTCAGAGGTAATGTTTTAGTTAGAAGCATGGAAGAACATAAATATAGGCTAGCTGTTATTTATTTGACATTTTTCATGCAAAATTTATACCTGGTAAAATGTCACTGTGGGAGCTGTAGCATCCGCTCAAGTGTGTCCCTGTGCTGAGAGCAGCCCTGCTGAGCTCTGCAGCCAGAGCTCACACAGGCAGTAACCATCATTTAAAACACTTCTCTGTCATTTCCTTTGGTGTTGAAGAGGCAGTTAGAGATGCAACAGGATGTCCAATAGGATGCAGTTTAACTTAGTAGAGTTGGCCAGTTACATTCAGTAAAACACAAACCATGCAGGTAAGGATCCAAGTGTATTGTCTCTACATTCCCTCTGTGCAACAGCTGTAATAGGGAAAACTGATATGGCTAGGGGTGGGAACAGTGAGCACATCAGAAAGGCACTGGAGAACAGCATTTAAAGTATTAAATACCATGTTGACTGACATATTGCAAGGGCACAGCCTTATGGACATGACATACTTTTATTTCTTTAAATTCCTATGAGTACAGCTGCATGGTGGCACACCCACATTATCATAAGGCATTTGTTTATCAGAAGAAAAATCAAACCTTTTCTTATCCTGTTCTTACCAATAAATACCTGTTTTAGATAAAGAATTATACTTTTGAAGATGTGTATTAATACAAGTTAGAATAATGTAAACCTTGTTTCTTTCAGAAACAAGTTTTGCTTATTATTCTCTTCTCTCTCCCATTTCTCATCCTTTTTCTTTTATCCTTATCTTTTATTTTTATTTTAAGCTATGTGTTACACAAGTACAACCTTCAGTTGTACAGAATGTCTTATCACTGTTCCTAACATCAATGATCAGAATGACTGTTTTGTACTAGGAAGCTGCTGCGCTTCAAGCAGCTACATAATGAGAGCAGGTTTAAAATCTTGGATAATAATTAATGTGTTCTGTTGTTCTTTGTTTGGATTTTATTTCAGGGCATCTAGATGACGATGGGCTGCCACATGGATTCTGTACAGTAACCTATTCATCGACAGACAGATTTGAAGGAAATTTTGTGCATGGAGAGAAGAATGGCCGCGGCAAATTCTTCTTTTTGATGGAAGGTACACTCTGACTCTCTGATTTTCTTCTGTATTCTTCCTTCTGCTTGTAGCGATGCAAAACTAATCTACATTGATTCTATACTGCTGAGTTTCTGGATAAGATTTCTCATTAAAAGCTGTTGCTGAAAAGTTTGCTGCTGCTGTAGCTGTTCCTGTGGTGGCTGTGTGTGTAATGAGGTGCCTGTAGTCTTTTCCTGGAAGGAGAATGCAGTGGTGTGAGCTCTTTTAGCACCATAAGGTTATGAGCTGATTAGAAGTCGTAAGAAATGGGAGGTGGTCAAAACTATTGAAAACCATGCTGACAGTGACATGGACATCAAAGTTCATTGCTTCAGGTGGACTTCTTTGCCGTATAAAGTTACACAGAGAGTGCAACTGGACCAGGAGCTCCCTGTGCCAGCCCTCACACACAGACATAGGACCTTGACAGAGAGGCTTGCCTTCTGCTTTGTCAAATGGTTTACCAGTTAAAGGACTGAGTTAAATACAGGTTTGTTATCAACTCTAGTTAATCCTCTGCAAGTTGCTTGTGGCCTGATTTACTTTGAGAAAAGCCCCTATAATTTCCCTTCTTGGGGATTGTGACAGTGAAATCAGGCTAGTCTGTGCCTGTGCATGTGTTTTCTTCTCTGATCCTCATTATGAGCACCTTGTAAGTCTTCCCCCCAGCACCACTGCAGCATTCCTGTCTGCAGTTGCTCAGAACTTCCTCCAAAGGAGCAGCAGTATAAAATGACACGATTCTTCCTGCTTTTGCAGCTGTTGGTGACACTCTGAATAGCGGCTGTTAAACTGACAGTCGTGCTGGGCCTACTCTCTTCCTGCTCAGCAGAATTCCGAGCAGGAGCAGAGGTATTGTGCTGTCTCAGTGAGTCAGCTCCTTGTCTGTACTTGCCTTTGCACTTGCTTCATACTGGGCATTGTGGGGGTTTTTTCATGAGAAAGATAATATATTTATTCAGTTATGTAGAAAGTGATTAGGCCTCCAAGCTTGGATGAAGAAAAAGCCTCTCTGTTGTTGGTAATGGCCTTACTAAATCTTCTCTGAGTAACTGAAAATCAGTACTGCCCAGCAGCTGAGTTCTCTAAAATAGTTTTGGTTTAAGTTGTGAAACAGCGTCTCTATGGACACAAGTACATAATGTTTCTGTGCTGGTGGATAATTTCAGCAGAGTAGTTGCTGATTTTACAGTCAGAGGAGTGACCCACTATTTTGATTGTAGGGCTGCTCCTCCATGTAATCCAGGGTACAGGCAGCATTTAGTGGGAAGAGTCAGGTTGCTGCTGAGCCTTTTCTGTACTGCTTAAGTGTTGCCAGCTCCTTTCTTTTTTCGTTTTTTTTTTCCTCTCTCAATTTTCATAACCCTTAAAAAACTGTAATAGCTGGCCACTGATGACTTTAGGAACTAGTAGAATGAAAATATGCAAAAATAGTCTGCAATGTGGTTTGGGAAAAATGGGATATTTTCATTAACTATTATATATTTTAATTTAGCTAAAGCAGTCTTAACTGAGCAGTAACTAATTACTGAAGATGTAATTTATCTAGCTATGCCCAGCTAGCAAGACTAAGTTGCTTTCTGAAATGGCTGGTTCAGGAATCATGACATGTCATAAGAATGACCTGGCATAAAACAGGACATGCTGTTTCCATTAACTGTGCCATGGGCAAGGCTGAGTGCTCATGAAGATGAGCAATAAATATCAAAAATGTCTCAAAACAGCTCTCCCTTTGCAGAGTCCTGTGCAGTAACCTAGCTGGTTTCAGCACTCGTGGGTGGCTGCTGAGTAAAGGCTGACAGCTGTACTGCTGTACCTCTGTTGTTGGGGAGCAGCTGAGTCCTGTCCAATACAGGACTGGCTGCAGTGTGAGCATTCTCATTTTTTGAGTGTTGGGGAATAGGATTGGCTGCCTGGCTGCCTTGTTTGGTCAAGGAAACTTTCCGCTTCACTGGAATAGCTGCCCTGTTCCTGATGATTATTTAGGGGAATGGAAACCTGGAATGAAATATCAGTTGGTTTTTTCCTTCCCCTTCAAGAAAATGCAAAAAATCACAGCATACTCTTTGAGAGAAGTTTCACCTCTGGCATACTCCCTGTTTTGGATTGTGGGCTTGAACTTTCCTTGGTGCCAGTGGTTCTGGAGTGTGCTTTGCAGAACACTTTGCACTATAAAGACAGGCATGAGAGCTGTGCTTGCCCTAACTGGAAACTCCTGTAAACTGACATCTCCCAGAACACAGTAGAAAACTATTCTTTTTAAGGAAAAGGTTTTCAATGTTCCATGTAGAGGGAGCGAGAGATAAATGGCTTGGTCTCTATCGATATTAACTTAATCCCTGGAAGGATATTGGAGTAAGTATTTTCCACCCTCCAGTTCATATCACTGGTTTAATTTTTAGTTAAGGAGTATCTTCAATCCCTTCTAGGCATAGTGGATAATGGGAAGATGGTACATCTGATAAATCTTGACTTTGGTAGAATTTATGTTGTCAGAAGTATGATCATCTGAGAAGCAAATCAGAGAAATACAGGCTAGTTCAGGGTTTGTATTTAAAAGATTTTGCTTATGGAAGACAGAAGCTATTTATTTGTCTTTGTGCTGGTCAAGTCTTAGTTGCAATTATTTATGTCTGGCTGCAGACACAATACTTTGAGAGCTTAAAAAAAGTGAAGTGGGGAGCAGGGTGGAAATAGCTCTGAAACTGTGAACAGCATAAAAGTTTCTGAACCTGACTTTTTAGGTGAGCTTGAAGGACATAGACTTCTTTCTTAAAGTATCATCCTTTTGATTTCCTTAGATGAGGTGGATCTTTTGGTCACTCTTTGGAGCTTAGTACAAAGAGAAAAAACATAGAAGTTTGAGTTACAGTAAAAGAAAATATATTCTTTCCAGGGCTGAAGCACTGTTGTAATTTAGCAATGTTTTAACTTCGGCTAGTGCAATTAAAGGTAACAAGACAGGATTTTTGGTGTATTTCATTACATAAACTGGGGGTGGCTGCTTCTTTTAAAGAGTAATCCTACATGAGCACGCTATGTGTGTTGTCACTACAATGGAATTCAAATCTAGCAATCTGTGATAAATCAGAGGGGAAAGTGGCATCATTTATAGTTAAGTAAGGGCACTGATTTCTGGTGGTTCCCTCATCCTTCCCTGTGCTGTAGTGCCATAGCTGTGTGTACAGCTCTGTAGCAACCTGGACCAAGAAATCCATTTGACTGAAAAGTAAAATAGTTTTCCTGCCCTTTCTTGTTTTGCATCTGGTGTGCACTGAGGCTTTTACTGTAATGTATTTTCCCATGGAAACCTCATCCAGCTTGCCAAAGTTATGTAAAAACAGAGCGTGAAGCTTTAGAAACGAGAAAGCAAATTCTGAAAAAAACATCAATTCCACAACTCTTGCAGATCTGTGTGGTAAAACATGTAGAGTCATGTGCTCACAGACACTGTTTGGGCTTATACCTTAGATGTCTGTATCTGAAAAAGAATTATGCAGTGAAAATATGTGTGTGCTGACAGCTGGCTGTTGGCTAAGTGTGCTGAAGTAAAAGCTAAACAAGTTGTGTTCCCTTATGCTAATCCTAATATGAGGAAGAAATACATGAATAGACCCTCTTTTATGGTGATAGCAAAGGGGTTACAAGACAAAAGCAAAATGAAGTATTTCTTTGTTTAAATCCAAGTGCAGCACTAGTTCTGTTTGACAGGCTGTGTTTGATTTGAAGAGAAATACATGAGGAATGGCTGCTTGTAGTAGGGCCTGTACAAGTGGCTGCTAAGTGTATTGCTGGGGAGCTGACACTGACCTGTGGCAGGTTGCAGTTCGTGCCCTGTCATAGTTCATGTGTACAGCAGCTCAATTTTATCTCTCCAGAGATATGTCAGTGAAGGTCCACATGCAGCAGGTAGAAAATCCTAATGTTTGCTCAAGCAGCCTGCTTGAGCAAAAATTCCTTCTTTGACCAGGAGTGTCCATTTGTTGGCTTTTCCAGCCTACAGAACATACCAGGTGTGTGACTGAGATGAGTCATGCTGTGTCCATGCAGCACACACTGATGAAAGGGTGCTGTGATTTGTTTTCTGCCTTTGGAGCTCCACAGAAACAAGTTCCTGGTTTTCACCTTGGTGCTCCAGTGGGTTGAGGCTTTGGGTTCACCCCTGAGAGGGGAACAGTTTTCCACTGCTTTTTCCTTTCTTTCTTGATCAGCACCCTGGAGGGGTACTACGTTGATGACGCCCTGCAAGGCCAGGGAATCTACACCTACGAGGATGGAGTGGTCCTGCATGGCACCTACGTGGATGGGGAGCTGAACGGGCCAGCCCAGGAGTACGACAGCGACGGGCGGCTCATCTTCAAAGGGCAGTACAAAGACAACATCCGACACGGCGTCTGTTGGATCTATTACCCGGTAAACCCGCTCTACTTACTGTAGAATCATGTACCTTTCTTTTCTCCCCAGCTGAAATAAGTACCCACCGTGACCCAGCTATCCAGAAATCAGCACACGTAGAGCTGGGTAAAAGATCTAGGCATTCTGATGTTAGATAACACAACAGAAAGTTAAAAGATTCTGGTGTTGAATGTTTGCCCAATAGATGAGATTCAGTGAGGCTGCAAGATGCCCTCCACCATTTTCATCTTCCAGGAAACCCAGCCCATTGGAAGTGCATTTTTATGTAATTTGCATGTAATGTAGAACTAGGATGTCTAAAAATTTATGCATTATTTCTTTGGAGGGCTGGACTAATGATTTTGCCACTTTGTAGTGCTGGCTGCAGGTGAGGA
Source organism: Acrocephalus scirpaceus scirpaceus (assembly GCA_910950805.1). NCBI lineage: Eukaryota > Metazoa > Chordata > Aves > Passeriformes > Sylviidae > Acrocephalus > Acrocephalus scirpaceus. The sequence continues at coordinate 70,816,767 of OU383778.1, read as the reverse complement.
GCATGGAAGCCATGCCAGTTACTGCAACCTGCTGCTCTTACTAAAGTAGGAGGAGAGACTTTGTCTGTTTCTGCAGGATATGTCGTGAAGTCTGGCTTTGCCCAACACATCAGTTGTAATTCCACTCTGAGTGGAGTTGTGGACAAGTGATTTGCTAATTAAGCAAGCCAGTATTTTATCTTTTTGACTTTTGGTTGGTTCTTTTGGTTTGGTTTGGTTCTTTTACAACCATGCTAGTTAAGGCAATGACTGTTGTACAGTTTTTAGGGAGTTTTTGGTGCAAATTTAAAAAAAATGTAATTCCTATTCACCTTACACAGCAGAGTTGAACCTTTCAGTCTTACCTTGTGCCAAGAAGGGGGTAACATCTGCATGTAATTAAGCTGCTGATCAAAACCCAGTCATATTCTGTACCACATATGGCACAGACTCTAGTTGCAGATTGATTTGTAAATGCTTACCACCACTGGTTGTTCATTTTATTTACTGGTTTTCACTGTTGCCATTAAGCACATATTAGAAATCAGCAAATGCTTGGTGTATGCTCCAAAAGTTTTCAGTCCTGCTGTATAAAATACACACAGCTGACCCTCCACTTCATGTATCTCTTGATTCATCTTCCAGCTGTGACAGACTGTTGCTGTACCTTTTGGAAATGTGGATAATTAGAGGTTGTTTAACATTATCGTCTTGCCAGACAAAAGGATGCAAGGTGTTCCAAAAAACTCCTTTGCCGTGGAAAGGAGTTTCCCCATGACTCTGTGCAGGATGCTATGTGCACATTTTTTTTCCCAGACTTAAGGTTCACTGTTCCCTCTTACAGCATCCTTGAAACTCTTTCATCCTTGGAGTTGAACAAAATGGTGTCTCTTTGAACTAGACCCTGTGCACAATGGTCTTAATACAAATCAGTTTGTTTCCACAACACACCTGATGGACTTGCTCCAGGGTGTTATTTGGAGATGCTTCCTTGTGGCTTTTGAAATAAATACCTGAAATAGTGTCTAGGTTTGAAAAAGAGTAACCAGTTACACCCTTCCCCTTCCTCCTCCCAGCCACATCTTTTGTTCTCTTAAATATTGGTAGTTATTGTTTTGTGGCAACAGATGGGACAAAATTCCATGAGAGAAAGAAACAAAAAGCGAAAATCCTAACCCCCAACAAGTGGTTACACCTCTGCTAATGTATGCATCTTCATTTCTGCAGTTCTGGAAATAGATCTAACCTGAGCTGCAGGCAAATCACAGATGGCAAAGCCATAAAGCATAAACCTCAGAGAGGAAAAGCATTGCTGTTGATGCTTTCCACAAACAGTTTTTCTCACTGATTACCATCTGACATTGGGGGGGCATTCTGGGATGCCAGGAATTTTTCCAGGAATCATTTTTTCTTAGTAGGCTCAAGTCTTTAGAGGTACCATAAATTAGGAAGGTAGCATTAAATCTTTTTTTCCTTCAGCACAGTATCATGGTAATCAAACTTGGACATCTGTGTGGCTTTGGTCCTTGTTTTGCACACTGTACACATAAAGCTTTCACCACATGAAATTGAATATTTGTGTCACATGGAAGGAAAGACCTTGGGCTTTGCCTATTCCAAACAACATAGAAAATGAGTTTTATCCTAACTGGAATGACTTCATCCAGCTTCTTCATGTGTCTGTGTCTCCCTCATTTTTTTTAAATTTCACATCTGAACTTACTGTTGCATTTTTTTAAAGTTGGAGAAAACCCTTTACATTTACTGAGAATGCCTAGAAAACAGATCTTCCCAGCAACATTAGAATGAATATAAAAGCAAACGTTTACTTGAAAGCTTTTAGGTACTCAATATGGCACAAACCACACATGGTACAGTAAATTCACCATTTTCTGAGGTTTATTGATTGTTATAACTATCATATTGTCCAGCTAAAAGGTTAGTTGATTAGGTAATAACTCCTCGGGTTCTGCCCCACTGGAAGCAGTCCACAGGCTTCTTTTGCCTCACTTTTGTTGTGTCAGGTCCAGATTCTGGCTGAAAAACAGAACATCCTTGTAGTTGGTACTCTTAATCTTGGAGATTAAGATTTAAGAATATTTTAGGAATGTGTTTAAAAGGTTAACTTATTGTTCCTAAATGTAGAGGAAAAGGATAGGAAAAAGTAATAGAAGCTACAGCCACACATTTGCAATCTACAAATGCGTGAAAAATATAAAAAGCTAAAAATCCTAGGCATCAAGGATAGTAAAGTATAACTAAATGCTTTGTCTTTTCTTTCTTGCATGTGCTCTCAGGATGGAGGCAGCCTTGTGGGAGAAGTGAATGAAGATGGGGAGATGACTGGAGAGAAAATAGCCTATGTGTATCCTGATGGAAAGACTGCATATTCTGGAAGGTTCATAGATGGAGAAATGATAGAAGCAAAACTGGCAACTCTGACAGCTGTTGAGGATGGGAAACCTCAATTTGAAGTAATACCAGGCAGTAAGTTCAGCTGACACAAACTTGTATGCATTTCATAGCCCTTCTCTCACTCCTGTGCTCGTGGGCACAGCCCTGTGTGTCACACATCCTGCTGCCCTCGGTGCCAGATGGAAAACCTGCTCCCTTTACCCTGATAATGGTGGCACAGCTACAGCCACAGCTGCCAGAGGAGAGGGAGGCCCTGATTTGGTTGTAGCTCTGTCAGCTGGCTTTGTGCAAGTCAGTGTTTGCAATGTGAATGGTCTGGCACCTGCTTTGCTGGGCTGAGATTGGAATTAGTGAACCAGATTCAGTCCTTGTGTAATGGTCTGATTCACCAGCACCCTTCAGTGTGTCTGGTCCTCCTGACAGAAAGTGGCTGTGAAGTGCATAGGGGTAGGGTGGTGCCTTCTCCAGTGGCTTGGACCTATAGGTCTGGAGTGGGTTTGCTGTTCTGAGGTGTGTGTGATGTTTTGGAGGAGTGTGGGTTAAGTTGCAGTTACAAGCAGGGACTGTGCTAATGCATTTCTTGCTCTGCCAGCAAAAATTGTCTCACTTGATATGAAATAGGCACCTAAAGCTCAGTGAAAAGGTACTGACAGGCAAATGCTTGTGAGTTTATTTTTTGAATCACTCAGTTATAATAGCAAGTCAAAATTTAACTTAAAACTTGGTTTGTAAGGGGGTATGGTTGTGCTTTGTAAATAGGACAGACCTACACTCAGGAAGAAGCTGCCTTCAGCCGAACTGGACACCAGGGGCAAAGGCCTTATATCAAACTTTGTAGTACTCTGTTCTGTGGGGCTTTTTCCCATATTATTTAGACCTTCTTCTTAATCTGTCTCCAAGATATTCCTCTGGCATTTGGGAGAGGGATGTAAGAATATAATTAAAGCTGTACCACTGACTGAGTTGCTTATCAATGACAAAAAATAAAGGACTGTAGCAACAGTGCTTTCTGATTACTAAATGTCATCTTCTGCCTGAAGTCTCTTCAGGATTTAGACTAAAAAATATTTCCTATTTGGAGTAATCAAGTTTTGGGCAGTTTTTTGGGGATTTTAAAATGAGCTATTGAATATATCCTTTTACATTTTGCTTTACTTTTAAATTTTATTTAGAGACACTAGGAGGGTCTGTTTTGAAAGGGTATCCAGTTCTCTACAAGTTGGTAATTCGAAGAATATATGTATCACCTTTTTGTGTTAGTACTGTTACTCTAGAATGTTGAGGAGAAAAAATAATCAAGAAGCAGTATCTCAGTTAAGGCTTTTTACAGGTGCAGTTCTGTTTAATACCTTTTTTTGGAAGGGTAACATTTATTTTTTGCAGCCATTAAAATTTTATTTTTGAATGTCTTGATTAAGTTAAGGATTGCATACTCTCAGTACTGCCAGTTAGTTTATTTCCTTCATTGATTTCTGATTTTTTCAGGCCCAGTATACAGTTTTGACAAATCTACTTCATCCTGCATTTCTACAAATGCCCTTCTTCCTGATCCTTATGAATCAGAGAGGTAAGCTTTTTTCCTTCTCCCCATATTTCTTTAATGTTAGGACCTAATTTTGCAAACCTTTTCTCACCTAAAACTTAAAAGACGTGTAAAGGTGTGTAAAATGGAAGTGCTCTGTGCACCTCAACTGTAGACAGTTTCTGATACTCTGAAATATCTAAATAAGTGATTAGTAAAATTATAAAATTATTAAAATCATTAAAATTATTCAATTTGCATTGAGTACTCAAAGATGTCGTGCTTCACCTTGAGAACTCTTGCTCCTCAGTGCATGTACATACCAGCAACCCCAGCTTGGTGGGGACTTCTGGTGTTCTGATATGTTATTGAGGGTGTTCCTGAATTGAAGCCATCCTTGTGGAGTAATAGTTGATTGGCACTTCAAAAAACCTGAAAATTTTCCAAGCCAGCCCTAACTTCCCACCAAATATCAGTTTTGACAAAATAGAGAGAACGTATGGAATAGAGGAAGGGAAGGAGTTCCATATAGCAGTTTTGAAGAATAATAATAATAGTGATGATGATGATAATAATAATTTGGTTTTGTTATTGTTATACTGAAATATTAGACTTTATCCTAGTAGTGTTGTACTTCTGGAAAATTAAACTGCAGCCAGTGACTAATTCCATGCCCTGTTCCTCTTGTAGGGTGTATGTGGATGTCTCTCTCATTTCCAGTGCTGGAGAAGGATTGTTTTCAAAAATAGCAGCAGAAGCCAGTACGGTGATGTCCTTCTATAATGGAGTGCGAATTACACACCAGGAGGTAAAGAAAAGAAAAAAGTCAGTCTGAATTTTCATTGCTCCTCCTGACATTTTCTCTTCATAGTAGGATCTTACACCCACTGCCTTTCCACCCTTGATTTAACGTGATGGAGTTTAATTGAAAGAAAGTGCATGCTCACCTATGTATAGATTTAAAAAGTGTGGGTTGGTTTTGTTTAATGATGTACACCCATGAAAAGCTTTAGTTGCATATATTTTGAATGTTAGGTTTCAAACTGCTGACAAAGTTGACCCCTCCACACAGACATTGGGTTTTTTCCTTGCAAACTAGGTAGACAGCAGAGACTGGGCCCTCAATGGAAATACAATATCCCTGGATGATGAAACAGTCATAGACGTGCCAGAGCCCTACAACCACGCTGCCAAGTACTGTGCCTCGCTGGGGCATAAGGCCAACCATTCCTTCACTCCTAACTGCACCTATGAGCCGTAAGTACAGCCCTGTGCTTGGGGGTGGGAGCTGCAGCCCGGCTCTCTGTGCTCACAGGGGGTCCCTGGGCTGCTGGATGAGGACCAGTGGTGGGCTGGGAGTAAAGAGTCGAGGCACTGAAGGGGTCTCTGCTCACCTAGGCTGAGTTGGAAATGGGCTGGCAATATGGGTGCTTGATGTCTGTCTGTTGGGACTTACACCGTGGAGTATCTTGAAATTTGCAGCTTGTTCGTTTTGTCCTGGACTTTATGAGTTGCTTCTTGATTGTAAAATGCATAATCACAGCTCTCTAAATCTCTAGCTTGGCTAGAACTGCACTGTTTTTACTGAACTGCCAGTGCTTGAATAAATCAATATTTTTGCTCTTATTCTTAAATGTTTATGAGGTTGACTCAAGCCTGCTAATTTGATATCAGATTATGCACTGTTGCTCTGAAGCAAGTGAATTCTGGAACTGTAAAAGGGGCTGGCAGAGTGTGTGAATTGGCAGAGGAGCCTAGCAGAGGTGTTTTTTCCCTAGGTTTGTTCATCCTCGTTTCGGGCCCATCAAGTGTATCCGCACCATCAGGGCTGTGGAGAAGGACGAGGAATTGACAGTGGCTTATGGGTACGATCACAACCCCGTGGGGCAGAATGGGCCTGAGGCACCAGAGTGGTACCAGCTGGAACTCAAAGCTTTCCAGGCTGCCCAGCAAAAGTGACGTGGGGGCACCTCCTCCATGCAGCAAACTGAAACAGAAACTTGGATCTATGCACTACCTTTGTACTGAAAACTGGACAACCAGGGATTGTTCATGCTGTTGCATCATAACCTTGCATTCTGTGTTAAGAGATAAGTTCCTTGGATACTAACTAGGTTTGACTGTGTTACTCATAGCAGATTTAAAAATTAGCTAGCATTGCACCAGTCTTATCTGAAGAAATTATTTAATATTCTATACAAGATGTGGTATTCTTTGGTAGCTTCTGCTTTTGCACCATATGCAAAGATGCCAAAAGACTAGAAAGAAACTAAAATGGGTGTATCGTTCACTTTTAGTCGGCAGACTTCGTGTTGCTCTCTATCTGCCTAGGCATTATTGTGCAACTGCATTTTGCATATATGCCACTTGTGATGATAACAGTAATATTTTGATATTCTCTAATAGTAGCATAATTTTGCCTTTTTAAACCTTTGATCTGAATCTTGCAATAGAGCAGTTTATTTATTATCATATAGGAGGCTGGGTTTTAACTCCCCTTTCCTCTCGTCTGAACGTTGTTCTTTCTACAAATCCTCTTTTGCAGGAGAAAATCCTTTCTAACTAGTGGAAAGGCTTGTGTGTGTATGTGAGAGTGCTGTGTGTTGGTCTCTGTGGCTCTCTAAATAGTATAGCAACGTGTCTAAACCTAATATTTATCTAGCCTGTACGGCTGGCTTATTTTATTTAATTTATTATTATGACATGCAAATGAAGCTGTTCTTTGCATGAAGATTTTGTGAAAAGGAGAAGACAGATTTGCTGTTGAAAGACTTCCAGAAGCACGTGTTCTGGAAGGCAAGCACATTACTTTGCATCAGTGTTCATGAGTTGGTTTGTGTGATTCACCTGTTCAAGTGGCCAGTTCTCAAGGCAAAACAGATGCTTGGATCTCCCATGGATTCTCTGAAAGGAGGTGCATGTATCTGACTGGGGGCAGACTGTAGTCCTTGGTGAAGGAGAGCTGTATCTTTTCTATGTGCTCACTTGACAGAGCAACACAGCCTTATAGCCATCTTTTAGTAGTCCTGGTTTATGACACAGTGAATTAATATAATATGAGGTATCAAAATAAGATTTTTTTTAAAAAAAGAAAAGATATTAAAAGATTGTTTTCGAAAGACGAACAATGAATGTAAAAACATCACTCGATGTGCATATTTATAAGCAGCAGTCAAATCCATAGCTTTGTTGCAGCCAACAGTGGGGGCTTGTGAATATTCATCTGCAGGGTTGTGTTCTGGGGTTTTTCAGGGGTAGGGAAATTGTGTGGTTTGTCAGATACTGTACAGGCCTTGCCTAATGCTGTATAAGAGAGAAAAAAAATGTATCATTTGGTCTGGATACTGCAGCCTTTCTGGGACTCTGATACTCTCTTTTGGGTTTAGCAGCTTAGGAGAAACTCAAATGCATTTGCAACACTTCCTTTAAATGTTTGTAGTTTTAAGAAGTTTGTATATATGTAACATAAATGATTTGGGAGTCAGACCTACCTTTCTATTGCAACACATTTTGGTTGCTTGCTTGAGCTGTTGGAGGTGTCCGGGGAGCTGGGCAGGGAGAATGTGTTGGGTACCTGCAGTTAGAAGGATGAGGCTGCTGTTAGGTGCAGGCTGAGAATCATTGCTTTGGTACCTGAGGAAAGTTAGAATTACTCATGAGAACCTGGGGCTCTGTTCACTCCCTATGGCTGCTCACAAACATTTCCCATCACCTCATCATTTCAGTTTGCACAGAAGCTACTCTGTGCATGTGCTGGGGCAGGGGACAGGCAGGCTCAGGGTACTGTGACACTCTTTCAGCAGTGACCTGCACATGAGCTGTGACACCTCCCATCTCCTGGTGCTGGACACTCAGGTCACAGCTCCGCGTCTCGTCCATGGCAGAGGTGACAGCTCAGGGACTCACCTGAGTGTGCAGAGACACAACTCACCTCACAGGTGAAGGAGAGTTGGCAAAGGTCAGCCAGCTGCTCAGCTTCAGTCAGTGATTCTCCAAAAGAAATATGCATGACTTCATCTTTGCCTGCATGCCCGTAGGTCGTTACTTGAGCCCATCAGCCACTTGCAGGAAGGGAGGGAGCTCTTATGTGTATCTCGGGGATTATTGTGCCAGGATCATGAAGTTTGCAAAGCTGAGGCTTGAGTTCAGGTGCAGGAAAGAGCAGAGGGAAGATGTGACTGAACCCTGCTGGGAATGGATGGTAACTCCTTCCACAGTCTTGATAACCTGCTTTGGACTGCTGGCCTCTCTGTGCTCACTGGGGAATTGTGCTTAAAATGTTCTGATCTCTTGCGCTCCTTTCCCTTCATTTCTGATCAATCTCTCTGATTCCTCTGCTGATTTCTTTGTGTGGAGTTGCTTATATTTTAATAGATTTGTCAGTCTTCATACTGCCTGATCTTGAGATAAATAGAATATAGGTGCTCTTTGTGCATCAGGCTAGAAGATTGTATCCTAAAATAGGGAAAAAGGCGCTGAGGTGTCATGTGTCTTCTCAAAAATTTTGGCAAGGAGTCAAGCAGATTCTTTTGTACACGTGTGTAGCCTGATAGGTAGCACGCCACAGCTGTGGCTGTTATCTCTGTTACCTCTGCTGTCCTTCTCAGCTCTGTAAAATCTGTTGGTCCTTCTATAGCTCCCTTCTTCAGTGACCAACCTTCTGTGACAGTTGTGATTACGGAGCTGCTCTGGCTTGAGTCAGGACCAAGCCTTTTAACTCTTCTTTGTTTCCTCTCTCCTCCTGGTCTGTTGGAGTGGAGATGGCTGGGAGGGCTTTTGCCACTGGGTGGTGAAAGAGCTCAGTGTGTGCTTCAGAGGTATGAGCTGGCATCCGCTGGTTCCAACACAGGTTAGTTACAGAACTCTAAATAATGCCTTAACAGGTCAGTGTGCTTCTGGGGCTCACTGCAGAGCAAGCCCAGCTCCACAAAGCTCCTCAGTGGTAGTGTGTTGGCATATCCATGGACACAAGACCCACACCCAACCATGGTTTTCATTTGGGGCAGAGGAAGCACCACCTTGCACAGCAATCTTCTCGAGTCTGTAGGGTGCAGCTGACTACTGGTGAATATGCAATAAGTAAAGAAGCTCCACTTCTTAGTCTGGCCAAAGACCTTTCCTGTTGGCACAGAAGCTGGGAGGAGAGCTGATGCCTGTCAGCTGAGCCTGAGGGAGCTGCTGGCTCTCGGGATACCCATTGTGACTAAAGAATAGCATAGGAAAACCTGGAATTGCTGCATTTTTCAGGTACAGATCAGCTCCCAACATCTGCCTTTGGTCTGCAGTGCTGCACGTGGCTTCTCTGTGATGGGAGGGTTGTTTGAGCTCCTTTGTGAGAAGCCTGTAATCATGCTGTATTAGGAGGCTGCTGATCGTCTCTTTAAAAAAATGAAATCTGAAGTGGATCTTCCTGCGATGGCAGCACAGGGTTTTGTCACCAACAATACAGAAGCTTTGTTTTCTTTTCTGGAAGTGGCTGCTCTTGGAGATGAGACCCAGAAAAGTTGCAGGTGAGAGCTGCCTGCTGCTGGGGTCACTCCACTGGATAAGAAGGAAAAGGGCTTAGGCCATGGAAGGGGTGTCTGAAGTTGAGTCTTGTGCTATAATTCTACTTTTGGGGATCCTGGTTTTCTTTTAACAAACCCGAAAAGGTTTTTTTTCCCCTTTTTTAAAATAGTAATTATATAAAACTTACCCTACATAAATACCTGTAAACCTTGACTGCTGGAAAGTCAAAGGAAATAACATGGAAATGGCTTTTCAGCTGTGAGAGCTTTGTGACTTTTCCCACGGTTGCCACGATACCTCCTAGTATCTCTTAGGACAGCCCATGCTTTTGATCAGGTGAAGCTGCTGGGGGGTTTGGGGAGCTTTGGGAGGCCGTGGGGCGAGGCTGCATGTTTTGGGAGTGACTAGGCAGGCCTCTCCTTGGCACAGCCTTTCCACAGGTGGAAGTGTTGCACACAGATGGCAGTGGGGTTTTTTCCCCAGGGGTCTTGTAGCGTGTTGCTAGAAGCTAGAAGCAACTTGCTACAAGAAGCAAGAGCTCTGTTGGGGATTGTTCACCCTCTGTCAGGCGCTGGAGGAGCAGAGTAGCCAGTATATCCCATCTGGTGAGAGAAACTCAGAAATTAAGGAAATTGCCACTTCTTTGTCTGCCCTTGTCCTCCAGTCAAAGCAGTGCTCACCCCGGGGTTGTGCCAGGGGTGCAGTGGTGTTGCTTCTGTCCCAGAGACCTCTGTGACGTGTGTCCTTTCACTCAATTTGATGGTCTTTAGGAAATGCTGCTGTTTCATGTAAAACATTACACAGAGCTGAGTATCTGCTGCTTTGTTCTTCTGTGGCCCAGCAGGATTGCTGGAGCTGTGGGTGCCTGAGGACTTCACCTCCAAGCACTTAAAAAAACCAAATTGCTTTGGGAGCAATGGTACTGACGTATCTCCTCACATGCTGGGGTGCTGCCTGTTCCTCCCTTCCACTGCACTGCTGTGTGCCAAGAGCATCCAAGCGAGGAAAGCAGGCCTGGGAGCAGCTTCATCTGCGAGTGGAAATGGGCTTCACCTGCAGTGAACTTGTTCCTTTTGCTTCATGTCATGGAAACATGAGAACTGTATTTTTGGACAAAGAATTTCTAACCAGTCTTATAAGGGGTTTTGGGTTTTTTAAAGGAAAAAAAAAAAGGTGCAAGATTAAGTGCATGTTTACTTGCCCCAGATCAAAGGTTTGGAACACTAAGGTCACTTTCTCTTGAATGGACCCTCCTCTGTCTTTGGGCAGTGGAACTTCCTGCCCTTTTCTTCTTTACCATTTTACGGTAACTCTCTTTTTTTTCCCCAGGAGAAATATCTATACAAAAATTATAAGCAATTAAATGTTCAAGCCATAAAATCATGAGTGTGGGAAGACCTGCTTTACAAGTTTTAACATTTGTATGTAAAATGATGTTTGTATGAAATATTTTCATGGTAGAATGACTATTTAAACAGAAAAGTTTCAGTAAGATCTAAACCAGATTTAAAGGGATGTCTTTTTGTAAGATGCAAGTGTAATTGAATACCAGTAAGTAGATTTGATTTTTTTTTTTTTTAAGGGGAGATGCAACAAATGATCCTTAGAATTGCAAATGGTTGTTTCTGCTATTTGGGGAAGTATTTATGCAGCGTTACACGCAGCAGCCATAAATAATTGCAATAGCAAGGCTAGTCACATCTTCAGGATGTACCTCTGAGCTTGTTCTCCCCATGATACCGTACAAACAACCCATCCCTCCTTTCTGTAGATTCCCTCCTAGAAAACTTTTCCTACTGCAGCTGTAACAAATTTAACTCTGAGCTAAGAACCAGACTAAAATTGTGTATTACTTAACAGTTTCTGCTGGGCCTTCTGCTGTTTTAATACTCTTTAGCCCATACTTAGTGGGTGTCTCTGTTCTGAAGAACTAAGTGCTAAAGAATAATCTTTGGGGTAAGCTTGTACATGTGTTAACAGTTAACCCCGGAGTATTTAACTTGTGTACAGTACTTGATAGGTGTTTTATGACATTTGTACTCGAACTATGAGCCTTACTGAACATCTGTAAGTTTATTCATGACTTTTAAAAATGGATAACTCTAAGAAAGATGTTTACATGAATGATGATTGCCCTTCCTTTGATGTTATGAATGAGGTTTTTATAGTGTGTTTGGGCGTATGTGCAAGGAAGCAAGAAAAGTGTTTCTGGGGAAAAAACAGACTTGACAAACATTTGTAATAAGTGAATTTTAAAGATTGCTTTAATTGCGCTATGAAGGCAATGCAAAAATAAAATATTCAACAGAAAACCATTGTCTCTCCTTGTTATTTGTCTGTCAGTTTTGGGCATCCTCTGATCTCTTGTGTCCTGTGTGACCTCAGCTTTTGCTGATGCACAGGAGCAGGATTTCACACAGTTAACACACATCTAGGCCACGTTATGTAAATAGTGAATGAACACCTGACACCACTTGTTGGTTTTTTTCTGGCACCTCTGCTGCTTTTCTTACTCCTTTTTTTCAGTGCACATAACATGGACTTAATTGTATTGTGGTGTGGAAGAACATCCCGCCCAAAGTGTTGTTTTAAAGTGTGGTGTATTTCCCTCTGAGGCAGAGGGAAGGTGCAGCAGGGTGCCTTCCAGCCAAGTAACTTATTCCTGTGTCTCCTAATTCCATGTACATGTCCTGCTGGGTGAGTGGTGGGGAAGGGGGCAGTTTTTGGTGCCTGCCCTGCCTTCCCCTCCTCTGTGATCCCAGTTGTAGAGTGATGAGGTTCTCCCTGACCCTCCCTTTGAGACTGAACAACCCCAGCTCCCTCAAACATAAGACGTGTTTCTCCACCTTTCCTGAGCCTTGTTGCCCTTCTCTGGACACGATCCAGCACCTCAAAATCCTTTTTAAAGTGGGCAGCCCAGAACTGAACGCAGCAGTTGAGGTGTGGCCTCAGCAGTGCCAAGTAAGGGGGATGATCACTTCCCTAGTCCTGCTGTCTGCTCTCTCCCAGACACAGCCCTTGGCCACCTTAGCTCCCTGGGCACACGCTGGTCAGGCTGTATCGAGGGCACAGAGAATTGGTTCCCCGATGTGCCAGGGGACCCTTTGCCTGTCAATCTGAGAAACTGGTCCCACAAGTCATTAACAATATGTACAGAGTTTCATGGAATCTTACAATCACAGCATGGTTTAGATTGGAACAGATCTTAGAGATCATCTGGTTCCTCTCTCACCACGGGCAGGAACACCCTCCACTGGACCAGGTTACCCAAAACCCCAACCCTGAACGTTTTCAGGGCTGTGGCATCCAGCAAGACCCGAGCAGCCTGTGCCACTTTCCCCAGCTCGCAGTACTGCACGTGTGTATCGCGTGAAGCAGCGGCACTCACAGCTGCGGGGGGGGGAAAAGAGAAAAAAGCCTCACCTGCTGTGAGAAGGGATGGGTGGAGTGCCCCGTTCCGGCAGCCCGAGGGTGCCCGGGGCGGGGCGGCCGCTCCCGGCTGCGGGCGAGGCGGGAGGGGGCGGGCGGAGCAGCCCGGTCCCGGCACGGCTTCGGCTCTCCGGCACGGCTCAGGCAGTCCCGGCACGGCTCCGGCTCTCCCGGCACGGCTCAGACTCTCCCGGTCTCGCCGGCTTCGTTGGGCACAGGCTCGGAGCTCCTTTTCCCGGACGCGGGGCAGGAGCCCTCCCGCCGCCGCCCAGCGGCCGGGCCGGTGCCGCTGCCGGTGAGGGCGCGGCGGGCGCGGCGCTTCCAGCGGGATCGGAGCGGAGCGAGGGGACACGGGAGGACACGGGAGACGGAGCCAGAGCCGCCCCTGCAGAGGGCGTGCGGTGAGCGGCAGTGCCAGGGCAGTGCCGGGGCTCGGCGCTGTCTGCCCGGAGAGGCGCGGACTCGACTTCAATGGGAGAGATCCTGAGCACCCCCTGCGCCGCTGGGCAAAGGAAAGCCCGAAGGGAGAAGGTCAGCGGAAGGGTCTGAGGTGAGGGTCGCGCGTTCCGCTGCAGAATTCCAGTCGGGAATGGTGCCCCAAGTCAGGCACCGGAGCAGCCCCGGGGGTTTCCCGAGAGGCCGCTTTGCCCTGGGCCGCCGGGGAGCGAGCTCTGCGCTCCTGGTGCCTGTGCTGGTGATCCATCCTGTCCCTTCTCTCTCTCCTGCCCAGGAAGAGCCATTCTCCCGAGCCTGGAAGGCCCTGGTGCCGGGGTTCCTGTGGGAATCAGAGCAGAATGGATCGGTATCGATATTTCATCTTTAACCAGAGGAACATGGTCGTGCTGGGGATGTTCCAGATAGCCTTCAGCACCGTCTGTGTCACCAGTGGGTTCATAGATGGCATTTTCAGAACAGAGTCTCAGCTGGGCAAAACCAGAGCTCCAATTTGGGCTGGCATGGTAAACTTGTACTATATTTTCTATGCTTTATTTTGCAGTGGGTTTTTTTTTTCCCCACTGCCACCTACTAGTACTCATTTTGGGGGTGGGAGGGAAGCCAGGATTTCTTGCCAGCTCTTCCCTTGTTTTATGCTTTGAAATCAGTCAATAACTCATGATATAGGCAGAAGAATGCAAGCAGACTTTCCTCTGAAGGAGCTAAATTAAATACATTTCTGCTGGATAACGTAGAAAATGGGGCATAGTTACAATTGACAGGGTTTTTTGCAGACACATAGTGACCACAGAGAGGCCACCAAAGATTAGGAAGGGAACACCTCATCCTCTGTTCGGATAGATGAACATCTGGGTGATGATCTCTGTCCCACAGCACAGTGCCCCTAACTTTGGTGCTGCGGGGAGGAGTGGGCAGGAGGTGTCCCTGCTCCCTGGCATTCAGCACCCTGATTTACCCTGCTGAGCCATGCTGCAAGGAAATTATACTGAGGAGCTCCCTCCAGTGCAGAGGCTGCCTGTCTCCTTTCATTAGTATCTTTCTTTCCTCTACAAGATGCATATGGACTGGGGAAAGCAACGTGCATTTTTAGCACCTTAAATCAGACTTATTCAATCAGTTTCATTGTTTTGCCTGACCCATAAAGCCCTCGTCAGCTGTAGAAAGTGGGTGAGATACATGTCACCCATGTCCTGCCCCCTGGAGATGCTACTGAGGGAAACAGAAGAAATGCACAATTCTTTTCCCATTTCTGATACAGCAGTTACTCTGATCCAAGCCTTGAAAACATGGGCTTTTCATTACTCTGCAGCAGTTTATCTTCCAAACCTGATGCTAGTCTCCCAGGCTGCCAACTCCTTTGTGCTCTGCAGGTGATGGGAGTCCCAGGTGTCCTGGCTTTGTTCTCCTCGCAGAGGAAGAATCCAATTCTGGTAAGCTGGAGGGGCAGATGGGTGTTTGTGTGGGGGGGAGGGGCTAAATATTGGGGCAAACAAAAACAGTTGGAGGCGGGAATGAGCTGACTGGTCCTCCTGCAGGCTCAAGACTGTTATTTCTTGGAGTTATCTTCACAAAAGCTGCTGTGTTCATAAGCAAGAGGAGGATGCTGTGTTACCTTGTTTTCTGCTGCAGCAGACAGGCACTGGGCCTAATAAAAAGCAAAACTCTGTAAAAACACTTCATTTCAATGCTTTTCTTTTGGTAGTCCCTCGTGTTGTTAAGCAGTGTGTACACTAAAATATGAAATGAGAGGTTTGCATTTTCTAGGCAGGTTTCTCCAGCCATGTAAACTCCAAGAGAGGATATTGTATGTAAATAAGAGATCTCTAAGATAAACTCTTTAGGCAGCACCTCTGATGAATATTCAGGACTCAGCTGTAGCTCAGAAACTCAGTGTTATGAAAACCTTTATTTCTCTGTGTTTGGCTTCCAAGTGACTGTTGCTACTGGAGATGTTGTAGTGGTTATGGTAGGTCAAAGGCTACCTGTAATGCTTTTAATTCCTGCTCCCCTTCTTTTTCTCACTAAAATTCTCTCTCTGTCTAGGTGAACGTACTGATAGCTGCCTCCATCATCTCTTGTGCTGCCATCCTGGTTGTAATAGTTTATAGCTCCTTCACACTGAGCTATGGTGAGGAGGAGGAGTTGAGTTCTGCCCCAGTCCATGTTATCCATACTGTAAGTATTGATATGATTATTCCTGGAGGACATGGCACCCTTAATCTGCAGACAGTGCCAGCTGTGGCTTACAGACAGAACCAGACTTCTAGGAGGGGTGACACTAGGTCAGCTTGGCTGCTTTTGCTTCTTAGTGCAAGGGGGTGGTGGGGGCTGAGCCATGAGAAAATACTGTTGCTGCTCAGGGAAAGCTGCAGAGAGTATCCCTGGCCTGGTTTGAGGCAGTGGGTGCAAGGCTCAAATCCTTCCAGCCAGCACCTCAGGTGGCAAAGTTACAGCAGTTACAGGTCAGGTGCTTAAACCTGGTGTTATTTCAAGTGTATCCTTCACAGTAAAGCTGAGGGGAAGGAATGAAGGAAGCCCTTTTGTATCTCCAATCTACATGCAATTTCTTGCTGTGGGGGTGAAGGCATTCCAGATGGATGGAGCTGATCATTAGTTTATTGCAGGACAAATCAAAATGTCAGGCTGCTATAAGGTGCAGTGCAGCAAGACGATGTTTCTCATGTTCAGTGTGAAGAAGAGCAAACATTCCTTAGGTTTTTACTCATTGTCAAAACCATTTCCAAGCCCAATGCCATTGCATAGCATCTCATATTGAATCAGCAGCCTTATTTCACTGCTTGCTCTGTTTGAGGTTCATCCTAGGTTTGTTTTTCAGAACACAGAAAAACCCTAAATAACACCGGCTACAAATCAATCTCCCACCATGCCATCACAGCATTCTCACAGTAATTAGATTATTTTTTGAATAGGGTCACTTTTTGAATGCGGCTTTGCTGTCTCCTTTTGTGTTTGCAGAGGTTCATACTCAGTAAAGTTGTCAAGGGTGCTAACATAGCCATGCTGGCTGCATCCCTCTGCAGTGCCTTTCCTGCACTGGCCATGGCTTACTTGGGGTGCCGGAGCCTCCCACGCTGCTCCTGCTATGACAGCGTCACTGGGATGGTGAGTGAGGAGCCAGGGAAATAAGTTTATTTCTACTGAGTGTGGGTGGGAGGGGAAGAAACTGGGGACAAGGTGTGTTTTTCTCCTATAATCCTGGTCTCAGCTCCTACCTCTGTCATGCAGGGCTAATTCTAAGAAATTAAGTGGGATACTATAAGGGTTTTATATTTCTTATATTTTTTTCTTTTACCATCTCCCTCTTATTTACAGTCTCATGTAAGATCTAATATAAGTTATCTCTGTTTTCCAAACCATTTGTGCTGAAGCTGCTGTGGCCCCTTTTCCCATAAATTCCTGCTGTCCTCAGAAACTGTTCCTCTCATCTTTAAGCCAACAGTTGCTTCTGGTGCAGCATTACAAATAATTACTGGTACTTGCACACTGGAACTTCAAACTCAGTAATAAAAATGCCTCCTGTGCTGTGTGTGAAGTGTAGAGGTGCTGACAAATGTAATTTACTCCTCATGCATGAGGACTCTGCCTCAAGTGATGGGGCACAGGGCATCTCTGCTGAGTGAGCTCAGTTAACAAATAAATACCAGCTACTGCTCTCCTAGAGCAATTCTGGTGCTGTGTTATTTAACATGTAGGTCCAACCATCTGGTTTAGTAAGGAATTAAAGGGTGCAGGCACAAGGCAGCTGTTCCTGACTAAAGACACCGAGTGGGGAACGTGAGGCTGCTTTAAACTTTCAAACTAAAACGTGTTAGGAGGAGTGGACTGCACAGACTTTGGAAATAAGTTCAGGTGTATCTTCTTGAACAAATTTCCAGGTGAGGTATTTGATGGTGCTGTTTTTTTCACAGGAATGGTTGCAGCCAAGTGAGGACCAAGATCAGGCTGTGGAAATGGTTTGTGCTGTACAAAGTGAGTGACTCTTTTGCCTCCGCATGTCTGGATGTTCCACCAGGGATGAGGAAGGAAATTCTTAACAAGGTTTACATCCCAGGCCAAAATCCTGATAACCAAAAGGAACTCAGGATTTTGTGCAAAAGTCTGTACCGTGTTTAATGGTTTTCCTTTGCTCACACAGGCCCTGGGGGGAGAATTTTTAACTTCACAGATCGGTTTCCAGCCCAGGATGCAGATGCAGAAGAAGACACATCCAAACCTCCACCGTATATCAGAATGAGTTGAAAAAGTGGCCGAACATTTTGTTCAAACGTGGCAAGAGGGATGCCAGAAGTTCCTAAAGATGGTTATGTACTTCTCCTTGGCCATTTGGAGAACACAAACACACAGAGCAAACTAGTGAGTGCCCAGCACTGAGCAGAGATCACAGCGCAGAGGGAAGGATCCGCTGGTGATTTTGAACTTTCAGACTTTGTATTGTGAAAATACCTCATTGCCTCTGGAAAGTGAGAGCATTTTTTCCTCCGGCTTTTGTACTTAAATTACATCTTATTTCACTAGAATTCATCATGTAATTTGTGTAGCAGGGCTATCCTTAGGCATTTAAATATTAAATTCAATTCCTTTTTCTTCAACTGCTGTCTCGATTTCTCCCTCTTACTGCATGAATTATTTGGATAATAATGAAGGACACGCTTCATCCTTGAGCTTCAGAGTGTTTTCCTTTTCTTCTTGGTAGGAATGGGGGCAAGTAGAGTTTTTGATATGAAACCTTAATAATGCCATTCAGGTACCTCTGTCAAAATGTGGCTTCTGTGGGCTGTACATGTGTCAGCACAATTAGTTTCAGCACTGAAGTGTAACTATGGAGTGTGGTAGGAACTGGAGCTGCAGCAGCTCCTCTTATGAAGTAACTTGAATACTCTAAATCCAGTTCAAGTTTTCTTATTTCTATTTTATAGATTGAAAGCTTAAAAGAAATCCTTATTTTAGGGCCCATGCTGCTAAAATTTATTACAGATCTAGACCAAGGTGTTTTATTGTATTTTCTCTAGGGGACCTCTTCATCCTCTAGACCAAGGAAGTACAGCTTCCCGTCAGGCTCTGTCATCTCCTGAAGTACATAGAATTCCCATACGTAATTTATGTTTCACTTTTAGGTGAGTGTCAAGAGTTTATCTTGCCTGCAGACCTTGACCAGGGAGTGGTAGATGACTTATCCCATGATAGAGGTTAACACAGCACTTGAGCAGAGCCTGGAAAATAAGTTCCCATCTTGAGAAAGTGGGTAGTAGGCTAAGTCATGTCCACCATTCCTGTAACTCCAGGAATGACCTCATGTAAAACTTCTCTAGTTGCAGCAAGTTTATTTTTTTTCTCTAAAGACTGAGGTCCTTTTCATAATGCTGGTGAAGGGACTCCAACACCTAAATGGCTTTAAACCAAAGAAGGTGGGTTTAGATTAGATATTGGGAAGAAATTCTTTGCTGTGAGGGTGGTGAGGCACTGGCACAGATTGCCCAGAGCAGCTGTGGATGCCCCATCACTGAAAGCTCAAGGCTCTGAGCAACCTGGTATAGTGGAAGGTGCCCCTGCCTGTGGTCACTTCCAAACAATTCTATGATTTTGTAATGATTCTATGAAGATTTTACACAGCTTTTGTTGTACTCTTGAACAGAGAAATACTCTGAGCCACTTATTGAGGAAGTCCCAGTGACCTCTGGCAGCCCTTTGTGTGTTAGGTGCTTGCCAAGTGTATCTGTTACAGACTTTAACCATTAAAATTATTCATGTCTGGGAATATCTCAGATCAAGGCAGCAGCCCTAACCACCAGGCTCCCTCCACAGCCTTTCTCAGGTCACATATTTCTTCCTTCACTGCCCAGCTTCAGCCAGGGAAGCTGTCCCATCTTTGGGTGCTTGGGCCAGCAGCTTAACTTGGGAGGCTTAACTGTGTGCTGCAGTGGCCAAAATTCTTCCTGACTTTGGCTCTAAATACCTTCATCACCTTGCCTGCAGAGCCACAGAATGGTTGAGGTTGGAAGAAACCTCTGGGGATCACCTGGACCAACCCCCTCCTATGCCAACCAAAACACAGCTGGTGTCTTGTTCATTGGAAGGTGTTCATGTTTTAATTGCTTTCATATATTAATTGAAACGTTGTGATTCAGAATGGGATGCTGTGCTTTTTCCTCTGAAACAGTGCCTGTCAACAGGTATCAAAGCACTGACTGTGACTGCTCTCCCTGTCCTCAGCTGCTTCTGCAATGAAATGCTGGGGAATTTCTTCTTGATTAGCACAAATTGCTGCTCTTGTGCATTAAAAGAAAGACTCCCTCAGAGTATTGGGTATTGGGCTCACTGATAGCTGAAAGCAGCGAGGCTCTGGTCAGTCTAAAACAGATTTTGCATTGCTGAAATGCACAGCTCAGCCTCTGCATCATTCCTGGGTGGGAGTTACGGTCCCATCCAGAAGTGCTGCTCCATAACCCAGTTATTGCAGTGTGGCATACTGAGCATAATTCAGCGGCATGTGATTGCTGCTTGAACAGGACAATTTGCTTTGACTGGGAGCATGCAGAGCAACACCTCACTGGTCCTTGTGCAAATGCTGAGCTGTTTGCATCAGCTCAGGCAGGTAATTCCTGGGAGGAGGGTGGCAGTGCCACCATGGCTGCTGCAGGTCAGGTCCTCCTGGCACAGCTCTGGGGCACGATCTGAGTGCCCAGCCCAGCCCTGAAAGCCTTCGATCAGTGGCATTTAGTGACAGGTGTGGCAGGTACTCTTTTGGCTGTGAAACAGCCTTAGCAGCACATCTTGAAGTCTCAGGGGAGTAAAAGAGAAGTGTGCTCTATGCTCCTTCTGAATAAAAATGTATGCAATTAATTTATCAGCAGCTCTAAGCTGGCTTATTTCTGACACAGTCCTTCCCTTGGTGCAACTATTGCAGATCACTCACAGACACGTGATTTCAGCAGTTCTTTCCACAAAAGTGGGGCTTTCCAGAAAAATTTCAGACAGCTGCAGAATGGAAATTGGTGGAAACTGATTATCAGTTTAAAGTTACACCTCTTTGGTTAGTGTTGCAGAAAATATATTCCTGACTGCTGTTTCCAGGGCTATACTGTTCCTGCATGGGAGGTACAGTGCCTTCCCAGAGCCTGCCTGCATCTCCAGGGATATTCCATGGCTTGTGTCACCCCCAGCTTTCACTGGTGGAAGTCAGGTGGAGTTATGGACCCCCCATTATGGACTGCAAGCATTTTCTGCTCACCTTGTGTCAGCATTGCTCGTGTTAAGTCAAAGACAAGACATTTACATCAAAAAAAATTCTTTATGGGGAGACAGAGATGGTGCTGAAGGCAATCTTGCCCCCGATACATTGCAGCTGTGTTAATTACTAAAGAGTGGGAACAGCCTTGCCCCTACAGCCATAGATGTGATAAAGAGTGAGTGAGCTGGGAGGGAGTGAGTTGGAGTCTGCTGGTCCTGCTGTGAGGAGGGAGGGACAGGGTCAGACCCCATACAAGGGACAGACAGGGTTAGGTGGCCGTGCTAGGGACAGGGAGGAGCGAGCCAGAACTGCAGAAGGAAGAGAGAATAAGGAGAGAAAGAGCCAGAGGTGTGTGGAGCTGCCCGTGGGATTGCAACAGTGAAAAGGTATGAGAGACTTTGAGATAACAAGGAGCTGATACTGAAGTTTTATTTTACACTGAAAGCCTCCTGAAGTTTTATTGAAGCACTCTGAGTGTTGTGGCCCTCTCGAGAACCACACTTCTTTACCTCAAGTAGGCTGACAAACATCTCCCTATTCCCTGAGGCACACAAAATCCCCAGGTGGAAAAAAGCAACGCCTGCCAGCCCTCTCCATTAGCAGGGGCCAGAGGTAATCAGCCAGTGTAATCAGAAGGTTAATCAGGGAAGCTGATTCTGGAGGTTAATATTCAACTAAGGGGGAAGAATTTTTGAAGTCATTTCCCCAACAGAAGGGGCAGGAGGTGCAGAGGAGGGATCTTCATCATGGTGAGGATCAGGGAACTCTTTCAGGCACTACTTTGACAACAAGCCAGTTTGGGATTTTTTAAATATATATATTTTTTATTTATATCTGTTTTTTTATTTTTTACAGATACGTGTTTTGTGCAGTTCCTGCCCTGTGCTGCTGGTGCTCAGGGTCAGGGCAGTCTTTGCTGGGCACAAATGTCTTTCCCCTTTGCTGGCAAAAGGCAGTGAGAAACCAGGGCATGCAGTCACAGTTCTGTATCTCCATAGCCCTCCCTGTTTCAGCATGCAGTTGGAAATTGAAGTAAAGCTTCACTACAGGTAGATGAACTGAAATATTTCCAGTGGGGAATACATAGGTGCTGACTGCTAGGGAAAGGCAGGCTACAGAAGAGAGCCTTAAAAGAGCTGAGAAAGGACAGGAGTAGTACTAATGAATATACAGATATGTTCTGAACATAGGAAGTGGTATTTGCCTGCAGCTGAGAGGAGGATTATTCCCTCTTTTGTTTTTTGGGTTTTTTTTTTTTCTTATACTCAGTAGAAACCACACCTAATCTAAGAAGCACAACATGCTTTTTTTTTTTTTTTTTTTTTTTTTTTTTTTTTTTTTTTTTTTTTTTTTTTTGGGTCAGACTCTGTGATTTCTTATTTCCTGCATTCATAGAACCACAGATTTCTTTCGGTAGAAGGACCTTTAAATCATTGAGTCCAACCATTGATCCTTATAGGTCCCTTCCAAACTGAGATATGATTCCACAATTGTCCAGCACTAACAGTATGTAAGTATGGGGAAAAGTTGCTGAACTTACCTCTAAATTGAGGAGGGAAGCCCATCAAAACAAACAGCATTTCCCAGCCTTCCCTAGCAGCTTCTCCATAAAAACAGGAACTGCTTTGTCCTGCACCTCTTCAGGTCAGTCTAACCCAAGCACATTATCAGACTGCACAGTTTCACTTGCACTTTCTGAGCTGCTGCAGTAATGTTTCTTTTCCCTCCCTTTTCTTTCTCTTTTTGTAGTTACAGCTTCAAAGTTACAGAAATGTGTGTGCTCTTACATTAACTTGACATTTATGTCATCCTAATATAAAATTACTTTGTTTCATAGTTCATGCTTCATCCTCTGGCTTCTGTCCACTACATGTTTTTAGGTACACTCATCACTTTCCTCTTTAGTCGATATTAGCTGCTGTTTATGTTATGTTTATGGTGGAACAGTACATGCAAATATTGCCAAGCCCTTGCCGCTCACCCAATAACCATAAGACTGATTCAGGATGACAGATGGTGTTTTCAGTTTCCAAATTCTTTGCTCTAAATGTTTCTCTATAGCTGTTGCTTCTGTGTTTCTTATTTTGTCTGATGCAAGCAGCCTCCCAACCCTGACTGACCCAAGTTCTTGCTTCATTCAACATTTCCTCACCCATAAACCCTGAGAGCTGGAGCCTTAAAGCAGATGCTAGAGCTGGAATCCCACCAGAGTTATGTACCACACATCAAAAGAGTTGAAATTCCACACGGCACTTCCCCAGGTGCTGAATTATGATGCAGAAGTATGCATGCCTATGGTGATGTGAATATACATGTTTTCTGGCCATCATTTTAGATATATAGAGAGAATATATCTTATATATCTTTATTTATCTTATATATCTTTATTTATGCTCTACTATCATCATGCATATAAATGAAATATTCCCATTTAACGACAGATGAAAGTATTGAAATCAGCTCTTTCAGGTCAGGCGCATTTTGACAAAAGCACTGTGAGCCTTGAAGCAAAGGACAAGGGCTGCCAGCATTTGTGCTTTTTAGCTGCAGCATCACAGTGACTCAGATGTTAGCTCAGAACTGAAGCCAGCACTCCGAGGCACTCATGAGGATGCACGGGAACTTGAAAAATCCTCTCTGATTAGCACATGCTTTTCCTTAATCTACAGCTGAATCTTTGGTTGCTGAAGCCAGAAGCATTTCACTGTCTCTAACCTATGAGTGTGTTAAAAATACCTTGAAGTAAATAGAATAGCTGTTTCATGTATTTTAGGGTCAGTTTAGTCTATTCCTCTCTGTCTGCCCTTCCTTAACTGAAGAAAGGTCCGAGGGCCAGAGGACTGTGAAGGGCAAGGAGCACCTCAAAGCCCCCTGAGCATTTCAAGGGTTTTCCTGTGCAAGAGTGGGTGTGAAGGATGTGGGAATGAGACCAGGCTCTGGAGAGGAGAAATGGTTTGCAAATGCAGCTTCTGCATTAGGACTCCTGATTTAGAGGCCCAGCGTGATGTTTTACAGTATTTTCAGAAAGAGGGAGTTCAGCATATTGCCTCACACCAGCCTTTTTTCTGCCTGTGACCTTTCAAAAGGGCAAACAGTAAAATAATAAAAAAGGAAGCACTGAGCTGAGATCAGGGTCTTATGACTCCTAGTTTCCATATGCCTAGAGCTTCACCCAGCCTGGCCTTGAACACTTCTGGGGATGGGGCACCCACAGGGGCTCTGGGCAACCTGTGCCAGTGCCTCACCACCCTCAGGGGGAGGAACTTCTTCCTAGTAAGAGCAGCATGTTTGTTAAAGGCAGGCCAGGGAGAGGATTATGCTCTGGTTTGGGGGGGGGTTAAAATGATCACTGGTATTGCTGGGAAATTTCCATTAATTTCAAATGATTAGCTAAGGATTCATTAATTTGTGATTCACATGAAGCAGTTATGATTCAGCAAGACAGAAAACAATACTGTCAACAACATGTCCCCAGGGATTGTGCAGCTCAAGGTGGCTTTTACTTGCCTTCCTTTGAGCTCTGGAAACAGCTTCCAGAACTGCAAGGGGCTGCCTTCAGCACATTCCTCTATTTTGCAGCTGGGAGGCTGTGCAGAGCCCAGTGAATCCCAGAACATCCCTGGAAACCAGCAGCCATTCTTCCTCTCTCAATGCCTCTTCACAGCCCTCCCTGATGAGGCCATTCAGCTGGATAAATGAGGCCTCCTTTGGGCACTCACCATCAACAGAGGAAGGAGAAAAAATCCCACATCCTCAGAACTGTGGGATTTTTCTGTGAGTCCTAGAATAATGACAGCTTCTAATGTTATTTATGACTTTAGATTTACGTTTGCATGTTGGTGTTGTGTTGATTTGCACAAAAAACCCAGACTACTACATTAAAGTGTTACTACTACTTTTAAATAACATGGCTCTGCATTTATCTGGGAATTGCAATGTTAAGCAACACCAGTCAATGACCTCAAAAGTAGGACTCTGGAAAAAAAAGGAGTATCAGAAGTATACTGGTGGAAGTGAAAATACTGACAGAGGGGACAAGGAATATGACTCAACAAATTTATACAAGTTAAAGAGGTTTTATTTCTGAACAAGGTAAGACTAGAAGAAGAGTAATGGAGAAGGCTCCTTTAGGGTCTTGACTTACATCCAAGGGTCAGTAATTGCTATTTTTGTAACTGTTGTATCACTTGCCATTCTTCTGGAATCTGAAGTAAATACTGAAAAAGTCTCTGAATCATCAGGTGGGTGCTTCAGATGCCTCAAAGTCACCCAGAGTCATTGCAAGAAAGCACTGACAGTAGTCCAAGTATTGTGACAGTCTTTTTTGTAAAAATTGTCACCCACACAGACAGAAACTAAAAACTCCTTTAACTACCTCACAGCATCTTTTTAACCATACAGAATTATATTGTAATTCCTATTATAATTATTGAAAACAAGTGATGACAGTTTGTGGCAAAGCCAGTTTATTAGGTTTCTGGGATTGTGCCTTGCCTGCCCCCAACACGTACAAAAGAAGCCAACTTTACAGTCTGCTCAAGTGAAAATACACATACAAAGTATTCAGTACTCTGACATCCATTCTGTGGGCAGGACATCACCACTGAAAGCCAGGGAGCAACACTGAATCCTGCATTACTGACCACACTGCCTTCGTGGCAGAACCATTAAAACATGCTTTGTGCTGAACATGGAATTAAACACTTGAACACCACTTCCACACAACTTTCATGACATCAGGGCCCTTATTTACAAGTTGTGATAACTCAAAACTTAAACAGATGTGTTTCAGATCAAATTTAACAGTAACACTGCAGTTACATTAGTTTCTTACCCCAACCCCCAACCTGACTTTAAAATCTTAACTCTGGGATATTTTTTAATTAAAAAACAAAACAAAACACTTGATGACATATTTAGTATACAAATAATTAAGAAGGACCCTTCACAGAAAAAGGATTAAGGACATGAGTGAAAAACAATCTGTCCAACAGGACTGTAAACCATATTCACTTATCATAGTATAAATATCAATTAAGATCAATCCTTTTCTTAAAGAAATCATTAAGGACACTAGTGTTAAAAAGGTGATAGTTTCTGAAACAACTGTAAAATCTAGTCATGTAAGGTTCAGAGTGAATACAAAAGCTCCCTTTTACAAATGTTTCCTAAGCAAAAATACTGTCACAATTGAAGCAGCTTTATACACGAAAAAGTATTACCTTTTGGTCAGATTCTTTTTAAACATCTTAATCATATTAGACCAAATTAAATGCTCTTTGAAAATCTAGAAAAAAGTCAATGCATTTTTTTCCGTATAAGTTGCAATGAAATTACATCTTAAGAATTGTAATAGTTTACATAATAACAGTTACCTTGTTTCAGTAATTTATTTCCAATGTGATCATTAGAGTGGCAGCTTCTGAGCTAGCCCTTCCATTTAGTTTCTAGTCAGCAACACATGCTACACATTGCCAATTAAAAGAACTTCATTTATACTTCAAAAACTAAGTCACAAAACACATTTGACGTGGCACGTGTATGAAGTCATAGATTGCATTCTATGGCTTACATTTCACTTTATGCAACTATGTGCAACTTAGCACCATTTGTATTATGAAACTTGACCTTATTATGAAACTTGGATCTTCAGACAGAACTGAAAAAAAGCAGTTGCAACTATGAGAACACAGAAAAAGGTGGTTCAAGAGGAAGAATTTCCCTCATCTAACCCCTACTAGCTCACATTAGTCATGCCAAGGATGCCCTACATACAGTCACATTATACATGCAGGCTTTCGCTCAAAAATCTGTAACAGATGATGTACTTGGTAGATTTACTCCATATTTCAAGACTCAATTTGGTCTCTGTTTGGAAATATTTTAAGAATGTACCATATTCCTAAGCATTCCCATTCCTGAAATATGTCATCAAGTTGGCTTTTCAAGATATTTGAGAAGCACTCGTGATTTCTTAAAGCCCTGCAAACCCTGATCTTTGAAAACCAGCATGCTTTTGCCAAATTTTAATTACTTTTAGTTACTCAACCATTTTTACTTACCCTGATACACCCAACTCAAATAAAGCACCTTCAGAAATATCTAATTTAATTTTATATAATTACTTTAATAATTATATAAAATTAATTTATATTTCATAATTTATAACTTAATTTAATAATAAGATCAGAAAACTTACAGACAGATAGAGTCACAATTTTACCCCAAATCCTGTGCTACACTACTTTCCACATGGGTTAACATAACATAGTTTGGTATCACATGCTAATTATGAAAAATTAATGAAGTTTTAAGTATCAAGTCTAGAGGTAGGGAGAAGTTAGTCAATTCCATTACCAATGCCATGAAGAAAGAGACCAAGTTCATAGTGGAATGACAGGCCAAAACCTAGCAATTTGCACTGACACTGGCAGCCTAAATTTTGACAGATCTGTTTTTTTAGCTTTTATAATAAAAAGGTATCTGCTTTCTAATTTGCTAGAGGTCACCTAATATTCCTTCATTTGCCAAAAATCTCCCCACTTGCTGACCCAAACCCCAAGTTCCCTGGTTGTCACGAAAGGCTCTTCCTCCTACAATATTCCAATGCAACTAGCAAGTAAAAGTATTAGTAAACTGGCCTACTATTTATAATCTTACCACAACTGATGAGAACAACCTCAGGCAGCAAGAGTTCAACTAGAATTGCTTTGTCAAAACTTGACAAAGTGAGTATGTTCCCATATATTTATAGTGAAACTTTAGTAATTCAGAAAGTACAATTACAAAGTGCAAAAGCATAAGATGGGCACATCTACACCAGGAAAAACTTAAAAAAACACATTAAAGTGCCAAAGAGATTTGCTATAATTGCTACCAAAACCTGGAACTTTGCCAAGACCATAATTTTGAAGCACTTGCAAACAAGACAAGGTGACAGCCAGTGACAACGTGATCAGCGACAATCCTAACACCAGCAGGATGTGATAGGTTTTGGTTCAGGCTTTATATGGATTTCATCATGATCTGGGGGTTGACTAAGCATTAATGGCTTGTGACTTTTAAGCTTGTGAGCCAGTGTCATGAATATGGCCTCCACATGGTCATTGTCATTGGGGTTCTTGGCAGAGGTTTCAAACAAGGGCATGCTGTGGGTGTCAGCAAACTTCTGGGCCAGGTCCGTGGGCACCTGAATGGCACTTCTCAGGTCACACTTATTTCCAACCAGAATCCGTGGGATATCGTTGGCAAGCAGGTGCTGTTTGCATTCCTCTATCCAGGAGGGCAGGCTGTGGAAACTGGCAATGTTTGTCATGTCATACACAAACACCACAGCGTGAACATTCCTGTAGTAGTGCTGCACCATGCTCTTCCTGAAGCGTTCCTGGCCGGCAGTATCCCAGAGCTGGATCTGAAAACAGAAAGAGAAGGAGAGGAAAAAATGCTTTATTACTCAACAACACAAATAACACAAAATAACACAAATTACCTCTAGGGAGGAGAGTTACATGATCAAAGAATCCACACTATTGACAAGTTTGTGGTGAAGAAAATCATTGCATTCACGCAATTTCAGAAGCTTTGGCTTTCAAAGCTGCTCACAAGTGAGGCCGGGAGGAATGATCGCACAACTTGAGAGAAAATATAAATTTCTAAAAGTTTACTGAAGCCTGTATTTTTAAAGATTTTTATAAAAACAAATCCTGAAGTCTTAGCAATAGCACTTTCATTTGAAAACTAAATATATGTTACTTCCCAATACAACTTTCAGCTGATGTGATTTTTGTTATTGCCAAAAAAGCCACCTCATCTTCCCCAAGATTTTGATGTTAGCGTGACATTAACTGCCAAGTAAAAGTAGGAAGAAATCAAACCATGCTTGATTTCAACATCACCAAAAAACGAGGATAAAGAAATCTTTCTCTGCAGTGTGTTGGAATCAAACCCTCCTGTGATGAATATCTTATTTAGTGCTTAAACTGGGACCATACTATTGTTTGTAGTATCAAGGCATGCATAAAAGGAAAAGATTAACAAGTATATGTTGTGAGAGGTAGAAGAATTATAAAAGAAAAGCCTCATAAAATCAGGCCTGCTCTATTAAATTAACAGCTAGCCTGTCATCTCTTCTAAATGTAGTTAAGCAATTTGCAAGTTCCCATGTGAAAACAATCTCGGTATGAAAGGTTCATTAACACAACAACCTATTCTTGGGTTGAAAAATAAGTGCATCTGTGTGAACCATAAGATCTGTTCCATGAGAACCCATCAAGGGAAAATGTAAACAACCGGAATCTTAGCACACACATACAAATTACCTTCTGACCAAAAAATGAAGTGGTAAGAAAACTACCAGCCAATAGGTGCTGCACATGAGGTCTGTGAAAACTCTATCAAATAAGTGATGTGAATAAAGAGTTGGCTTTTCCCACTTGAAGAAAACAGAGTCTCAGCTAACTTATTACAATAAACCTCCTGTTAGCTTAACATGTAACTATCATTTCCAGGTACATACCATTCTGTCCAAATTAGGCTGAACACAGGTGCTAGAAATTTAGAATAGAAGACATTCAGAAGAACTGAAATGCTTTCAAATTTCTGGGGTCCAGATTGAAACAAACTGAAAACAAAACAAGCTTCGTAGCACCAGCAGACTTAAGCAACAGCAAATAGAAATTTTAAATACATTGATCATCCTGTGTAATGGAAGCCTGGACTCCTCAGACATATAGAGAATGCTACAGAATTGTGCACGGTGATATTTAAACAAACTTGCTTTTCAGGAGATAAGGAACTGCAATGCACAGCAGTCAGAACCCCTTCACCTGCAACACTGCATTACGTGTACACTGTCAGAAATAAATTAGTGTGTGGCTCTGTCACGCACCTTAGTGATAATGAAACATCTGAAAGACATTTGATTTTTTGGGGGGAAAAAGCTGAGTCCTAGCTTCCCATCTGTCTTGTACAGCTGATCCCTAATGGCTGAGGCAGTTTGATTAGTACAGTGGCAGTTTGATTAGTACTTTGGCTTTTGAGCAGAAAATTTTTCCTCCCTGGGAAGGAGAGGAGTTTTCCTTGAGACGCAGAAGTCAAGGAATACTAAATGTTCTGTAGACAATAGAGGTAAATTTGAAATTTAATCTGTTCTCATGAAAGCCGCAGCCGCTATGTAATTGTTGAAACTGCTCTCCCATTACCATAACTCTGCATTCCTTTGATCCAAATGTTTCAGTAGAACTTCTTTAGAAATTGCAAATATCTTAAAAGTTTTGTCTTGTTTACCACTTTAACCAGTGACTTTTTATATTAGAAAAAAAGGAAGCCCAAGTACAAGGGAAATCTGCTGAGAGCAAGAGGATGCATCACTGATAGAGGGGACTAGAGTATCACATAAAATTATTTTGAAAGCTAGAACAGTGGAAACATGGTGAAACTGAACAGATGCAGATGCAAAGACTCGATAACAGTGACTGACAATAAGGACTTTTTCTTTAAGCACAGGGTTCATCAGGTTGGAAATTATTAAAATGGATGACAATCCATTTTATGACAATCCACAAGTCAATCACAGGATGTCATGAATCAGTCATGTGACAGGCTGAAGAAGAAAAGATGAAGATGTTTCAGGCAGTGTGACCTTTTCTTCAATATTCTGTTCAACCCTGGCCATCCATCCTCAAAAAAACCTCAGACTAGAGCAGGTGGGAATGGCAGCTACTGGTTGCATCATGAGAACTGAGAATTTGCATGAGAACATCAGATCAGCTCGGCTTTTGTAGAGTAGCCCAGCTCTCTGCAGCTTTTGATCCAGACACTCAGAAAAACCCTTCTGTGTGTGCTGCTTCTGGAAGGGTCATTAAGACTGCTAGAAAAAGTAAGGCAAGTTGCCCTGGCTCTGACCCCTTGAAATGGTGCTCAGTTGCAATCTGTCTCATTTATAGAGCAAGTCCCCACTTTTTGCTAATGGCATTACACTCTACACACAACTGACAGCATCTCCATGAGCCTACACAATCAGACTGAAACAGGCACCTAAGTTTGGTTAAGATTCAGTCACACACCAGGTGAGATATCCTTCCCATTCTGTGCACTTATAAAATGTCATTAAGTCAGGAGACTCATAGAAAATGTTCATGAATTTGAGAAATTGGAGGAAAAAGAAGTGCAGACTAAAGCAATCCTATGTATAGATAATATTATGTTAAGGAATCAGTATAGATAAATCTTGGAAAATGTTAAATTAATTTAAGGAGGGTGTTAATTTTCACAGGCAGCTGTAAGCTTACAGTCCTCTCCCAACTTATTCACAGAGCAGAAATCTGTCATGTTTCAGTGAAGCAGAGATCTGCAAGTGTATTGCCAGCCTTGGGTAAAGATGGGGAAATTAAATTAAAGGTTTACATAACTTGCAAGCAAAGCTTAAAATACCATTCTTCCAAAATTTCATTTATATGCAGCATTCAAGCTTGAAGGCCATTATCAACTGAGTCATTTGCACTGAGAGTAAATCCTTTCCCAATGTTGAAAACTGCGCACTTTAGAAGTTTTCTTTTTCCTCATTCAAGGCAAATTTGAGGAAATGGTTCCATTTCTGACTCTCAGCCCAAATACTTCCTCTTCTGAAAAACAACACTGAAAATGTTCATGTTAATGGGTGTGCACTGATGAAGTAAGACTAAGATTACCATAGCATTGTTAGTCCAGTAAAACCCATCTTCAGGGGACCACAGCTTCTATAACAGCCCTTTAAAATGCGTGGTTTGATTGCTGGGTTTAACAATATAATTCAGCTAATAAAACTGTACAGAATCACTCGGTCACATTCCCTAGGAAAGACAAATGGCATAAGAAATATTAAATACACTCAATTAGCTATCACATCCCACCTTCTGATTCTGTTCTGTGGATGCAGAAAGGCTCTTTTCTAAACAAGGACTCACTTTGTATATGTGGTTTATAACACACTGGTAAAAACTTAACTGCCCTTGATGCTATGTCTCCTTTAAAAAGAGATGGGAAAAAAAATTTGGAGTAGCTCAAAGGTACAGAACACGATGTTCAGACTTTCTTCTTTGAATTTCATTTGCGTTTTGCTCTTTTAATGTAGGTCAGTGAAGACTGACGTCATTGTTTTCTTCAATTTTCAATGCTTAGATCAATTGAGGAAGAGAAAAATTTACAAGGCAGCAAATCCATTTGTTGAAAGTTTTAATTTACTCATCACATTTAGGCATCAGTGTTTGATATGAACCTGTCAGCCTACTGTACAAGGAATATACTTGTTCCTATGTCTTGGAATTCTACACAATTCTGCTGTGTGCTGTGTTCCTGCCAATGACACAGCACTTTTCCAGCTGTGAGGGAAACAGTAACTGCTGTAGCAGCACAAGAAAGAACCATCCAGCTGGCTGGGGGAAGGGAGAAGGGAGAAGACACTACTTTATAACCTACTTCAATGCAAGAGGAAAAATTCCCTTCAGGGCACAGCAACGACTACAATAATTTAGTTCATCAGAGCTTCTCTCTCCTGGTTCAACTGGTGTTGCGAGCTGACTGCTACATGTGAGAAAGGTGAAGAGGAATGAGAGAAGTTGCCAAAACCACCCAAAATCAGTTCAAACTTGGCAGCACTCCCACTAAGAACTAGGGTCCTGGCCATAATGATAAAATTTATTCCTCTAGTGCTGAAACAGAACTTGCACAAAACAAGGAGTCTCAGAAGAGCCTCCTTCACCTCTCCAACTTCCTCAACCAGAACTGGTTTATTTTACAGATAACATTCTCAAAAATGCAGCAAAACAATCTACAAAAACATATATAAGAGAATGGGACAATAACCTATGTGAAGCATATAAGAGCTATGGATTATACTATGTTCTTCTTCACTTCTCTCCAACCAAGGTAAGGCATCATTCAGAGGTGATGAAAATGCCAGTAAGATGGTGCTGACAAGACAATTTGCCTCAGGAGGTCTCTCCTCTGTCAAAGACAGCAATGGACAAAGGAGTACAAAATTTCAGCTGTCAGAGAAATTCTAGTCAGTGGTTTTACAAAAAAAACCACAAACCAAAAAACAACCCGCAACAAAAACTCCTATTCAGCTTTTTTAGTTGAAAAAAGATATGACATAAAAATCCCACGAGAGCAGGAAAGCATATTGGCTCTCCTATTCTAATACATCCTCCATCATTTCTTTAATCAGTAAATAAGCAAGGAAAAACTATAGCCTTCAGCTACGTAACTCTAAGCTGTAATTATAACGCCTGATGATAATAAAGGCCCAAACAAAAGACTACTGTTAACTTCCTTTTTCTGCACAACTGAGCTTTCCTCATAGAAACAAACTGAAATACAGGAGCAGATGGGGATTCTGTTTAAAACTATGTTAGTAAACAAACTGCATTTGTAAGCTGTTACAGAGTATTCTGCAAATTATGGTTTTGATCATCACACAGCAAACTTAACAATCCTAATGCTAAAAATTAGAAGTTGAAACGCACTGCTCAATCCTGAACAATATTCAATTTCCTACTATTTTTTAAGCAAAATTATCGTAACGGTGGCACCTACATAGCTCTGTGGGGTTGAAGGTTAAAATAACTGTGATGTCCAATGAACAAAGCAGCAGAATTTCTCGGAGGCAAGACGCTGCTGATAACAGGCACAAGTAAGACTAAACTACTTCTAGGAGATCTACATATAAGCCCACTGTAAGGATAAATTACTGACCAACGCTTGACAAAAGACGCAGCAAGGTTTGGCCTAGGGTAGGAATTGGTGACCATCACAAACACCGACACCGTGACAACCTTTCCAACAGGAGCGAGGCCAAGCGGCGGAACAGCTCCAGGGCAGACACAGCCGCGGCTGCTCGCACCGGGGGCACGGCGGTGACAGGAGGCCCGCAGACCCCCGCCAGGGATGCAGCCCGGGCCATCCCGCTCTCCCGGCCGCTGGAGCACCGCGCCAGGCGCTGCCCCTCCGCCCCCTCTGCCCGGGCCGGGCCCACCGTACCTTGATGCGCTCGCCGTCGATGGTGACGGCCCGCTCGCGAAAGTCCACGCCGATGGTGGCCTCGGTGCGCTGCGGGAAGCGGCCGGCGCAGAAGCGGTAGGTGAGGCACGTCTTGCCCACGTTGGAGTCCCCGATGACGATAATCTTGAAGATGCGCGAGCGGGCGGGGGGCAGCGCGCCGGGGACCGCGCCGGAGCCCGTCAGGCTCAGCTCCAGCGAGGACTCCACGTCTCCCGCCGCCATGGCGGGGCCGGCAGCGCCGCGGAGCCGCCCGGGCCGGACCTGCCGGGCCGCGCACGGCGCGCGACGCGTCACGAGCACGCCCCCCGCGTCCCCGGCACCGCGCGCCGGTCTCGCGAGAGCGCTGCCGCGGGCCCATCCCCGCGGGCGGGGCCTGCGCGCGCCAGCGCCGGGGCTCACGCGGCCGCCGCCGGCGCCAGGGGGCGCTGCGCGCGCGGGCCGGAGCGCTGAGGGGGCGCGAGCGGGACCCGCCGGGAACCCCCGAGATCCGGGAACCCCGCAGCCGTCCGGACAGCCTGAACGCCGCGAAATGTGCAATGTGTGTGGTATTCTTACGAGTGGTTGAGAAGAGAGACTTAATCCATGCAACAGAGCCGCCAAGAAGCTCTAAGTGATGGCCAGGTGTTCCAAACGCAAATTATTTGTTGCTAGAAACGCCTTGCTAGGGTTTGGGGTTGGGGCTGCACAGGCTTCAATGTTGTCAGACCCAGGGGAGGTTAACAAAGCTTGGGAAGAAGGACACTACCACTGTGACACAGCAGCTGTGCCATGGCGCACACAAAGGATGCAGAATTTAGGGACCACAAGGACACCTGGCAGAACTCCCGATACAAGGCAGAAACAAATGAAGACAGCTCAGTAATTGTGCTGAAATCGGCTCCGGCTGGTACCAGGTAATTCCGGCAGGGGCAGATCCCGACCAACTCACAGAGCACCGACCCGAAAAACCCAAAAGGACCAAACGGAGAGAGAGACCGAGCATGGGATTAATTAGCATGACAAGACAGAATCATTCAACAGAGGATACAATACCGATTAGTAAGATAATCATGTGACTTGTAACTAATGAACACTAATCCCTTCGTTTGCTAAAATGTTTAAATAGTAAAAAGTTCTGAGAGTTGGAGTGCTTGATGTGTTGAATGTCATGGAGCACCAGGCTTGTGCAGTCTGAAATAGATAATGTCTCTCTTGTGTAATTATTGGCTTGTTGGACATGAGGTGACAAATCCAGTTTTTGCAGACAACATGGTGTCAGAGACTGAAATAGTTCATGCCTCACACATTGATAGAAGGTTTTGCTCCTTATAACAAAAACTGTATAAAGAAGCTACAACCAAAGAAGCCTCCCTGAAGATACCTCTTGGGGACTTTGGACTGAAAGTCAAACTGCTGAGATTAGATGAAGGGAAAACCCATTCTTCAATCACCTGAAACAAACCAGTAAACAAGGAAAAGAATGTGAGCCAAACGCTGTACAGCCCCAGCTCCCTCACCCTTCCCTCGTAAGAGAGGGGATCCAGTCCCTTAAATAACTTCATAGCCTCCACTGGACCTGCTCCTGGAGCTCCATGAGCCACTTGTCCTGAGGAGCCCAGAACTGGACACAGCAATCCAGATGTGCCTCACCAGGACTAAGTAGAAGGGCAGAAGTGCTGTGCTCCAGCCTGGCTGTGCCGCTGCTGCTATTTAGAGTCAATAAGCAAATTATTCCTGGCTGGGAAGGACACTTAGATCAGAAAGGATTGATGTGTCTCTTAAGGAGAAGGGAAATATGGCATTGCCCTAACAGTCTGTTAACTCACCAAGTTAACTCATCAAGTTTAAGCAATGTCCACCAGCAAAAAAATTTAAAGAGTTTACCAGCTACACTGAAAAGCAAATGTAGATTACAGTAGTTGAGAGAACTGTTACCCTAACAGGGGCTTTGCAAACTGATAGCTGAGCCAGGATTCCTAAGGTTTAGTTCAGATACCTGATAACAGCCTGTGAGAGTCCTGCTGCACGTGCCCCTGACCACTTGGGGTTTCTGCCTGCACAAATAATAAATGATCCTGAGATCCTATAGATCATCTGTCACGTGATTAAAGGACAGTGCTTTGAGCAACCCATTATTACTCACATAAAAACAAGAGGCTGGACGAAATTTAAAAAAGCATTAAAATATCCTGAGTTCAGAACAACTTCAGTTACAGTGCCCATCTTAGTTTTGTCACTCCCTTTCCCCCTCTCTTGGAGCAATCAGTAAGACTGTAGAGATGTTCCTCCACCCTGTAGTCCTCTTCTGAGACAGGATGACTCCATTTGTGCTCTCAAATAGTTCATTCTGCCAAAAAAGAGGAGTAATTTTATTGAAGGGAGACTAAAGGGTGGAGGAAGGAGGTTGTGCCACCCTCAGGTGCACAGAATTGCTCCTTCTTGCACCCAGAATGTAAAATGTGTTTGGCTAAGGAGAGGAAGCACAAGCAAGCCCATCTCTATAAAGCCCAATGAAGCAGAGAAATGCTAATTCTGGTGGGGGGTACTCTGATTTGGGCTCGGTCTAGTGTGCTAAAATGTGAGTTTAAACTGCTGTTCACAGGGTCTGCCAACAGCTCATTTAACTGATTTTGTTCTGGGTTATGCCAGGAGGGCCGAAGTGAATCAGAATTGGATCTGAGCTCTTCAACAGCTCTTAACTTCTTTTATTTCAACAGCTAGGACTTTAAATGGCAGAATCAACACACCACCTAGTGGCTGAGGGCATTCCTAGTCTTTAGTACTCGGCTAATTTTAAATGAAAGTCCCCAACACCTTGCTGATGCATTTGCCTCACGGTGCTGCCAACAGCCACCATAGTTCCTGTTCTGTTAGCCCTGAGTCAGACACAGCCTCCTTCACGGGGAACACACTGAAACAATGGACTTAAAGTAAATAACCTAATTTAAACCTGAGAGTTTAAATTTTGTCTCAGATGTGGGTGCTTTTATGTAAGCTATTTCAGTGTGGTACTGGAAATGTCATCACTTCTGCTATACTTGAGGGAATAAAGATGTTGATTAGATCCTTACATTTCATCCAGCCCAGACTATTTCTGGATATTCCTTTTCCTTTCTAATATATTTGGAAACCAGTAAATATAATTGAGTTTATCGTAGCAGAATAAATTTAAAATGCTTCTTGCTATAAAAGCATTTGGAAAATGCTTTTGGTTTTCTTCTTTTGCAAGAACAAGTACTTTTAATGTGCTCTTCAGATGTGCTCAGTGAATGAACATCTAAGAGCCTAAATTCACAGCTATTTTTATTTAGCAGATGTAGAATTTTCTAAGAAGGGATTCTGAAAATAGTTGCAAGTCTCTGGACTTACTTAGCATTTCAAAAATAGTTATTTTTGTCATCTCCTGAAGGAATATTTTAACATGTTAGTCCCATGAAAATGCAGAGTGTTCAATATCTAAAAATTGTGTCTACTAGGTTTTAAATTAAGGAACAAATTAGGGGGGAAAAGTCTAACTCTAAGGCTGTCTCATTTACTTTTTTTTTTTTCCCTGAAGGGATCAAAGAGTTTCTAGGTGATCTAATGACAAGTAGTTTAGAAATGCTTTTAGAGTTTCTTTAAAGCTTTTTTTAAAGTTTTGCAGAGATACTGTACCTCTGACTTCTTGTGGGGCTTTGGTGTGAGGCTTCACATCCTCCATTTTTGCAGGAAAAAGTCCTGTGCTTTTGCAAGGGAAGGTTCTGCTATTGCAAGACCTGACTCTGCAAGCCTTAAGGAGAGTTTGACTCCCCACTAACACGTTCCTTTATGACAAAATACAGATGGCAGAAATGTTGGAGCAGCAAAGAACAGCTTTTTACGAGATGGGGTTCAGGGACCCTGTATGTCAGGCTGCAAAAGCAAGTGTTCACACACCCTACTGAAATCACAAAGTCAAATGTCTCACCTATCTTTGCACTGAAACGAGGTTTTGACACAGCTGCTTTACTGCCAGTTACCAGAATGTGCCTTTCATAATCACTTCCATGCCCTTGTTCCTGTCAAAACCATAAACCAAAAAGTTTTCTGAAAAATAAAAGCAATAATACCTTTCCTATTTCTAGTTTGTGCTTGGATGTTTTCCTCATTGCATGCCTGGAACGAGCCTCGGGCCTGTCAGCGTAGCTGATGTGACAACTCAGTAACTTCTGCATCAAAAGCTTGGCACAGAAACGTGGGCTCTTCACACATCCCAGCCCTGCAGCAGCACTGCCTGCACATCCTGGCTCTGGGCATGCCCTCTGCCCTGGTGGGATGGCTCAGCCTAGGGAAATCAGAAAAAAACAGGGAGCATCTTGACAGCAGAGCTGCAGCCCACCAGCGAGCAGCAAAGTGTGTGTTAAACCAACAACTGTTTTCTTGCTTTCTCTGTCCCTGTCATTGCACATGCTGTGCTTAAGG
Organism: Acrocephalus scirpaceus scirpaceus; assembly: GCA_910950805.1. Taxonomy (NCBI): domain Eukaryota; kingdom Metazoa; phylum Chordata; class Aves; order Passeriformes; family Sylviidae; genus Acrocephalus; species Acrocephalus scirpaceus. The sequence goes on along the minus strand of OU383778.1, from coordinate 70,778,752 downwards.
GTGTCTGCATGTCTTGAGGGGTCATCAGATGCCACAATGCTTCTATATTTACCAGTGTGCACCAATGCCCCAATAAATCATCCCCAGGCAGCAAACAAACCCAGCTGGGATTTGCCTGCATGCTGAGACTATGACTCACAAGACTCTAATGTAAGGATATATTATGCATTTTATTATCTGGTAACAGGTTTTTCTTCCAGTAGTTTAATCTCAGGGAGTCGTTTTGTTACTCATTTTTGCAAGAATAAGCTTTTCTCCTTTTCCAGGCTCACTCTTGTAATTCATAGTCCTACTGTGATTTCAACTAGAACATTGAATAAAAATACATACTGTCAGTTTCACTCCAGGCAGGCACCAAGTCCCAGAGAGCTGCTTGATCACTTCCCCTCCAAAAGGATCAGGGAGAGAATCAGAACAGCAATAGCCAGAAAACCTGTGGGTTGAGATAAAGACAGCTTAATAGGGAAAGCAAAAGCCACACACACAAGCAAAGCAAAAAAAGGAATGAATTCTCTGCTTCCCATGGGCAGACAGGTGTTCAGCCATCTCCAGGAGAGCAGGGCCAGGTAACCTGGTGTTGTGGTTTGACACTGGCCCAATGCCAGGCACCCACGAGAGTCACTCACTCACCCTCCCCTGCCACAGCTGGGCAGAGGAGAGGAAAAAAGTTAACAAAGGGTTCATGACTTGAGATAAGGACTGGGAGAGGCACTTCAAGGGCAAAATTGGCTCAAATTAAGGTTGCAAAGTGAATTTCTTACTAACAGAATGAGAAGGGGATTATGAGAAGTAAAATAAGCCCTTAAAACACCTTTTTTCCCCCAACCAGTGCAAGGAGACAGGCATGGGGATTTTGGTCAGCTCATCACTGAGATTTTCTTCCACTGCTCTGGGAGAGGAGTCCTTCTCCTGTGAGACTGTGGGGAAGACAGTTCTCCATGAACTTCTCCAGGTGGTTCCACTCTCATGACCAGCAGCTGAACTGCACCTGCTGCAGTGTAAGTCCCTCCCGGGGCACACAATCCTCTCAAAACTGCTGGGATGTGGGTCTCTCTTCCCATGGGGTGCAGTCCCCCAAGGACAGGCTGCTCTAGCCTGGTCCTGCCCCTCTCTCTCCACTATGTCTCCCATGGGATCAGAGCCTCCTCCAGGCTCTCCCACTCTGGTGTGGGCACCTCCCCCATGGGCTGTGCATGGATCTCTGCATTCCCCATGGATCCTCATGGGCTGTGAGTGGATCTCTGCATCCCCCATGGATCCCCATGGGCTGTGCATGGATCTCTGCATCCCCCATGGATCCCTGTGGGCAGATCTCTGCATCCCTCATGGATCCCCATGGGCTGTGAGTGGATCTCTGCATCCCCCATGGATCCCCATGGGCTGTGCATGGATCTCTGCATCCCCCATGGATCCCTGTGGGCAGATCTCTGCATCCCTCATGGATCCCCATGGGCTGTGAGTGGATCTCTGCATCCCCCATGGATTCCCATGGGCTGTGCATGGATCTCTGCATCCCTCATGGATCCCTGTGGGCAGATCTCTGCATCCCCCATGGATCCCTGTGGGCTGTGCATGGATCTCTGCATCCCCCATGGATCCCTGTGGGCGGATCTCTGCATCCCCCATGGATCCCCATGGGCTGTGAGTGGATCTCTGCATCCCCCATGGATCCCCACGGGCTGTACATGGATCTCTGTATCCCCCATGGATCCCCATGGGCTGTGAGTGGATCTCTGCATCCCCCATTGATCCCCATGGGCTGTGGGTGGATCTCTGCACACCCCATGGATCCCTGTGGGCTGTGCGTGGATCTCTGCATCCCTGTGGATCCCCATGGGCTGCAGGGGCACAGCTCCCTCACCATGGTCTCACCACAGCCTGCAGAGCAATCCCAGCTCCGGTGCCTGGAGCAGCTCCTGCCCCTCCTTCCACTGACCTGGGTGTCTCTGTGTTGTTTCCCTCACAGGTTACCACCTCCTCCTCTTCTCTGGCTAGAAGAAAAAACTGTGACTTTCTTTTGATTTCTTCTTAAATATGCGATCACAGAGGCATCATCAACCTCTCTTATTTGTTCCAGTTTTGGCCAGCAGCATGTCCATCTTCAAAGCCATCAGAGATTGGCTCTGCTGGACATGGTGGAAACTTCCAGGAGCTTTCCACAGGAGCCATCCTTGTGTCCCTCCTGCTACCAAAAACCAGGCCATGCAAAACCAATACACTTGGGAAGACAAACACCATCACTCCAAATGTGCCCCCTTGCCTTCTTCCCCTCACTTTATATACTGAGCATGATGTCCCATGGTCTGGAATATCCCTTTGGTCAGCTGGGGTCACCTGTCCTGGCTGTGTCCCCTCCCACCCTCCCAGGCACCCCCAGCTTCCTCCAGTGTGGCAGCACAAAAAGCAGGAAAGGTCTTGGCTCTGTGTGATCCCTGCTCAGCAATAACAAAAACATCTCTGTGTTATCAACCCTGTGTTCAGCACAAATCCAAAATACAGTCCGGTACTAGCCACTGGTACTGCACCCAGGACACCCCCTCTGAAAGAACATCAGTCTTCAAGGTATCAGCCACAAATACCTGCGTTTTGAGAGGGCTGCAGCTGAGGGAACTTTCAAAAGCAAATACTATGGTGTATTTGTGCTATTGAAAATACTATGATCTCACCAGGAAGAACAATTTATAATGTATGTAGAAAAAGAAAAAAAAAATCAGCCAAACAGAAGGGGCCCATGCATCTGATAGTATACATAGGTATGAGACAAAATCTTATTTTTCCATCTTGGTTTGCTAAGATGTCCTTTCAGATATCAGATTTATACACTTTTTCATTGTATTCAGAGTATAATCCTTATAAATAAGGATAAAACTGCTTGTTTAATACTTATTCCAGTGGCTTCAGTCTTTTCTTTCTTCTTAACACTTGGCAACAGCCAGTGCCTGCAGCCTGGCACTCTGCTCAATTTGCCTCCCCAGCTTCTGCCTAGCTGCAGCACAAGGCTTTTCCTCCATTTAGGTAAATTTAGGTCACCATACATTTTTCACTTAGCTTGTATGCAATTTGTGTACCTGTCAATAATTGAGAAAAGGCAGGGTGGTTTCGGTGCCAGCAGAGCCCTGCAATATTAAACAGAACATAAAGCACAAACAAGTTCACTCTGCAATAAAGCAAAGATTGGGGTTTTTTCCCAGCTCAGACAGGTACATTTCACTAAGATATTTGACTGATACTGCAAGTGAAGTGAGATGCAGTTGTGAACGTTTTATGATTCCATTGGGGAAGAGAAATACTTGAAATGCATGATGTAAATAGTCAGAAGCCAACATTTCCCTAAAATTTTATAAAAACTCTTGCAGATCATAAAGACAAATGTAAGAAAAATCAGCAAATAATTAATAAAAGCAGCTTAATAGATTATAAGGAGTATCTGGTTTACAGCTTCATATTTTTGCAATAAAATCATACAGAAACATGCAGGGAAACAAAACTGTTCCTACTTTCAGGGACACCTCTGTGGTCCTCTTAGAAGAAATGGGACCTTGGCTCTTGGTTTTGGGAAGTTTGGGAGAAAGTATCAGACACTGAAAGAGCCCCCACAAACTCACCACTTGCACTTACCATGGAAATGCCAGTCTTGCTGCACAGTCCACTCAACAGCCACATCACTGCTCCCCATTTACTATCCTCGAAGTAAAGAGCATTTACACATCCCTTGGGTTCACTCCATGAAGGCAAATTTGGAATAAAGGGCACTCCTGCATTTTGAGGGACAAGAGGGCCCACAGAGAGCTATTGTCCTTCTGCTACTGCACATGGGGCTTTCAGAACAGATTGCAGGAGCAGAATGACAAGGTAGGAAGACCTTTTATACCTGATGGAAAGCCAAAACAGAGATATTTATGCAGACAAAATAATGCCAAAGCTGCCAGGCTAACTTGGCTCCTCATATATCTTCTGTGCTTCAAATCACAAGATGTTTCAGGAATGGAAGGGGGCAGTTTCAAATTATGAACATTTCAAGGCAGGCATTTCCTAGCACAAATGCCCTTCCCCTCCCCCAGAACAATGAAGTTATGAGGACATGGATAAGGAAGGGATGCCATTTTTTAGGGGTGGTGGTTTTCAGTAGGGCACAATCTGTGCAGAGGAGCCCTTCCTGCAACAAGCTCCCCTTTCCCATCCAAAGGGGTGAATATGGGGATATTGCTGCCATCACTTCAGTATCACACCCACCTTCCCTGCAGGGAGCCACAGCCCCTGTGAGTGCTCCCTGCAGACAGGGTTAATCAGAGCTGTTACTCATTACACACACTCCTTAACCAACTTTTTTTTTCTATGGAATCTGAAATGCCAGGTGGACAACACGCTATAGGTTCCTGTGTTGCTGTATCAGCAGCCTGCTTGGCTACTTTTACTACAATTTGTCAGCATTACTGTATTATTTTGCATGCTAATTGATTAAAATCACAAGATACTCTGGGACACTGAATCATGAAAACTCTGGGATCAGGAGGGTTTATGGGTGGGGAAGAGAAGCCTTATTTTATTTAATCCCCAAAAATTGTATTTGAGGAAAACAGCAAATGCTTCCTTCATTCAGTTTCCTTTGTTCTCTCAACACCCATTTATCCAAATCCCCATATTGGCTCCTTGTAGCCTGAAATAGCAAAGGATGGCAGTTTTGGTTGTACATACAGTTAGTTTCTGGGCTAGGACAGACAGCTCCCTGCCAAGGTGGTTCTTTTCCAGCCTGACTCCAAATGGAGTCACAGCCTTTTGCTACTGACCTTATTTTCCTTTTTGGAGATCCACATACCCATTAACAAAGGGAATTAAGGGAACTGGCCGAGGGATCCTTTATTACGAGGCTGGTGGGCCATCCAAGGAGGACGCTGAACCCTACAAGGAAACACTGGTACTCATTTACAAACAGAACTTAGCATTTTTATTCTTTGATTGACTTTCCTGCTAGTTTTGATATTTGCTACCACCAGAGAAGAGCGTAAAAACACAGTACAACATTGTTAACCAGTTAGGAAGGCTGGAAGAGAAAGCAAATCCCAGTACAATTGCAAGTAACTTGGTGGAGTTTATAATCAAGATTTTTTTGAACGGATCAGCAATGAAGCAATAAATATGCTGCTGCACGGAACCAACAACAGGATTTAATCGCTGACTTTGTGGTTTATTGCATTACAGTTTGAAACTAAATGTTATCCATCATCATACATTCACCGACCAGGTAAATGACACTTTTTCACGTGTTTTATGCTAAATGGCTAAAATTATGCAGTAGCCAAACTAGACTAGGACTAGTAGAGGTAGATATTGAATGGGCAGTGCCAGGCAGAAATATTTTGTGAAAGTACTTCCTCTTTCATTATGAACAGTTAGCAGGTTTAACACTTTTAATTAAAACAAACATCTTAGGGAAGCTATTCTAAGATGCTTTGGATTCTGTAGCAGTATTTCTCTTGCAATATTAATCAAACTCTTTGACATTGTCTCTTGTAAAGTGGACAAATTTTTGTCCTCCCAGTTTTCTGCCACAGTCCGTATGAAGACTAACATAGGCAGCTAGAGTCTTTGTGAACACACTACTGGTTTTGTGTGGTGGCTAACAGCTGGCCTGGAGCCCTCACAGTTATAAATAATCCTAATTATAACTTTATAACTGAAATATAACTAATTATATAACTACCTTGGGTTATGTAACTCAACCAGTCTGGGCCACTGGGGACACACACGGGCAGCCATTGCCCAGTTTGCTGGGTGGCAACTAACTCAGAGCTGACCATGTGGACTTCCAAAACCAAGTAAGGAGAACAGCACCCTAAATTCAAGTTGGCTGTTCCTGCATGAACATGGAGCGTCGTCACATCCGTCCTGCTGGTACCACTCCAGAAGTAATACACATTTACAGCTTCCTTGGCATGGGAAGACTGCATTTATAGTATTTACAGCTTCAGTCGTCTTTCTAGTAATTAAAAAAAAGCTATTTTATGTTTAATCTAAAATGGAATTTCTAGTATGCCACCTCCTTATAATTCACTTCAGTCTTCTTTTGGCGAGCTGCTCTATCAGTTGCTCCTTGCCATTCCCACTGCTGGCTGTATGCTCCTGCTGGCCAACACAGCCATTAAAATTAGTGTTTGCAGACTGCAGCTTTAATTTCCAGGAAATATAACCATGACAGCACGGCCAGAGGTTTTGTAAAAGCTTACGCCCTTTGTGCCTCACCTCATCCCAAGACAGTTGATAACTGGAAGCAAGAGCCTTCCCAAAGCTCAGCAACCACTTTCCTCCAACTGGAACTTGACCTTTCATTACTGAGCTTATAGAGGGCTCAAATCAATTGCTGATACAACTGTCTAACTACATTGGCTCCGTTGTCCTTCACAGGACCCCAAGCACTGTGCTATCACACAAGCATAACTCTGACTTCCACATAGTCCGAGCTATTTTACATTACACTTATGTAAAAATGGCATTTGTAAAGCAAAATTCCTCAGGGGAAAAGATTTCAAAGCTAGCTAGATACTCTGTACAGAACACTTAGAAAAACAGTTAAAGCAATCACAAAAAGGGAAAAATAGAATTTTTATCCAGGTCTATTGAGCTGGATTGTGGTATCAAGTGGTTTTGTTGGCATTAGTAGTACATGTCCAAAACAGAACTGTGGCAACAGCACATGAATGCTGCAGGAATGATGGCACCATTGCTCCAACCCCCAAAAGCATCTCATTAGACAGACACCCTAAGTCGTCTTCTTTATCTTGCTCACGTGATAGTGAAATTGTATTTGGACCTCTCTCCTCAGGCCTGATCTCCCCCTGTCCTCGTGGGCATTTTCTTTCAGGGAAAACACAATTCAATCTCTGAGTTGCTACACCAACTTCCAGAGTCTACTCTTAGGGCTGCAGCACCTCCAGACCCGGCAAATCCAAATGCTTAAGGAAGATTTAACAGACTGATCATAAACACCTCATCTAGTCCTAGGGAGCTCCCTGGGAAACTTGGAATTTGCTCCCCATGCTAGGAGATAGCCTGGGTGACAAATTTGCCTCTGTGTTCTGGCTGACAGGACAAGCACAGGACATGCAAATATTAAGACCTCTACCAAAAAAAAAAAAAAAACCACCCCACCCCAAAAAGTTGAATATAGCTTTTAAGGCATTTAGTATGCAAAGAAATTAGTTACTGAATAGTAAGTTTGAGGCTATTTTACCTGCTTGTTCACACGTGCCTGCATGCTTTGGTCTGTATATAGAGGAAGCGAGTACCTCACCCACCACCACAGGGAAAACCACAATTTCCAGTTCCCTACAATTTAAGCCCATGTCTAACTCTGGCATTGCTTCATGCAATGTGCACCAGCTTCTCCTATCCAGGCAAAATTTATTGTCTGAACTTTTTTTGTCCCCAGGGAAGATACCCGTATCACGTGTCATCACCAATGGCTCCACTGATGGTGAAATCCTCCTTCTCCAGTGAAATTCATGAAGAATCAAACCAAATTTGTCATGCCAATGCTCTAGGTCACTGAATACAACTGCATTCCCTGCTCACCTGCTCTGCCAGCCAAGCACCAGCGATTACCATTGTGGATCTCAGCACACAAAGGAAAGCTTCCATTGCAGCACAGCACTCTGTGCTACCAAAGAAGACTCATTGCACTGGATTTCAACTTCATTTCCAGCTCTTAAAAGCTCTTCCTCAGAAGTCAGCCTTGCATCTAACAGGACAGATGTGAAAATGAAGGAATAACAATTTCTTTGCCAATTAAACAACCTCCATCTTCAGGCAAACTCTTGGCTTAGTTTCCTGTCCTGGGCTTGCAGTCCTCTGGAAGGGGATGAGTAACCTCTTTAATCCAGAAGCATCATCTCTGAAGCAGTGTGGATGCCTTTCAGCGAGGTTATGAAGTGTCTTTAAGGAAATCAAAACAGATGTGTAGATGGAAATTTCTGGAAGGCCCACTGAAGCATCCTTTTCTCCATATGCACAATAACAGTAACTTCCAGCTTTCAGTTCATCCATTTCAACGCAAAAACAGGCAGTGAAAAAGGAAAAATCCCATTTATAGGCAGCACCCAAAACCCCCAGTATTTTTGAAGAAAAAAAATTGCTTGATGCAATTCACAATCTGTTACAAATGAGCACTCATCTGCCTCCAGCTTAAGCATCAGCAGCCAAGAACGGGCAGCAATACTCAAGGGGCAAGGCCAAAAGCTCGCAGGTTGTGTAGGCAAGACTGAACCATCTCCAGGAGTTGCAGAAGACATGCAGTCCAAGTATCTCAGGCTGCAGAAACAACTGAGATCAAGACATCAATACCAGAGTCAGTTAAAGGCTCTGTAGGTATTCTAGTCCCTAAAAGCCCAGCAGGTTAAATATACAAATACAGCAACCCACACTTCTGACAGGAGCTATACTGCAAACGTACACAAGGATAGGCTAACCATGAAAAGGAAGTGGAGCTGAAGACACAATTAACAAAAGCCTGTTGTTCTGACAGTCAGAAAACTACAAACCCCAATAAGTCTTCTGGGATCTCTTAACTGTACACGTCAATCACTGAATTCCATTTTGTGGAAGAGGAAGGCTGTGTATCCACACAACAGATACTCTGTAACTGAACTCCTGCAGCAAAGAAGGCACTCACTTTGTAAGCTGTAGTTTATTTCTAATCTGTTTTATATGATGAGCCTACAAAAGAAAACATTTGAGCATTTATCTATATTATTAACACAGTAGACTTGTAGACTGAAGCTTGACTTGGAAAACAAAATTCATCCTAACACTGGTGGAACTTAAAAGTAGCAAAGCGTTGTGTTATAGGACTTCCCAGACATTCAGTATTTACATAGAATGCATTTGCACTTTATACTCAATGACCACCCATCAGCAGTGACATTGTTAGCATGACTGGACAGCACAGTAAGCCAACCCTGAGCTGCACTCTAGCAAACCCATTCACTGTCGAAGTACAACAACATGGATTGGTCTAAATATTCACACAGTTGTTTTTCAAAACGTTTTATTGCATTATATTTGGTACCTTATGTTTGACAAAGGAAATTACATCTGTAACTGCAGGAATAAGAAGCTGGTCTGTTATTGAAAAAAAAATCTTGGGCCCCTTAAAAGTTACAAAGTCTTGGGCTTGCCTGAAACAACTGAGCAAGAAATATATTCTTAGAAATGTAGGGCTTCAAGTATTACAAACCTGTGACACTGTGGAAAAGTTCCAGAGGTATCTAAACTGCAGCACTTTTTTTTTTTTTCTGCATAACGTGAACAAGGCCTGCTGAGGTTTTAATCTATTAGTCTCTTGATCAGTCAAAATGGTAGTCAGGAGTTTTCCTCTTTGCAACTTCAAGCCATAGTATGTTCTCATTTTGTTTTCACTCTACATGAAAAATGCATGCGATCTTTCTAATTGGTGCCACATCACAGTGCATAATTTTATTTGGTTCTTGCATTACAGTTTTAAAAAGTTTGGCCAACCCATGCCGATAGGTTCATCTCACCAACAGCAATGTTGATTCTCCCCTCCCCACCCCAAGTTTAATTCCAAGAGAGACCATTCTTAACTGGTTCCTTCAGGTAAAAACTGTGGTGCAAGAACACCAAACTGACCGTGTACAGTGAATTTCAGAGACACAACAAGCTTATTGAACACACTATGTTTCTTAATTCTGGTTGATATCCGTATGTCCAAGCACCCCAACATAAGGAGTATGTTGTGGGTTTCTCTGTATATTCTGATTCACATTGCATACTTCCTATGGACACAATCATCCCCCGTATCAAAATCAGTCGGATGCTAAAGCCCCATCAACTTTGTGCTCAGTGAAAGAATCCAGTGCTAAAACAGCAGTTTTGCTGTCTGAGATAACAGTAATCTCACAAGACAAATTTAAAGTTAATATTTCTGCCACACACCTGCTCTGAGGGCTACACACCTCCAGGTCTCATATAAATTAGTTTAAAAACATGGGTGGGTAGGTGAGGAAAAGGGTTGTTTATTTTTTCCTTTTTTTTTTTTTCAATTTTAGCAGCTTTTAATTTTTAAGAAACCAAACAACCTATAACCAGTAATATGTTAGATATTTTATATATATACTTTGTCAGCAGGATAAAAAAAAGTAAAACTATTTGAAGGCAACGGGGTTTTTTTTCCTTCTGTTCTTTGTGTAAGTTAGAACAATTCAGCAGGTGCGTGACAAAAATATTATACACCAGATATGGTCCAACGTCATTTTTTTCCAATAAAGTTGTTCATATTTCATTGGCCAGTTCTTCAGGTTCTGCAGAACTATCTCCATTAACTGTGATCTTCATATCCTCTTCATATCCAGGGGGCATGAAAGCCAAAGCATAAGGGAAAAGCTTATGACAATTTGCTCTGTAAGTTTCAGATGCTTCTTTACAGTCTCCAAGGCTACCATCACATAAAGCTTCTAATACCTCCATACAAGTCTAATTAAAGAGAAAAAATAAAGAAGTGTTATGGTTTCTTAAAGGTTCAGCTGAACACTCACAAACCAATGCTACAAAGAAAAACTTCTATTGTTTACAGGTTTCAAACAGCAGTTCTGCTGTCTGAGATAAGAATAATCTCACAAGACAAATTTAAAATAGTATTTCTGCCACAAACCTGCTCCAAGGGCCACACACCTTTTGACATCAAACGACATTTTAACTAAACACAGCATGAAATACTAGTGTAGTCTGATTTGAAATAATGCAGTTTAAAAAGGGATCTAAAACACAGCTAGAAATCTTGACTGTAAAATGAAATACTAATTTGTCACTTATTATTTTTCTTAAAAAAAAAAGTTATTCTTGCTAAGTGGCAACCAAGAACCCCACCATTCTTGGGACACACTGACCATTTCAGCAACACATAACACACCTTTCAATCAAATCAAATTACTCTGATATGACCACATTCTTTAGATCTGTGCAGTTTCCTGTCCTTTTTTGTTCATGACTTAGAAGAGGAAAAGGAGATTTCCTGTGGAATTTTTTTCAGCCTGCATTCCAAACATGAGCAACCAACCTACTGAGCTCCACTAAAGCCTGGCAGCATGTAACACCTGCCCATGGCCATGTGAGGGCATTAGCACAGCCAGGCAGTCTTTTCCTGCTCCTCTGACATTTAGTACAGTTTTTATTCTTCTGTGTACTGGGATTAACTGCTCTGTCCTCCTGCTGTAGGGTCATGGAGCTCTCCTCAATGACCCCTTTTCCTCACATTTGCTCTTTGTAACACTGGCATCCACCAAAGGTCAAATATATCTGGTTTCATGCCTGCAGCGTGCTCCGAGACAGCTGCTCCTTACTACAATGAAATGTAATAAATTTGATCTCTTTGCACACAAAAATACTTTTCAACAAACACCTAGACTCCTTCAGAGTCCCATTTTTAAGGCACTTTCAATTTCTCATCCAGAAGTTTAGTAGAAATCCAACTCTTTGTTAATATTCGCACCAAACATATTTAAATTCAGTGTTTTCAGTTTTATCACAACGCACTGTACAGGATGTTTACACAATGCTGAGTTGGTAAAAGCTTCTTTTAGCCTTACCAAGTTTGCACCTCAAAAACAACCAAGCATTTTTCGTTACATTTAATCTTCTCCAGTCCAATTTCCAGAATCCCACTCACAGGCAAAAACCAGCAAATAGAAGGCAAATTAATTTTTTGTTTTCTGAATCTACTGATAATCCAGATTAAGCTCTTTGAGACCACTCAAACAGTAAGAAAACCTGAACCCAAAAATCAACACCCAAACAAGACAACTTCATGAGAAATAAATTTGTACTTAGAATATAAAAGACATGAGTTTGCATCCCATACCACCAAAGCCAGAATAGAGAAATAATCTGAACGTTTAACATTCAAAACAAGTCTACAAATCAAGGCAAGTTGTCCTTTATTGTCTCTTTTTCCCCCCCTCTGTCTGGTCCAAAAATTCTGCTATGAACTTAAAATCCTTCACAATTAAAGTTCTATTGAACCCACTATATTTCCTAAGAGATGTTTTTTGGAAAACTCCATTTTTTGTCCACAAAAGAATAATTTTAAAGTAACATTTACCAAATTTACTTGCAATAGATCTAAAAAATTGAGTGCACAGACTACAGTAAATTGTGAGTCAAAACTGATAAGCCAGATGAAGGTGGGGGAATGGGGAAAAGGGCATGGAGGCAGTGTCACAGGGAGATTATTCCATAACCTCCAGAATGGAGCAAAGACTCAAAATTTGGTGAGCTTTTCACTTAATTACACGCTGAGGCAAAACTGTGCATATGCAGCTTTTATTAAAGCTATGGTAATTCCCACAGCTTGCAGAGAGTTGACTGTGGAAAGCCTTCCCAGAGTCTGCACCACTCCTTTTCTTGTGAACAGTTGCCTGTGTGGCAGCCAGAGCTCAGGCAAACTACTACTTTTTCTTTTGCCTTGTGAATTCTCTCAAGTTTAGTAAGTTTTCCCACTACTTGTAGCCATAATGTGGTTTCCACTGCTGCTATTTTTCACATTATCACAAAACTAAATGAATTTAAATGTACAAAAAGGATATTAAATGTTTCAGTTCAGATGAACCTGACACCCTTTTCTCTCACAACTTTATCATAAGGCACAGCAATGATTTCAGCTTCCTCTTACCTCCAAAATTTGCTTAAAACTTCCACAGATAAAACAGAAGTTGTCTACAATTTATAAATATATTACCTGAAGATTTCTGTTAATAAGGGATTCATCCAGGGTCACTGCCAGTTCCACTGCCCTTTTCTGACTGGAAGGATCTAAATAGTACATCATTTTGGCAGCTACAGGAGGAAAAATAAGACTCATCACCCAGTGGATGACCAAACCCATCTTATATACAAACATAAAATAGAGATAATATGAGGAAGAGAGGGGACTAAACTCTCCAGCAGTAGTTCAAAATGGAACCAACCTGGAGCATAAAGTTTGACACCTAAGCAGGTAGAGGGGAAGCTCCAAACAAAGCATTAAAACAAACATTCTGCACACATTAGAAATATTAGGGCAGAGGTCCCAACATTTGCATTTCAGCAGCTCAAAGAGAAAATTAAAGAAAACTACAGACAACTTGGCAATCATGGTGTCAGAAAAACACAAATAGAGAAGAAAAGCACTCCAGAGAGAAGGAGTGATTGTTACATCACTGGGGCTGATACTGAGATACCACTGCCAGAGGAGCACAGAAAATGCAGAAGTAGGGCAGAACAAGGAGAAAGGCAAAATACCTGATAACCTATGTGGCAGTGAGTCATAGTTCCTTTTAAGGAAAGCTTCATTGAAGTTCTTTGGATTAGTTGCTCCAAAAAGCCGATTCATTTCTTGGTTTAACACTGTTCTAACAGCATCAGGCAGATCCTTACTTTCAGATACTGTTGGAAAAAAGAAGTTGAGGTGAGCACAGGTAATCACAATAAAATATGATTTATGTATTTATTTTAGTATTTTTCATGTTTACATTATTAATATAATTGGAAAGCACCTCAAAGGAAGATTCATGAAATTTGAAAAGGTAAATATTGGATGTGGTTAGAAGAAGTTTAACTGCAGCAGTTTTCTGATGCTTAGAAAAAGCCAAAGCTTTTTTACATTAATATACTCTCCCCCTTACTAATTAAAACCTATTAGGCTCAAAGGTTAATGTCATACAAGTCTGTTCTTAAATGTGTCTACTCTGTAGCCCCCATCAGAAAGGGTGACCTTTGGGGCAAGGGAAGGGAAACAATTCTTCCAACTTTTCCCAAGAAGGACAGAATTCTAAGCCTTCTCCTTGCATGCTGACACAGGCTGTCAGCAGAAAAGCCACATTCCTCACTCTGCAGTTTGCCCTTCTTCACTGCCTCTCTCTTCAGGCTTCACATACTGCTCACAGTCTTAAAAATTCTTGGCAATACTGGAATGACTCCTAAATCCAGATGCAGTCTTAATAACCATGCTTAATTTTAGCATGAATCAGTTGTTTAAAAAGCTTTCTAATACATGCTTTAAATATTTTGAATTAGTTGTGCTAAAAATCAATGACTGCAGGTTTGGCATCACCTGGCAGTGTGCACAGATACATACCACTGCTGAAGAGATGAATCATGCACTCGTGAAGCCAAGGATGACTAGAATCAATAGCAAAAGCTCTCTTCACAGACTGAAGCATCAGAAGGAACTTCTCTGGAAAAAACAAAAAAAGTGTTGACAAACGTTCAAAAACCTGTGGTAGGAACTCACTGCATTGTGTTACAGGAGTATTTAGTCTTTGAAATTAGACTGATCAGAAGAATTTACAAAACCTATTTTTAATAACATGCACCTATTTAACCAGTGAATTAAGTGGATAATCACCAAATGTTCAAACTTTGGTTTTCAGAGACTGCTCATTGCTGGGGTTTTGGTCCAGTGGAAAGTTCTGTGTCGTCACAGGGATGGGCTCCTCACTCCTCATAAATAATTGCTGCTTAAGTTCCAATATACACCTTTATGATTCACAAATTGTTTGCTTTCATTAAGTGTTCTCACCTACCTTTTCGAAAATAAATCTCAAAGGCAAAAAGATGAGTCTCTATTTTGTTCTTCACTAAATTCTTCAGGGGTGTTAAAAATTTAATGGCTTCTTCCAAAGGTGCTTCAACCTATGGATTCAAGGAAGTGACACACAACTAAGCCAAAGTGCAAACTTTGTAATTACAACAACAAAAACCAGCTATTGCTGAGTCACATCAGAGAGTCACTCTGATGTGCAGTGCATAAGATGCTTAGAACCCCTTCTGCTAGACATTGAGTGAAAGTTGCAAAATTAGTAAACACAAACTAAAAAATCAAAAATATTTGCTTTCTGATGGCTACAAATCACGTTTTGCTATAGAGACACAAATCTTTTCCTTCTATCTTAGACCAGTAGTGAACACAACTGGAGCTGAACCTGCACTGAAAAGAGCAGTGTGGCTGCCCACACCAACCTACACCCATGGGCCTGAGATGATGGTAAATGACTGATAAACACCCATGACATTCTGCTCATGTGAGCTTCAGACAGATTCCTGAAAGCTGCCAGGTCATGGTGACAGTCCCAGCCAAAATACCAACAGCAGGCTGGAAGTAATTAGATATTGAAAATGGTCTCCTGATCTTAGCTAGTGTAATCCAGTAAATGGACAGCTTTCACACAAATTAGTTCTGTGCAATGGTTCTTTACAGACAGGTATCTTGCACACAGAGGTTTGGGATTACTCAAACAAGAACTGTCTGTTGTCCTTAGTTTGGTTTTTTTTTTTATTAACAGAAACTACTTTCTCAGAAGCAAATCCAAATTTTGTTCTGTGCCAATACCAATTCAGCAATGTTGAAGTGATACACTTGGTTGCACATAACTTGAGGTAAAGATTGCAATGGGCACCTTCCTGCTAAATATAAACTACAGCACCTGTCATAAAAACACTCTCATCACTTCTATATGCTGCTGATTTTACATACACACTGTGCACGTAAACTATTTGGAACCTATAAACTCCATTTCGAAGCCATGCCTTTAGTGCCAAAGATACATATCCAAGCAAGTCTAGGGGCAGCTGTTCCAGGAAAATTATTTGCAAGTGACCAGCTATGTCAAAAATGGTCTTTTGGAACCAACTGCATTTGGAAGTGTCTATATCGTTAATGTGATATTGAATTTGGAATTATATTATATTGACATCTGTATATTAAAGACATATCTAGTTTTTTCAAAGGAATGCATTATACAGCTGCAACTATTCCTTATAATCTTGAGGTCTGGCTGGATTTTTCATGACTATCCCATGACAACCCTCTAATACAGAACTCAATACATGCTGTAGCATTTCCACCTTGGCTAGCACTGCAAGTAGTTCTGCTTCTTGCAACCAGTGAACTAAACAATGGAAATACCAACAATATTCTTAATAACTAGTCAAGTCTAAGTCACTTGTTTCCTGGCTACAGAGTGAAGTTCACTGACTCAACTTTCAAATACTCCCTCAAGAGCAAACATGACTCATTTCAGTGTGAATATTTCATACTCATTTCAGTATGAAAATAGATCTAGAATACTGCATTTATAAGGACTTGCAATCTATACTACTATTATTATAAATGAATATTTCTAGTCTATAATTTTCTTATCTTTCCCTCACTTTTTTTTTGAGTGTTTTCCCACTCCTTACAGGTATAACTTCTGCTAAAAGAAGAGTGTTCTGGGTCACCTCCCTTTAATATCTCTCTATAGTTCTTAATCCAGATCTCTAAATCCATCTCAGTCTGGTCTACTATTTACCACTACAGCTTCTTTAGGCCTTTCTTCCCCCCATTCAAATATGCAAACAAATCCTGTTAAAGCATTCAGTGCTTCAATGTTTCCTCTTTCACAGGCTGACTATGCAAACAAAAGAATATCAGGGGGCATAAAAAGGTGAATGATAATCACCTTACATACAGGATAGAAAGACTTCCAGATGACCAGCTAGAAATAGGGTATAATCAAATTAGTGTAGTAGACACATAGAGATAAATCCACATGTAGCAAATGTTTATGACTTCAATTACTGCCTTTGAGAACTAGGCACAAAAGCTGTGATTTCCATACTACTGACACTGTATCTAATAAAATTCTTTTTAAAATGCTGCTTGTGAAGAGATGCCACACCAAAAAAATAAACAAGTTATTTGAACGGCTTTTAAGTTTTCTGCGTGCTCACTGTAACTTTTCTAGAAATTTCTAAGACTTTATTATTACATTGGTAAGCACCTTTGCCAGTTTCTCAGGAATAAGTTCCTCTTTCGGTCCTCCAATTTCTTCATCATCATCATCTTTCTTCTTTTTCTGATTCCTCTGTTGCTTCTCCTTCTCAGCATTTTTCTTCTCCTCCTCCAGCTGTGCTTTCTTCTGGGCTCTTCTCTGCTTATTTCGTAGCTTCTTTAGCTCCTTGTCAGACATATTTGCTGTTCACACACAAAGGACAAAACCACACAACACTGATGTCTAGTATTAACAGCATCAAGCACTTGTCAGACAACATCACCTTTTTTAATCTGTACCTACTAATGAGCAATGCTGGCATTACCTTTGTAAAAGCTTATTTACTATGGATAGATTATTTTATGGTCTGTGCTGATGCTTCATAATTCACAAATTCCATAGTAGGATCAGGGGACAGAAATTAAAATAATAGTATAATGAGATGAAAAATGCTAAAACTTGAAAAATTCCTTTTAAAGGATTCTCTTTTGAAGGATCCTCTATTTGCACCATTTGAGGTGCCCCAAGCCATAACTGCTTAAGCTGCTCTCAAATCAGAAATGGGAGGAAAAAAAAGAAATAGATGATTTAAATGTTATTTTTACATCAGAAGCTAGAGACAATGAAATTTACGTTGCTACCTAGTGAAATTTCTGCACACTGATAAAATGCTTAGAAAGAGCTACTACCAAGCACAATGGCCTCAATCTCCTATTCCATGGACCAACCACCATGAGAATTCATGGTCTTGCAGTCATTCCATAACACAAACATTTGTATTTAAGAGTCACAACTCTCACTACAAACCCATCATTGTTTTATAATAACAACAATAAAAGCATACATTAGTTTGATTTCCAGCAGAACATCTACTTTACCATGCAGTCCAAGCTGCAATTTGCCTACTTTGAGTTGTGCAGAACTCTGGTTTTGGCTACCACAGTTGACAACCATAACGAATGCTATACCTTCCTAAAATACCCACTAATTAGTGAAACTGCATGATGAATAAATCCTGAGGGTTGAATACCTGTATCAGCCTCATGTTCTTTATTTTCATCTGTTAAGGGATTATCATGAAGTTTCAAATAGATCTCTATGGCAATCCGTGCTGCTTTGAAGTAGAAGGGATGTTGTCGAAGCACATCTTCTAGTTTTAACAAGTCCACATAAGACCTAAGGGTGATCTTCCTCATACAGTAGGTATGGAAGTCAAACTGGTCATCCGTGATTTCTACAAAATGCTAGCACAATGCAACACAACATTATTTAGCAAGTATTAACCATCAGATACTAACCTGGACTTTCAAAATAATAATTTACTGTTTGACAAATACAGCTTAACTATTAAAGAGGTTAACAAAACCCTCCAAAAATAAAGTCATGGTGAAAAGGACAGAAGGCATCTTAGCTCAGAACCAAAATACATCCACTTCACAGTCTCTTAAAAGTAACTGCCTCTGAGAATTTCCAGTTTAACAGACAAAGGTATTTAAACATCATTTGAGGAGTTTTTCTTCTATGAACTGCTCTGGTTTTCTTTTCATTCAAAATTATAACTTTAATTTCTGCTGAATACTACAGCAATGAATTCCACACTTAAATCAGACATGGTGTGAGAAAGTACTTTCTTTCATTCAAGCTCTGCTTTCCACACCATCTAATGTCCCTTTGTTTTTCTTTGAGAAGCAGTGAAACGTCATTCCCCTCTCGAACTTCTCCAAGTACTTATGAGCTCATATAACTTTATCCCAAACTCGGTTTTGTTTGCCAAAGCTCAGGATAGAAGAGTAAGTACAACAAGCTATTTGCAGTCTCTTCCTTTGGAAGGTACCTAACAGCAGGTGTTTTACTAGCACATTTTTAAGAAGGTGTAAACAGTGTGATATATTTACATAATGGAAGAAAAGTATTACTTCTTGAGCTTTAATTCCTCACGTGTCCTTTTGGCTGCTGCTACAGCATAGAAGTTTTTGCAGCATTATCTGCAATGGTTTCAGGATTCCTGAGCAGCTATGATTATTGTAAGACCTCTTACTACTTATGCCTAGGCAGAGAATTTGTCACTGACTACACTGTTGGACACTACATTTCATGGGCTGCTTAATCATTTAGTACTGAGACAGAGCAGGTGCTGTCCTTGCAGTATTCAATCCACTCCTGTGATCATTTATTGATGAAATAATGAAGACTCTATAGAGATGCCTTAGTAATCTCCATGATAAACTCCTTTTCTTGCAAAAGCTGATTATTTGCTCCTACTCTGTTTTCCCAGCCATGAATCAGCTATTAAATCCATGAGATCAACTTCCCTAGTTTTTCTGAGACAGTTTGGATCCTTTATGGTGTGAAATACGAGATAAAAAGTGCTTCTGAAAACCACAACACATTTTATCAACTAGACTGCCCCCTTTGCATAACTGGCCCCTCTAAAAGATTTAGAAGGCACTGCTTTCTTACAAAAGCTTTGTGATGGCTTCTGAATTCAACATATTTGCTTACTGTTGAACTTTACTACACCTTCAATCAATTAATCCAATAAATAAATTAAACATAGTGACTTAAATCCTTAGAAATATTTTTTTTGGTGGCCTAAGTTATCACTTCATTTGGTGACCTCTTCTGGTACCCAAGAAAATTTACAAGGCTAACAGTTTCTTACACAAAAGAATCTTACACTAATTTATTTAAAGGATCTGTGCAAACAAAACATGGTCCTGGCAAATCACAAACTGGTGTAGGTTGGAAGGGACCTTAAAAATCACCTATTTCCAACCCTCTGCCATAGGCAGGGACACCTTTCTCTAGACCAGGTTACTCTGATAATTTTACATCACGTTTTTCAAATCAGACAATATTCCAGAGCTGCGTCCTCCTTGCATAAGAGCAGCAGTGCTGACATCTTTTAACACCTTCACAAAGAGGCACAGCTTCCTGCTAAGTGCTGCTTTTTCAGCACTTCTTCTAGACCCTTAGCTGTTTGGTCTTTTTTCTAGACTTTAATGTGCTCATAAAAATCCAAACCCATACCTGATTCTTTCTGAAGCTGTGCATTCAAATTTTGTTGTTTACCTCACTATGGATATTTACATTTAATGTGCAAGTATTCCCCCTTTTAAATAAAATTTCTACTTTAAGAAGTCCTTACTTTTGCAATAGCTTCTTTTAAACGGGAGCCTTTTTTTTAAGAAGATGGTTAATATTTTTGGTATTTTTTAAAATTTATTGTGTACCTCTAAAACAGTGCCTTAATAGTAACTGACATCTGTCCTTTAAATTAAGGATGGGCTTGTCAGCTCATACACTTACTTTTGGACTTAAAGTACACATACTCTTAGTTTGTACCTAAATACCCATTTCTTATGTACACTGCCAGAACTAAGACTATTTTTGACAGTTTTCTGCTCTCATCTGCATCTTCAAGTAACTTTATAAAATCTTTTCACAATACACAGTTTACAATGGCACTTCTAGGAGGAAATGTAACTACATAAACTTGCCAGTAACCAACATGAAATATCTCCTGAAGCTACATGAAATGCACCCTTATTTCTCAGGAAAGTAACCTATCAGCACAGTAAATTTCAACCAGTGTTTTCCAAGGCAAGCAGCTGAGCTGAATACGTACTCTCTCAATTTCATGGCATTTCTTAAGTGCTTCTCCAAATTTGTTCATGGCCTTGTAGGCTTGGGCACATTCTGTCTGAAACCACATGCACTGCATTTCATTAAGGTTCTCTACTGCCGAGGTTCCTTCCTAAAAGCAAAAAATAGCATTAGACAAAAAATTAATCTCACTGGATTCATCAGCTGCTATTTCTGTTATCTTGTCCTAATTAAAAGCACAAATAAAGAAAATGAACGTTAAATCTCAGAACTGGAGTCTTGAAAGTTGGAAATGCCACAGTTAGAACTGACTAGCTTTGTTGATTAATTAAAATAAATATTAAAAACTTCGTAACACCCATTGGAAAAGTCAGAAAAACAACAAAGAGCCAGGCAGTGACCATTTCACTGTGACAGTTCCTCATCTTTAGGTTAGGTGAGACCTTCCCTCAGTGTTTTTAATACTGTGTACACAAGTAACACATTGTGGCATGGAAAAAAAGGCAGAAAAGTTGTAGCCCACAGCAAGACACTGACACCTGCAGGAAATCCTGCAGGATTTTTTTCCCCCTCAACTAAAAATGCCATCTGCATTTTCCAGAGAACTGCTGACTGAGCTAAGTATCCTCAGTAGTAGTAGATGATTATTTCTAATGCAGTCAGTACTAGAGAGGAGCAGCAAGACAAGAGGAATACTGCTAACTTTGACACATTCTGGTTCAAAAAAGGGGATTACAGTTGTCTTTCAAATCTGGTATTGCTATATACTTGCACAGATCCATAGAACTTAGCAGTGAAAGAGAAGGGCAGTGTTCAGAACAGCCTGATTTAGACAACTAAAAATGAAGCAAAAGCATCAGTTCTATTTTCATTATGCTTAATCTAATTAAAAAATCTTCTTTTTTAATTAAGAAGCCTGTATTTGAGCACTAGACACAAAATCAAATAGAGATAAATAGAATTCTAAAGAACAACGTCACCAAATTATATTTTTCAAGTTCAGTTTTGACTAACTGGTATGCTTCCCTTGTAACATCATCTGGAGCTGCTTAAGGCATTGAGGGAGGTCAAATTAACCTAAATTCATAGTGGGTTTGCATTAAAACTCTCACATAAAGCTACTGAGCATGTATAAAACAGAACTTCCCCTCTCCTCATGTCTGCCTGCACAAAGCCTTCATTTCAACAAGATCCTCCAGATTTTCTTTATAAATACCACTCCCCCTTCTCTCTGTTCAACCTACCTCACATTCCAGGTTTCTCCTGCTCTTTAAGAGAGGAGAAAATGGGACAAACAAACAGAAAAGGCTTTACTTTTGCAGGTAGATCCCTTGTTGCCTGTCTCCCATAGACAACACACAAATGACACTGCCAGTATTCCGAAACTATCATTTGACAAATAGTCTGGAGAGAGACTTCACTGAGCTGTTCTGACTTTCAGTTATGAAAGAATTATATCAAAGAAGTACATTTTAAAAAGTAACTAACCTGTGTGACCACCAAACCTATCAAAATGGGGTTACTGAAATTAAGCAATTTCCATAACACAATACTTTTCTTCCAGGTAACTGGTCATGTATAAGAACATGGAAAAATAAAATAAAGTAAGTGTAACATGCAGCTTTCCTTCATTACTGATAAACAAGGACTTGGGGATGAAATGTTGTTCACACAAGGAAGACACCTCAAAAAAGGCTCTCAGCAGTTAGCCACACAAAAATTATGTTCTAAGAGATAGCTGAATTTTCTAACTTAACTACCATTAGAAAAAAGAGACATGGATAACTTTACCAGATCTTCCAAGTATCCTACAGAATCAACATTAAAGCCAAAGATAATTGTGCAAAAATTATTTTCTCAGAAGTTCTCTCTAAAAGAGGCATGCTGTATTTTTCCTACCTGGAAAAAATAATCAAATCCAAGCTTTATAGAGTTTTCACTTATTACTGTGGAATTATGCTTATCCAAGATTAATTCAAACCCTGACATAGACTACCATAACTGAAGCAAGCAACCATAGTTGCTCTGAAACAGAACTTAAATATGGTAGTGAAGCTGAGTGCAAAGTTAAAAACAAAAAGTTATTCCACAAGGGATTAGGCCCACATTATTCCAAAGATGTCTAGGTAAAGTGCAACAAACCCGTGTAAACTTAGAACACATTTCTTCTGCTTCTTTAATGGAGTTTGCTTTCAACATGTATTTTGCACATTTGGAGTTGATAAATCTGTCTGCTGTGTCCAAAGCCTGAGCTTCATCCATCCACCTTGCAGCTTCTTTAATATTTCCAGCATGCTATAAAAATAGAAATTTAAGTCAGATTCAGTAATTATAAAACATGCATCTTTTATCTACTCACTGTTTGATATAAGTAAGGTTTTTTTTGATTTTTAAAAAATAAATAGCTTTCTTCAAAAGGAACACATCTTTAAAGAAAAAAAAAGCAGTTTAATACCTTTCCTCATTATGGAATTATTGGTCTTTTAGCACTGAATGTTTTTCCTGAAAATGCTTAAAGAACCAGTGTGGATAATCCCATTCTGATACAATATCACAGTGCACTTGAGAAATTGTTTAAAAGTAGTCTCTCATCTGTTCTTACCCCCTAAAAAAACAGGGGGTAAGAACAGATGAAAGACTCAATCTAACTTATCTGTGTGATTTTTAAACTGAGAATTCACATTTTGCTGTACATTTCTCCTTTACTGAGTTAAAAACCTTCATAGAGGCTTTTTCATATGCAGCAGAAAACCTCACCTCAAGTAGCTAAACAATACCCTTACCTAGAAACTCACTAAAATTCCTAACAAACGAATAACCTTTGGTCACTAAGAATAAAGCCAAACTTACCTTATAGATTTTTGCCTTCACAAGAAAGAGTTCTATCAAAGTGGGAGTACTTTCTATAGCAGCATTTATATATTCTAGAGCCAGGGAAGGCAGTCCAATTTTATCATAATGTTGAGCCAAATAATACTGGACCCAGAGTAAAGTGGTTGGAGGTTCTTCTTTACCGTCATCTGGCAGGAGTAAAATGGAGAGAGGTCGTTTGTTCAGTTTATTACTGAAACAGCATATCAGAAGTAGAATGCCACAAACACAGCAAATGAAGTTAATTCTGCCCCTCTATCAGGCTTCCAAACAACTGGCTCCAGATATGTACACAAGCTTTTAAGTCAACCCAAGACCTAAGCATATACTGACTGTTCCCTTCTCCTTCTGTGGTTTTAAGGAAAAGGGAGTTGGTGGGTCAAAAGGAGTTGCATTCTGTTCCTAAATCTAAGTATTTGTTTAGGGCAGTCAGATCTGCAAAACCTCCAAGAATACAAAACCTAGTCCCCACCAAAAGCTCCTAAACAACACCTCTCCTTGAAGATTTTACTATCAGCATATATTGCCTTTTGCCTGACATTTCTGTAGTTACAGATCTGACACAGCTTTCAAACTTCAGTTTCCTGAATAGTGACAAACTCAAGTCTTGAAAATAGCATACTTGAACTCAAAACTGCAAAGAGATGACTAAATTCATGGATCCAGGAAAACAAAATTTAGAACAAGTGACTATATTTTGAGTACAGATTTTATATTTGACAGCTATGGTTCAGTTAGGGGAAAAATCAGAAAAAACCCCCATCACCTCTGTTTCTTCACTCCCTATTTCCCCACCTGTGAATGGACACACAATGCTTACTTCCAGGCACTACTTCCATGAAGCACAAGTGTCAGCACTCACCATTTGGGTTAAATAACCTGCAGCTTCTTAGAGAGGTTTCATAACCTATCACGAGCTCTTCTATGATTGCCACCTACACATATAAGACGAGACACAAAAAAAATTATCTGTGGGCCAGATAGTATTTTATTTCAACTTGAGCTACTTGTGTTACCCAAACTAGTTATTTTGGTAAGAAAACTCTGCAATATATCCTGAATTACATCACATTTGAGAATGTACTTGATCTCACTCAATTTTTAACAAATGAAGACCAGGCCTCCCTTGGTGAACACTTACACAGCTTAGAATTACTAAATCTTAAGTTTTCTACATTTACCAAATTGGCACATGCATGCCCAATATATGTATTCCATTTTTCTTCCAGCTGTATCAGGTCATCTAAAGCACTGCTGATGGAATGAACACTGAAGAAAATGGTTTCCTTCATCTCTTCAATACACCACAGTTATGAGGTAGAACATGTAAAAACTGGTTAGAACACTTACCTTCTCCTTGTCTTTATACAATGACCTCAAAGTATTGAAGACTGGTGGGCAACCTTTGCTGAAATTCATCCTTAAAAACTTGTCCAGACAATCCTTAAACTTTTCACCTTGAGAGGAAAAAGACCTGTTGATTTTGTTTTACCAGACATTACTCATCAATTGCAGATTGTTTATACTGTTAAATCAGAATCTAAGAAACACAAGTGTTGCTCACTACCTGCTCAGCAAAAATGCACTTACCAGACAAAAAGTTTAATGGTAATCTTCTTGGAACTAGTCCCCTTGGGTATTTAGTCCAGGCCTCTTCATAGATCTTTAGTCTCTCCATCATATTAGCTGGAAGAGAATTTTACAGTTTACTTTCCCCTTCCTTTCTGGCAAGAAGGAAAAGAGGGGCAGGGAAAGTGATTCATACTTGACTAAAAAAACCAATCAGAATATATAGCAACAATCATATAATACATATAATGGCTATATCCTCCATAAAGAACAGAATTTCCTCCTTATTAAAACAAATTATTTGAATTACTCCAAGGTACTCAGTATCTGTTAATTCCTCTTCCAGCACTAGAATACTAACTGCTTATCTCATCTTAAAAAGAGCTCCTGCCTTATTGCTGTTTAAAACCTTCAAAGATCACCATTCAGTTGTATTAGCTACAACGTAAGATTAAGATGACAGCAAAAATTCAAAATTAACACTGTAATCTAAGAAATAATTCCATTCTTTCAACCACATGCAGACTATTGCATTTTTATGATTCTATGATTTTAGATAAGACAAGGTAACAACAATGCAAGAAATATTTCCAGTCTGTCCTAAGAGACCCCAACATTATGACCAAATGTACACACTAAGACTAAATAGCAAAATTTAAATGAGGACTTCTAAAGTAATAGTTTTATTATTTAAAGCAATACAAGCTTTTCATATATATATTAATTTCAAATATGCAGAAAAAGCTTATTTACTACAAGATATCAAATCATTACCTGGCTTAAGTGCCTTTTCTAAGCCTTTGTAATAAGCCCAGTTTTCAGGATTTCTTTCTTGCAGTCCCTTGTAGACTTCAACTGCTTCTTCGAGTCTGCCAAGCTGAAGCAGGAGCTCTCCTGTGTGAAAAACAAGTTTTAAATTAAGGTAACTAAAGGATAACTAAGGTAACTAAAGATACTAAAGCAGTGTAACATTTATCACTCTACAGTAAAAGACTGGATAATCCCTAACTCCCTGCAGATTCTAATTTCTTAGAAAAGATAAGCACTACTATATGTAGTAGCATCTAGTTTGTAGCATTACAAACTAGTTGACAGATATGCTTTTACTTTGACAATAGCTGCAATTATAGTAAGATTTTACAACTTGGCTCGTCATTCCTGAAACTTACTTGAAAATGTAATGAAAAATGCATGTGATTTGTCTTTTTTCTCACTTACTGAAGTGGCTGGTTACTTAAAGCACAGTTTTTACAGCAGAAGGCAATTAAAAGCAGTACATAGTATTTGATGTATACAGCATCTTGAAAACCAAACTGAAACTGCAGAGCTGCAAGTAAGAGAATGGTTCTTCAGTCTGGTATTTCACGAAACTAACTTCAGTGTTTTTAATCAAGCCATTGATTTGATGAATGAATTTTTAGGGTTCTGCAGACAAGCTTCCTTTTAAATGATACTGCAATACAAATTAAAGCTGATAAAGTAAAGATTAGGTCTAACAATTGTATAAGCATCTTTGCTAATGCTGGAACTGCAACAGCAGTCAATTTCCCATTTCACAATGGAAAACTATTTCACAAAGCTTTGCTATTGGCAAATGTTAGGCATGAACAGATTACACACCAGAGGTGAACAGTGTCATCCTAGATTAAGGCAAGATTTTCTTATCCTGTTTCAAGAGGAAAATGCAAATTTACCTTTCTTCTTGCCTATGTCGCACAATTAACATAATTTTGTCAAGAGATGCTGCTTTCCACAGTTAGAATAACTTGAGGACTACACACAGAATCTAGTGCCCAGGAAAACATCAAGAGTTCACTCACTGAGAATGACAGAATTGGGAAAATAAACCTTAAATTCTTTCTCTGAGGTGAAAGTTATTTTTTTTCTATCTAACAGCAGCAAATGCCAATACAATTTTCAGTATTTGTCAGTTTTACTTCATCCACAGTGGCTTTTGCATGAGTGCTTAAAATTTGTACACACTCATTTATTACCAGGCTCTTCTGGAGAATACACAGCAGCCAAGCCAGACCAAACATCAATAGGAGCTGTGCCCCAAAACATTAATCCCTTGTACCCTGTTGAAAGTACACAGACTGCAAAGTATTTCCATCCTTTTGTCTGGTAACTTGCTAGGAGGTTTTGTGTTTTGGTCTCAGGTTTATTTTTAATGAAGTCCTATTTGAAAAACCTATTTCACTCCTAACTTTGGACCTTCAAACACTAAGTATGTCACGTACTACGTCAACACAGAACATTAAGTATGTCAAAAGATCCTTCAGATAAAAAAATAAAGTCACAAAAAAACCACTCCCACCCCCAGAAGTCCCACTACTGTGCTTCAAAAATGATCTGTGATACTGTAGTCTCTATATCCATTTCCTTTTATATGCATACAAAGTCAGATATTCAGCTACTGTGGAGAGTCACCTGCAATCAATTTCCTTGAGGAAGCACCACACCTCCCATAACACTGTCACTACTCAATTCCTAGGTTCATTTGGCAAGACAGTGAGATTACTATTAGCAGAAATATGGAGCTACCTACAACGTCTGCATGAACAAACTAGAGTAAAAGGATTTCTTCTCTTTACTTAAAGCAATCATTTAAACAGATTCCAGTGTGGGCCAAGAGCAAGCAGCACCTTCAACACATGGGCAGTTTCACAGGAAGAATGTACAAGCATCAAGCAGAAGAGAACAAAGCATGCTTTAAGAAAGTGTACCTGTTAACAGAGCTGTTAGAATGAACTTGTATCACTCTGCAATTCCATCTATGGAGTATAAGCTACACTGCTGTATTGATCTGTTATAGGATTATACACCAGGCTTATAATAATACACCAGAAGCCTACACTGGGTTGCCTGACTAAAGAGCCTATTTCTATACACTGCAAGGGTGACTGAGGACATTTAAAAAGCATTCTGCTTGGCCAAAGATGATTCTTCCCTTTCAGCACGTGGTATCCTTGTCAGGGCCATCAAAGCTGTAACTGCACGGGTCTGAGTACACTACTCAGACAGGACTTCAGGACATCAACTTAGGATCTCCTGTCTGAAATGCCTGTTAGCTTTAAAGTTGCAGAACAGCATGTCTCTACTTCAGTCTTGCCAGTCTGGGACAAGAGCATGACAGGGACTGAATAAACTGCGAGACAAGTAGTCCTTTACAACAGCAAAATTAAATAAATTAAGCTAAAATCAAAGTCCCAAAAGATGGGAAAAGCTGACAGTATGGGCATCCCATTGTATGCTAGGTTTTTAAATGTATCTCCAGAAAGTGAGTGATTACCTTTAGTTTCTTCAACAGCCAGTTTATCACAGATCTGCTTTTCATAGGTACAAAGATGCTCCAAGGCTTCCTTATACAGCCCTGCTTCCCGGAGGACTTGGTTTTGATAGAGCAGCAGTTCACTGTACTCATAGTCCACTTTGTCAGGGGATGTCTACACAGGAAAGCCAGACACAGGACAAAGTTCAGCCTTCTAATTCTAAAATTTGGGATCAAATTCATTTGACTAAAGAAACTGCATAAAGTTTTCTCATCATGAAAGGAATGTTTTATTTTTGGCTTAAGCAGCACTCCATATAGCAATTTCATGTTCTCTTACCTGCTGTGTCTTCCTAAATTCCTCTAAAATTTTTGCTGCCATTTCATAGTCTTCCAGCAGATGGTAAGCAATGGCATAACCAATCCATGACGCTCGCTGTGCAGGTCGGAGCTGAAGCAGCTGGTATCTTGTTTCCTGCAAAAAAGTAGCTGCTAATTTTCCTGACTTTACTCTGATACTCTGTAGAATTCATTAAGCAATATTCTTTCTTCAATATTCTAGTATTTAAGGAAGTTGCTGAGAAATAGTTTTCTATATGCATTTTATTAACCAGAAAAAAAATAAACTTTGAACTATAATGGTGTTCACTGAATAAAAAAAATAAACCTTCACAAAATAACATGTCCAACCAAATCCTGATGAGTCAGACTAGTTTTGTTAATGTATGACACACATGCTTTTCCTGTCTAACCACTTATGAACAGAACATAATTAAGGATACTTGGTTTGAATTGCAGGAACATTTACTGGTGTTTCAAATTAACCTTGAAAGTACATATGTATTTAAATAATTTGGAAGCATTCTTAGGCAACACAGGTCACGCAAACACATCCCAATTCTTTGGCAAGAGGATAATTACAGCTGAAAAAGACAATATATATATGCTTGGTATCATGCAATTTTAATTTGAGGAAAATGCTGTAACTTATATTGTTGTAGACTTCTGAAAGGCATTTTCAAGTAACTTAAAGGAAAAAAGTTACTTCCTGTTGAAAAAGCCTAAACTGTCAGAAGTAGGGATTAACAAAGAACTAAAACTAGTTACAGGCTGTTTTAATAGAATGATGATCACTCAAAATATTTTGAGGTAGGAGAGGCTGGAATTTAAAGCAAAAAAAAAAAAAAAAAGCCAACCAAAACACAATCTTATTCCCAGTTTTGAGTGCAAATTTGTATTCTTCAGAAACCAGCATAGGATTAGCTATGAACTACTGACTTCTAAGCATCCTAACATTTAATCCTTAATGCATTCAGTAACCATGTGTTACTTGTACGTTTGGAGATTACAGAATTTGTATTCACATCTATCCAGAAGCCAAGAAAATAGAAACTTGCCAACACATTTTGCAAATGTGCATTTGGCACCTACACTAAGTTTCAGCTATCTTGTCTCACCAAGAGCTGAACCAAATTTCTAAATATGAAAAAATCAGTGATTAAGAATTGTCCTGACTCAGGAATAAGTTCTCTGAGGACCTGTGCTAGCTGATGGTTCCACACAACTCTGAGCACAGAACTTTGCTCCTGGGTATACTAATGTTATCCTAATTTGAAAAGGAAATTATACATGCAGAGAGCAACTAATGTGTTTTAAACAACACAACTTCAGAGCTTCAAGGGAAACCTAAAAAGATAAAAATCTGACAAAAAAATGGAGCTGTCACTCACTAATGCCCACATTGGCCAGGAACCAAAATATGATGTTTCATGCAGCACACTTCTTGTTCTGTTACTACCTACTGCTAAGAGAAAACGGGGGCCCACTGATGTAAAGGTCAGGGATATATAGTACACAGTTACTAAAAAATACAAACTCCTTTGCCTGAATAAAAGTCACATTCTGAACACATTGCCTCTTACCTACAGGAATCCTTTCAAGAAAAGAACATGATTGAACATTGTCCACAGCTGGGTTATACAGCATCAAAAAAAATTACAAAATGAATAAAGCAAGCAATTCTGCACTGAGCTGAAACTGCATCATTTAATTTGCCATTAAATCTTTGTATTTTATAGAAACTGCTCAGTAGCACATCTGCTTTTACTTTCATGAAGTGAAAGAGTGGCACATAGTTTTAACACTCTGGACCTAACTACTTTTTTCAAAGTGTCACTAACCAATCTGTCCCCTTTGCTGCAGTTCCCTAGATGATGATTAAATGCAGTATGCATACTTACCCTGTAACCTTCAAGATCCCTCATTTGAATCTGTAGCAGAGAAAGGTCTCTCAAGATTTGAAGATTGTCTTTGTCCCATTTCAGTGCATTTCTATAGCATTTGATAGCTTCATCATACTTCTTGTCTGACCTCTGAAGAAGGCCATAGACATGCCAACCTGGAAAACTCTATTAAGGCTTTCACTGAATTTGAGCAGAGACAAATGAGCTCCAACATGACAGCTGGCAACAAGCTCTCAAGCTGTTTTATAAATGGACAGGAACATTACAACTCTTTTTGCTGGAACTTTGCCAGTTATATGTATACAGTCTATATATTATATGCTGTAAATGTTACTTTTTACATACTGGGGGAGGAAATAAAGTAGCAGGATCTCTGAAAAAACTAATGGGCTTACTTGAATACAATTTTAGACAACTGAAGTGCTCATACTTCCTGCACTCTAAGTATATGACCAGTCTTTAACAATGTAATGGAAACTACTCATGCTTCTAAAGCAAATCACATGCTTAAATGCCCATCATCAGTTTACAGTTGCAGATTAATGATAAAAAATACACAATGCATGCCAGAATAATATGTGAGCTAACTGTGACTGCAAGGACTGCAAAGCATCTGCCCTTTGGATCGCTTAGATAGAATATTTATTGGAAATTGAAAATTCTGAACTTCCAGTTTGAAGTTTCAACTGGCTTTTATTGCTACTGTAAAATCAAGTAGTTGCAGAAATCAACCTTTTCAATTCATCAGTAAAACCCTATTTCAGAAAGGATACAGACATGACTCTTCAAGTCATTCCTCAGGCCTCTGCGCACAAGTTCATACGCTTCCTCTTTCTTCCCTAGACAGTTCAATGTTAGTCCTTTCATTGCCAAGGTTTCTAAAAGAGAAAAAAAGATTAAATAAGTTATTCATTTTTATGCTTTTTAAGCTTCATATAGCAACCCTAAACATAGTATAAATGCAAGTTTAGGTTCAGTTTTCATTAAGAAGATTTCACATTCTTTTCTCGCGTGGAAAACTCTGCTGTCAGATTATTCACTTAAGTATATCATACACAGCAATAAACCTTTTATATTACTTCCATCAAAAATGAAGTAATGTTTTATTTTTAACCTGTCTGCTCTACAAGCATTCAGAGATTTTTTTAACTAACCAAGTATTTATTCTGATATTTCTACACATCCACCCATACCAAAGTAGTTGCCAAAAACTCACAAAGCATTTCTGAATGTGCAAAGAGACTTTCAACTCAGTATTAACAGCTGACTAAAAATACAGCAAAGAAATAAACATCTTTTTCTTTTAAAATAAGACTATTCCTTCAGAAAAGTAGCAGCCCACAGAGCTGACAGAGTACTGAACAATATCCAGCCTCTTCCTTTTGTTTTTCTTTTATGTGAGTGACTATCAATTTCCCAGGAAAAGTGATTTAATGAATGCATACTTGTATTAGGAAACTTGCACCATGAATCTTAGATTTGAATGATAAAGAATGGAAAGCTATGACTACTGGTAAGATCAGTTTTTAAAATGACAAATCTCACCAACAGTAAGTGCTTAATACTTACTTAATACTTAAGTGCTTAATACGTGTTTCTGGATGCTCTTATTGCTTTATGGGCAAAAAGTTGGCAGTGAAGGGGTACAAAACATTAAAGTATTTACTGTAAAGTACTGTGAAAAAGAGAGCACATGCCATCTGAAAACTTACCTCCATGTTCTGCAAACTTGGGATTGGAAAGGATCTGTTTACAGAACTTCAGCCCATTTCTATACTGCTTATGCTCATAACACCTCTGTTAAAAAACAAAATAAGTTTATTCAAAAAATTTAGAGTGGAAGTATTTATGCATGCCTGAAATGAAACATCAACACAGCTACAGATTTTAGAAAATATATATTTTAAATGAACCCTGTTTATTTAGCTTCCTGTGTTGAAAAATTCTTTCCATTGCCAGGAAAAAAAAAAGTTAGCAACACTGTGAGTTTAAACATGTAAGTGAAGACATGATTGTACAGCAGATTCTCAGGTAAGACACCACAGGAAGCTTAAGTGCCTGACAAGATTCCACTCTCCCTTAACATAAAAGCAAACCTTATGTTCTAACATTGGTAAGCATTGAACCCACTTTGTCCAATTATCCTTGATAGCAACCCCACAAAACAACCAAACACTATACAAACTGGAAAGACATATAAATCATTGGAACTTGGCTTAACTACCTCTGAAAGCAACCTCTTATGATCGGTTTGATTACAACATTTATCTCATACATTTAAACTTTCAAAACTAATATATAGTAACATTATTGGAAATTTAAACATTCCTCCATTGTTTTCTTAGTCCAACTCTTTTGTCTGAGTCTCACCCATTATGTAAGGTGACTGCAATGCACAACAGCACACAGCATGAACTTTTGAAACCAGTTTTAGTATTTTATTTATGTAAATATACTTCTTGTGCTCATATTTAAATGTGAGCCAAAAGAAATAACACTGTAAACACCAATTCATACATTTTAGGTCACTTCAGCAAATGCTTGGAACCTCTTACATTTAATTTTATTGTAACAAAATAAACATTTATGAGCCCAGGAGTACAGGAACACACACTGATTAAGCACCAACCCAAGTCATATTAATCCTGTTATTAATTACAAAGTCATTCAAACCAGGACCTCACTGACTCTGGTTGATCCATTCCGGAGGCAGGCTGGCTGACAGAGGTGTAAAAATTGGGTACAGCTGAGAGCTTTCAAGTCCTTCTAAATAAGTTGTTGCTCAGAATTCCATCTTTCCTCACACTGCTCCAAAGCAATTATCCAAGAACATTCATAAGCACATATGGACACCATGTGTCCTCAAAGCACTCTCATGGACACAATATTTAGGAAAGGCAGACCCAAGAGGTCTTCCCTTCAAGCAGAAGGTTCTAAAAATAAAACTTTAAAAAGTTACACGAATATTAGGGGAAACGCTTAAAAAAGAAAATGGCATATTTACAACTTCAGCATTTTATGCTGTTCTTCATAATGAAAGATACTGTTTAGTGTCTTGTTTTCTCTTGGAAATACCAACAATAAACTTCAAAGGTGTAAAAAAAATAAAACACTAATTGAATGTATTATTATCTAGTATTAAAGCCATAGAGCTGAAATAACATGACTGAAGACCAAGATGCATCACAAACCACCCATCCTGCTCCCCCTACACTGTCTCACCACCCTTAGGAGAAAGGGAATTGCTCGCATGGAAAAGGAGGGAGAAGGAAGATGCCCAAAGAGAACAAGCAAGATGCACTCAAAGAGGAACAGATCAACAAAAGAATTTGCATGGTTTCGATTTGAACAGACCTTCAAAGATCACCTAGCTCCACCCACCCCACCCCCATGGGCACAAACACCTTTCACTATACCACATTCAAAGCCCCATCCAACCCTGACTTTGAACACTTCCAAAAGACAACTCCCTCTGTTCACCAAGGAAAAGTCAGCAGTGCAAGCACATAACAAAAGAATGTTGTAAGGGTTAGGTAAGAGGAAATCTGTACATGCAACTATTTTTTTCCCCCTTAAACTTGACTGGGTATTACTTACACCTTTCAGTCATTATCAGCTTTCAAGTAGCTGGCTGAGTCACTATAATCAGCCACTAGTCAGAGCTGACAGGCTTTTTTTCTTTTTTTTTTGTTTTAATTGAAACCATCAGTCATAAAGGTTAGCAGCCAGGCCTCCTCCCTGAAAAGTAGAGCCGGCACTGCCCCCACCCAGGTAGCTGTGAAAGCAGCAGAACCTGTCACAGAAGTGGTGCAGCCACAGGAACTGCAGAATGTGTCTGCACTGTAACTAAGCCACTCTCACAAGCAGATGGGGCACGCTGGAGGTTTGCAGTCTGCCTTGGAGTACAGCCTGCTCAGATGCTGGCTATGGATGTGAAATCTTATCACTAAATGGTTCCAATTAATGTTCTATAACAACCAGGCCCTCACCTTGAAGTTTAAGTGAAGTCAGATATTCCAAGATGTGATATATGCTAGAGACAGGAAATATTTGCACATAAAATTTTCTATGGTGATACAGAACTTAAAATGCAAGGTAGTTTGGAACAGAGCAAACTCACTGAGAATTGTAACAAATTCCTCCTTTAGGCTTCATGGAGGAAAGATTTACAAGTTTATATGCACAGAAAGGTTCTCATAACCCAGAAACTACTTGGATGGGGGCAACAAATTATCAGGAAACAAATGATATAGTTTTATCTCCAGGATATGGCTCTGTATATAGATATAGCTATGTATATTCCCCAGTGAAACATCAAAGGTCTCCTTTGACAGGTTATTTTGAGATCAAGACAAGTTGGAATGATTTCCTGTATACAATTTCTCCAAGTTTTCTAGTTAATACTTTCAAGGTTATTTCATTCTGTTAATGCAAACATTTCAAATTGTGTTATTTTATGAGCTTCCTTATTCTGTGCATGCGTTCTATGTATACACTGTATGTTTTGACAATGGAGGGAGGGGAACAAATGAAATTGAGGTCAAATTTAGTTCTTCAGAAAAGAAGAGACTGTTTCCTCACAGTGGCCCAACAGCACCATTGAGATTCCCCTGCCTGAAGCTGTGCACATGCTTAACTCATTCTCCAGAGAGATTATGGGCTAACAAGATTAATCAAGGTGTGAATGAGACAGAAGGAAGCCAAGATAGAAGCATATGCAACCATGGATGGTACAGACCTCAGTGAACCTATAGATTCAAGGAACAGACAAGTCAAACAAAAATATTTTAATAAAAACAAGACAGAAAATATATACACAGCCTGGGAAAGAAGATCCTTAAGCAAGTTAGTAGTTTCTGAGTAAGAGAATAAAAAAGAACCAGCAATTTAAATTTAAAAAAAAAAATCACAGAAGCAGGAACGGTGACATGTCAAGTATTCTTGGGACATAAAGATACAGGCTCTCTGGAAAAAGAAATTTTATTCATCTGGGTAGCTTGTTCCTCCCAGATGAATAGCTTGTAGCTGTCATTCCCAGAGCTCCAACCCTTGCTTTAGGACAGATGTTCTGCAGAAGTAACATATTTCTCTGCTCCAGAGATGGCTAGAAGAGCACACTTGTCTGCACTAAGCTCAATTCCTGCACATACAAACTTCAAAGCCAGCAGTGAGAACATGCTTGTGATGCTTGACAGACAAGTGCTGCAGCTACAACTTGTGACATCATGCAGTGAGAAAACATAAAAGCTAAACTTTAAAAGAGTAAGGTTAAGAAGGCTAATGCTTCAGAAGAACAGAATCTGACTCTACATCAGTACTGAATCTATTACACATTTCCTGCCCTTCAAAGTTTTTCATTTAATAAGTTACCAGATCTTTTAAGATATCTAACAAGCTTTTCTATACATGCTGTGGCCAGCATTACAACCTATTCCAAACACACCAAGATTCTTTCTATATCCTTTAACTAATTTTCTGTCTTTATAGCAAAGAAATCACATCTGCTTTAATACAATTCTACAAAGAATTAGTAAGATGAGGCAGGCAAAGTATGACTCCTTCAAAATCATGCAAGACTATAGGAGGTAAGTGACAATTTGTTATTTGCATCCCTTCCCCCACCAAGTTTTTATTCAGTGGATCAGAATGCATGGCAATTACTAGACAGACTGACACGGAGATTTTAAGGAACAGAGATGGCCCATATTCTCAAGAATCCCGAGCCTGAGGTGGAAGGAGGGCCCTAGTATTCCAGTGTTCTCTAAATTGCATTAAGGCATTTGTGCAGGCTCAGTCTCTGGCCAGCAGATGCCTTACACATGCACATGGTTCACTGTGCCAAATGTGAATAAATTCCTCCACGTTTCTTCTTTGGTGCCTGCCATGAAGAAAGGTGAAAAGACTCCCACTATTTACACCTTACCTACATCTAGCCACAGCTCATGGCTACGTGGAGTTTGTTCCCTCCTTGGCCCAGCTTTCCATTTTTGAATCTTCCCCCATCTACTCTCTAAACCTTGTTGCTAAACCTACAGGTAGTGAACACTGACATGGATTCTTGAACAAGGTAACCACAAGGTTGTTATACAAGGGCCACGCTACTGATTACAGTAGCACCAAGAGCTGCTTACAACAGCAAAAATTACTTTTAACCAAACTTAATTCAGTGCTGTTTTCTTTGTATATGGTATAAACAAATACAATGTCACAAGAGCATTTTAGAGATTTTATATTTTTGAAATGTACCCGAGTAGGCTAATTGTTTCCCCTTTATCACAAAGCAGTCTTCACATCCTATAAGCATTTAAAAACTAAGGTAAACAATTTAATAGCCATCCAGACTTAAATGTACTATTTATAAGACATTTTATAATAACTACACTGCAGACTGAAGGGTGTTGTATGTTCAGCAACATCAATAGTAAACATCAGCTCAACAGCTCCAGCTCAGCAGAACACCAGGAGTTACCACAAGCCTGACTAGAAGCTTCACAGTGAATCTACACTGCCACCAAGTACCACTCAAACTGCACAAAGAATAACCTCGACCACAACATAAAGTAGAAAACTCCCTTTCAATCAGGGACACTTGAGAAAATACACAGGTACAACCTAGCTGATTCAAGAGTGTTTGAAAACTAATTTGCAGCAACAAAACAAAAAGTCTCCCAGGATATCCAGCCTGGATTTTGCAGTTGATTAAACAGATGAGAAGCAGACCCAAAAGCATTTCATGGGCAAGATGAAAACAGTCACAGAAGACCAACATAAAGGAGAAATCACCTTTGTCTTCCCACTCGGAAGCATGCAAGACTAGATGTTTTTGCTCAAGAGTAATTATCAAAGACAAGAAGGTACCATCTATTCCCCAAGTCACAAGTGGAACACTGGAGCATTATTGACTGCTTTCTTTTTATTCTTACTTGAATCAGCACAACTGGTTATAAGAAAGCAGTGTGAGAATAAAATCAATACAGCAGAACCAGGTGGGCGGGATGGAATCACATTACCAATTGTCATGCCCTTTGAAATTGAACAGGTACTAAAAATAATGTGCAATTTCCATTAAAGAGACAGAACTTTACAAAAAACAGTATAAAGAACTTTACACTGTTTTCTCTTCTAAGACTCTGTGTTTTACCAGGTCACACTTCTACTCCAACTTAACACCCCACATCTGCAATTTAACTGAAGTAAAATGAATGGAAACTACACCTAATGCCCCAATACTTAAAAACAACCAACCCAAACCAACAAAACAAAAAGCCCCATCAAAACTCCCACAGGAAATCACTTCTCACCCACAGGTAATGCTGTAAAAGCAAGCATCCTAATTTAGTCAATGCTGTGACAAACCACCTGAAGAGTATGATTTTCTTCACCAAACGAGTGCCAAAATTGGGATTAAGCCCCAAAAGACAGCACAGCTTCAAACTGAACTTCTCTGTAGTTCACTGTCCTCAGCCCCTCTTCCCTCTGCAAATGACATAGCCAGTGTCATCGTCAGAGGAAATGTATTGCAGAATATTCCTTATCATATACCACAGTTACCAGGACAGCTCACCTACACATGGCCACAGGTGAATGTTTTACTTGCATCTCCCAAGTCCCCAGGAGGAAGTACAATGAAAAAGGGGCTGCTCAAACAACAATTCACAGATTTGGCATGCTGCTGTCCTTTTCCCTAGGCTTGAGCCTATCCGTGGTGGACAAGGAGTTGGACTAGATGACCTTTAAAGGTCCCTTCCAACCCAAATTATTCTATGATTCTACAACAAACTCTTTCAACTACAGCAGTGTGCTCTCTTATGGGACCCTACAGTTTCTCCCAGTGGCAGTCATGGATGTACACTTGGGGCATCCCATGGCAACACTGGCAACCAGGATGCTGTGAGACCTCTGGCAGTGGGAAGCATTGGAATCCTTGGCCTTTGCATTACCTAAGGTGTGCACTTCCAGCACAGGATATGTACGTCTGCCACTCTGATTCTATTTCTTCCAGCACAGTTCAGATGCAGCACTTACCAGATGGTAAATTCAGATGCTGGGCAGCTCAAGGCTGTTTTCCAGCACACTTCCTCTCTCTACACGTAGACAAGATCAGGTCAAGTCACTAAGGTGCAGTAATTCAAGCTAAATGTAGTAAAGAAGATTCTGAAAGCTGGAAGCATTAGGAACTACTACTCACCATGAATTAGTGGGTCCTTTGAGCACTAACCATATCAAACAGCTCAGCAGCTCCAGGCAAATCATAGTCCACCACACCAATTCAATTTCATGACAAACACGAGATGTATAAACCCAAGGACTGAAAAAAACCACACAAATCTTGCAGCTATGTTAATGCTGAAAAATTCTGGAGCAAACTTGTATAGTTTTCTGCTGTCAAACTGAAACAAACTACCCTCTTTCACTGCTCTGAAGTGTTTGTTAATTGAACTGTTCAGTGTAACAGACAGCTTCAGCAATTGCCTGGCTCAAGGGATTAAGAAATAGTCCTCTGCACAGCATGCCTTACTTTTTTGGAAGTCACTGATATCTTCCTAACTAGCAGTGCTTGGTAGCATACAACCAGAAGAACAGAAAATGTTGAAATTCAAATTATTTAGGAAGAATGTAAGAAATATATGTATGCTTTCATTTAATACTATGGCAGAAAAAAAATCTATGCTTTGTCTATGCTTTTTAATTGGTCTGATTCGTATATTTACAAAATTCAGCTGGAAACGGGCTGACAAATAGTTAAGTACAGCTATTCTAGGAGACTAGAAATCCTCACTTACTCAAGACAGACTTGCTGAAAAAATCCATTATTCAATGTCAGTTCTGTTGGCCTGTACTTGCTTATGTTAATCTCTTCTTGGGGAGAGTTCACAGGAATTTGGCCCTGTCAACTAAATATGCTGACTTCTGTTCCTGACACTGGAACCCCTACATTCAGGCTTCACCCCTGAACTCATCAAGAAACTGACTGCATCTCACAAGAAATCCAGTATGCTCAGGCTATGTTTGGGTTTTAACACTCATCTGAAACAACTAAGTGTATCAATTCAAATTCCAAGATCTGGCATAAAAATGCCTAAAGGAGCCTCGGTTGTTCTCAGGACTCAGACCTGAATTGAAGTGTCCATGTATCTTGCAAAATAATCCAAGATACATGGTGAAGCTACTGGCATTTTCTACCCGTGTGTTACACCTAGAGTACTCCTCACCCTTAGCACTGAGGTATGCAAGATGAGGTCTGGCAGCACCAAGCATTGAGAAATAGTTAAATGGGTCTATTAAGATAAGAAAGGTTGTTCTTCAACATTACAAGGTTCGCTGACTTGATTCTGTGGTATCACATAAGCAAACAGAAATCCCTGCAACAAGTCTCCTTGACCTCACTTTTAAGGGAGGCAATGAATAATTGCTAATTTACTCTAAATTCCCTATCAGCAAAATCAGAAAATGCGTAATTCCTTATGTCCACTCCCGTTGCATTGACACAGTGCTGTTACAGACAAGAAATTTAAGCTTGAGACATCCAGAAAAAGTGCAATCAGCAAGATCTCATTAAGAAAACCTTTCAAAAACAGAAATAAACACAGCTTCACAAATTCTAACCAAAATAAAGGGTAGTAGCATATAAATGGAATTAACTCCCTTGCCCCAATTAAAACCATTTTTTGTTCAATTAAGAGGATCTATAGCCACAACAATGTAAGACTGGCTATAATCTTACAACTGAGGATGTTTCTGTTAATGAGTCTTTTCACCAGCAGAACAGGTAAAATTAAGCTGCTCCTCAGAAAATTTACAGCAGTGAATAATGTTCCTACAATTTCTGACAGCTCCAGTGACAAAAAATGGCCTAATTTTGCTAACAGGCTTTAGTAACACATGTATTGCTCAAGTGTATCCTCAATGGCATCCTAAAGTCTCAAACAGTAATTAATTTCTTAAGCAGCTTTGAGAAATAGCTCTGAAAAATAAGATCAGTCATTCTGCTTAAAGCAGCAAGCCTATCTTGTACTTCCACTCCAATGTTTCTGCCAAGATATCATTTCTCTTCCTACTACTACTGACCAAGCAGGGTATTCCTCTTGGCAAAGAAAAACCAAGTGAGTGACATCTCAACAGACAAGCTATTGGAAGAGCCTTGTTAGCAATTCCATATTTCAACTGAAAGACACTACATGGTAAAATTCCAGCGGCGTGCATACTTGATTGCTGTACAGACATGCAAATGCAACAATGATTGCAAACAAACTAATTTACTTGGTTACTGATAAAAGTGAAATTCTGGAAATCAAGCCTTTAATCTTGAATTAAGATGACTTAAGAGGAGATTTCCAAGTCTGTCACCTCAGCAATTTTAAAAGTCAGCACCTGAATTTCTATGGACAGAACATTGTTTTTAAAGGATTCATGCTGATGGAAGTATTAGTAAAGGAGAAGCACTGGTCTGTCTAGTTTCAAAGTGGAGGGACAGGGAGCAGATTCTGGAATGAAGAAACAGGAAGATGGCCCAGCACGAGGGACTTGGCATATTTACAGCAGAAGCATTGAAGAGAGGTTGTTCAACAGGCTTTTTATCACTAGGAAGTTCCTATATCCCTTAGTAGAACACTTGTCAAAGCCAGCATGGAAAAGAAGACCACCAGCTCAAAGACAATGCCCTCAAGCACTGCAATGTCAAGGTAAGAATGACCCTGGGCAGGTGAAGCGTCCCTGTCCTCCAGCAGACACCCACCCTGGTTGCTGCCATGCCCCACTGGAGCACACTAGGCCATGCACAGCACCTAAGGAAACTGACAGAGATGAAAGATGAATAGCCTCCAAATGTCAGAATGGCCATGGCTAATCCCCAGTCCTGAACAGGGAAACTCTGATCTTCACACAATGCAATGAACACCAGCTCAGACCAGTAAGGCATCTTCTTCCTCAGTACACTACTCCTACAGCACAAAATAATGAGTCGGTGAAACTTTAAACAAGGACTGAACACACACAACTGCACTGCTTGCTTCCAACATAAAACACAATGATGTTTCACTTCTTAAATACTTGGACTTTTTTTCTCTTTGCTCATTAAAGGCTAAGCTCACTAGGCATGGTGAAAAATACCCATACCACCTTAGCCTGCCAGAACTCCACAAACTTCATCCTGATGTTCCAAGGGACTGAAAAAACTCTTCCAGTTTTAAAACACAAAATATATGGCACCCCTAACAGCTCTGTATTTAATTTTTCTTCAATACCTTTTCAATAAATATATTTAGCTTCTACATCCAAAGAAAACTTAATTGAATATTACCTTTGGGATTTGTGAAATGAAACTGAACATCATTGATGAACTGTACCAGATCAGATAGAGCAGATGAATAATTTGGCAAAATGCCAGGAATAGTCAAGGACTGTTTATCAGTTTCATTTAACTAAAAATAAATTAAAAATCAGTCAATCTTACTTCCTACAACTACTAGTTCTATGGCTGTTAGTAAAGGGGGGTAGGAGGGAAATGGAGTTAACTTTTTTCATTACTTCATAGTGCATCCAGCCTTCTGTGTACCAAAATGCCAACTTACCCATTACTGTGCTGTGTTTACTATTGTACCCTTTTCCCTGCCTCCACCTGAATTCTTCTCCAGTAATTTCTGGACTGCGTAGAAACGATGCATGTTCAAAAGAATCATAAGGACTCAATTATTTTAGATATTCAAATGTTGAGATCTACTTTTGCTCTAAATCCCTCACAGTCTCTGAGCAGTAGAATATCTACTTTTAGACCTAATAGCAAATAGTTGAAACTATAAAAACTATATGAGCTAGACACTTTTTTAAAATGGAAGTGCATGTTTAAGGAGAACAGTGATTGCTAATCCTGTGGGTGTTTTTTTTATTCAAGCTAATCATGCAGATCTCTTTCCTGCTGTACTGTATAGGAACTCTGAATTGTAAAATGTCTTTCAAATGGAAAAATGTCTTTATCAGAACTTCCACATGCCTGTAAAGTGACTAGAAGAGGTTAGTCTAGTCACAGTGTGTTGGAACACGCCAAAACAAAGTGTACACGCTTCTGAACTCAGAATTTGTCAGGTAAGTGGAAATGCTGGCTTGTGAGCAAACCCATACATGTGAGAAAGGTACTGACCATGCAGGATGCTTACTACTAAACAAATAAAAAACCAAAGTCTAAAAGCTAATTATTGCCCTTTGCTATGCAAAGCTGGGCAAGCTGGTAACATTTGTGTTACAGGTATATATCTAAAAAAAAAAAAAAAAAGAAATGAGGCCTCAGGAATTGAAAACACACACAAAACTGAGTGAAAAAAACCCAATTTTATGCTTCACTTGCAAAAATACAAGGCAGTTATCCACTTAGCTCCTGTGTTTATTATCTCTATGAAAATCAGAATGGGAATGGGTTTATATTTCTGTTAACAGCCTGTGTACCAGTAATTATGTATCTGTAGGGTATTGCATCCTTTCAATAACACTTGGGCCAGTTGCCAAAGCATCTGTTGAAAAAATCTCATCCAGACATGCTGAACAGGACACATGGCCTGGCTGGGCCAGGAGGCAGCATGGAAGACCACCTCATTCCTGGGCAGGGGGTCAGAGCTGCACAGGCAGACCCCAGCTCCTCCTACTGCTCCTCAGCCTCCCACAGGACACTACAAGAGGTGGCAGAGGATGAAGTGCTACAGTCTCCAGAAAAGACTTTGTAGAATGAGCAGAGGTTGCAGGATGAGAGAGGTGTGAAGAGAGGAGTGAAGGCACAGGAGAAAGGAAGGAATTTTTCTTAGGGCCTGGACTTAGGACTTCCAAAAAGATGTCTCAGTAATTCAAGTCAAACACATAACCAAAACTTCACAAAGCAGGGTCATTATCCATAACAAGGCAGACAAGTAGCTCATTAGCAAAATTTTCAGTGTGATGAAAACCAGCTTTGAGCCTTTTCTATTCACCATGTGTTATAAAGATGCCTCGTAACAGGACAGTCCTAAATACTACACATCTGTCTCACAGGCTCATCCCTATGAGACACAGGAAAAGATCTCAATGACACAACAGCTTTTACCCTATCCATATACCTCGAACTCCTCAATTTTTTATTAAAGATTTTCAGTTAAAAAAAAAGTACAGAAATCTGCTTGCACTGGGACACACCTTTTCTAATCTGAATCGAGTTATGAATGCAAGGGTGCTGAGCCAGCACTTTCTCCAAAGACACTCATTTCTTGTTTGTTCCTGCCCTCCACACAAATACTCAAGACACATCCAAGCACAGGGAAAAAATAATAAAAAAAAAAAAAAAAACAAAAACCCAGCCAAACCCGCCCAGATTTAAACACAGACAAGCTCCTTGATTCAGTGTGCCCTGTAATCACACACACAAGCCTCAGTGCAAAGGAGGATGGGTCACTGAGCAGTAAGGCCAGATCTTTCCCAGCCCATAACACATCAAGAACTACATACTCAGTACAAGGTCACTCCAACTCGGAAGTAAGACTGACTCTTTCAAAGAAGAAATCAGATTTATAGTTCAACATATTTACTTTTTAACCCTAACTGAAATTGCATGTCTCATGGTCGCATGCCTGTTCACAGGGCTTTCTAGTTCTACATGCTCCATTTGCATAAAATATTTTGGAAACAGAAGTGACAGAAGACATCACTCCCACGTAAGTGGCAGACGTTTACAGAACCTTAAGAATGCTGTTGCTCCAACAGAACAACAGTACTCATCTTACTTCTGGTCTTTGTAATGACTCAAAATAGTAGTGTAAGTCTCTTTGAAAGACAAGAGATTTTTAGACAAAACTGACTTTTTCTGAGAGAAGACAGCTTGATCTAGACACAGAATCTTCTAAATAAATCCACTGAAGTTGCTCACTAACAAACTTAAGACACTTCCAATTCAACCCAAGTCCTTAGAAACACAACGTTCCTGCAACACCACACGAAAGCTGAAACAAGTTCCTTAGGATGTAGCTGAATTGGGTACACTTTGCTGGTATTTGGACTGTAGACCATCTTAACCTCACTCTGAAAACCAGGCTTATTGCCTAAGTTCCACTGAATGTTCTCTCATCCATATGCCAGCCGTCACCCAGCAAAATCGACTGACAAATTTCCACAGAAGTCGGCTGCAAATTAAACTTCGGGAAGACTTCAAAACCTTCATCCTTCTCCACTTCCTCCTTCGAAAGCCATCTTCCCACCGACCA
This sequence comes from Acrocephalus scirpaceus scirpaceus, assembly GCA_910950805.1. Taxonomy (NCBI): domain Eukaryota; kingdom Metazoa; phylum Chordata; class Aves; order Passeriformes; family Sylviidae; genus Acrocephalus; species Acrocephalus scirpaceus. The sequence goes on along the minus strand of OU383778.1, from coordinate 70,734,177 downwards.
ACAAACACGGTTATTGTCTACAGCGAAACAACGAGTTATAAAAGAAAAAAACAACAAAAACCCAAAAAAAAACCCGAAGCGAACCCAAGGTGGGTGGTTCGAGGCAGGACGGCGGCTGCAACGGCGAGCGATGAATGAAGCGGCCGCGGGGTATTTCCCGGAGCCCGGGGTGCCTCACCGCGGTCAGCGCCGGCACCTGGAGCGGGGAGACGCGGCGGCCCCCGGCGCTGCCCCCGCCGGGCGGGACGGGCTGCGGGGGCCGGGCGGCGCCGGGGCCGGCCTGCCCCGGCCGTAAGGAGCCGCGGCCGGGGCGGTGGCGCCGGGGCTCCGCTCCCCGCCGGCTCGGGGTACGAGCTGGGGCCTCCTCAACCCGCTCCCCGCAGCCGAGCCCGGGCCTCCCGCCCCGCCACTCACCAGGATGCGCTTGAAGAGCGCGTTCTCCTTGGGCGGCAGGCTCACGGACGGCATCCTCCCCGCCGCCGGCCCCGGCGCCGCCGAGGGGTTCCGAGGAGGAGAGTGAGTGGGCGGGCGGGCGGGCTACGTCCCGTCGCCGCCGCTCGGCCGCCGCCGCCGCCGTGAGCCTCCCCGCTGGAGCACAGCCGCTCCCGCCGCCCGCGCCGCCGCGGGCCCGGCCCTTCCCAGCCGCTCCCGACCCTTCCCGGCCCCTCCGGCCGCCGCGCGCGCCGGGCTCCCCGCGCCAGCCCCGGGCGCGCTCACGTGGTCCCGAGCGGCCGCCGAGCCGCCGCCAAAATGGCTCCGCGGCGCTTCCCCCGCCGGGTCACGGCGCCCTCGCGCATGCGCCGCGGCCCCGCGCCGGCCCCGCCCCGCCGATTGTGTGCGCTCCGCCGCGGGGCCGGCGCCGGCCCGGGGTGGTTCCGGCGCGGCGGCGGCAGTGCTCGGTGCCGGCGGCGGGCGGGGAAAGGCGGGGGGCCATGGGGTTGCGCAGGGTCCGCCCGGCCTTGCGCGGCGGAGCTCGCCCGCCCGGGCGCCGGGGCACGGGCGGGGCGGGGCGGTCCCACCCCCGCGGGCGGAGCCGCGTCCGGTCGACAAGATGGCTGCGGCCCTGAGGGCGGTGAGGCGCTGGGGGCTGGTGGCGGCAGCACCACCCGGCCTTGGTGAGCGGTGGCGGGGCGAGGGGCCCGTTCGGGGCAGGCAGGTGGGCTTTGCCCCGGCCCAGCCCGGCCCATCCACCCGGGGCCGCGGGAGCTCTGCTGCCTGTGCAGGCGGTGGTGGCGGTGTCTCCGCGAGCCAATCCGCGTCTGGGGTTACAGGAAGCTTCGGCGGCAGCTTCTCTCCTTTTGCTGTTTTTAATCGAAGCCCATTAGTTATTTTTTTATCTTTTGTTTATCTGCTCTAAGTTGGTGTTGCTTCCGGGCTGGAGGCTGACCGTGTCTCGCCGCGTTGGTGGTGCCGACCCTTCCCAAGAAGGCTGTGCCTGGAGCGCGCTCCATTAGCGGGGGGTGGGCGGCGGGGAAGGCCCGGGGCCGGGGGCTTTAGGCAGGGAACAGTGAGCGGCATCCTTACAGAGCAGAAGATACAAAGGGAAATAGTTATTGTGGCTGGGGAACGAACAAAAAGCACTGCTTTTGAGTTGTTGGCAGTCCCCCGTCCCCTCTCTCGCGGATCGGGGAGCGTATGCTGCGGGGGTATCCTACGAACGGATCTATAACAATGTTATAGACACCACTTAATCATTGCATTCATTTGGGGTTTGTGTTGTGGTTTGGTTTTTTTCCCTTATTGCATAAATGTCAGACTTGGTAGTCTAACCCTGAGGAATGTTAATGCATTTGTAATCTTGTGCCTTTTTAGCTTTTACTCGTTCTGCATTTGTTGTGAAAAAAGCGAATAATGCCCAACCAAACTGGCTGGGAGTTGGCTTGGCGCTTTGGACCAGTGCTGCTTTGTGGGCTCTTGTAAGTGTTTTCATTTGGTTTTGTTGAACTTAACTATTCCTTAAAATTCATAATAGTGATATGAATGCAGTAACTGCAACCTGTTGAGTTTATTTGGAGTAATGGGTGGTCATAGCAGGTGTCAAGATTGAAGCATGATTATGTTCATTACTTATATTTTCCTGGCTTTAAGTTGTGCTCTTATTTTAAGAAATGAACAACTCTTTAAGCTTCTCTCTGTTGCAAGCTTAAAACAGCCACAACAGAATTAATTCTTCAAGCCTGTTGGACTAATGCTTTGGCATTATTTTCCCCATGGTCTTTCTAAAAAGAAAGAAGACCTAGGGATGTGTCCAGATAATGTTGTGTTTATCAGACTACTACTTTACAGCTGGTTAAGGTGGTTTTAGATGATTTCAATGGGTAAGACCCCTTTTTCCCAAGCCAAGTGCAGATGTCAGATATTCTCTGTTTCAGAGAACTCATAGCCTTTATGGTACTAAAGCAAGCAAGGTATAGTAGCCTCAGGAAGAATCGTGCAGGATAAGCAGCACTCCCATGGTGACAGTGTTTTCAGGGTGGGATGGATTCCCTTTGGGGTTTTCCTGTTTTTGGGGGGTGAATTAATTGGCAGTGGGAGCTCCCCCCCCCCAGTCTGGTCAGGAGGAAATGTTTGTCCTATGAGGCACTGTTTCCACACCTTTTTCAGTTGATAATTTACATATGTTGTGTTCTGGATGGTCCCAGTTCCATACTGGTTTGCATTCTGATATCAGGTGTTTTATATTCTGTAGAACTCTTGTTGTTGTCTGGATGTGAATTGTATAGCTGTTTATAATATACTGCTGTTTTATAGCTTATCAGGCAGCATAATGAGGACATAATGGAATATGAAAGAAGAAAACAAGCAAAAGGACGTAAGTGTACAGGATGTTCATACAAGTGTGTGCACACAAATGCTTTTGACTTAGCTGAACACAAATTTCTGAAGATCTTTGACATCTTTTAGGAGTCAAGATACTGAGCTGACTTATGTTCTTCTTTTTTTCCTCAGTAGTTTGCATTTTGGCTTTTGCTATTCTTTTAACTCATTCCCAGCTTTAAAATAAGGTGGCTTATCTGTATTTTCATGTTTTCCCTCTCTATCTTGAACATGCAAACTCTTAGAAAATAACACATCTCTTACAGTGTCTACAATAAATAAAGATTGTAAATTGAATATTTTATAAATGGCTGAGTAAGGTAAGGAAACAGGAGTGACTGACAATAGCTTATCTTTTCATCTTGTTTTTTATTTTAACATGGATACACTGGGGTATGTTTTTTTCTCAGTTTCACATCTGTATTACACATAAAATGATGTAAAGTCAATGCCTGTGCACTGTAGGGCAAAGTGCATGTGGTGGCTGTCCCTTCTCAGTATAAAAAACATAATTTGTGTTTCTGCCAGCTAAGAAGTCTTTGGGCATTATGGCAATGGGCAATTATTATGCCACATGAAAAAATTTCTTATACCATAGAAAAACTTGTGGTGCTGTGGTTATTTTTCCCCATAAACATTCCTCTCCAGATAAAAGTGCAAGATGTTATGAGATGTTTCTGACCACTTTCATCACATCTGTTTTTCTTATTGGTAACAATTATTTCTCTTCTTTCTTAGGCTGGTGACAAGGTCACAAGGAGGATGTGCACTTTAGGACAAAGTGTATGTGGTCGTTGTCCTACAAGTAAATCAGCACAGAAGAAGTAAAAAGTTACCTAATTACTTGTATGTTCATAGATTTCATGTGCATAATTTAAAATAAAGTCTAGAAGAAACCTGAAACTACTTTGCCATTAATATTTCATTCTGCTGGTCTTGAAGTTGTTTTACATGGTATTTCCATTTCATAGTTTATTAGTCTTATTTTCAAAACTGTCTTTGCTATTCTGGAAGGTATACTACAAAATTAGACATCAGATGAAGTTCAGTAAATATTCAGAAGTGTATTCTTGCTCTGCCATCACTGCTAAATTTATAAAATAAGCAAATATAAGAATAGGATCTGTAGGAATGCTAAAATACACGTTTTCCTGTGAGCATTTTGGGCGCTGGCCATTGCTGAAAGCTGCCCGCAGTGGTGACACTGCACAGCCCATGCCAGGCTTGGATGTGGGCACTGCCTTCTGCACACTTCTGCCCTCTCTTCCTGCACCAGGGTCAGTCAAGGACAAGGGCTGGAAAAATGGCATCATGGCATGAGATGATCATTGAGGGGACAAAGCAGCTCTGTATAGAGAAAGGAGGAGTTTCAGGGCTACTGCCTAACGATGTAGGTAGGACAAGGAGAGCTGCACGGGTTTCACCCGGGGACACCCATGACTGTGACAGTCAACGTGATCCCAGAGTAGCGATTCACTGTGGGTGTTTCACTGCCAGCAGGAACGCCTTCGGCACGGCGCTTAACCTGAGTGCCCTTCGCCGTGAGCTTAGTTGATTTCTCTATTATTTTTCTCTTGGAGAAACTCCTTTTTAAGTGAAACAGTAGTTCCTCCCTATCTTCCCTCCCCTTGGTAAATGCCGTCCCTGTTATTCCCGGATCTGTTGTTGCAGTCAGTACCGAACCCGTTTACTTGCCACGGGGCCGGCAGCGCCGGGCACTGCGCAGTGAGCGCCGCGCTGCAGAACGCCGCCGCCTCCTCCCGCTGCAGCCGGGGCTGTGCTCTGCTGCAGCCGGGGCTCTGCTCCCTCCCCGCCGTCCCCGGGACACCCCCGGCTGGGAGCGGCGTCCAGGTGCGCAGGGCGGAGCTGCGGCTCGGCCCGCCCCCGCGGCACCGCTGCCCGCCGCCGCAGCCCCGAGCAGCCGAGAGCCGGCTCCGTTCCGCTCCTCCGCCACCATGTCCCTGTGCCGGGCCGCCTCGCAGGCGCTGGCCTGCCGCCTGAGCAGGGCTCCCGCCGCCGCCGGCCGCCTCAAGCAGCGCGGTACGCGGGGCCGGGCGGAGATCACCGGGACGGCGTGAGGGGGCGCGGGCCGGGCGGCGGCGGCGGAGGGGACGCGCGAAGGTCGCGGGCGGGGGCGACGCGGGGCCGGGACAGGTGCGGCGGGGGCGGGCGGGAGCTGCTCGGTCATCCCGGGCTCCGGCACCGGCTGCTTCAGCCCTCCGCCGCGACCCGCTGGGCGGCCGAGCCGGCCCGGGACCCCCTAGCCCCGACCCATGGCAAAACGGTGGGCGCTGCTGCCTTCCCTTCCATGTAAAATAGCGGGGTCCATAGCCCCCGGTAGGGCTGCCGGGCCTCGGAGGGAACGGGAGCAGCCCCGGTGTGCCACAGCCACGGCTTTTGGCGCATCAGGGGTTGTGTAACCAGTGGCAAAAAAAAAATCTGTCTGCCGTGTTGGGCGATGGCAGCTTGCTGACCACTGCCCTGCTATAGCGAGCAGCCCCGGGGAGGAGGGTTAAGGACCCACTGCTGCTGAAAGGAAGTATAAATGTACGCAATTTCGTTATTCGAGAGGAGTTTGAGAAGTGTGTCATGAGACAGATGATGCTAAAGATAATCCGGCACACGGTGGAAATGTTTTGACATTGTGCTTATTTTTGCAGCTGTCAATTGTAATGCCAGAGCCATTTTATTTTTCATTTTCATATAATTTTATTTTTCGTTTTTTCAATGAGAGATTTCTCATCTGGGATCAAGTCACAAAATTCAGCAGAAAGAGAATTACGTGTGTTTTTCATTGCTCTCTTTTTGAGATGTACAGATGAATCCAAGACTGTAGTAAGAATCAGTTTATAATAAATGAATGAGTAGCACTGCTGTTAGAATTAGTATGTACCCAACCAGGTAAAAAATTGTGTAATCCTATCTCTCTGCCCTGTTGGCCAATTCATGAGGTGAAGGGTATGTATCAAAGTGTCAGCAGTCTGAGAGTTAAAGAACATGAATTCAAACAAAAAAGCATTTTAAAAAATACCCTGTTATTAACCTGAAGAAAGAATTCATTACTTCTGCTGATCATAAGGAATAAGGACAGATTAATTATTTTACCTACCTTAGCCAGGAACTATTTTACATACCTTTTTTTTTTTAATTTTCCTTAGTCTATATAGACTGTGCCCTGTACTTGGAAGCTGATGGCAGACAATGTAGTTCACAGAAAAACACCTCTTAGGAAGAGCCATGCACCTTACTCATTTGAGCATCACACGCTGTGTAACTCAGTCATAGGATACATCAATAAGCTGTACCTCTCTGGTTTATAACCTTTTTGAATCATTCTTTGCCATAGAGAGTTCAGATTCCATCATTCTTTCTCGTGATCATACTTTAGCAGTGCTTTACATCAATTTACCAAATGGTTTTTATAGCGCCTCCTCGCCAGATGTCATCTGGGCGTGTTCCTGGCTCCTCTGGAGACAGCACGATCATCTATCTCCTTGCTGGTGTTGCTGCCTTTGGTGGTTTATTCTATGTAAGTGTTTGGGGAAGGAGCTGTTGGTGCTTCCTGAGCATGGTATAAGGTGTGTTCTGGGTTAAAGAGCATGGTCAAGATGCAGACCATCAATGACTGTAGATATTGTAGCATATAGCTGAGTGCAGCCTAACTTAGAAATCAGCTAAAGGGAATTTAGTGAAGCTGAAAGCCTATTGCTTGCCTGTTTTACTGTTTCTTTGATATGTAGTGCTGGGTCATTCTTAGTGGAAAGCACATTTAAAACTAGGTGAAATGAATGTGTCCAAAGATGGAGTAAGGCACCTGTCTCTAACCCCTTGCCTTGCATTGCCAACCAGAAACATTAGCAATATCTCAGAGCAGACAAGGCAGATGTGAAATAAGTGGTCTGAACCTGCAAGGGGAAGAAATGAACCTTGATAGATTGGGCACAAAAAAAGAAGATAAGAGCATTAGTTACTTCAAGAAAGCATGTTAAAGTTTCGTAAGCGTCTGCTTTTGTTAAGCTTTTCAGTAACCGTTCTCTTCCCTGCTTGTAAATATATCTGATTCTGTGCTTCACATCCCTAAATCTCCATTTTATAGCTTACTCCTACCCCTCTCCCCCAAGATCTGAGATAGTGACTAGCACGCCCCAGAGAGGTACATATTTCCCTGTCCCACAAAGTAATCCTCTTGAATGGTAAGTAGCTATTAGTTCAAAATATCAAACGTGGATGATTGCATTTCTGGATGAATAACATTCTCTTGCTGTCACATTTTTACCACATTACAGAAATAGGTCTTAATGTAATTATCTTTTAAAACACTGTTTTCAATTCCTGAAACACTGCAGCACTTCAAAAGCTGCATGGTATATTGTATTTGCTTTCCAGCCATGGAGAAATATGAAATATGTAAATATATTAGTATAGCAGATTGTTAATTTTTTTTAACCTTGCTTAGGATAAATTTTATACGCATTTTAAGATGGGCGGTATCACTTGCCTGAAGTCCCTTCTCTCCCTCTCCCCTCTTTGTGTTCAGTATATTTGTAGGGATGTAGCTGTAAATTCAGGTATAATTCCCTTTCAGGCCTACAGAGTAGTCAGTTCACCCCGCAGCAAGTTTCCTGAACATACAAATACCCTGCATGAGAGAGCCGAGGGGTGGAAAAGCAGTCCTTGGTCAAGGAAGGGTGAGTCAAGCTCTTCTCTCTTGTTCCCTGGGTACATGAGGATTTGGAACAGAATTCTGGATTGTCTGATCAGGCTTTAGCACTGTCCAAGTTCTTGTCTGAACTGTGTGGGTGGGAGTGAAGACAAAAGTGGCTGTGCAGTGTTGTTCTGTTACAAAGCTGCTGCTGCACAGATTTTGGTAGTGGCCCTAATGTTCGGGCAGTGAATCTGGTCTTTGATCCACCTGTGGAGTCTCTTTGGGTGGAAAGAGTTGATGTGTGAATACTATTAATTGTATGATGGGTATTTGATTTACTGTAAGCTTAATGAAACTTGACTGAATACATAATGCTGTCAAAATCAGTTTTGTTCTTTTGTTTTCAGTGGGGGGGAGAAGATAATATCTTTTTCTCAGTCAACAGGTTGGCTTCAGGCCACATGCCATCAGGAAATACAGTTCAATAGCGGAAAAAAACCCCCTACATTTAAAAAAATATTTGAACTTGGATCAATTTTTTGTCCTACCACTTTGATTTTGTCTTTTCTAATTTGGGATTAAATGAAATGCAGGCGTTACCTAAATGTATAGCAAATCCTTATTTAGCTCTTCATGCTTGAATAATTAGACCATGTTAGTTCAAACACTTGTAATGGAATGTTGTTCCTGTCTACATCAATTAGTGTTATAGCTTTAATGTAAAAGGTAGAACTTTGGCAAGCATGGCCTTGCTAGGAAAAGCAATTAGGAAAATTTCTTTAGCAATTATAGAATTTCTTTTTTTTTTTTATTTGGTTGTTATTTAAAAAATAAAATAAATGAAGCACTGAAGCTGGAGCACTTGAAGCTCTTCCCTTTTTTTTAATGTTGGCATCTAGGGAATTGATTTAATCTATTTGCATGCACACAAAGAATAGATTTGAATAAAGTACCTTGAGTTTAAATTTTGTTTTCAGTGCAAGAACATGGTTTAAATTGTCTGCCTCTATAATTATTTCTTTAGAAGTTGTTAGCCTTGAACTTCTACAAAATATGCTTTAGTTTCAAAACTTTAAAATTACAGATCTTAATATTTAAAGTAGTCAAATACCTTAATTTCCAAAAAAGAAAGCAGCTGAACACAGTATAGTTTTAAAACTCAATTGTTTAAATAAATGCTGAGAATTCAGCCACAATTTGCAATCTGTCATTGTCCCTAAAATAAAAAATGTAACCGAGACCAAAGCAGACCTGTCCTAGGGACGTGGTCTCCTGCTGTTCAGGGCAGAAGTGAGGATTACCCTTATTACATTTTGACTGCCACAGCTAAGAGAACAGGGAAGCATTAAGCAAACCTTCCAACATATTCCTAGTGATGTCAGTGTATTCCCTCTTCTCTCTTAAGGTGCACTTCTGCAGGGTACTGAGTTTTGGCCCTGCCTACCCACATGTTGGAGTGAAATACCCACAGTACTGAGTGCTCAGCAACTGATCTTGGGCACTGCAGACATCCCATCATCTGCTGCTTTGTGCTGCTTAATAAGTCACGTTATTGTCACAACCAGTGGCAGATGATTGCTGCCTCCCTTTTTATTCATAGTAAGAAGTCCAAAATGTTTTTCAGGCCACTCAGTGAATACAGTTGAAACTTGTCTCCTATATTATTTTCAATATTTTACTTCTGAATAAATTCTCAACCCAGAGTTTTCAGCTGGACTTCTGAGCAGCTAATTCCAATTCACAGTACAAATATACTGTTGAATCAGCTCCTTTTTAAAATCCTTCTTCATTCCCAGCTGTGTACACCCAAAAGAACAAAACATTAAGAATGAGTATCAGTTCTGTTCTTACTCTTCCTACAGAATCCTCTGTGTGCATTCTCAAAAGGATTAACACCCCTCTTCTCCCCTTTTCCTCCCGTTCCCTGCATAGTCTTATTTTTGTGTTTATCTTGTCACAGAGTGTTAGCATAGTATTGCTTTTCCCAGAAGTGCCACTGCAGTTTCTTTCCCTGTTCATTCTTTAGAGTCAGTCCTTATACTTTTTCACAGTTTTATCATTGCTGATAAGAGCAGTTAAAAATCCTGTTCTCAAAGTATTCTGATATTTTTTTAGGGGCGCATTAAATCAAGCTGAAAATAAGCTCTAAAACAGAGCTGGTAACCATATGAGGTGGGGGATAGAAAAGCAGTATGCCAAGCAGCATGTTCATGGCACGTTTCGTGCCTGTAGTAAAAGAACTTTCTGGGTGGAAGAATTTAATACTGGAGAGCAGCTGATCAGAAATTCTTTTGATAGGATTTTTGTGGTTTCTCCTGTGGGAAAAAACCCAAAATGTCTGTTACAGAGAACTGTACATAGTGAACAAATCTGTCAAAACAAGAGAAACAATCATTCTAGGGTTCCTTCTTTATTAGAGGGTTATATATTTAATGATATTTTAATTAATGATAAGAGACATTTAGAAAGAGATCTGATAGCAGATTTTCTGTGCCTCTTTTTAACTGAAAGCTACTCTCAAATTAGGGAGGGATTTAAAAAGCCCCTGGAAGAAGCCTGACTTAAAGTAGCAGTAGAAAATCTGGGACATCATTTGAAATGTAAAATGATGTTTGGCTTGCAGGATGTTCTACTTGCTTATTTAGTGAATACTGAGGTTTGTCTTCCATTTGTTGTTTGTGACCGTTAAGCTTGTTCCTGATTTCCTTCCTTTTTAGCTATGACTTTTCTTTTTAACTCGTCACAAGCTGATTCAATCTTTCTAATCTATACTCTGCTGTTACACTTTCCAAGCTTTCTAATCTATACGCTTTTACACTTTCCAGACACAAGGGAAATCTCTTTCCAAACCTGAGGAAGTTAAATACAAACAAAGGACACTCGTTCACCATTGAGTACATTGCAGCCTACCTTGGGATGACTTTATACCTTCTCTTGTAAAACTCCATTCGTGTGAGACTTTAAAAGAGCTACCTATGTTTGCAAGGCCAAACCATATTGAGCTTATTACTGAATCTGCTTTGTAGAAGGCAGTTCTGAGATGGAGCAGCTGGCTGTTCTGAATTAATGCACTCTATATTTGACTATCCAATAAAGTGTACTGAATGCTGAGCTTGGCTGTTAGCCTGTTCTTTGTGTAATGAATTTAGGGGTTTTTTTAAAAAAGTGTTTTCTTAAAGGGACATGATCAGGTTGTGTAATGCAAAGTTTTGATTTTTACTGAGCAATGAATGGACTTGTCTTGAAACCTGAACACAAAATGATAGGCTTTCACTGGCATAAGAAGACCAAGAAATAAAATTGATCTATTTAGTTTTTAAACAGATACAAAAGAATCAAGTAAACTCTGACTATGTCTCTTTAAGCTCCTTTTTTTTTTTTTTCAATTATCACGTAGTTTACACTGTATTACAAACTTTATTTCCAGTTCTATTTTTTCACATGGTGAGTTGGTTCTAGTGGTGAACTTGTGCTGAACCAGTTGGTTTATAGCTTTTCCTTTGTGAACTTGATGTTAGTGCATGTTTGCATGGTGGTTGAGCATCTTTGTTGCTTTGTGCTGTTGACTTGTCTCAGCTGAATTTGAAGTGATGCATGACTGGGAAACACTGTTTTTCAGGTTCTAAGGAGTCAGACCCACAGCGGTGTAAACGAGTCTTTAAAAGAGAGCTGTGAGTTGTGAAAAGAGAATAGTCAGTCAGAAGTGGTCATGTCTCATGTAACAAAGTGAGCTCTGACCACTTAAAATTAGCAAATTATTTTTTTACTTATGTAAGACCAAATGTCTTATTCCTCATGTGGTAATTCCACAGAGTCCCTCTGGCACATGTGTGTGTACCATCACTGGCCCTTTCAGCAGAGTGGTTTGAAGCAACACTTGGCAAAGTCCTTTGTTATCCTTCCCTGCACCCCCAACACTTGCTTTAAGCCAGTTTCTTTTCTTATCACACTGAAAGATGTTATGAAACTCAGTAATTAAGAATATGGTTTCCTCCTCTTGTACACATAGTTTTTGATGTCACATTAGACAATATGGGGGATTAATTATCAATCCTTTTTTTTTGTTGTTAATTCTGATCCCAAATCTTAGCTTCCCACTTGAAATTTAAATGAGGGTGATGATAAAAAAAAGTAGTTGGTGAAATTTTTGTTGCATGCATGCATTTTACTCTCTTTATTGTATTGAATGAATCCTTAGAAGGTGATGGAGAAGAGCCGGATGAAGTGACTGAAGCAGAAAAGCCCGTGGAAGAGGCTGAACCTGCAGCACAGGATGAGAGTGCTGGACCTGCAGCACAGGATGAGAGTGCTGGACCCACAGCACAGGATGAGGCTTCTGGGGTGTCCCCAGAAGCTACAGGGGAGGATGACTTACTGGCTCCAGAGGCATCCCATGCTGTGGAGGAAGCACAGCAGGAAGCTGCTGCTAATTCAGAAGCTGCTGCTAATTTGGAACTTGCTGCTAATTCAGAAGCTGCTGCAGTTCAAGGTTAACTTATGAATGTGGTTTTTGAGTGTGTGTGTTGTGGATTCTAAAGATCTGCCTCTTACAGAACATTAAGAATGAGCACCAGTGTTCCTAATGGAGTTTGTCCTGCAGTGAAAACTAATTCAGGCATTAACTTGACTTATCATGAGCATAAGGTAATGAAGTTTATTAAATCAGTGTCTCTGAAAGCATCCTGCCTCTGGCAACAGAGTTACTGTCTAAAACAAGTAGAGTCAAATGCTTATTTTACTACCCCATCCTATTTCTTAAGATATTAAGTTGAGCATATGATGTGGTCAGTTAAACAGTTGTTTCAGTGATCTAGTTCTCAAGGGTTTGTTAGGGAATCTAAACACTTTAGTTCACTAGCCATTCCAGAGACATTCACACTGAATAATTACATCTGTTCTATCAATGTAACTTAAACAGGATCTTGCATAGCAAAGAAAATACGGTTATGGTCTCAATTTTAAGGATATATGAGGCTAAATTTTCACAACACAATAAAACATCAAATTGTTGCTAAACACTGAAATTGATAAGGGCCAAAACATTCAGTATTTTGAGCTGTCAGGTGTTTGAAGTATTTTGGTTTATTATGCTTTTTAAAAAACTGCAATAATACAGATGCAAAACTATCTGTAAAATGCACAAGATACAGGATTATAATTTAATTTGGCAGATTTTTAAGTTCTTTTTTTAATTTTTTTTTTTACCACTAATCTTGAGAGGCTATGTCTAAAACACTGATCAAACTGAGATTAAAAGTATTTTGACTGCTAATCTATGGGTGTTTATCATAGCACCATCAAAGGTGTTCACAAGTTCGGAATTATTTTCATGTTTTTCCTTGGTTACTCCAATGAGAAATGGATGCATCTTAATTGCATTTTTAACAAATAAACTGGAGAAATAGTGCAGCACTGTTAGTGGCTGAGTTTTATGAAAGGTCTAGGTATGAATGCAATTTTAATTCAAATGTGAATAGTTCCTGTGCTTGTCTCTGAAACAATCTATTACAAATAATGTTTTAAAGCAATACTTAGTCTGATCTGCTGTAATATGGTTTATAGAAATTAGAAGTAAGTACCTTGGTAGTGATTATTACTGCTTACATATAGAAATACTTATAAGGTAGTAGTTAAAATACCTAGAGCCCTAAAAATTTCCATATGTATGGAATATTTAGAACACTTCATTTAGAAAGGAAGTAGTCTGTTGTATGCTAAATTTGGTGAATTATAGCCATTGAGAGATAGATTTAAAAATGTCTTGCAGCATTTCTTGCTCTACAGAGCAATTGCAAAATTCCCCTTTAATTTCACAAGCACTTGCTTGTGTCTGGAAGTGGTTGTGTATTCCTTTAACAGTGCTTTTCTACAAATAACTTTTAATTGCTGGATAAGGTAGGATCTTCTGTATGGTAAATATTTCTGCCATTTTACTGAAGAGTCTCTTCCCTGAGAAAGGGAAGCTAGGATCTTCCCTAAGAAACATGGTGCATAAATTGATTAAATATTAGGAAGAAATTCTTTCCTGTGTGGGTGGTGAGCCATTGGAACAGTTTCTCAGAGCAGCTGTGGATGCCCCATTCCTGGAAGTGTTCAAGGCCAGGTTGGAGGGGGCTCTGAACAATCTGGTCTAGTGGAAGGTGTCCCTGCCCATGGCAGGGGGTTGGAAAATGATCTTTAAGGCCCCTTCCAACCCAAATCATTCTCTGATGATTCTGTGATTAAGTCTGAGGATCTCATTCTGGACATGTTGATGTCATGTACTTAGTGATCACTATTTGATAAGAAGAAATACGTCTTGGAACTGTTGGTGTTACCTGGAAGTGGAAGAGCTCTTTACAAATTACCGATTTCTAAGATCTAGCATCTCTGGCAACATATTTACTGAAGAAAACAGCACTAGAAGCAGACTTTTGTTACACTGCAAGTTGTAAGTGATTCTGAGGGTCATCCCAGGTGCCCTCTACCAAACCTTGCTGCAGTGGTTATTCTTGGCTGGGTGGTAAAGCTAGAAAACAAACCTTTGGGATGTAAAATTGTCAAGAAATTGAAGCGAGGGAGCGTTCTCCTTGCCTGGCCTCTTGGGCATTCCTGGGATGTTCTAACGTGCATATATAACCTGGGATGTTCTAACTTGCTCCTGAGCATAGCTGGAGCATAGCTGTGCCACTGGTCCCCAGTGCAGATTGCTGTGAACAGCTGCTGGTGACAGGTGTGCCCAGGGTGGTGAACCCTGGGGACCTCGCCATGGTTCATGTGAGGTTACACCCAAGGTAACCTAAGTCCTGGCCTGGGAGGCTGGACAGGCTCCTGCTCCAGGTCACCTTAGCACTCCCTGCTCCCTCATCCAGCTCTCCTCATCCTGGTCCTGCCTGCAGAAGAACAGCACAGCCCCAGGGCAGTTCTTCCCAGTTCCTGACCACAGGAAGGAGGGCCACCAGCAGCACATGGTCTGACACACAGGCCTAAACCAGCATCCCGTTCCTCTAAGCTATGTAAAAACTAGTTTCCATTGGCATTATGCTGACAAGAAGATGGGGGTTTGTTTCAAAATTTCTCTGCTCTCTCTGTAGCACTTTATTCAGTGTCTACTTGCAGCCAACAGCTATTGTGTTTTTTAAAAAAAATCTCATTAAAATCCTTCTGGATATAACTTTCAGTTTTGGATTTAACCATCTTTATCATTCATGCTATCTCCATTTAGAGGAAAAA